>CM055120.1:12442599-13042599 GCA_029206835.1 Rana muscosa
CGTGCCCCCTGTGTGCCTCCCCCACCACTCCACTATTCCTCCCACTGATACCAATGATGGGACACTATTGATCTTTTATTGAAAAGAATCAAGCAACCAATTTTATACAAAAGTAAAAAACAAAACCATAGTACAAAACTTCAACATAAAACAAAGGAATACACATCCATGTTCAGAATATATACAATATATACATAATCCACTACCAAAACATCCCTAGAAAACTATCTACATAAAGCAGCAGAGAGGGCCTAAGAGGCACAACCCATCACCTATGTACGCAGCCATTTATCAAAAATTCATCAAAAATACTGATAATCTATGGTGATAAGAGACAGACAGCCACACCCGGGAAAGAGACTCCTGGCAGTCAGGGAGGCTTGAAACCCCTCCACGCCTTCAACCAAGCCCCCTGACCCCGCTTGTCTCTCTCAAACTCCCGAATCTTCCCCACCTCATGCAAAATGTCATACACCACCACCTCAACAGGAAGGAGTTTTTGCCGAATGCTGACCTGACACCGTGCATTCCAGGTGAAATAACGGACTACTAGGCTAACTAAAAAAAGTGTATCCAAACAAAAAACTCCACCGGTATTGAATGCTCCGTACACCCACTCAGCATAACCCAGCCTGGAGAGGAAAGGGACACCGAGGGCCCGCCCCACCTGTTTATACACCTCTATGTTAAAAGGGCAATGAAGCAGAAAATGGTCCATAGTCTCCTCCTCATCTGCACACTCCTCCCGAGGACAGCTACGATCCATCCCACTGCGGAATTTCAAATTGCCCCGAACATAGAGCTTCCCATGGAAGCACAACCAGGCCAGATCCCTAAATTTAGGGGGTACTCTATCCAAATTAATCAGTCTTAACCCCGCCCTCAAAACTGGGCCTGGGCAATCCCTTAAGGCCAGTGGGTCATGAAAGACTTCGCTCAAGACTCGACTCATAAGGACTTTCCTTGGAACCGATCTGAGATCTTCAGCCGACAATCGCCACTGCCGCAGTAACTTCAGGCACGGAGCGACATAGGCTGGTAGCTGACCACGATGACCCCTGCGATTCTTCACTTGGCCACCTTCTTCCCAAAGTCGTAGAAAAGGCCTAAACCAAGATCTAAATATGCCTACCCATCCAGGAGGTTCCACTGCAAGCATATTACCAATGTTAAACTTTAGAAATAGCAGTGAAAAGAAAAGAACTGGGTTGACCATACCTAAGCCACCCTCCCTCCTGGATAGGTAGGTGACATTCCTCTTGATGGGGTTCAGTCTGTTCCCCCACAGCATCTGGAAGAACACAGTACTGACCCTAGCATAGAGAGACACTGGCAAGATGCAGACAAAGCTGACATACAAGAAGATCGGAATCAGGTAAGTCTTAATCAGATCAACCCTTTCCCTCATAGATAACTTCCATCTCTTCCAGCTGACCACCTTAGTATTGGCAATTTCCAGTCTGCCTTCCCAGTTTTTGAGGCCATAATCGCCGGGTCCAAATTCAATGCCTAGTATCTTAATTCTTTCCTGGGGCACTGGAAAGGTGTCCGGGAGATCAAAACCCTCACCATCCTTTCCCATCCAGAAAACTTCAGTCTTTTCCTGATTGATCTTGGAGCCTGATGCTTCAGAATACCGTGATGTCAGAGAGACCACCTCCTCCGCTTCATCCGTCCCAGTGACAATCACCGACACATCATCCGCATAGGCAACAACCCTCAATGGCGGCTCACCCGGGAGCCCCACTGGTACCCCACACAACCTGCCACTCTCTAGCCTCCTGATGAAGGGGTCGATTGCAAACACATAGAGCAGGGGACTCAGGGGACAACCCTGGCGCACCCCGGAGCCAACCCCAAAGGACTGTCCAACCCAACCATTAACAAGAGGGAAGCTTTCTGCCCCCTTATACAAGACTTTCAGCCAATCGACAAAACCACCCGGCAGACCGTACTTACTAAGGAGCAACCACAGGTACTCATGGTTAACACGATCAAAAGCCTTTGCCTGATCCAATGTCAGCAAATACTTTCCCCAGCCTGCAGCCCTGCACCGCTCCAAGGCCTCCCGGACAGCTAAAACCGCTGTGAAGGTGCTCCTACCCTGGACCGAACAGTGCTGATGGCGAGAAAGCAAAGACTCTGCCACTGACGATAGGCGCCAGAAAAATATCTTTGCCAGTATCTTTCTATCGACATTAAGAAGGCTGATGGGGCGCCAATTCTCAATCATCGAAGGATCTTTACCCTTTGAAAGAAGAATCACAGCCGAGTGCCTCATGGAAGGGGAAAGCACCCCCTCAGCAAGGCAACTGTTAAAAACCTCTACCAAATGCGGGGCCAGAATAGACTTAAAGGCTTTGTAAAACTCAGCCGTCAAGCCATCCGGTCCAGGCGACTTTTTGATGGCAAGCTGTTCAATTGCCCTCATCACCTCTTCGACTGTGATCTCCTCTGTCAAATTCATCAATGGAACATCTCCACCATTTAGACCTGGAGTAGAGTCCAAAAAGCTTTCCATCTTGTCACGATCAAGCTCTTTCCTCCCAAGAAGGTCAGCATAAAAGGACCTCACGACCTCCAGAATCCCTGACCTGGACTTTGTCAAGGAACCTGTACTGTCCTTAAGGCCAACGACCGTTTTAACAGCTACACCTTGTTTGCAGTTCTGGTAAGGGTCAGGCGAGTGGTACTTCCCATAGTCCCTCTCCAGAACCAAAGAGGCATGCCGGTCATATTGACACTTCCTGAGAAGGAGTTTCACTTCGGAGATTGCCCCAGGATCTCCTCCTCTCGAAACAAGAATATCCAGCTTCCTCCGTAAACGTTGGTAGGTCATGTATTTATTAAACTGATTTCTATTGGCTAGGCCCCTGAAGAATCCAGCGATCCTCTTTTTGGTCAGCTTCCACCACTCAGCCTTGCTGCTACAAAAGTCCAGGATGGTCACCTGTGCCTGAAAGAATTCCTCAAAGGATTGTCTAACATGTTCTTCCTTGAGTAGTGTCGAATTTAATCTCCAGATGCCCTTGCCCCTCTGAGGGGCGTCTGAAGCATTCAGTACCACAGATAGCATACAGTGATCAGAGAACTCTACTGCCTGCACCACTGGGGGCGAGAAAGCAGAGGCCTCCTTCAAAAAAAACCTATCTATCCTACTCTGACTATTACCACGATGAAAAGTGAACCCGGTGTCATCTGGGAGGTGCTTAATGTGCACATCCACAAGACCAGCATCCCTAACCATACTATTTAAAAAAACGCTATCATATCCCAGCCTGTCCTTGAAGTCCTTCCTGTCCTTGGGCCTAGTTACTGTATTAAAGTCACCTCCAAAGACCACTTGCCGGGATGTAAAAAGAAATGGCTTGATCCTTGTAAAAAGGCATTTCCTGTCCCACTTTGTGTGCGGCCCATAAACATTGATTAGGCGCAGGTCCTGCCCTCCCACAAGGACGTCTAAGACCATACATCTCCCAATCTCCACCTCAATAACCCGCCGGACAGTTACCATGCCGGTTTTAAACAACACCGCCACACCGCCGTAAGGCTCGGCCGCAAGAGACCAGTAAGATGGACCATACCTCCACTCTCTCTTGGCCATATGAATATCTGCCAAGGAGGTGAGCCTAGTCTCTTGCAAAAATAAAATTTCAGCATCTAATTGGCTGAACAAAAAGAAGGCCATAGAACGAGCTCTTACTGACTTAATGCTGGCGACATTAATTGTCACCACTTTTAACGGAGGGGGAACCGCCATTTGGGTTATTGGGTGGATTGCTTCTTAGCTCCCCTCTGCTGCTCATCACCAGAAGCCTCTCGCTTTCTAGAGGCCGCCTCAAAGTCCATTTCAGAATCGGAACTTCTTTCAGAAGAAGCTCCAGATGAAGAAATATCCCACTTGGAGGACCTATGACGGCTGGAGACAGGAACCGGAGCTTCCCGTCCCCGTTCCGTCCTCACTGCCTGCCTCTTCCGCCTCCCAACCTTCCTTCTCTCCTCCAGGTACCGCAGGTCAGCCTCAGAGATGCCCTCATCTCTTACTTTTTTCTTTAAAGTCTTTCCACAAGACTTCTTTACAGAGGAAGGGGCGCCCTTTTTAGTACACGCTGGTGGGGGGGGTGATCCCTTTAAGTCAGACTCAGGAGGGGTAGACTCCTGGGGGGTAACAGACTCGGGGGTCACAGACTTGGAAGGTTCCGACACAAGAGGAGAGGGTACAGTAGGCTGGAGGGACACAGAGACAGAAACAGAAGGAGTACTTACAGACACAGGAGGGGTGGCCACAGGAACTGGAGAGGGATCCTGAGCAGGACCGGGGGAGGCGGTCACCGCAGAGGAGGATGGTACACCAGGGGTCTCACCCTCCATCCCATCCAGCCTTGACATGTCCTCTACTACCTCCTTCTCCATATTGTGCCAGGCTTCAGGACATCTGCTGTAGGGGTGGCCAAGGCGCAGGCACAGATTGCACCTGATCATCTTAGTGCAGTCCTTAGCCATATGACCCTGACCCCGACACACTGAACACATCAAGGCTGAACAGGAGGAGCTCAAGTGCCCCTTTTCTCCACAGCGGTGACACAGCTTTGGCTGACCAGGGTAGAAAACAGTCATCCTATCCCTCCCTATGAAAGCTGAGGAGGGCAGGTGACGGACAACATTCCCATCCCTGGCCAACCTGACTGTTACCGACCATCCCCCAGTCCAGATGTTACGCTCATCATGGATTTTATTAGGTTTGGTCAAAACTTCCCCATAGTTCCTTAACCAGACCTCTAGATCCCGAGCAGGAACACTCTCATTGGTCAGGATAATGGTTATTTTTTTTACTGTTGACCTCTGAGAAACCGCAACTGGGACCAGACCTTCCCATTCAGGTCTTGACCTGCACCGAGCCTCATATCGCTCCCAGAACAGGTCAAGACCCTCTGGCCTGGTGAAACTAACCGTATAGTCCCTTGTCCCAGCTACGTGTATAAAGGCATACAGGTCATTTGCACCAAAACCCATCTCCAATATCAAGTCCACCACTGCACGCCGTACTGGAGGGATGGCACCACCTTCCCATTTCAGGATAACTACATTACGTCTTGGACCCCCAGCAGAAGCCAGAGACCCAAGACCAGATCTTGGGGTGCTCAAGGTGGCAGCTTGCAGTGGAAAACCCCGCTTGGGAGCGGGACTACCAGGAGCAGAGTGTGCCACCTGTGCAAAAGTAGGTTTATCAGGGCCAAGGGCCGACACTGAAGCCACATCACTCTGTATATTATTATTATTATCAACTGTATGAACTGAAATGGCAGGATCTGTAGCAGGATTGTTCATCACACTGGTACTGGGGTGATTGTTATCAGTCACAGAACTATTCAAATTCCCATCAGGAATGGTCACAGTTGCTGCAATACCAGCTGTCTCCTGATGCTGCACTGTAGAGTCCTCAGCAGCAGTGGGGCAAACAGCTTTGGACTCAGCCAAAGAAGGGTTAATGGGCTGTGCTGACACTTGCAGTCCATCCACAGAAATTACATTTTTTAAATGTAACTCTTGCTGCATTGCAGCCTCAGCAGGCACAACATTGCTGCACAGAGGACTAGCAGCCTGATTGTCATTAGGCACATTGTCAGTCATGATGCTAGATGGTACAAAAACAGTTTTATCCACAACATGGGACTTAGCAGGCTTCACTTTATCAGGTACATCATCAGTAATGTCTTCCTCGTTAAACACCATCTGATCCCCCCGCATAGGAGACTCCATTACCTGGATGGCCCTCAGCATACCTCCTGAATCTTGGGAAGGCATGGGGCTGCTTACCTCTCCCTGGGGGGGCAGGGGGTCAGAACTGGGGGTCTCCTCCTCCTCCACCTCCATCTTTGTCACCCTTCCAAACCTTTTGTCGTTACAAAATTTTTCTTTAAAGGGCCCATCTCTGCCTTCCATCATGGCCACGATGGTCTCCTGATGATCCACACGGACCTTGGCCAGCTGGATTTCCGGATCCATGGATCCCCGCTTCTGGCTGTGTAAGCCCTCACGTTGCCTTCGCAGGCGCTTCAACTCCGCTCTCAGCTTGTACAGCTTGTCCCTCTCCCTATTCAGGACCTTAATCCCGGCCACCACTCGCTCCCGAATGGCCTCCGAGCCTTCATCCTCACCAGGGGCAGAGAGATCGGCTTGTGCAGAGGCAGGCAGTTCACCTGATGGCCCAGGAGATGGCTGGGAGCCTCCAGCAGGAGAAGCCCCGCTGCCCTCCATGGCCTCCCCAGAAAGGGGGCCAGGGAGCTGGGATAGATTTCACCACCACTCCCCTCTCACAGAGCAGCTTCAGAGGCACCTTCCTCCTGACACACCTGTGCTCCAATGATGGGCGGGGCACTATTCCTCCCACTGACGCCAATGATGGGACACTTTTCCTCCCACTGACACCAATGATGGGGCACTATTCCTCCCACTGATACTAATGATGGGACACTATTCCTCCCACTGATACCAATGATGGGGCACTATTCCTCCCACTGATACCAATGATGGGGCACTATTCCTCCCACTGACACCAATGATGGGGCACTATTCCCTCTTTTACTGACCAGAGGTGCTATGTCTTTTTTACCCCCCACTGATGCTGGGGCACTTTCTACTTCTGGGAGACCACATTCCAGGCCCCCTAATGTCTGAAGGACAATAAACTAGACCTGTTTTTAGAAGGTTTGGAGACCCCTGGTCTAAGGGGATGCATCGGCTATAAGAACACAGCCACAGGTCGTACGGGTGAGTGGCCGCGCATGCACGCTGCCTATGTTCAGGGCCTGCAACCCCATAGCATAACATAGGCTGCCTGCACACAGCACGGGTGAGTGAGCTCACCATCCATCCCATCTGTGACTGAGGTCCACCCTCCCTTCTCTCTCCTGCCCCTGAGCGAGTGATTTAATGGGAGAGAGAGGAGAAAAAAAAAGGAAGGAAGCGCCAGCTAAGTGTAGTATCCCGGTGAAAAGTTTTAATGACGATGAATTAAAAACACTCACAAGAGATAAAAGATAAGAAATCTCATGTGGTGCAGAGTCTGCAGACCGCTTTAGTCTTACCGCCCCCCCAGGTCACCAGAACTAGTGCCCCCATTGGAAGATTTCCCCTCTATTACTTTCCTGGGGACACCCCAAAATTTGGGATTTTCTTTGACTTTCAATGATAAAAAGGACAAATAGAGAGGGGAAATCTCCGTTTTGTTTCTCGTTATACTGAGATTAATCTTCAGCTCCATCTAGTGGCCTTAGGTGGTATATTTTTTTTTCATTAAATCTCAAAAAGCAATGCAGTACCACATTTTTGATGCAGCTGACAACCAGTGGCGGTCCGTCCATAAGGGACGCACGGGCGCCGCCCCCATCCATGCGTCCGGCCCCCTGATCTACATACAGGGGTGCCGGACTATACATTCCAATGGGGGGAGAGGGGTGTTTTTGTAGCACATTGATTAGAGCAACAAAGGGTGAATTCGGGGCGCAGAGCACTGCCCCACCTAGTTGTGTGACGATAGCGAATGAATATTCATTATTGCCGTACTGATCCTCCTCCCGGCCAATCGGGAAGCGGATCTGACACCCGTCACCCGATTGGCTGAAAGGACAGGAGATCCTATTGGGCGCCTAGAAGGAAGAGAGAAGAGACGAGAGAGGACACAAGAGCCGCTGCCTGGGACACAGCTTTCCTGCCCCCATCACCCGCTGCCCGGGACACAGCTTTCCTGCCCCCATCACCCGCTGCCTGGGACACAGCTTTCCTGCCCCCATCACCCGCTGCCTGGGACACAGCTTTCCTGCCCCCATCACCCGCTGCCTGGGACACAGCTTTCCTGCCCCCATCACCCGCTGCCCGGGACGCAGCTTTCCTGCCCCCATCACCCGCTGCCTGGGACACAGCTTTCCTGCCCCCATCACCCGCTGCCCGGGACACAGCTTTCCTGCCCCCATCACCCGCTGCCTGGGACACAGCTTTCCTGCCCCCATCACCCGCTGCCTGGGACACAGCTTTCCTGCCCATCACCCGCTGCCTGGGACACAGCTTTCCTGCCCCCATCACCCGCTGCCTGGGACACAGCTTTCCTGCCCCCATCACCCGCTGCCTGGGACACAGCTTTCCTGCCCCCATCACCCGCTGCCCGGGACACAGCTTTCCTGCCCCCATCACCCGCTGCCTGGGACACAGCTTTCCTGCCCATCACCCGCTGCCTGGGACACAGCTTTCCTGCCCATCACCCGCTGCCTGGGACACAGCTTTCCTGCCCCCATCACCCGCTGCCTGGGACACAGCTTTCCTGCCCCCATCACCCGCTGCCTGGGACACCGCTTTCCTGCCCCCATCACCCGCTGCCTGGGACACAGCTTTCCTGCCCCCATCACCCGCTGCCTGGGACACAGCTTTCCTGCCCATCACCCGCTGCCTGGGACACAGATTTCCTGCCCCCATCACCCACTGCCTGGGACACAGCTTTCCTGCCCATCACCCGCTGCCTGGGACACAGCTTTCCTGCCCCCATCACCCGCTGCCTGGGACACAGCTTTCCTGCCCATCACCCGCTGCCTGGGACACAGCTTTCCTGCCCCCATCACCCGCTGCCTGGGACACAGCTTTCCTGCCCCCTGTCACCCGCTGCCTGGGACACAGATTTCCTGCCCCCATCACCCGCTGCCTGGGACACAGCTTTCCTGCCCCCATCACCCGCTGCCTGGGACACAGATTTCCTGCCCTTGTCACTCCCGCTGCCTGGGACACAGATTTCCTGCCCCCGTCACCCGCTGCCTGGGACACAGCTTTCCTGCCCCCATCACCCGCTGCCTGGGACACAGCTTTCCTGCCCCCATCACCCGCTGCCTGGGACACAGATTTCCTGCCCCCGTCACCCGCTGCCTGGGACACAGCTTTCCTGCCCCCTTCACCCGCTGCCTGGGACACAGCTTTCCTGCCCCCGTCACCCGCTGCCTGGGACACAGCTTTCCTGCCCCCATCACCCGCTGCCTGGGACACAGCTTTCCTGCCCCCATCACCCGCTGCCTGGGACACAGATTTCCTGCCCCCGTCACCCGCTGCCTGGGACACAGCTTTCCTACTTCCATCACCCGCTGCCTGGGACACAGATTTCCTGCCCCCGTCACTCGCTGCCTGGGACACAGCTTTCCTGCCCCCATCACCCGCTGCCTGGGACACAGCTTTCCTGCCCCCATCACCCGCTGCCTGGGACACAGATTTCCTGCCCCCGTCACCCGCTGCCTGGGACACAGCTTTCCTGCCCCCGTCACCCGCTGCCTGGGACACAGCTTTCCTGCCCCCATCACCCGCTGCCTGGGACACAGCTTTCCTGCCCCATCACCCGCTGCCTGGGACACAGCTTTCCTGCCCCCATCACCCGCTGCCTGGGACACAGATTTCCTGCCCCCGTCACCCGCTGCCTGGGACACAGCTTTCCTGCCCCCATCACCCGCTGCCCGGGACGCAGCTTTCCTGCCCCCATCACCCGCTGCCTGGGACACAGCTTTCCTGCCCCCATCACCCGCTGCCTGGGACACAGCTTTCCTACTCCCATCACCCGCTGCCTGGGACACAGATTTCCTGCGCCGTCACTCGCTGCCTGACCCGCAGCCCGTCACTAAGATGGGGTAAGTGCCAGGCAGACAGTGGGGGGGGGGTGACGCTGGCCGCCGGGGGGGGGGGGTTGGTTGATTGCCGGATTGCCGCCCCCCAAAAAGAAAAAAAACACGAGCCGCCACTGCTGATGACTATAGGAATTAGGAACACCTGGGCGTCTTAAATCGCAGATTTGTCGTGATTCTGCTCACAATTTCAAAACACCCAGGTGTGATTGACAAATCGCACAACGCACATTTTAGACGCCATAAATAAGTGGTGCGGCTCTGCCGTGATTGTCCCGCGATGGATCGCGCCGCAAACGCAGCAAACCGCATCCCATTTAGCTTGTTGGGCAAAAAAAAGTTCAGGAGCTTCTTTTTGGCCGACATGCTTCACACGATGCGGTTTTCCATGGATAATCGCGGCAGAACCGCACCGTGAAATGAGCGTTGTGTGATTTGTCATTCACACCCGGGCGTTTTGATATCGCGGGCAGAATCGTGGCTGATTCGCCCACAATTCAAAACGCCCGGGTGTTATTGCAGCTGGAAAGAGTTCAAAATATTTTAAAAAATTGGTTGTATAAAACAGCCAAGGTGGTTTTTTTTTTTGTTTTTAGGGCTACAAGATAAATATTAAATATTATCATAAAGGAAGACTTCTGTATCCATAGGCGTGCGCACAGGGTGTGTCAGGTGTGCCTGGGCACACCCCAATCACCCCATGTGGCGCATATTCCCCTTGTTTCGACCCTTGATATTTCGCCAAAGCCCCCCAACGGGGCTCCTACAAAAAATGCAAAAAATGAAAAAAATAAATTGTAAAAAACAATACAAAATAAAATAATAAAAATGAAAACTAATGACACCATCCACTGCTCTAATTACACCATCAGTATATATACCCATACACACATAGATAGGTGTTCGAGCTTTGGGGTGCACACCAGGCTTGTGCAATTCCTTTTGTAACGAATCGAAATTCATACGAATTTAGCAACTTTCGGACATTCGGAAGCATTCAAATTTCCGAACAAAGCAATTACGAATAAAACCGAATCCGAAATAAATTGTATCGCAAATAGCGAATGCCCGAAATCCTTCGGCATAATTGGTTGTTGCGTTAATGCGGCCTAAGGCAACAGCAAGTCGGCTTGTTGTGATCCGTCACGTAAAATTCCGAATCAATGAACCAAAAAGAAAGTTACGAAATGTACAAATTCATTCGAAGCACGTTAGGCATAATAGGCAGCGCCATTGTGTGAGAGACATTTAAAATTACGAATCAACAAACCAAAAAAAGAGTTAGGAATGTACGAATCCATTCGAAGCACAATAACACTCTGCTCTGCTCTCTTCTCCTCCCTCACCGTGCTGAACTCCCTCTCAAAATGGTGTACAGGGGCGGAGGCTATAGCCGCATGTGAAAAACGAAAGTAAAATACGAGATTTCGAATCGTTACAAATAACCGCAATGTATTTAGAAAAGTACGAATCCATTCGAAGCACATTAGGCATAATAGGCAGCGCCATTGTGAGAGAGACACGGAAAATTACGAATCAACAAACCTCAAAAAAAGTTACGAAAGTACGAATCCATACGAAGCACAATAACACTCTGCTCTGCTCTCTGCTCCTCCCTCACCGCGCTAAACTCCCTCTCAAAATGGTGTACAGGGGCGGAGGCTATAGCCGCATGTGAAAAACGAAAGTAAAATACGAGATTTCGAATCGTTACAAATAACCGCAATGTATTTAGAAAAGTACGAATCCATTCGAAGCACATTAGGCATAATAGGCAGCGCCATTGTGAGAGAGACACAGAAAATTACGAATCAACGAACCCAAAAAAAGTTAGGAATTTACGAATCCATTCGAAGCACGTTAGGCATAATAGGCAGCGCCATTGTGTGAGAGACATTTAATTACAAATCAACGAACCAAAAAAAAGTTAGGAAAGTAGGAGTCGTGTCCAGAATCAATGAAAAACAACGTACTCTACCGAAAGTACGAATTATAAATCAACTAACAAAAAGGCTTACATTAATACAAATTATTCCGATTCAACGAAAAATGTCGCTTGTGAAAATACGAATTAGTCCGAACACGAAAAATCCCATTTAGGAAAATTACGAATCAACAGGACCGAAAAGAAACGAAACTAAACGAATTTTTCCGTTGTGCACAAGTCTAGTGCAATGGGCTGCGCACACCTATGTCTGTATCGTAAGATATGATCGCATAGATATCATAATACATGAATATAAAACAACAAGTTAAAAGTGCATCACTTGATAACAAAATTCAAATATTAGAATCATGTAGCAAAAAATAAAATAAAAAAATAGTTGGGATGAAAGAATCACATGAAGTGGAATAATATATGTAAAACAATAACATAATAAATATATAATAACAATAGAAAGATGTAAAAATGAACAGCAGATAAACATGAATATAAATGTAAACATTCATCAACAGCGCAAGTGTCCATAAAAGTAATTAAAAAAGATCCGGCGAGTTTATAAAGCAGCCGTTCTCTTTCATCTTGTTTGGTCCTCTCTACATTCCTATGGGGGGGGGGGGGGCTTCTGGGTACCGGGGGGGGGGGGGGGGAGGAGATTTGCTGTTTGTGATCCGGGCGCCGAGCTGTTTGATGCTTTTCATCCCTTCACTGCACAAAGTTTTTAGTCTCAGCATCTCTTTAATCTGTCCTTCTGGATTTCCAACATGTCTGCCTTTGTTCATCCCCATTACACGGTGTGTGGGAGGGGGGGGGGGGATTAGTAGTTTACAGAAGGAAGATAAAACACACAGGAGTTTATTTACTGAACCTGGAGAGTGCAAAATCTGGTGCAGCTCTGATTCGTGCCCCCCTGTGTGCCTCCCCCACCACTCCACTTCTGGCTTTCCTTCTCTTCTTTTCCACTAGAAACTGATGCTGGCACACAGGGGGATTGGTTTCAGGATGGAGAGTGGGGGAGAGTGCAAAATCTGGTGCAGCTCTGCATGGGAGCCAATCATCCCCTATGTGTGCTTTGGATTCATCTTACAGGAATCAACATGGTCTGCAGCCCTGACTCCCTCCTCCTCTCTGATTCCTGTCCCCCCCTGTGTGCCACTCCACTGCCAGCTTCCCTCTTTTGCTCTCCCGCTGGCTGCACTGCAGGGGAGTCTACATGGTCTGCACCCAGCGCCCCTGACCCCCTCCCCCACCTCTCTGATTTGTGCCCCCCGTGTGCCACTTCCATGACTCCAATCCCCGTTTGTTCCCTCCCCCAGCAAATCCGGCTTCTCGCCTCTCCACTCCTGCCGGATGCACTGCAGGGGAATCTACATGGTCTGCATCCAGCGCCCCTAACCCCCTCCCCCACCTCTCTGATTCATGCCCCCCTGTGTGCCTCCCCCACCACTCCACTTCTGGCTTTCCTTCTCTTCTTTTCCACTAGAAACTGATGCTGGCACACAGGGGGATTGGTTTCAGGATGGAGAGTGGGGGAGAGTGCAAAATCTGGTGCAGCTCTGCATGGGAGCCAATCATCCCCTATGTGTGCTTTGGATTCATCTTACAGGAATCAACATGGTCTGCAGCCCTGACTCCCTCCTCCTCTCTGATTCCTGTCCCCCCCTGTGTGCCACTCCACTGCCAGCTTCCCTCTTTTGCTCTCCCGCTGGCTGCACTGCAGGGGAGTCTACATGGTCTGCACCCAGCGCCCCTGACCCCCTCCCCCACCTCTCTGATTTGTGCCCCCCGTGTGCCACTTCCATGACTCCAATCCCCGTTTGTTCCCTCCCCCAGCAAATCCGGCTTCTCGCCTCTCCACTCCTGCCGGATGCACTGCAGGGGAATCTACATGGTCTGCATCCAGCGCCCCTAACCCCCTCCCCCACCTCTCTGATTCATGCCCCCCTGTGTGCCTCCCCCACCACTCCACTTCTGGCTTTCCTTCTCTTCTTTTCCACTAGAAACTGATGCTGGCACACAGGGGGATTGGTTTCAGGATGGAGAGTGGGGGAGAGTGCAAAATCTGGTGCAGCTCTGCATGGGAGCCAATCATCCCCTATGTGTGCTTTGGATTCATCTTACAGGAATCAACATGGTCTGCAGCCCTGACTCCCTCCTCCTCTCTGATTCCTGTCCCCCCCTGTGTGCCACTCCACTGCCAGCTTCCCTCTTTTGCTCTCCCGCTGGCTGCACTGCAGGGGAGTCTACATGGTCTGCACCCAGCGCCCCTGACCCCCTCCCCCACCTCTCTGATTTGTGCCCCCCGTGTGCCACTTCCATGACTCCAATCCCCGTTTGTTCCCTCCCCCAGCAAATCCGGCTTCTCGCCTCTCCACTCCTGCCGGATGCACTGCAGGGGAATCTACATGGTCTGCATCCAGCGCCCCTAACCCCCTCCCCCACCTCTCTGATTCATGCCCCCCTGTGTGCCTCCCCCACCACTCCACTTCTGGCTTTCCTTCTCTTCTTTTCCACTAGAAACTGATGCTGGCACACAGGGGGATTGGTTTCAGGATGGAGAGTGGGGGAGAGTGCAAAATCTGGTGCAGCTCTGCATGGGAGCCAATCATCCCCTATGTGTGCTTTGGATTCATCTTACAGGAATCTACATGGTCTGCAGCCCTGACTCCCTCCTCCTCTCTGATTCCTGTCCCCCCCCTGTGTGCCACTCCACTGCCAGCTTCCCTCTTTTGCTCTCCCGCTGGCTGCACTGCAGGGGAGTCTACATGGTCTGCACCCAGCGCCCCTGACCCCCTCCCCCACCTCTCTGATTTGTGCCCCCCGTGTGCCACTTCCATGACTCCAATCCCCGTTTGTTCCCTCCCCCAGCAAATCCGGCTTCTCGCCTCTCCACTCCTGCCGGATGCACTGCAGGGGAATCTACATGGTCTGCATCCAGCGCCCCTAACCCCCTCCCCCACCTCTCTGATTCATGCCCCCCTGTGTGCCTCCCCCACCACTCCACTTCTGGCTTTCCTTCTCTTCTTTTCCACTAGAAACTGATGCTGGCACACAGGGGGATTGGTTTCAGGATGGAGAGTGGGGGAGAGTGCAAAATCTGGTGCAGCTCTGCATGGGAGCCAATCATCCCCTATGTGTGCTTTGGATTCATCTTACAGGAATCTACATGGTCTGCAGCCCTGACTCCCTCCTCCTCTCTGATTCCTGACCCTGATGTGTTTTACTTCATTTTTTGTTCCCTGCAAAGTAAAAGCATAATGTGCTAGTATGCATTGCATACTAGCACATTATGTGACACTTACCTGCAAACAAATCCATCTTCGCCTCTCTTCCTTCCTGGGCCGTGGACTCGGCTCTGTGCCCCATCATTGGTGTCATTGGCCCCATTGTTGGTGCCATTGGAAGGAATTGTGCCCCGTCATTGGTGTCATTGGCCCCATCATTGGTGTCATTGGGAGGAACTGTGCCCCATCATTGGTGTCATTGGCCCCATCGTTGGTGTCATTGGGAGGAACTGTACCCCATCATTGGTGTCATTGGCCCCATCATTGGTGTCATTGGGAGGAACTGTGCCCCATCATTGGTGTCATTGGCCCCATCGTTGGTGTCATTGGGAGGAACTGTGCCCCATCATTGGTGTCATTGGCCCTATTGTTGGTGTCATTGGGAGGAACTGTGCCCCATTACTGGTGTCATTGGGAGGAACTGTGCCCCATCATTGGTGTCATTGTGTCCTATTGTTGGGGTCATTGGGAGGAACTGTACCCCATCCATAGGCATGCGCACAGGGTGTGCCGGTTGTGACTGGGCACACCCTAATCACCCCATGTGTGTTAGTATTATCGCTCTATGTGCTGGCAGGAAGATGGGAAAGATCTCCCTCTTGCCGGTTATGCCATAAGAGAAGTGTTTACGCACTTCTCTTTCACTGTGCTGGAAGGGAGATCAATGTGCCCGGGTCATATATATGTAGACACACACACACACCTGTTTCAGCTTTAGGGTGCATACCCTAATGCAATAGGCTGCGCACACCTATGACCCCATCGTTGATGTCATTGGTAGGAATTGTGCCCCATTGTTGGTCTCATTGGGAGGAAGAGTGCCCTTCATTGGTGTCAGTGGATAAAATAGCACCCTGAGGTAGGGCTGGGCGATTTTCCCCCCCAAAAAAATCTGCAATTTTTTTATAAAAAACTCGATTTACGATTCGATTTTTTTTTTTTATTATATTAATTAAAGTGCATCAACAAACAAAATTGCAAAGGCAAACCCTTTCTCTAACTGCAAAGTCAGTTTGCAACAAACACACAATATATTCCAGCGCTCATGGAACATACATTATTAACTATTGAAAACTCTTGAAACTCTGTGTGTGATTCCTTCTGTCCCAGCCTTGCTGCGATCCTGGCTCTGCATCCTTTTGGGTTGGAGGGCCCTCCACACGCTGGTCTGCCTGTTGTCCATCATTCAAGGTACTGTGCGCTCACACGGAGATCATGCCACAGGCTTTGTTTTGATTTTTTTAACCCCTCCTTGCTCCACGGATGTCACTGCAAGTTTAACAAGTTTGTCACCACTGGCAACTGGAGAGTTAAGATTCATTTGCCCTCTGCACATTTGGGATTGGATCCCTCTCTTTATTGTGATAAATGGACTAAGCTTTTTTATCAATTCTTCAAGAGTTTTCAATAGTTAATAATGTATGTTCCATGAGCGCTGGATTATATTGTGTGCATGTTGTGTATTTTGTACTTCTGGGTACGGATTTTTTCTTGCTGCGCTGGACCCTGTTTTTTCCCCCTTTTGGATACTTTGTACTTCCCAAAATATTTGGTATTTTTTTCTTATTATTATTATCATCCATTATATTTTTTTCTTTATCCACCAATTTAGCGCTTGTGACCTTTTGTTGTTTTTTGCAGTGTGCAACATAGATTGTTAAACATCCAAATTATTAATACTGTATTTGGATTTAGCTAATAAAACAACAAAAAATCCTGAGGTTACTCTTAGTTGAATTGAACTGTGCCCATGCCTCACTGTACCCGTGCCTCACTGTACCCATGTCTCACTGTGCCCGTGTCTCAATCACTGTGCCCGTACCTGATGCAGATTTTCATGGTATACGGATTTTACTGCTACACCGGTGGCCATTCCAGTATTCAAAAGCCGCGCCTCCTCCTCGTCTGTGATAGGCGGAACACTCAATTTCCCAGCATTCAGTGTTCCGCCTATCATGGTCCTCCTCATAACACAGACGAGGATCAGAGGATGTCCGTGATAGGCTGAATACTGCCTGCTGGGAAACTGAGTGTTCCGCCTATCACAGACGACGAGGACTCGGGAGGCGCGGCTTTTGAACACTGCAATGGCCGCCGTCTGTCTGCATGACACGCTGATCAGGTAGGCAGACGGCGGCTGCAGCGAGTAGATGTAATTGGGGTAACGCTGCCCAGTGCCATTCCGGATACGCCCCCTGCAGTCCTGCTACGGAAACTTTGAAGGGAAAAATAAATAAATAAATAAAATTTTTATTATTATTATTTTTTTTTTTTCAAAACTCGATTCAAGATTAAAATCGATTTTTTTCCCAGCCCTACCCTGAGGGCCACAGCATTAGATCAAAGGCTCACAACTCCCCTGCAAAGTGTGTGAATCTCAGAGCTGTACAATCTTTGAAAATCACCACTGATACAATGTATTACCATAACTGACACAATGTATTGTTATCCACTTCAGCTCCAGAAGATTCCCCCACTCACTTTCATGACCAGGCCATTTTTTACGCTACTTTAAAGCGGAGCTCCACCCTAAAGTAGAACTCCCGCTCATCGGAACCCCCCCCCCTCCGGTGTCATATTTGGCACCTTTCAGGGGGGAGGGGGGTGCAGATACCTGTCTAAGACGGGTATTTGCATCCACTTCCGGGAGTCCTCTGTGCAGGTATTCTGTGGGTAGTACGTCACTTCCCGCAAAACGCCCATTGTGTTCTGGGAAACACTCGGTTCCCAGAACACAATGGTGGCCAGTGAGGACGGCGCTGCGCAACTCATGCATGCGCCGTAGGGAACCGGGCAGTGAAGCCGGAACGCTTCACTTCCTGATTCCCTCACCGAGGATGGCGGTGGGGGCAGCAGAGTGACGAGCGATTGCTCGTCTTCTGCTGCCGATGTCGCTGGACTCCAGGACAGGTAAGTGTCCTAATATTAAAAGTCAGCAGCTGCAGTATTTGTAGCTGCTGGCTTTTAATATTTTTTTAATGGCGGAGCTCCGCTTTAACTGGTATCTGCGCGGTCATGCAAGGCTGTACCCAAATTACATTTCTTTAATTTTTTTACACAAATAGAGGGGAATCTCCTCTGGGTTTTTTCTTTTTTTGCGATATAAATGAAAATCTGCCAAAAAGAGATGGATGGGGATTCCCCTTCCCAGGAGATCGGATTGGATGGCGGTTGGGTGTAAACGGACAGGTTGCCCGTTTACATTCAGCACCCATAGAGGAGAGTGTCCGTGTCCTCCTGCTCAGCGGGGATCAGCAGACAGATCCCCTGCTGAGCAAGCAGATCGCAGCCTCAAGCCTCGTACACACGACCGGTTTTCTCGGCAAGAAACGACAAGAAAACTGCTGGGAGAGCTTTCTTGCCGAGAAATCCGTGCGTGTGTACGAGGCTTTCAGGTTTCTCATCGGGAAATCTGCCCAGAATCTCGACGAGAAAAATAGAGATCTGCTCTCTATTTTCTCGTCGGGATTCTTGTCAGCCTGTTTCCCGACGAGAAACCCGAGCGTGTGTATACTTACCTGCCTCCATGGAAACCTGCGCATGCTCAAAATGACTTTGACGCATGTGCGGTAGCTTCCAAGGCATAGGTAGGGTGAAGCAAGATGGCGGCAACGGCATTGAATGTGATGAAGAAGACTCAACAAGATGCTTTGCAAGATCGTGTTGAAGAAAGGGATGTTGCCCCAAGACACGGATGCGGCAAGAATGAAGCAAGTGTTAAAGGGAGCGTTACGCTCGGATCCAGTCTGGCTTCACCTGAAAGCCTCTGGAGGGGGATTGTCACTGACTTACTCTGATCTGATAAAAATTATTAGGGATCAGGAGTCACTACAGAAGGATCAACAAGTGATCAAGGCACATACCTCTGCTGCACCAGTGATAGTCAACTCAGTGATGACAAAAGAAAGAGACCCAGAAGTAGACGCTTTAAAAATCGCAGATGTCTCAGGTGTTAGAGATGCTGACCTCCCTGATTACAAAAGATTCAAGGGTTCCTGAGAGAGAGGGACCCAGGAAGGAGTTGTTCCCAGATGTTTCAGTGCCCATTCCCCTACAAGACTGGGGGGATGTGATCTGTTTTAACTGTGGAGGGATTGGCCATATTGCAGCTGTATGTTCCAGTCCCAAGAAAAAGTAAGCAGACAACCGCAAGCCGGCGGGAAACTCCAGAGGGCCCCGGTGAAGGAGTCAACCGGGTGCCCATCATCTTCAGTGAGCTCCAAACTGAATGAGAAGCCCAAGAAAAGAGAGGACAAGATCCCTCAGAAGAAACACAAGGTTCCGCAGTGGGAACGTACCCCAAAGAAAGAGTGTAATGTCCCTCAGCGGGTAGTTACACCCATTAACAGGAGGGAGATCAATGCATACCAGGCCCAGGAGAGGCTTAAGTCCAAAGAGAAGTGGAAAAAAGGAAGTCCAAAAGGGAAACGCAAAGATCCAGGGAAAGAGACCCCTTTGAAGCGATATCCAGAGAAGCTGGTGGGCCCATCCCCCATAGTGCCCATTCAAGTGGAGGGAGTCTACACAAAAGCCATATTGGATACAGGGGCACAGGTGACCCTGTTGTACCGGGACTTTTATGACAAACACTTACGTCACCTACCCATCAAGAAGATAGAAGAACTAGAAATCTGGGGAATCGGGACCCAGAGCTTCCCTTATGATGGCTACCTGCCCATAAAACTGACCTTCGACCCATCTGTGGCCGGGAAGGCTGAAGTATTTGATACTCTGGCAGTTGTGTGCCCTCGGCCGCCTGGAGCCAACAAGAGTTACTTAATAATAGGAACGAACACGGACCTGGTCCGGAGGCTTCTGACCCCTCTTGCAAGCAGGAAAGACCCGGCCGCCACCAAGATTCACCCCATCTTGAAGACAGCCTACCAGCGGTTGGTCTTGGAGCAGAAGGCCCCGGAAGAGGGAGTGGGGAAGGTCTGGAGACTTGAGAAGAAGGGGGTGGTGTTGCAGCCCGGAGAAGTTACCTGTCTCAGAGCCACTGTGAAGCTTACTTGGGAGCAACCCATTACCCTTTGTCATGTTGGAGCCAGACCCAAGGGAAGAACACTCAGGTTTGGAAGTAATCCCAATAGTGGTCCCACTGAGGGCTCTGAAGAAGGCCCACTATAAGGTCCCTGTGAGTGTCAGGAACACTACTGATGGCCCCATGGAGATCCCAGCCAGGATGTTCCTGGGCCAGGTGAGCCCTGCTACTCCAGTTGCTCTGTCAGATGTGGAGAAGACGGGTGAAGGAGGGAATGTTTGGGAGAAACTCTCCATGGAGAACCAAAACCTACCCAGGGCTTGGAAAGAGAGAGCCAAGGCCCAGTTGACCAGGTGGAAGAAGATCTTCTCTCAAGATGAGTTAGATGTGGGGTGTGCGAGGAGTGCCACCCATCGAATCCGCCTCCAGGAAGACAAGCCCTTCAGGGAGAGAGTCAGGCGAGTCCAACTAGCAGACCTGGAAGATCTGAGGGAACAACTTGGAGAACTCAAGAGGACCGGTGTGATCCGGGAGTCTAGAAGTCCCTATGCCTCTCCGATAGTAGTAGTCAGAAAGAAGAATGGATCATTGAGGTTGTGTATAGACTACAGGACCCTCAACAGGAGAACCATCCCTGACCAGTACACCACTCCGAGGCTAGAGGATGCCCTACAGAGCTTGTTTGGAGCCAAGTGGTTCAGCGTGATGGACCTCAAGAGTGGATACTATCAGATCCCTATGCATCCGGAAGACAAGGAAAAGACAGCCTTCATAACCCCAGTGGGGTTCTTTGAATTAGACCGAATGCCCCAGGGACTGTCCGGAGCCGCAGCCACCTTCCAACATCTCATGGAAAAGACTGTAGGAGACATGAACCTTATCGAGGTCCTTGTGTACTTGGACGATGTCATTGTCTTCGGGAGGACCTTGGAAGAACACGAAGAGAGGTTGGAGAAAGTTTTGAGAAGTCTCAGTGAGGAGGGACTCAAGCTTTCGCAGTGTAGGTTCTACCAATCTTCTGTTAACTATCTGGGACACATAGTGTCTGAAGAAGGGGTAGCCACAGACCCTGAGAAGTTGGAGGCAGTTACTTCCTGGCCAAGGTCTACCACGATAACAGAACTCAGATCCTTCCTGGGGTCCTGTTCCTATTATAGAAGGTTCGTGGAGGGGTTTGCCCGAATTGCCTGACCCCTGAATGAGCTACTCAAGACGGAAGGGGAAGAGGATGACTCAGGTCCCAGGAAGCCGGGAGAGTCAGTCCAAGACCAGTGGAACCAAAAGTGTGAAGAGGCCTTTCAGATGTTAAAAAAAAGCCTAACCACCACCCCTGTCTTGGCCTATGCAGACCCAAAGAGACCTTATGAACTCCACGTAGATGCCAGTCATGACGGTCTGGGAGGAGTGCTCTATCAGGAGCATGAAGGACAACTGCGACCCATTGCCTACGTGAGCAGAAGTCTGACCCCCTCTGAAAAGAACTACCCCACTCATAAGTTGGAGTTCCTGGCCCGCAAGTGGGCGGTAGTTGACAAACTTAAAGACTACCTGTATGGGGCAGAATTCACTGTGAAAACCGACAACAACCCCCTTACTTATCTCTTCACCACAGCAAAGCTGGATGCCACAGGACATAGATGGCTGGCTGCACTGTCTGGGTTCAATTTCAGCCTGAAATACAGGCCTGGGGCTGGGAATCGAGACGCAGACGCCCTGTCTAGAATATTTCACGCCCCCACCGGTGATACAGAAGACTGGACCCAAGTGGCACCTGACGGGGTGCGGGCCCTTTGCCAAGGGGCTGAACTTCAAGCCAGAGGAGGCTCAAGGGCAGAAGAGATAGGAGTTACCATGGTAGGAGTTCCCAAGCAATACTGTGGGGTAACCCAGTTGGAAGAAGATAATCTGCCAAAACTGTCAAAGAAGGAGTTGAGATGTGACCAATTGGAAGACCCAATGGGGAGATTGGTCCTGGAGGCCCTGGAGAATCAGGATCCAAGTAGACTCTTGTGCCATCTTTCAAAGGAAGCTCGCCTGTTAAGGAAAGAGTGGGACAGGTTGCAGGTGCATCAGGGATTGGTCTACCGAAGGGGCCCCTCTGATGACCTGGAAGACAAATGGCAACTGTTTCTTCCCGAGAAACACCGAGAGACTGTCTTGGTTGCCCTGCATGACAATCATGGACACTTAGGGGCGGAAAGGACCTTCCAACTGGTTAGGAACCGTTTCTCTTGGCCCTGCATGAGGGCTGAAGTTGAAGAATACTGCCACTCATGTGCACGGTGCATCCAGAGAAAGACTTTACCTCATCAAGCTGCCCCAATGGGCCATCTGCAAAGTCAAAGCCCACTTGATCTGGTATGCATTGATTTTCTCTGCCTCGAACCCGACCTGAGTGGACTAGGAAATGTTCTGGTAGTAACCGATCATTTCACCCGGTATGCCCAGGCTTTCTGTCTATAGTGTCTCCTGCCAAAGACACTATAGACAGAACACTGAATGCGGAAGCTACTGAATTCGTTCCATCCAGCCCTTTGCAAGATTACTGGGAAGATGCCTGTGACACATACTCAGAGGAGGACCCAGGGGACTCTATGTACCTCCAGGATCCTGAACTAAGTGTTTCAGAGCCAGCAGAATCCCTCAAGTTTGTTCCAGAAGAGGAGCCTGCAGTGTCCCAGCCAGAAGTCCCAAGAGAGCAAAGAGCTAGAAGAGTCATAAGGCCTCCCAAGAAGTTAACTTACTCACAAATGGGGAACAGCTCAGAGGAGGCAGTGGTCACTGCAAGGAGGAGTACAGAGCATCCAGTTCCCTCCACTGTTCATTTGATGGAGGGCAACCCCAATTCATCCTCTGGCACAGTTAGGCAGGCCACTCATGATAGTGTGACCTGTGGGCAAGGGAATTCAACCCCTCATTTTTGGTGGGAGTTCCCTTTGCCGACATCGTACACAGCATTGTCTAGAATTGTACGTAGTGTATGCTAAAAATTATCTTTGGGAACCAAAGAGTTCAAGTGGGGGGAGTGTGTAGCGGGGTCTCCTTTAAGACTCTCGGAGCTACATTTCCCAGAGTCCTGTTTGGCACCCAGGGTGCAGTGTTGCCACCGCAGAGACTCATGGGAGGGGCTATTTAAGAAGGAGGAGAGGGGGAGCTCGGCCTCTTTGGACACCGCGCTGCAAGCAACAGCTTCTTCCTGTGCGGATCTGCTGGAGTGCAGGGCCTGAAGCCTGGGACCTTGAGTTAAAGGGTCTCCAGCGTAGTATTCCTTGTGATTGCCTACTTTGTGGATTACAATACTGTTCCTGAACGTGCACCACCACTTCAAGTTTTGCATGCGAAGAAATCTTTATTCACAAGACTGAGTTTGATTTCATGTCAGGCCTGACCAGGGAGGGGAGATAGAATATTGTTTAGTGCGCCATAGGGCGCGTAGATAGCAATAGCTGCACGTGGTGGATTACCGCGTTGTGCTATTACTATATACTACATCTATTGCTGCAGGGCTCTGTAAGCCAGTTATATGTTATGTTTTAACCCATGCCCTTTTAACCTAAAGTAAAGCCGTTATACCTTACCACTTGCTATCACTGTGTTATCATTACTCATAGTGCTTATACCTAATCTGGAGTTAAAGTGTGTATGTTACCAGGTGTAGATTGTGATAGAAAACATCCCTAGACTAACTGTGCCACAGGGGACTATACAAGATTGCCGGGGGTTGGTGGAGCTGTACTGGGCCCAAAAATTCAAACCAGCGGCTCTCTTAACTGGGGGTAGCGCTACATACATAAATGATACAAAGTAATAACATAACTTATACATTGGGGTTGATTTACTAAAACCGGAGAGTGCAAAATCTGGTGCAGCTCTGCATGGTAGCCAATCAGCTTCTAACTTCAGCTTGTGCAATTAAACTTTGACAATAAATCCTGGAAGCCTAATGGTTTCTATGCACAATTGGCACAGTGTATGCCAGCACTGGAAAATGGAAGGAAATCCCCCACTGGAGCCACAGACAGCAATGAAAGCCTGACTGAGACTCTGACCCTTCTACATTTTATCCATTACTAAATTGAGGTCGGAATTACACTTTAAAAAGGCATTTTTAATTAAGCTGCTGGACAGTTTTCTACTATTATAGCTTTGGCCTGAACTTGCACTGTAGTTATGTTACTTGGCCTCCAGGTGGCAGCACAGGGCTGAAATTGCTGGGTGTAGTGATGAGCCGCACAATTTCTGCTGAATTCATTTCTCTGTCATTAAAGCGGAGGTCCACACAAAAATGGAACCTCCGCCTTTCGGAACCCTCCCCCCCCCCCTCCGGTGTCACATTTGGCACCTTTCAGGGGGGAGAGGGGTGCAGATACCTGTCTAAAACAGGTATTTGCACCCACTTCCAGGCATAGACCCCCGCGGGGGTTACGCCACAACCCACCCCCGCTGTCTTCTGGGAGACACACGGGTCCCAGAAGACAGCGGGGGCCATTTGGATTGCGCAGCGTGACTCTTGCATGCGCAGTAGGGAACCAGGAAGTGAAGCCGCAAGGCTTCATTTCCTGATTCCCTTACAGAAGATGGTGGCGGCAGCATCCAAGGACCAAGCGACGGGTCGGCCTTGGGTGCCGACAACGCGGGCGCCCTGTACAGGTGAGTGTCCATATTTTAAAAGTCAGCAGCTGCAGTATTTCTAGCTGCTGACTTTAAAAAAAAAAAAAAAAAATTGGTGGACCTGCGCTTTAAGGTCGGGTTCACAGCATGGGGTCCGCTGCGTCTGTGTTCTCCATTTCAGGTGCGAATTATGTCCGAACTTTTGCCTGACTTCAGTCCTAAAACAGACCAAAAAACGGGGCGTGTGAACCGGCTCCATTTTGAGTCAGTCACACTCTCCTGTGATTCACATTTAATGAGGGGAAACCCACATCAAAGTCGCATTAAGTGTGAACCCAGCCTGAAACCTTAGCAAAATTTGCCTTCATTGACTCCAATGCACGAGGGATGGAGACACATGAATAGGAGGGGGGGGGGGGGGGGGGCAAAACTGAGATTTCTCTTTTGGTGGAAACTTTTTTAAGTGAAATTTTTCAGAAATTTTGCAGCCCATCCATAGAAGTAAGTGAGGCAAATTCAGGGGTCAGTAGTAAGTGAGGCAAATTCAGGGGTCAGTAGTAAGTGAGGCAAATTTAGAGGTCAGTAGTAAGTGATGCAGAGTTCAGAGGTCAGTAGTAAGTGATGCAGAGGTCAGAGGTCAGGGGTAAGTGGTGCAGAGTTCAGGGGTCAGTAGTAAGTGATGCAGAGGTCAGTAGTAAGTAATGCAAAGTTCAGAGGTCAGTAGTAAGTGATGCAGAGGTCAGAGGTCAGGAGTAAGTGGTGCAGAGTTCAGAGGTCAGTAGTAAGTGATGCAGAGTTCAGAGGTCAGTAGTAAGTGATGCAAAGTTCAGAGGTCAGTAGTAAGTGGTGCAGAGTTCAGAGGTCAGTAGTAAGTAATGCGGAGTTCAGAGGTCAGCAGTTAATGATGCAGAGTTCAGAGGTCAGTAGTAAGTGGTGCAGAGTTCAGAGGTCAGTAGTAAGTGATGCAGAGTTCAGAGGTCAGTAGTAAGTGATGCAGAGTTCAGGGGTCAGTAGTAAGTGGTGCAGAGTTCAGAGGACAGTAGTAAGTGATGCAGAGTTCAGAGGTCAGTAGTAAGTGATGCAGAGTTTTGAGGTCAGTAGTAAGTAATGCAAAGTTCAGAGGTCAGTAGTAAGTGGTGCAGAGTTCAGAGGTTAGTAGTAAGTGATGCAGAGTTCAGAGGTCAGTAGTAAGTGATGCAGAGTTCCGAGGTCAGTAGTAAGTAATGCAAAGTTCAGAGGTCAGTAGTAAGTGATTCAGAGTTTAGGGGTCAGGAGTAAGTGATGCAGAGTTCAGGGGTCAGGAGTAAGTGATACAGAGGTCAGTAGTAAGTGGTGCAGAGTTCAGAGGTCAGGAGTAAGTGATACAGAGGTCAGTAGTAAGTGGTGCAGAGTTCAGAGGTTAGTAGTAAGTGATGCAGAGTTCAGAGGTCAGTAGTAAGTGATGCAGAGTTCCGAGGTCAGTAGTAAGTAATGCAAAGTTCAGAGGTCAGTAGTAAGTGATGCAGAGTTTAGGGGTCAGGAGTAAGTGATGCAGAGTTCAGGGGTCAGGAGTAAGTGATACAGAGGTCAGTAGTAAGTGGTGCAGAGTTCAGAGGTCAGGAGTAAGTGATACAGAGGTCAGTAGTAAGTGGTGCAGAGTTCAGAGGTCAGGAGTAAGTGATACAGAGGTCAGTAGTAAGTGGTGCAGAGTTCAGAGGTCAGTAGTAAGTGATGCAGAGTTCAGGGGTCAGGAGTAAGTGATACAGAGTTCAGAGGTCAGTAGTAAGTGATACAGAGTTCAGAGGTCAGTAGTAAGTGATACATAGTTTAGAGGAAGTCAGCAATAAGTGGCTCAGAGGTCAGTCATTACTCTGAGGTCAGTAGTAGGTGATGCAGAGTTCAGAGGTCATTCGTGACTCAGAGGTCAGTAGTAAGTGAAGCAGAGTTCAGAGGTCAGTCATGAATCAGATGTCAGTAGTAAGTGACACAGAGTTCAGAGGTCAGTAGTAGATGAAGCAGAGTTCAGAGGTCAGTCATTAATCAGAGGTCAGTCGTAAGTGACACAGAGTTCAGAGGTCAGTAGTAGGTGATGCAGAGGTCAGAGGTCAGTAGTAGATGAAGCAGAGTTCAGAGGTCAGTCATTACTCAGAGGTCATTAGTAAGTGACACAGACTTCAGAGGTCAGTCGTGACTCAGAGGTCAGTAGTAGGTGATGCAGAGTTTAGAGGTCAGTAGTGAATCAGAGGTCAGAGGTCAGTAGTAAGTGATGCAGAGTTCAGAGGTCAGCAGCTCCATTTTCTTGATTGCAGGCCAGGGGGCCCACTGCTTTCAGAAAATGCCCCTGGAATAACATGTGTACAAAAATAAAAACAAAGTCTCAGGCGATGAAAGGGTTGAAGCGGTTCTCTCTCTTTCTTAGTTCATTGATTCAGCTGTAAAACCTTTTTTATAACCAAACATAAACAGCGTTCATTTCCCACCGCCCAACCCGGGAACCGCCTTGGTAAAAATAAAGAATTGGCTGAATTCGGGGGGGGGGGGGGCACAATTACTACAACAAGTATTTATAAAGAACAATGGGAAGAGCCGCAGATTTATTTCCAGCTAATTCTGGACGCCGTGAACTTTCCCATGCCGGGCAGCGTTCGCAGGCTCCATGTGACTGCAAAATATGGGAAAGCCGAGTTTATTATGAATTAATATGCAGGAAAGCTGCCAGGCTCCCGCACTCCGATGAATGAGATCTGCAATCATTTAGCCATGTAAATGATCTTCCTGGCAAGGAGACGGCCAGTTCGCATTCTGCGCTATTTTTGGCGTGGAAAAGTAAAGGTTTCACATGTTTCCACATACAGTTTTTACATGCAAATATTTTCCCATCTAATGAATGTGTAAACTAGTGAAAGTATATTTTAGTATTGAACATTTAGACAATATAATGGGAAGGACGCACCCTGCGCCATAAAAGACAAGGGCGTATGAGGTTACGGAGGAACGATCCTGTATCTAGAGCCTCATTATTCCACGTATGATGTCACTGCTGTCCAGATGAGGTCACCACTAGAGATATATAAAGGTGTAATAGATGTGACAGGTCCCCTTTAGCCCCCATTCTTAAGCATGAACATTCAGTCGAGTTTGATGTGTTTTTCATGTCTTTTCAAGCTTCAGGCATTTGTGTTTTATCTGTGACAATATGGGTTCTATTTATGAAAAAAAAAAAAATGCATAGCCCCTCTTCCATAGAATCTGCATGTTCATTCATTCTGCGCAAAAATGGGGAAAAACAAATGTTCTTTAGGTTATTTTCTCTTCTGAAAGAATGTTATTTAATTATGGGTAGTAGTAGTAAAAAAAAATCACATTATGGCCACTAGATGGAGCTGAAGAGCAGAGGAAATACATAAAGTAAGTCCTTGGGCAGTAGTAAAATATCACATTATGGCCACTAGATGGAACTGAGGAGCAGAGAAAATACATATGTCTTTGTAACAAGAGATGCAATGTAACAATTTTAGAGAACACTAGAGGGAATTAGCAAATTTGTTTAACTGTTAATAACATTTATAAGTGAATTCCCTCTGGTGTTTTCTAGAATTGCATGGAGCACTTGGTCCTGCTCTGGTCTGTGCTGTGGTTGACGAGCTAGCAGTGGTGGCCCGTCCATTCGGGGCGCCCGGGCGCCACCCCCACTCTCCAGGCCACTCCCTATATGGTAATGGTTAGATTCAACAAAGCTAATAAAGGGTCTGGAGGATATTAGTTACAGGTATGAGGAAAGGTTGTGAGCACTGAACTTATTCGCTCTGGAGAAGAGATGCTTGAGAGGGGATATGATTTCAATTTACAAATACCGTGTCAACCTCACCTACTATGTAACTTTATGTGTTTGACAAAATGCTATCAAGTGATCCTGGATAGTACGTCTATGTGATGTGACTTTAATGCCACCCCAAAGTAATATCAGTAAAGTGCAGCAATCCTAACTTTTTGTGTGGACATTCCTTCCTTGGGATATAAAGGTCAATAGCCGGGAATGTCTCTGGCAAGGAGCTGGGCACAAGATGGCGGAGGGTTAAGACCTCAAGCAGGAAGGTTGTTGTTCTGATAGCAAGAATAAGCAGGGCAGGGACTTGTGCTCTTGGCACCATTGCACAGCCATTCGCAAGCCCCATTACATATTGGGCAGCAGCTACATTGCTGTGCTGTAGCTCTCCCACAGGAAGACCCATAAATTGGGCTTCAGCCTAGGGTGGAGCTGACAGCCAGGGGAAACAGATGTGCTTTTATTTCACATTGCAGCCAGACCTGGACCACTTCATGTCCTGAGGGAATCTACAATAATTTGGACTTCTTCTTTAATGAGACCCCAATGTACCTGCACAGGCAGCCTGGACTATTGCGCCTTATGATGCACTGTGTTACAAAGAAGAGTGCTTTTTTTGGTGCATGAGGCACTAGCCTCAAATGAATGGTCCGCCTTAACACAATGCACATTAACACACATGTGTTACTTCACCACAACATGTGAATCCCGCCTGAATGGTCCCACAAAGCCCATTGCACCCTTAAAATCCACCAAAACCCACCTTATCTTTGCCGTCCCTATTGAGTCCAACACATTTCACCTAAATGGCAATATTTTGCTAAAATCTCCTGAGAAACAAAAAAACTCTCAGTTAAAGTGGTATAAGGTTCAGTTTAAAAAAAAAAAAAACATATCATACTTACCTCTAGGGGTGGGCTATCTGTTCGACTCGAACATTGGCTGTTCGCCCGTTCGCCGAACAGCGAACAATTTGGGATGTTCGTGGCAAATTCGAAAAGCCGTGGAACACCCTTTAAAAGTCTATGGGAGACATCTAAAGTGCTAATTTTAAAGGTTAATATCTAAGTTATTGTCATAAAAAGTGTTGGGGACCCGGGTCCTGCCCCAGGGGGACATGTATCAATGCAAAAACAAAGTTTTAAAAACCAGCGTTTTTTGGGGAGCAGTGATTTTAATAATGCTTAAAGTGAAACAATAAAAGTGAAATATTTCTTTAAATTTCGTACCTGGGGGTGTGTATAGTATGCCTGTAAATTAGCGCATGTTTCCCGTGCTTAGAACAGTCCCTGCACAAAGTGTCATTTCTAAAGGAAAAAAAGTCATTTAAAACTACTCGCGGCTATAACGAATTGTCGGGTCCCGGCAATACAGATAAAAGTAATTGAAAGTCATTGATAAATAAAAAAAAAAAATGCATCTGGTATGGATATTAAGGGGAACCCTGCACCAAATTTTTAAAAAAATGGTGTGGGGTTCCCCCCAAAAATCCATACCAGACCTGAAGGGTCTGGTATGGGTTTTAAGGGGAACTCTGCGCCAAAATTTTAAAAAAAATGGTGTGGGGTTCACCCCAAAAATCCATACCAGACCCTTATCCGAGCGCGCAACCTGGCAGGCCGCAGGAAAAGAGGGGGGGGGGCGAGAGAGCGCCCCCCCTCCTGAACTGTACCAGGCCACATGCCCTCAACATGGGGAGGATGTCCCTATGTTGATGGGGACAAGGGCCTCATCCCCACAACCCTTGCCCGGTGGTTGTTGGGGTCTGCAGGCGGGGGGCTTATTGGAATCTGGAAGCCCCATTTAACAAAGGGGGCCTCCAGATCCCGGCCCTCCCTATGTGAATTGGTAAGGGGTACATTGTACCCCTACCATTACACAAAAAAAAGTGTCAAAATGTTAAAAACCGCAGGAGACGGCCTTTATTAAAAATAAAAATAAAAATAAAAACCGATTCCAGCGTTGTAATCCATTCTCAATGTCCAGCGGTGATCCATTCTCCAGCGATGCTCCCCAGCGAGGAATGACGCACGATCCTGCCTGCACCCGAGGCACCCTCTCGAATGACGCGCAGGCTGTTTGACAGTTCTTTTATAACCGAGGACGGGGCCACCCGTGACGTGGACGGGTGACCCCGCCCCTCTAACGTACCGGGGATTCCCGTGGCGCGTCAGACGGGGGCGGGGTCACCCATGACACCACGGGAAACCACGGAAACCCCTGTTGCGTCACAGGGGTGCGGGGTCACCCATCCACGTCACGGGTGGCCCCGCCTTCGATTATATAAGGACTTCAGTTGGGTAGTGCGTCATTCGGCCAGGAGCCTCAGAGAAGGCTGTATCGTTCGTAGCGGCGGGTCCCGGTCGTAGAAGGATTTACAGCGCTGGAATTTTTTATTTTTTTTATTAAAGGACTTGTCCCAAGCTGTGTGTGTGTTTTTTTTTTTTACCTTTTTTTTCTCACTTTTTTGGGTGAAATGGTAGGGGTACAATGTACCCCATTACCAATTCACATAGGGGGCGGCATCTGGGGTCCCCTTTGTTAAAGGGGGCTTTCAGATTCCGATAAGCCCCCCACCCGCAGACCCCCACAACCACTGGGCAAGGGTTGTTGTGGGGATGAGGCCCTTGTCCCCATCAACATGGGGACATCCTCCCCATGTTGAGGGCATGTGGCCTGGTACGGTTCAGGAGGGGGCCGCTCTCTCACCCCCCCTCTTTTCCTGCGGCCTGCCAGGTTGCGTGCTCGGATAAGGGTCTGGTATGGATTTTTGCGGGGTTCCCCTTAAAATCCATACCAGACCTGAAGGGCCTGGTAATGGAATTTGGGGGGAACCCCCACGCATTTTTTTTTTTAATTTTGGTTCGGGGTTCACCTTAATATTCATACCAGACCCAAAGGGTCTGGTAATGGACGGGGGGGGCCTGCCATTTTTTTCAATGACTTTTATCTGTATTGCCGGGACCCCACATTTCATTAATAGCCGCGAGTAGTTTTAAATGACTTTTTTTCCTTTAGAAATTACATTTTGTGCAGGGACAGTTCTAAACACGGGAAACACGCGCCACTTTACAGGCATACTATAGACACCCCCCAGGTACGAAATTTAAAGTAATATTTCACTTTTATTGTTTCACTTTAAGCATCATTAAAATCACTACTCCCGAAAAAACTTTTTTTTGCATTGATACATGTCCCCTGGGGCAGGACCCGGGTCCCCACACACTTTTTATGATAATAACTTGCAAATTAACCATTAAAATTAGAAGTTGGAGAAAGAAGGGGGCAATGGGTATACTCAGTACCCTGGGATTTTCAAATACGGTGCTAAATGGAGATTGACAACAAGATCAAATCTTTAATTTTTTTTCATTTTATTAACATGAGAAAGACAAAAAATATACAAAATAAAATAACCATCCTTGAAGACGTGTGACTCAATGATCAAGGTGCAATTTGCTAAGTCGCCACTCTACTAGTTTCGCTGAAATAGCTTCCTCAGGAGTGATTGTGACAGTAGCAGAATTATACTGAAAGCACAGAATACATATGGTTAGCACAGAGGATGGTTAAGGATTGATGTTACATCAACATATAACATTATTTAAATTGCATCGCGGAAGTTAACACATCAATATTGACATGATAATAGGGAAAAGTATAAATAAACAAATAAACATGCATAGTTGATCAGGACCCATGCTGAACACCCAACATACATATGTGTACATATGCACTCACCAGTTTGCAATAAAACTCATCTAATTATAAATGGAGAAAGGATTCTCTCAAAGCCACACAGTTCAAACGAGACAGCAATATTCCATTGCTCCACTCCACCACCTAGCAGAATCCAGTGACCCACCTATTAGTATACGCAACCATAGGGGTATATTTAGGCAGCATGAAATGGATACCTATAAAAGGTAAGTAAAATGTGTTATAAGTACCAAGGCCGCACAAACACATTCTATTGTGTAATACTTGAAATAATAACCTCTTACCTTTATAGAGTAGGTATGCCAATAAACTGTCGGTAAGTATCTGGCATCTAGATTACTCATAAGAGTACTAAGGCTACGATGTTTGAATGGGGGATGAATGAGCCAGCGGGAGTGTACATCAACCCAAAAGAAAGATAAGGTGCATTGGAAGATATCTGTCAGCTAATAAAGCAAAAACAGAACATATGTATCAGAATAGGAGAGAATGCTAAAGAAAAGCATAGATCAAAGAGTCTAGTGACAAATCATCCATGCAATGCCTTACCTGGATGAATAAGCATACAGCATAGTCCTGCTGGGAGGAGTGCAGCCAGCCCCTTGGTGTGGGGAAGAATCCTGGCAGAAAGTGTGCGGTACAAACCGCGCTTCATATACCCCCACCACGGCGGCGTCTGACCTCATCGCCGTGATGCGGACGTCTGCTAGAAGGTCCGTGTAGGACGCAGGCGCCATCCATTGGTTGGGACTGGTGCGTGCGTCAGTGAAGCAGCCAACCGGCGTGGCTCATCACACGTCAGAAGACGTGTGTGTTGAAGCCCTCCGTGCTGCTGAAGTCCGCTGCGCCATCTTGAAAAAGGGAAAGGCCACACTAATACATATGTAAAGTGGGAAAATAGTTGGTGAAAAATAGGAATGGAAAAATTAGATGGAAATTCTAGGCTGACTGGACAAGGACCTACTGATAAGGGCGACCTAAGTGAACATAGGATTGGCAAAACAAATGAACTAAACAAGGGCGCCCCGGGCGTCCGTATGGTTGCACTGAGGTGCGCCAAAGGATAAACTGGCAAGGGAGAAGTGCTGCATGGAATTAGCTGAATTATATCAACACACAAAAATGTGTATTAATATGTTTGAACAATCATAAGAATATATTGATTGATAGAGAAATTACATCTCCAATAGTTTCGATTAGTTGAAAAATCGCAGAGAGATAAATTGCTATTTAATGAACATAGCCAGAGTTAATAAAAACGAAGAGAAAAGCAAACTGGTGAGATTGGAGGAGCACATAATGGGCCATGAGCATCACAATAGAAAAACAATTTATTGTCTATGATGCCACCGACGCTGCGGCTACTATCGGTTCGAAATAAATACATCAACAAATATTCATATAAATTGCAAATAATAAAACGAACATGTATAAGTGAAAAACACTGTATTCATGGTAAGGCCACAGACATCCTGCGGCTACTGTTCAATAATAAGTAAATATGTCAAAATTCATATAGATAGTAAATGGTAAAACGAATATATAAAGGTATCCAATAAATGCTGGGGGTAAATCAAATAAACAAACGAACACACGCAAAGAAAAGAAAGAAAGGAAAAAGGAAGAGAGGCCCTATAAAAAGGGCTTGAAACTAAATGCATCATTCAGACCAGGGTACCTAAGGGCAGAGAGCCTATGGATCCACCTGGCCTCTTTCTGGAGCAGGATCCTGTCAAAATTCCCCCCTCTATCTCCCGGGGGGACATGTTCCAAAGCAGAGAAGTGCATTACTGTACTGTCAAATTTATGGAAAAGGCCCACATGACGACTTATGGGAGTTTCCATTTTTTTCTTTTTGATCAAAGAGACATGGTCTCTTATGCGATGGAAAAATGGTTGTTTGGTCTTCCCAATATAAAAGGCATCACATTGGCACTGCATGAGATATACTATGCCAATGGAATCACAAGTAACAGAGAATGAAGGTCTATGTACCTGTCCATTGGGAAGAGTGACAGTAGATGATGAATGCACATATCTGCAAAACTTGCATTTGTGACAGGGCCTGGTGCCCCTGAAGGGGATGGTATTGGATGGTGATGGAGCAAAATGACTATGAACCAGGGTATCCCTCAGAGATCTGGCTCTCCTGTAGGTAATTTCAGGATAGGGTTTGATCCACTTGGAAATTTGTTCATCATTTGTTAGTAAGTGCCAGTGTTTTTGTAAAATATGGCGGACTTCTCGATGTTGATTTGAGTATTTGGTTATTAGACGTATTCCCGGGTCAGGTTTAACTCTCTTAGGGCCATGTAGAAGGGCATTTCTATCCTGTTTTTTAGTTCTTGCATATGCTTTTTTGAGGCTTTTGTTACTATAGCCTCGTTCTAGGAAGCGTGCTCTGAGTAGTCTAGCCTCAGATTCAAAATCTTGTTGATTGCTACAATTCCGGCGTAGTCTGAGGTATTGCCCGTAAGGCACACTGGAAATTAGAGATTTTGGGTGTGCACTCCCTGCGTGTAGCAGGGAGTTTCCTGCCGAGGATTTGCGGTATAAAGAAGTACTAATGGTGCCATCACTGTTGGCACTAATTTTTAGATCAAGGAAAGTCAAGTCTGTTTGACTTGTTTCAAAGGTAAACTTTAAATTAAAGCTGTTGATCTTGAGGCGGTTTAGGAAGGTGGTGAGGGCATCCCTGGGACCGGTCCATACAAAGAAAATGTCATCAATAAATCGTCGCCATATTGGAATGAATTCCAGAGAATCCTGAAGGTCTTCTCTGAAAAAAAGTTGGTCCCCATTGCCACCCCCTGTATCTGGAGGTAGTGGGAGTCTCCGAACAAAAAAATATTATTAGATAAAATAAACTCCAATAGATTAAGGATAAAGTTAATGTAGGTCCGAGGGATGCTCCTATCCTCGACGATGAAGCCCTCCACAGCCCGCAGGCCAAGATGATGTGGTATGGAGTTGTAAAGGGCCTCAACATCGAGCGCCACCAACCATGATCCCCTAGGCAGGGAGAGCCCATCCAGAGCCCTGAGGAGGTCAGTAGTATCCTGTAGATATTATACCAATCCTACAACATGTGGTCGCAAAAAGTCATCGACCAGTTGACTGGCGGTTTCCGTCAGTGAACCATTGCCGGAGACGATGGGACGTCCCGGAGGGGAAGATATACTCTTATGAACTTTAGGTAATGCATAGAGAGTTGAAGTTCTGGGGTTTGTGATGTTGAGAAACTCCCAGTTTTTTTTTGTAATTAAACCATCGTGGTAGGCATTACCAATCAGGTATTTGTAACGTGTATTAGTTAAATCAAGATGAGTATTGGACACCTTGCGATACCATTCTTTGTTGGTCAATAAGTTCATGACCATCTGTTCATAGTCACGAAGGTTCATGACCACCAAGTTGCCCCCCTTATCGGAGGGCTTGATAATGATATCCTTGTTGAGCTGTAAAGATCGCAATGCGTCAAGTTGGGAATCACTTAGATTGGATTCAACCTTCGATTTCCAATTGGATTGGTTTATTTCCTGGGTTACCTGTTTAGTAAAAGCCCAGATGTTAGGATTTCCCTGCAATAGTGGGAACAGATTGGATTTGGGCCTGTATTCTCTCGGAACTGATTTGATTACTGGAGGATTTGAGGAAGGTGGAGTTGAGGAGGGAAGCAGAGTCGCCAGTTCCCCCTCTAGGGCAACTGCCTCATCAAGGTCCGTGGAGTCAATGCCTCCCTCCTCCCATAACTCCATCAACTCCTCCAGGGCCTTGATGTCCTCAATACTCATCTCTTGCCAGAGAGGATTGGCTGGGATGGTGGTCTCTGGCACATTCCTTGGTTTATCATAGAGAACTCGGAATAGCAATTTCCTTGAAAATAAATTTAAGTCTTTGATAAGTTCGAACTTATCAATTTGTTTAGTGGGACAGAAAGTAAGACCCAGCTTCAAAATTGAAATCTGGTCTAGAGTCAAAAGATGTGATGAGAGATTTATTATCTCAAGTTCAGTTTGGAAGGTTTTTGACTCAACAGTGGATCTGTATTTGGCTGCTTCCTTGAGTCTGGTGCCAGTGATGGGAATGATTGGGCCAGATGAAAATCCGCCTGATTGGACAAGCCTGAATTGGATGGATTGCTTACCTGTGCCTGAAGTGAGGGAGAGACGACCGAGGTGGAGATAGAAGTGCTAGGTTGATGATCGGAAAGTGCCAGTGCAGTGATCGAAGAGTTCTTGGCTGAGGTTCCTTGATCTAAAAATTTGTGCCAACAGTGATGGCACCATTAGTACTTCTTTATACCGCAAATCCTCGGCAGGGAGTGCACACCCAAAATCTCTAATTTCCAGTGTGCCTTACGGGCAATACCTCAGACTACGCCGGAATTGTAGCAATCAACAAGATTTTGAATCTGAGGCTAGACTACTCAGAGCACGCTTCCTAGAACGAGGCTATAGTAACAAAAGCCTCAAAAAAGCATATGCAAGAACTAAAAAACAGGATAGAAATGCCCTTCTACATGGCCCTAAGAGAGTTAAACCTGACCCGGGAATACGTCTAATAGCCAAATACTCAAATCAACATCGAGAAGTCCGCCATATTTTACAAAAACACTGGCACTTACTAACAAATGATGAACAAATTTCCAAGTGGATCAAACCCTATCCTGAAATTACCTACAGGAGAGCCAGATCTCTGAGGGATACCCTGGTTCATAGTCATTTTGCTCCATCACCATCCAATACCATCCCCTTCAGGGGCACCAGGCCCTGTCACAAATGCAAGTTTTGCAGATATGTGCATTCATCATCTACTGTCACTCTTCCCAATGGACAGGTACATAGACCTTCATTCTCTGTTACTTGTGATTCCATTGGCATAGTATATCTCATGCAGTGCCAATGTGATGCCTTTTATATTGGGAAGACCAAACGACCATTTTTCCATCGCATAAGAGACCATGTCTCTTTGATCAAAAAGAAAAAAATGGAAACTCCCATAAGTCGTCATGTGGGCCTTTTCCATAAATTTGACAGTACAGTAATGCACTTCTCTGCTTTGGAACATGTCCCCCCGGGAGATAGAGGGGGGAATTTTGACAGGATCCTGCTCCAGAAAGAGGCCAGGTGGATCCATAGGCTCTCTGCCCTTAGGTACCCTGGTCTGAATGATGCATTTAGTTTCAAGCCCTTTTTATAGGGCCTCTCTTCCTTTTTCCTTTCTTTCTTTTCTTTGTGTGTGTTCGTTTGTTTATTTGATTTACCCCCAGCATTTATTGGATACCTTTATATATTCGTTTTACCATTTACTATCTATATGAATTTTGACATATTTACTTCTTATTAAACAGTAGCCGCAGGATGTCTGTGGCCTTACCATGAATACATTGTTTTTCACTTATTATTGTTATTGTTTTATTATTTGCAATTTATATGAATATTTGTTGATGTATTTATTTCGAACCGATAGTAGCCGCAGCGTCGGTGGCATCATAGACAATAAATTGTTTTTCTATTGTGATGCTCATGGCCCATTATGTGCTCCTCCAATCTCACCAGTTTGCTTTTCTCTTCGTTTTTATTAACTCTGGCTATGTTCATTAAATAGCAATTTATCTCTCTGCGATTTTTCAACTAATCAAAACTATTGGAGATGTAATTTCTCTATCAATCAATATATTCTTATGATTGTTCAAACATATTAATACACATTTTTGTGTGTTGATATAATTCAGCTAATTCCATGCAGCACTTCTCCCTTGCCAGTTTATCCTTTGGCGCACCTCAGTGCAACCATACGGATGCCCCGGGGCGCCCTTGTTTAGTTCATTTGTTTTGCCAATCCTATGTTCACTTAGGTCGCCCTTATCAGTAGGTCCTTGTCCAGTCAGCCTAGAATTTCCATCTAATTTTTCCATTCCTATTTTTCACCAACTATTTTCCCACTTTACATATGTATTAGTGTGGCCTTTCCCTTTTTCAAGATGGCGCGGCGGACTTCAGCAGCACGGAGGGCTTCAACACACACGTCTTCTGACGTGTGATGAGCCACGCCGGTTGGCTGCTTCACTGACGCACGCACCAGTCCCAACCAATGGACGGCGCCTGCGTCCTACACGGACCTTCTAGCAGACGTCCGCATCACGGCGATGAGGTCAGACGCCGCCGTGGTGGGGGTATATGAAGCGCGGTTTGTACCGCACACTTTCTGCCAGGATTCTTCCCCACACCAAGGGGCTGGCTGCACTCCTCCCAGCAGGACTATGCTGTATGCTTATTCATCCAGGTAAGGCATTGCATGGATGATTTGTCACTAGACTCTTTGATCTATGCTTTTCTTTAGCATTCTCTCCTATTCTGATACATATGTTCTGTTTTTGCTTTATTAGCTGACAGATATCTTCCAATGCACCTTATCTTTCTTTTGGGTTGATGTACACTCCCGCTGGCTCATTCATCCCCCATTCAAACATCGTAGCCTTAGTACTCTTATGAGTAATCTAGATGCCAGATACTTACCGACAGTTTATTGGCATACCTACTCTATAAAGGTAAGAGGTTATTATTTCAAGTATTACACAATAGAATGTGTTTGTGCGGCCTTGGTACTTATAACACATTTTACTTACCTTTTATAGGTATCCATTTCATGCTGCCTAAATATACCCCTATGGTTGCGTATACTAATAGGTGGGTCACTGGATTCTGCTAGGTGGTTGAGTGGAGCAATGGAATATTGCTGTCTCGTTTGAACTGTGTGGCTTTGAGAGAATCCTTTCTCCATTTATAATTAGATGAGTTTTATTGCAAACTGGTGAGTGCATATGTACACATATGTATGTTGGGTGTTCAGCATGGGTCCTGATCAACTATGCATGTTTATTTGTTTATTTATACTTTTCCCTATTATCATGTCAATATTGATGTGTTAACTTCCGCGATGCAATTTAAATATTGTTATATGTTGATGTAACATCAATCCTTAACCATCCTCTGTGCTAACCATATGTATTCTGTGCTTTCAGTATAATTCTGCTACTGTCACAATCACTCCTGAGGAAGCTATTTCAGCGAAACTAGTAGAGTGGCGACTTAGCAAATTGCACCTTGATCATTGAGTCACACGTCTTCAAGGATGGTTATTTTATTTTGTATATTTTTTGTCTTTCTCATGTTAATAAAATGAAAAAAAATGTAAGATTTGATCTTGTTGTCAATCTCCATTTAGCACCGTATTTGAAAATCCCAGGGTACTGAGTATACCCATTGCCCCCTTCTTTCTCCAATTTCAAATTACATGGGATGTGGTGCTACAAGATTTGACCAAAAGTGCCCCCACTTTCCTACATTCTTTAAAATTAGCACTTTTGATTTTTCATGTTCGTGTCCCATAGACTTTAACGGTGTTCGGGTGTTCGAGCAAATTTTTTGCCTGTTCGCATGTTCTGCTTCGAACCGAACTGGGGGGTGTTCGGCCCATCCCTACTTACCTCCACTGTGCATTTCATTTTGCACAGAGTGGCCCCAATCCTCCTCATCTGGGGTCCCATGTGGCTCTTGCGGCTCCTCCCTGCAAGAGCTAACCCCCCCTGGGAAGCTCTCTCCCAAAGGGGTTACCTTGCGGGCACGCTCCCGTGGGATACATTCGGCGGCCATACCCGCCCAGTGTATGACTCGGCCCCGCCCCCTCGGTGCGCCGCGTCATTGATTTGATTAACAGCAGCGGGAGCCAATGGCTGCGCTGCTATCAATCTAACCAATGAAGAGCCGACAAGCCATTTGGAAAGCGATGCGGGATCGCGCCCACGGAAGTTCGGGGCTCAGGTAAGTAAAACGGGGGCTCGGGGGGGCCGGAGAGTGCAAGGTGTTTTTTCACCTTAAAGCGGAGTTCCACCCAAATTTTGAACTTCCGCTTTATACACTCCTCGCCCCCTTACATGCCACATTAGGCATGTAATTTTTTTGGGGGGGGAGTGGGGGCTTCAGTAGGAGTGGGACTTCCTGTCCCACTTCCTCCTTCCGCCCTGGGCTCGCCTAGGCGATACGTCATATCGCCTTGTGGCGGCCCCTCCCTGTAGGCGATCACCTGGGACGTGACAGGTCCCAGGCGATGGCCTGTCCATTCAGAAAGCGCTGCGCCGTTCGCGCATGCGCAGTGAGTGCCCGGCCGTGAAGCCGAAAGCTGTCACGGCCGGGTGCCCACACAATAAATAAAAGCGCCGGCAGAGAAGGGGGGGAGAGGAGCGGAGCTCCAGGCGGCGCGGCGCTGGACAGTGGAACAGGTAAGTGTATGTTTATTAAAAGCCAGCAGCTACACTTTTTGTAGCTGCTGACTTTTAATAAACATAAAAAAGGGTGGAACTCCCTATTAATGCATAGGATGCATTAAGGTGAAAAACCACAAGGGTTTACAACCCCTATTGGTTGGCTGGTTTTGCCCCTGGGGTGGAGTCAGTGTGAGGTTTTGGCACAGAACGCAGGTGTCAGCGGGTGATGGGGCGCTCAACATCATATTTGGTGTTCTGGCTGTGACCAGACATTGGAAGGCAGAGTGACATTGCAGTTGGTGCTACTGGACCCCAACTACTGATGGACCATAGGGAGCACCCGGACATACTTAATGAGCTCTGCTTCACATTCCTGTGAGAGAGAGTGGGGGTTATAGAAGTCGGTGGTGTGGGGGGTGTTCAGTCTAGAGCAGGGGGTACAGGACTGACACTCAGAAGCTCTGCTTCATATCATGCATTGGGTCATAAGTGTGTGGGACCCTCTCATAATGGGCACAGCAGGTGTACAGACCCAGGAACTCAACACAGGGATGGTGGGAAACTGCCATTCTGCTCCTTGTCAGTGAGGTGTGCGGTTGCTAGTTCCTTAGCTCCTGTGCTTCCAGAGACCAGGGGCTAGAGTTGCTTCTCTGCCCCAGGAGAGATGCTGGATCCTGGGAAGGACCCTGGAGGGGGCCCCCTGGATAGGCCTGTGGAAGATTCTGGGCCTGGCCAAAGGAGAGATGAGTCTTTATCTGCCTTTAGACAGAGGACTGTCAGCAAGCTGAAACGGATTGAGAAAGAAGAGGAGAAGTTGATGGTTTTGATGGCTGAGTTCAGGAAGAAAAAGCAGATTTGTGCAAAAGTGTACAGCAAGAAAAGACCGGCTCTGAGGCCTGAGTTGAAGGACCTGGAACACGCTGTAAGGAAGCAGAAGGATTTGGTGAGTTCTCTGAAGGAGAATAGCGGCATATTTAAAGAGAAATATAGGAATGAGGAGCGATTTAATCGCATGAGGAGAGGAGCCGCTTCCTGCATGGAGGGTGAGGAGACCAGTGAGGAGATGAAGGTACAGACAGACTCAGCAGTGAGTGAGAAAGTGGGCCCAGAGGATGAGCCCAGCTCTTCAACACCTCAGACATCTGTTGAGCCCTCAATGGCGGAGGCCTCTGTCCCCTTCACACCCCAGCAGCAATGTGGAATATCTGAGCAGGAGGGTGAAGGTTCTGGCATGCTGGAGTTCATCACCAAGCTGGAATCTCCTCTGGATGCAGCTTCCCCGGTTGGTGATGATAAGATGGACACCGTTCCTAGCCCTGTGGAAGAAAGACCTGTGGAGAGAGCAAGATGCACCATTAAGCCTGAAACAACTGGGAAGAAATCCAACCCCACCATCAGCTATAACATCGCAGAGGAGACAACACAGCAAGCAGGTACAGTGTGTGTGCAGGATGGTTTGAACTTTAATGACAATGGGCTTGCTGAGGGTTGTAGTGCTGCAGGCAGTCAGCCCAGACCCATAGACAATGCACAGCATACATCTGCTAATAACTGTCAGCTTCAGTCTGCAGAGAGGTCCATGGACAATACAGAGACTTTGCCTGGACCAGGCACAGCGGCTGTTCCTGTGAATGGTGGAGGAGATGCTGGGTGCAGTAGTGCCACAACTCTCCAGGAGTCTGCAGTGGACAGGATTGAACATGCGTGTTCAGATCAGGGGGAGGGGGTGGGTCTTGACTCTGCTAATCAGAAGACTGCTATCCCAGCTGATTCAGACTCTCTGCCAGCAGCTTTGAATGGGAAGGACAGGACTGCAAATACTGGTGGTGTAAGGAAATCTTATGCTGGTGTTGCTGCTGCAGGATCTGGGAATGGGGAGCAAGCAGGGAAGGAGCATGGGAATGTTTTATCTTCCTCCCTGTTTAAAAGGAGGAATGTTGTGCAGTTAAAATGGGAAGGCGGTGGAATCCCCCCCACATAGGAGGGCAGTGGTGGATAAAATCCTGCAGATGGGGTTTACGCCCGCAGATATCTTCGCCCTGATCAGACCGGCAGGTTCCTATGAATATGATTTGTCCTTTATCCGTCCGGAGTCTTTGGACATATTTTGGGAAAAATATGAGCATGTGTGTAGGGGCCTGCCGGACTGGAAAGGGCTCACCCCCAAGCTTATATCCCGCCAGCCACTCATTAAAATGGTGACAATTCTGGTCCGTAATGAGTCCATACCACAGGGGGATTTATGTGTTTGGTTGAGGAGGTATGGAGACGTCCTGAGCCCCCTAAAAAAGATTTTGGACGATCGGGGAATATGGACGGGGGAATGGTCTGTACAGTTAAAATTAAAAGTCATTGATAATGTTGTTCAGCATCTGCCATCCTCAGCTTTCCTGGGGAGGGACAGACTTACCATCTTTTATCCGGGCCAACCAAAGCTATGCAACAAATGTGGAATCAAAGGACATTTTGCATCCTCCTGTCCAGTGATGAAGTGCTCTCTGTGTCAGGAGGAAGGACATTTGGCTAAGGACTGTAATATTATAAGGTGTAATCTGTGCAATGCGGTGGGACATCCTTACAGTCAGTGTCCTGAGGCAATGCACAACAAGCCTGAGCTCATGAGAGAGTTCTTCCGCCTGGACATGGAGGATGCTCAGAGCTCACTAGCTGGAGTGCCTGTGAGTCCATCTGAGTCTGTGCCAATACCCAATGTGTCTGTGCCAACACCCAATGTGTCTGTGTCTCCCCAGTCTGTGGTGCCCCAGTCTGTGCCAACACCCAATGTGGTGTGTCTCCCCAGTCTGTGGTGCCCCAGTCTGTGCCAACACCCAATGTGTCTGTGTCTCTCCAGTCTGTGGTGCCCCAGTCTGTGTGTTTACCTAGTGTGCCAGTGTCTTCCCAGTCTGTAGGTAAGGTGTCAGTTGCAGAGAATGTGTCCAATCCTTCTGTGTCTTCTAAAATTGTAGAGGCAGCAAGAGGTGCCGAGGCTGGTGCATCAAGTGCGGTACCAGTCCCCCTCCCTCGACGCTGCAGGGTTCCTGTTAAGGATCGTGGGGTGCAGAGGAGTGGGGAGGATGGTGAAGAGGCTGGCCTGGTGGTAGATAAGGGAAGGGAGAATGGGGGGGAGGGGGGTGGAGGGGAGGATAGGAGTGGGGAGGCTGTTGACTCTGGGTTGTCCAAGGATGATATGGAGTGGTTGGAGGATAAAAGGAGGAAAGGCAAAAGGAAGGAAAAAAAAGGAGGTACAGTTACCTTAAGTCCTAAGGTTTTGCCTTTGGCAAATAAATTTAAGGTACTGCCAGATGATGATGATGATGAATGGGACTCGTTCAGTTCAGCATCCTCTATGGATGATGAGTGCCAGGGTGCAACGAAGCGCGCTGGTTCTCCAGGGAGAGGGAGTAGCCAGGCTGGGAAGCGGCTGCCCCAACTACCCTAATGGCAGTTCCCACTCATTTTATATAAAAGGCTCCATGCATGGTGACAGTGATGTTCTTTAGTCTGGCTCTCCCGTAGGGATTATGTTGTGCGCAATTTGGTTTGCACCGTTTATTATGTTCTTGTGGTTTTTTTTGTTTTGTATAGTCATATTCAATTATTTTGTAAATATGTTTTATTTATTATGGTTTTATTGTATATAAGTTGTTGTTTGTAAGATTTTTCAATAAACAAAATGAACCCCTCATAATGGGCACAGCAGGTGTACAGACCAAGAAACTCAGCACAGGGATGGTGGGAACCCCTCATAATGGGCACAGCAGGTGTACAGACCTGGGAACTCAGCACAGGGATGGTGGGAACCCCTCATAATGGGCACAGCAGGTGTACAGACCCGGGAACTCAGCACAGGGATGGGGGGAACCCCTTATAATGGGCACAGCAGGTGTACAGACCCGGGAACTCAGCACAGGAATGGTGGGAACCCCTCATAATGGGCACAGCGGGCGTATAGACCTGGGAACTCGGCACAGGGATGGTGGGAATCCCTCATAATGGGCACAGTGGGTGTACAGATACGGGAACTCGGCACAGGGATGGTGGGAATCCCTCATAATGTGCACAGCGGGTGTATAGACCCTGGAACTTGGCACAGGGATGGTGGAAACCCCTCATAATGGGCACAGCGGGTGTACAGAACTGGGAACACAGCACAGGGATAGTGGGAACTCCTCATAATGGGCACAGCGGGTGTACAGACCCGGGAACTTGGCACAGAGATGGTGGAAACCCCTCATGATGGGCACAGCGGGTGTACAGACCCGGGAACTTGGCACAGGGATGGTGGAAACCCCTCATGATGGGCACAGCAGGTGTACAGACCCGGGAACTCAGCACAGGGATGGTGGGAACCCCTCATAATGGGCACAGCAGGTGTACAGAACTGGCAACACAGCACAGGGATGGTGGGAACTCCTCATAATGGGCACAGCGGGTGTACAGACCCGGGAACTTGGCACAGGGATGGTGGAAACCCCTCATGATGGGCACAGCGGGTGTACAGACCCGGGAACTTGGCACAGGGATGGTGGAAACCCCTCATGATGGGCACAGCAGGTGTACAGACCCGGGAACTCAGCACAGGGATGGTGGGAACCCCTCATGATGGGCACAGCAGGTGTACAGAACTGGCAACACAGCACAGGGATGGTGGGAACTCCTCATAATGGGCACAGCGGGTGTACAGACCCGGGGAACTTGGCACAGGGATGGTGGAAACCCCTCATGATGGGCACAGCGGGTGTACAGACCCGGAAACTCAGCACAGGGATGGTGGGAACCCCTCATGATGGGCACAGCAGGTGTACAGACCCGGGAACTCAGTACAGGGATGGTGGGAACCCCTCATAATGGGCACAGTGGGTGTACAGACCCGGGAACTGGGCACAGCAGGTGTACAGACCCGGGAACTCAGCACAGGGATGGTGGGAACCCCTCATGATGGGCACAGCGGGTGTGCAGACCCGGGAACTCAGCACAGGGATGGTGGGAACCCCTCATGATGGGCACAGCAGGTGTAGCAGTCCGGGTATTGGTTAAATCCAGTGCACAGCCTGCAGGCCATGTACAACATAGCAACATGGTGAATGGCCAATGAGAATCGATCTGAGCTGTCCCAGCATCCCAAAAGTAATACGGGTGCTGGGAGTGTGGATTCCAAATGACCAAAATGCCACATTGGCTGGTCTGATCAGTAAAAGTTAATCAAGGAATCAAGGAAGGAGGTAAGTACAGCAGTGACCGGGGGGGGGGGGGGGGGGAGGGTGTTGTGAGTTAGTTCACTTTTTTATGTTTTTTTTAGAAGGTGAACTTACCCTTTAGCCTGTTGCCACCCACTTAAAGTGGTTGTAAACCTCAGACATGAAATATGAACAAAGCATGTCCCTCTATAATGTGTATTTGTCTAATTTCAGAGCACTAAGTGTGTTTTCCTGACACCAAGAGAAAAATGGGGACAGGGGAGGGATCTCAAGCACACAGCCTGTGATTGACAGCCTCAGCACCACTCCTGTGTGAAGGGGAGTGTGTCCCTTCCCTCCAATCAGCTGTCACTGTTTTAATTTGTGACATCCCAGAACAGAGAACTGGTGTTATTATATTGTAGCACCATCTTGTGGTCACTTTCCATATAGCGCTCTGGTTTGTGTTTTTCTCACTGAGCTCTGCAGAATGTAATTTTTAGCTCTCTGCCCCCTACTTTCTGAAAGCTCAGACAAGCTGTAAAATTTCTGGACTTTGAATGGATGTAGAAAAGAGAACGCGGCAGATAAACAGGTACAACTTATGTAGGAGAATTTGTTTCATCTCTGTGTATCACTTGAGGCCAGTCACCTCACTGGGTATATGGAGGGTTTACAACCACTATGTGTCACTGGGTGGCTGATGTGTCTGTGCTTAGAGCAGGGGTCTCCAAACTTTCTAAACAAAGGGCCAGTTGACTGTCCTTCAGACTTTAAGGGGGCCGTACTGTGGCCAGTGAGAGTAGAAAACACCCTGACATCAATGGGAGTAAACAATGCCCCATCATTGGTGTCAGTGAAAGGAATAGTGTCCCATCATTGGTGTCAGTGAGAGGAATAGTGTCCCATCATTGGTGTCAGTGAAAGGAATAGTGTCCCATCATTGGTGTCAGTGAGAGGAATAGTGCCCCGTCATTGGTGTCAGTGAAAGGAATAGTGTCCCATCATTGGTATCAGTGGGAGGAATAGTGCCCCATCATTGGTGTCAGTGAAAGGAATAGTGTCCCATCATTGGTATCAGTGGGAGGAATAGTGCCCCATCATTGGTGTCAGTGAAAGGAATAGTGTCCCATCATTGGTATCAGTGGGAGGAATAGTGCCCCATCATTCGTGTCAGTGAAAGGAATAGTGTCCCATCATTGGTATCAGTGGGAGGAATAGTGCCCCATCATTGGTGTCAGTGAAAGGAATAGTGTCCCATCATTGGTATCAGTGGGAGGAATAGTGCCCCATCATTGGTGTCAGTGAAAGGAATAGTGTCCCATCATTGGTATCAGTGGGAGGAATAGTGCCCCATCATTGGTGTCAGTGAAAGGAATAGTGTCCCATCATTGGTATCAGTGGGAGGAATAGTGCCCCATCATTCGTGTCAGTGAAAGGAATAGTGTCCCATCATTGGTATCAGTGGGAGGAATAGTGCCCCATCATTGGTGTCAGTGAAAGGAATAGTGTCCCATCATTGGTATCAGTGGGAGGAATAGTGCCCCATCATTCGTGTCAGTGAAAGGAATAGTGTCCCATCATTGGTATCAGTGGGAGGAATAGTGCCCCATCATTCGTGTCAGTGAAAGGAATAGTGTCCCATCATTGGTATCAGTGGGAGGAATAGTGCCCCATCATTGGTGTCAGTGAAAGGAATAGTGTCCCATCATTGGTATCAGTGGGAGGAATAGTGCCCCATCATTGGTGTCAGTGAAAGGAATAGTGTCCCATCATTGGTGTCAGTGAGAGGAATAGTGTCCCATCATTGGTGTCAGTGAGAGGAATAGTGTCCCATCATTGGTGTCAGTGAAAGGAATAGTGCCCCATCATTGGTGTCAGTGAAAGGAATAGTGTCCCATCATTGGTATCAGTGGGAGGAATAGTGCCCCATCATTGGTGTCAGTGAAAGGAATAGTGTCCCATCATTGGTATCAGTGGGAGGAATAGTGCCCCATCATTGGTGTCAGTGAAAGGAATAGTGTCCCATCATTGGTGTCAGTGAGAGGAATAGTGTCCCATCATTGGTGTCAGTGAAAGGAATAGTGCCCCATCATTGGTGTCAGTGAAAGGAATAGTGTCCCATCATTGGTGTCAGTGGGAGGACTAGTGCCCCATCATTGGTGTCAGTGAAAGGAATAGTGTCCCATCATTGGTGTCAGTGAGAGGAATAGTGTCCCATCATTGGTGTCAGTGGGAGGAATAGTGCCCCGCCCATCATTGGAGCACAGGTGTGTCAGGAGGAAGGTGCCTCTGAAGCTGCTCTGTGAGAAGGGAGTGGTGGTGAAATCTTTCCCAGCTCCCTGGCCCCCTTTCTGGGGAGGCCATGGAGGGCAGCGGGGCTTCTCCTGCTGGAGGCTCCCAGCCATCTCCTGGGCCGTCAGGTGAACTGCCTGCCTCTGCACAAGCTGATCTCTCTACCCCTGGTGAGGATGAAGGCTCGGAGGCCATTCGGGAGCGAGTGGTGGCCGGGATTAAGGTCCTGAACAGGGAGAGGGACAAGCTGTACAAGCTGAGAGCGGAGTTGAAGCGCCTGCGAAGGCAACGTGAGGGCTTACATAGCCAGAAACGGGGATCCATGGATCCGGAAATCCAGCTGGCCAAGGTCCGTGTGGATCATCAGGAAACCATCGTGGCCATGATGGAAGGCAGAGATGGGCCCTTTAAAGAGAAGTTTTGCAACGACAAGAGGTTTGGAAGGGTGACAAAGATGGAGGTGGAGGAGGAGGAGACCCCCAGTTCTGACCCCCTGCCCCCCCAGGGAGAGGTAAGAAGCCCCAGGCCTTCCCAGGACTCAGGAGGCATGCTAAGGGCCATCCAGGTAATGGAGTCTCCTATGCGGGGGGATCAGATGGTGTTTAATGAGGAAGACATTACTGATGATGTGCCTGATAAAGTAAAGCCTGCTAAGTCCCATGTTGTGGATAAGACTGTTTTTGTGCCATCTAGCACCATGACTGATAATGTGCCTAATGACAATGTTGTGCCTGCTGAGGCTGCAATGCAGCAAGGTTTGCATTTAAAAAATGTCATTTCTGCAAATGAACTGCAAGTGTCAGAAGAGCCCATTAACCCTTCTTTGGCTGAGTCCAAAGCTGTTTGCCCCACTGCTGCTGAGGGCTCTACAGTGCAGCATCAGGAGACAACTGGTATTGCAGCAACTGTGACTATTGCTGATGGGAATGTGTGTGTGGCTGAAAAAAATCCTCCCAGTTCAGGTGTGATGAACAATGGTCCCAGTACACGTGTGATGAACAATGGTCCCAGTACAAGTGTGATGGACAATCCTACCAACTCTGTTCATGCAGATAATGTGCAGACTAATGTGACTTCAGTGTGGGCCCCTGGCCCTGAGAAACCTACATTTGCAGAGGTGGCACACTCTGCTCCTGGTAGTCCCGCTCCCAAGCGGGGTTTTCCCCTACAAGCTGCCACTTTGAGCGCCCCAGGATCTGGTCTTGGGTCTCTGGCTTCTGCTGGGGGTCCCAGACGGAATGTAGTTATTCTGAAATGGGAAGGTGGTGCCATCCCTCCAGCACGGCGTGCAGTGGTAGATATGATATTGGAGATGGGTTTTGGTGCAAATGACCTGTATGCCTTTATACACGTAGCTGGGACAAGGGACTATACGGTTAGTTTCACCAGGCCAGAGGGTCTTGACCTGTTCTGGGAGCGATATGAGGCTCGGTGCAGGTCAAGACCTGAATGGGAAGGTCTGGTCCCAGTTGCGGTTTCTCAGAGGTCAACAGTAAAAAAAATTACCATTATCCTGACCAATGAGAGTGTTCCTGCTCGGGATCTAGAGGTCTGGTTAAGGAACTATGGGGAAGTTTTGACCAAACCTAATAAAATCCATGATGAGCGTAACATCTGGACTGGGGGATGGTCGGTAACAGTCAGGTTGGCCAGGGATGGGAATGTTGTCCGTCACCTGCCCTCCTCAGCTTTCATAGGGAGGGATAGGATGACTGTTTTCTACCCTGGTCAGCCGAAGCTGTGTCACCGCTGTGGAGAAAAGGGGCACTTGAGCTCCTCCTGTTCAGCCTTGATGTGTTCAGTGTGTCGGGGGCAGGGTCATTTGGCTAAGGACTGTACCAGGAAGATCAGGTGCAACCTGTGCCTGCGCCTTGGCCACCCCTACAGCAGGTGTCCTGAAGCCTGGCACAATATGGAGAAGGAGGTAGTAGATGACATGTCAAGGCTGGACAGGATGGAGGGTGAGACCCCTGGTGTACCATCCTCCTCTGCGGTGACCCCCTCCCCCGGTCCTGCTCAGGATCCCTCTCCAGTTCCTGTGGCCACCCCTCCTGTGTCTGTAAGTACTCCTTCTGTTTCTGTCTCTGTGTCCCCCCAGCCTACTGTACCCTCTCCTCTTGTGTCAGAACCTTCCAAGTCTGTGCCCCCCGAGTCAGTTACCCCCCAGGAGTCTACCCCTCCTGAGTCTGACTTAAAGGGATCACCCCCCCCCACCAGCGTGTACTAAAAAGGGCGCCCCTTCCTCTGTAAAGAAGTCTTCTAGAAAGACTTTAAAGAAAAAAGTAAGAGATGAGGGCATCTCTGAGGCTGACCTGCAGTACCTGGAAGAGAGAAGGAAGGTTGGGAGGCGGAAGAGGCAGGCGGTGAGGACGGAACGGGGACGGGAAGCTCCGGTTCCTGTCTCCAGCCGTCATAGGTCCTCCAAGTGGGATATTTCTTCATCCGGAGCTTCTTCTGAGAGAAGTTCCGATTCCGAAATGGACTTTGAGGCGGCCTCTAGAAAGAGAGAGGCTTCTGGTGATGAGCAGCAGAGGGGAGCTAAGAAGCAATCCACCCAATAACCCAAATGGCGGTTCCCCCTCCGTTAAAAGTGGTGACAATTAATGTCGCCAGCATTAAGTCAGTAAGAGCTCGTTCTATGGCCTTCTTTTTGTTCAGCCAATTAGATGCTGAAATTTTATTTTTGCAAGAGACTAGGCTCACCTCCTTGGCAGATATTCATATGGCCAAGAGAGAGTGGAGGTATGGTCCATCTTACTGGTCTCTTGCGGCCGAGCCTTACGGCGGTGTGGCGGTGTTGTTTAAAACCGGCATGGTAACTGTCCGGCGGGTTATTGAGGTGGAGATTGGGAGATGTATGGTCTTAGACGTCCTTGTGGGAGGGCAGGACCTGCGCCTAATCAATGTTTATGGGCCGCACACAAAGTGGGACAGGAAATGCCTTTTTACAAGGATCAAGCCATTTCTTTTTACATCCCGGCAAGTGGTCTTTGGAGGTGACTTTAATACAGTAACTAGGCCCAAGGACAGGAAGGACTTCAAGGACAGGCTGGGATATGATAGCGTTTTTTTAAATAGTATGGTTAGGGATGCTGGTCTTGTGGATGTGCACATTAAGCACCTCCCAGATGACACCGGGTTCACTTTTCATCGTGGTAATAGTCAGAGTAGGATAGATAGGTTTTTTTTTAAGGAGGCCTCTGCTTTCTCGCCCCCAGTGGTGCAGGCAGTAGAGTTCTCTGATCACTGTATGCTATCTGTGGTACTGAATGCTTCAGACGCCCCTCAGAGGGGCAAGGGCATCTGGAGATTAAATTCGACACTACTCAAGGAAGAACATGTTAGACAATCCTTTGAGGAATTCTTTCAGGCACAGGTGACCATCCTGGACTTTTGTAGCAGCAAGGCTGAGTGGTGGGAGCTGACCAAAAAGAGGATCGCTGGATTCTTCAGGGGCCTAGCCAATAGAAATCAGTTTAATAAATACATGACCTACCAACGTTTACGGAGGAAGCTGGATATTCTTGTCTCGAGAGGAGGAGATCCTGGGGCAATCTCCGAAGTGAAACTCCTTCTCAGAAAGTGTCAATATGACCGGCATGCCTATTTGGTTCTGGAGAGGGACTATGGGAAGTACCACTCGCCTGACCCTTACCAGAACTGCAAACAAGGTGTAGCTGTTAAAACGGTCGTTGGCCTTAAGGACAGTACAGGTTCCTTGACAAAGTCCAGGTCAGGGATTCTGGAGGTCGTGAGGTCCTTTTATGCTGACCTTCTTGGGAGGAAAGAGCTTGACCGTGACAAGATGGAAAGCTTTTTGGACTCTACTCCAGGTCTAAATGGTGGAGATGTTCCATTGATGAATTTGACAGAGGAGATCACAGTCGAAGAGGTGATGAGGGCAATTGAACAGCTTGCCATCAAAAAGTCGCCTGGACCGGATGGCTTGACGGCTGAGTTTTACAAAGCCTTTAAGTCTATTCTGGCCCCGCATTTGGTAGAGGTTTTTAACAGTTGCCTTGCTGAGGGGGTGCTTTCCCCTTCCATGAGGCACTCGGCTGTGATTCTTCTTTCAAAGGGTAAAGATCCTTCGATGATTGAGAATTGGCGCCCCATCAGCCTTCTTAATGTCGATAGAAAGATACTGGCAAAGATATTTTTCTGGCGCCTATCGTCAGTGGCAGAGTCTTTGCTTTCTCGCCATCAGCACTGTTCGGTCCAGGGTAGGAGCACCTTCACAGCGGTTTTAGCTGTCCGGGAGGCCTTGGAGCGGTGCAGGGCTGCAGGCTGGGGAAAGTATTTGCTGACATTGGATCAGGCAAAGGCTTTTGATCGTGTTAACCATGAGTACCTGTGGTTGCTCCTTAGTAAGTACGGTCTGCCGGGTGGTTTTGTCGATTGGCTGAAAGTCTTGTATAAGGGGGCAGAAAGCTTCCCTCTTGTTAATGGTTGGGTTGGGCAGTCCTTTGGGGTTGGCTCCGGGGTGCGCCAGGGTTGTCCCCTGAGTCCCCTGCTCTATGTGTTTGCAATCGACCACTTCATCAGGAGGCTAGAGAGCGGCATGTTGTGTGGGGTACCAGTGGGGCTCCCGGGTGAGCCGCCATTGAGGGTTGTTGCCTATGCGGATGATGTGTCGGTGATTGTCACTGGGACGGATGAAGCGGAGGAGGTGGTCTCTCTGACATCACGGTATTCTGAAGCATCAGGCTCCAAGATCAATCAGGAAAAGACTGAAGTTTTCTGGATGGGAAAGGATGGTGAGGGTTTTGATCTCCCGGACACCTTTCCAGTGCCCCAGGAAAGAATTAAGATACTAGGCATTGAATTTGGACCCGGCGATTATGGCCTCAAAAACTGGGAAGGCAGACTGGAAATTGCCAATACTAAGGTGGTCAGCTGGAAGAGATGGAAGTTATCTATGAGGGAAAGGGTTGATCTGATTAAGACTTACCTGATTCCGATCTTCTTGTATGTCAGCTTTGTCTGCATCTTGCCAGTGTCTCTCTATGCTAGGGTCAGTAGTGTGTTCTTCCAGATGCTGTGGGGGAACAGACTGAACCCCATCAAGAGGAATGTCACCTACCTATCCAGGAGGGAGGGTGGCTTAGGTATGGTCAACCCAGTTCTTTTCTTTTCACTGCTATTTCTAAAGTTTAACATTGGTAATATGCTTGCAGTGGAACCTCCTGGATGGGTAGGCATATTTAGATCTTGGTTTAGGCCTTTTCTACGACTTTGGGAAGAAGGTGGCCAAGTGAAGAATCGCAGGGGTCATCGTGGTCAGATACCAGCCTATGTCGCTCCGTGCCTGAAGTTACTGCGGCAGTGGCGATTGTCGGCTGAAGATCTCAGATCGGTTCCAAGGAAAGTCCTTATGAGTCGAGTCTTGAGCGAAGTCTTTCATGACCCACTGGCCTTAAGGGATTGCCCGGGCCCAGTTTTGAGGGCGGGGTTAAGACTGATTAATTTGGATAGAGTACCCCCTAAATTTAGGGATCTGGCCTGGTTGTGCTTCCATGGGAAGCTCTATGTTCGGGGCAATTTGAAATTCCGCAGTGGGATGGATCGTAGCTGTCCTCGGGAGGAGTGTGCAGATGAAGAGGAGACTATGGACCATTTTCTGCTTCATTGCCCTTTTAACATAGAGGTGTACAAACAGGTGGGGCGGGCCCTCGGTGTCCCTTTCCTCTCCAGGCTGGGTTATGCTGAGTGGGTGTACGGAGCATTCAATACCGGTGGAGTTTTTTGTTTGGATACACTTTTTTTAGTTAGCCTAGTAGTCCGTTATTTCACCTGGAATGCACGGTGTCAGGTCAGCATTCGGCAAAAACTCCTTCCTGTTGAGGTGGTGGTGTATGACATTTTGCATGAGGTGGGGAAGATTCGGGAGCTTGAGAGGGACAAGCGGGGTCAGGGGGCTTGGTTGAAGGCGTGGAGGGGTTTCAAGCCTCCCTGACTACCAGGAGTCTCTTTCCCGGGTGTGGCTGTCTGTCTCTTATCACCCTAGATTATCAGTATTTTTGATAAATTTTTGATAAATGGCTGCGTACATAGCTGATGGGTTGTGCCTCTTAGGCCCTCTCTGCTGCTTTATGTAGATAGTTTTCTAGGGATGTTTTGGTAGTGGATTATGTGTATATTGTATATATTCTGAACATGGATGTGTATTCCTTTGTTTTATGTTGAAGTTTTGTACTATGGTTTTGTTTTTTACTTTTGTATAAAAATTGGTTGCTTGATTCTTTTCAATAAAAGATCAATAGTTCCCCATCATTGGTGTCAGTGGGAAGAATAGTGGCCCATCATTTGTATCAGTGGGAGGAATAGTGCCCCATCATTGGTGTCAGTGGGAAGAATAGTGCCCCATCAGAGCCGCCATCAGGAATTTTGGGGCCCCTTACACAGCTTCAGGCATGGGCCCCCTGGAGCAGAGTAGAACCGGGGGGTGCTGCCGCCTCAAATTGAGAAGCGGGGGGCTGCCGCGAATTGTTAAGGTCGGGGGGGCTTTGGGTGCTGACGAACAAAAAACCCCCCAAAAGAACAAAAAAAAGGGGTGTTGCCATCCGGGGGCCCTGGGGACCTCCGGGCCCCTTACAGGTGTACTGCCTGTACCCCCCTGATGGCGGCCCTGTGCCCCATCATTGGTATCAGTGGGAGGAATAGTGCCCCATCATTGGTATCAGTGGGAGGAATAGTGCCCCATCATTGGTGTCAGTGAAAGGAATAGTGCCCCGTCATTGGTGTCAGTGGGAGGAATAGTGCCCCATCATTGGTGTCAGAGGGAGGAATAGTGCCCCATCATTGGAATCAGTGGAAGGAATAGTGTCCCATCATTGGTGTCAGTGGGAGGAATAGTGCTCCATCATTGGTGTCAGTGGGAGGAATAGTGCCCCCGTGGCACCCCCCCACCCCACCCCCAGGGGGTCTCACAGTTGGTCGGTCAGTCACCCAGCCCTGCACTTACCCCATCTAGGTTGCAGGCGAGCAGCCCTCCTAGGGGCGACGGGTGGCGTCTCCTCCTCTTCTGCATCACGGCGGCTTCTGCCGCGCACCTCCTCCCTCCTCTTCCTAGGCGTCCAATAGGATTGCCTGTCCTTTCAGCCAATCGGGTGACGGGAATCAGGACCTGCTTCCTGATTAGCCGGGAGGAGGATCAGTGTGAAAATAGCAAATATTCATTCGCTATTGTCACACAACTGGGTGACCCTTTTTTTGAAACCTAAAAGAGCTTTTGGCTCTAATCACATGCTTCAAACCCCCACCCCCCCGGATGCATGAATAGGGGGGGTGGTCCCCTGTGTGCCCCTAATTGATGGGCTGACACTGACTTAAATGCTATTTTAGTTTTAGTCGTATTTTAGTCGACGAAATTAACACTGCAAGTAACAACAATAGTTAAAATCAACCCGTATTTTTTATTATTACAAAATCAGATAAAACCACCATCCATGTGTTAAAAGACACAAACTAGTGTGCCAGCGTGTAGAATCAACGTGTTTCGCATAATTCGCTTCCTCAGGATCCATGCTGAAATTTATATACAGGCGATGGCTGAATGACTTAACAAAAAAATTATAATAATAATACAATTTCATAATAAATACAATACATTATGCCAAGAAGAAATAATACGACAGGAGAGAAGAAAGGATTAAAAGATTTTTTATTTTTTTTATCCTTTCTTCTCTCCTGTCGTGTATCGTGCATGGCTCCTGAGGAAGCTAATTATGCGAAACGTGTTGATTCTGCACGCTGGCACACTATAATAACTCTCGTATGAAGAAAGGAATATGATGTAACTGGATTTGATGTTTACGTCTTTAAACACATAGATGGTGGTTTTATCTGATTTTGTAATAATAAAAAATATCGGATGATTTTAATTATTCTTGTTACTTGTTTTTTTTCCCTTTATTTTGGCAACATTAAAGTCCCGTTCTCTTTTTGGGAACATCCAACGTCCAAGGATGGATATGGGAGTACCCGAAAAATCTTTTTTAATATTATATTTTAGGATGGTGCCTTTATAGGGTGTGTTCTTTTTCATAAGCTCATCCCACATTTCTAGGTTAACCATTTGCTTACCGGGCACTTAAACCCCCTTCCTGCCCAGGCCATTTTTCAGCTTTCAGCGCTGTCACACTTTGAATGACAATTGCGCGGTCATGTAACGCTGTACCCAAATGAAATTTTTATAATTTCTTTCACACAAATACAGCTTTCTTTTGGTGGTATTTATTCACCTCTGGGGTTTTTATTTTTTGCTAAACGAACAACAAAAAAAAAGACCAAAAAAAAACAAACAGGTAATTTTTCTCCTTTACTGATGAGCGCTGATGAGGCTGCACTGACGGGCACTGATAGGCACTGATAAGGTGGCACTGACAGGCACTGATGAGGTGGCACTGGTGGGCACTGATCAGGAGGCACTGATAGGTGGCACTGAAGGGCACTGATAGGTGGCACTGATAAGGTGGCACTGACGGGCACTGATGAGGTGGCACTGGTGGGCACTGATCAGGAGGCACTGATGTGTGGCACTGAAGGGCACTGATAGGTGGCACTGAAGGGCACTGATAGGCGGCACTGAAGGGCACTGATAGGCGGCACTGATAGGCACTGATAAGGTGGCACTGACGGACACTGATGAGGTGGCACTGGTGGGCACTGATCAGGAGGCACTGATAGGCGGCACTGAAGGGCACTGATAGGCGGCACTGATAGGCACTGATAAGGTGGCACTGACGGGCACTGATGAGGTGGCACTGGTGGGCACTGATCAGGAGGCACTGATAGGTGGCGCTGAAGGGCACTGATAGACATTGGTAGGGTACACTGATAGACAGCACTGATAGGTGGCACTGATGATGATGCACTGATTGGCAGCACTGGTGGGCACTGATAGGTGGCACTGGTGGGCACTGGTAGGTGACACTGGTGGACACTGCTCAGCAGTACTTATGGGCACTGGTAGGTGGCACTGCTTAGCAGTACTTATGGGCAATGCTGTATCCTGGCCTAGGCCAACAAGGCCCAGGCCTAGGGCAGCACTTTGCAGGGGGGCAGCAAGGAAAGAGTCCCCGCCGGCTTGCTCTACACTGTTACTATAAGCAACTATAGGAAACACTTTTTTTTTCATTTTGGGATAGAGTAAGGGAGGGTTATTGCCCCTGTTAGTTTATTTTTTACCATCCCTGTCCCATTGCAGAGATTTCCCTTCACTTCCTGCCCCATAGCCAAACAGGAAGTGAGAAGAAATCTATGCAAATTAAGGGAATTCATTGCCTTCCCCCCCCCCAGGCCCTCATAACTAGTGTCCCCACTCAAAAATGTCAGGGCGGGTCTTAAACAGAAAGGGGTGTGGCCTTGACAGGAAGGGGTGGGTCATATTTAAATTAGGGGGTGCGTGAGTTTAGTCAGGCCTTTAGTCAGTTTGGAAATGTGGTCACCCCACTGCAAACTCGGTGTGGCCTTCAGAGTAGCACAGCAGTACATAGAGAGCTTCATGGAATGGGTTTCCATGGCAGAGCAGCTCCATCCAAGCCTTCCATCACCAAGTGCAATGGAAAGTGTTGGATGCCGGGGTGTAAAGCGCGCCGCCACTGGACTCTAGAACAGAGGGGACGTGTTCTCTGGAGTGACCAACCGCACTTCTCTGTCTGGCAATCCGATGGACATGTCTGGGTTTGGCAGGTTGCCAGGAGAACGGTACTTACCTGACTGCATTGTGCCAAGTGTAAAGTTTGGTGGAGGGGGGATTATGGTGTGGGGGGTTGTTTTTCAGGGGTTGGGTTGGCCCCTTAGTTCCAGTGAAGGGCGTCAGAATACCAAGACATTTTGGACAATTTCATGCTCCCAACTTTGTGGGAACAGTTGGGAACTAGAGGGAACCCCCTCTATTCCTGTTCTAGTGACAACTCATCCATGTCTTTATGGACCTTGCTTTGTGCACTGGTGGGCAGTCATGTTGGAACAGGAAGGGGTCGTCCCCCAAACTGTTCCCACAAAGTTGGAAGCATGAAATTGTCCAAAATGTCTTGGTATGCTGATGCCCTTCACTGGAACTAGGGGGCCAACCCAACGCCTGAAAAACAACCCCCACACCATAATCCCCCCTCCACCAAACTTTACACTTGGCACAATGCAGTCAGGTAAGTACCGTTCTCCTGGCAACCTGCCAAACCCAGACATGTCCATCGGATTGCCAGACAGAGAAGTGCGGTTGGTCACTCCAGAGAACACGTCCCCTCTGTTCTAGAGTCCAGTGGCGGCGCGCTTTACACCCCGGCATCCAACACTTTCCATTGCACTTGGTGATGGAAGGCTTGGATGGAGCTGCTCTGCCATGGAAACCCATTCCATGAAGCTCTCTATGTACTGCTGTGCTACTCTGAAGGCCACACCGAGTTTGCAGTGGGGTGACCACATTTCCAAACTGCCATTCAGGGACACACCCCATCTCTTACCTTCCCCAAAAAAAGATGAGGGGGGGGGGGCAGGGGGAAATGTAGTCTCGGGGTTGATGGGGAATTTGTTTGGAGGCAAGTTATTTGTCAGGTGAATGTGCCGCTTGCCACCAATAGCCTGCCACCAGATGCAGTGCCGCTTGCCACCCATAGCCTGCCACCAGATGCAGTGCCGCTTGCCACCCATAGCCTGTCACCAGATGCAGTGCCGCTTGCCACCCATAGCCTGTCACCAGATGCAGTGCCGCTTGCCACCCATAGCCTGCCACCAGATGTAGTGCCGCTTGCCACCCATAGCCTGTCACCAGATGCAGTGCCGCTTGCCACCCATAGCCTGTCACCAGATGCAGCGCCGCTTGCCACCCATAGCCTGTCACCAGATGTAGTGCCGCTTGCCACCCATAGCCTGTCACCAGATGCAGTGCCGCTTGCCACCCATAGCCTGTCACCAGATGCAGTGCCGCTTGCCACCCATAGCCTGCCACCAGATGCAGTGCCGCTTGCCACCCATAGCCTGTCACCAGATGCAGTGCCGCTTGCCACCCATAGCCTGTCACCAGATGCAGCGCCGCTTGCCACCCATAGCCTGTCACCAGATGCAGTGCCGCTTGCCACCCATAGCCTGTCACCAGATGCAGCGCCGCTTGCCACCCATAGCCTGTCACCAGATGTAGTGCCGCTTGCCACCCATAGCCTGTCACCAGATGCAGTGCCGCTTGCCACCCATAGCCTGTCACCAGATGCAGCGCCGCTTGCCACCCATAGCCTGCCACCAGATGCAGTGCCGCTTGCCACCCATAGCCTGCCACCAGATGCAGTGCTGCTGTCACTCCCTCTGCATGAGCCACGTGCGTAGAAGGAAAGGAGTGGCGTCACTATCTGGAGAGTGAAGATCACACCAGTCCCTGCTGCTTGCCGCTGGGTGCCGGAGAAGGAGGAGGTGCCGAGGTGGGTGGGGACAGCAGAGCTGCACTAGGCGCAGGCCTCGCTCCCAGCCTCACTGTCTGAGAGTAAATTGTCACTGGTTGCAAGATGCCAGGCAGCGCCGGCCCTAGGAAATGTAATTAGTAGGCGGTGGCTGTGTCCTCTATTTCATTCAGGGACATTGTATTGTCCCGGAATGAAGGTGCCCGGGACCAGGACAGACATGTCAAATCCGGGACACGTGGGCACCCTAGTTTGCAGGTCTGTAGCTATTGACTCTGCAGACAGTTGGCAACTTCTGCGCACTGTGAGCTTCAGCATGCGCTGACCCCGCTGTATCATTTTACATGGCCTACCACTTCATGAGTTGCTGTTGCTCCCACTTTGTTATAATACCAGTTACAGTTGACCGTGGAATATTTAGTAGCAAGGAAATTTCACGGATGGACTTACTGCACAGGTGGCAACCTATCCCGGTACCATGCTTGTATTCACTGAGCTCCTGAGGGCGACCCGTTCTTTCACAAATGTTTGTAGAAGCCGTCTGCATGCCGAGGTGCTAGATTTTATACACCTGAATCCAATGATTTGGATGGCTGTCCCAATACTTTTGGCAATATAGTGTGTGTATGGTATAGCTGTGATCATCATATCTGCTTTAGCTTGCTTTTTGGTGGGAGGTTATGGTAATAGCAAGAAATATACAGCTTAAAAACAAAACAAAAAAAAAACATGTTTTTTTTTATTTTTTTTTATTTTGTGCCAGCTTTCTTTTGATGATAATTAAATTATAATTTATAAATTAAAAATTACATTAAATAACAAAAATTCCAGGGCTGAGTTTGTGTTCTTCCTATTTTCTTTTTCTTACATGCCTTGAAAATTTTGAATAATATATATAAAAAAAAAAAATCAGGGAGATATCCATTACCATTTACCACTAAATGAAACCCAATCTTTCCTGCAAATAATATATTATAATCCACCCCCCGGATACACTGAGTAGTTGTGATGATGCAGTATGTGGTATCGCTGCGATCATCAGGAGCAGGAGAATTTTGCTTTGGGTTGTTCCATGGTGGTAACTTATGGTAATAGCAACAAATATACAGCTAAATAAAAATAAATTAAAAAAAACATGTTTTTTTTTTATTTTTACTATTTTGTGCCAGCTTTTTTTGATTATAATTATAATTTATAAATTAAAAAATAAATTAAATGAAATTGAAAAAAAATTCCAGGGCTGAGTTTGTGTTCTTCCTATTTTTTTTTTCTTACATGCCTTGAAAACTTTGAATAATAATAATAAAAAAAATCAGGGAGATATCCATTACCATTTACCACTAAATAAAACCCAATCTTTCCTAAAAATAATATATTATAATCCACCTGGATACACTGAGTAGTTGTGATGATCGCAGCGATACCACATACTGCATCATCAGGAGCAGGAGAATTTTGCTTTGGGTTGTTCTTTGGTGGTAACTTATGGTAATAGCAAGAAATATACAGCTAAATAAAAAAAATAAAAACGTGTTGTTTTTTTTTTTTACTATTTTATGCCAGCTTTTTTTGATTATAATTATAATTATAATTTATAAATTAAAAAATAAATTAAATGAAATTGAAAAAAAAATCCAGGGCTGAGTTTGTGTTCTTCCTATTTTTTTTTCTTACATGCCTTGAAAACTTTGAATAATAATAAAAAAAAATCAGGGAGATATCCATTACCATTTACCACTAAATAAAACCCAATCTTTCCTAAAAATAATATATTATAATCCACCCGGATACACTGAGTAGTTGTGATGATGCAGTATGTGGTATCGCTGCGATCATCAGGAGCAGGAGAATTTTGCTTTGGGTTGTTCTTTGGTGGTAACTTATGGTAATAGCAAGAAAAATATACAGCTAAATAAAAAAAAACAAAAAAAAAACATGTTTTTTCTATTTTTTTACTATTTTATGCCAGCTTTTTTTGATTATAATTATACTTATAATTTATAAATTAAAAAATAAATTAAATGAAATTGAAAAAAAAATCCAGGGCTGAGTTTGTGTTCTTCCTATTTTTTTTTTTCTTACATGCCTTGAAAACTTTGAATAATGAGTAGTTGTAATGGTGCAGTATGTGGTATTGAGCAGGAGAATTTAGCTTTGGGTTGTTCTTTGGTGGTAACTTATGGTAATAGCAAGAAATATACAGCTAAATAAATAAAAAAAACATGGTTGTTTTTTTTTTTTTTTTTTTACTATTTTGTGCCAGATTTATTTGATTATAATTTATAAATGAAAAAATAAATTAAATTAAATTGAAAAAAAATTCCAGGGCTGAGTTTGTGTTCTTCCTATTTTTTTTTCTTACATGCCTTGAAAACTTTGAATAATAATAAAAAAAAAAAAAAATCAGGGAGATATCCATTACCATTTACCAATAAATGAAACCCAATCTTTCCTTAAAATAATATATTATAATCCACCCGGATACACTGAGTAGTTGTAATGATGCAGTATGTGGTATCGATACGATCATCAGGAGCAGGAGAATTTTGCTTTGGGTTGTTCTTTGGTGGTAAATTATGGTAATAGCAAGAAATATACAGCTAAATAATAAAAAAAAAAAAAAAAAAAAACATGGTTGTTTTTTTTTACTATTTTGTGCCAGCTTTTTTTTTGATAATAATTAAATTATAATTATAATTTATAAATTAAATTAAGTTGAAACAAAATTCCAGGGCTGAGTTTGTGTTCTTCCTTTTTTTTTTTTTTTTTCTTTCTTACATGCCTTGAAAACTTTAAATTAAAAATAAATAAATCAGGGAGACATCCATTACCATTTACCACTAAATGAAACCCGATCTTTCCTGAAAATAATATATTATAAGTATTTATCGAAAGTGAGTCCCCATGTCTCCCCGTCAGAAGAGATTATGGGAAAAAGGATATTTTAAAGTGCCTCAAAATAGTGAACACGTAGTACAATATAAAAAAAAAAATCCAAGAATTTATTTCTACAAGGTTAAAAATAGAGTTCCATAAAACCATATTAATTCAACACTGTAAGCCTATAGCAGGGATATGCAATTAGCGGACCTCAAACTGTTGCAGAACTACAAATCCCATGAGGCATAGAGAGACTCTGACAGCCACAAACATGACACCCAGAGGCAGAGGCATGATGGGACTTGTAGTTTCTCAACAGCTGGAGGTCCGCTAATTGCATATCCCTGGCCTATAGTATAACTGTTTTGTGGAACAATGCATGGTATGGCGTTTATGGATTGACGCATTTCGTCCGGATGAGGGGCTTCTTCAGGATCCATTTTCCAGTATTGATAAGACTTTTTTTTTCTCTCTCTCTCTCTCTCTGTCTTGGATTTTTTATATTGTACTACGTGTTCACTATTTTTAGGGACTTTAAAATCCCCTTTTTTCCCCATAATCTCTCCTGATGGGGAGATATGGGGACTCACTTTCTATAATTACTTGTAATATATTATTTTCAAGAAAGATTGGGTTTTATTTAGTGGTAAATGGTAATGGTTATCTCCTGATTTATTTATTTATTTATTTCAAAGTTTTCAAAGCATATAAGAAAAAAAAGTATTTGGTATGATATGTAAAGATTTAAGCCCGGTTCACACAGGGGCGGCACGACTTTGGGTGGCGAGTGCCGCGACGCGATCTCAAGACGACTTGAGACGCCCGGTTCAGGCGATTTGCATAATGACTTCTGTATAGAAGTCAATGCAAGTCGTCCCGAGTCGCCCCCAAAAGTAGTACAGGAACCTTTTTCTAAGTCGGAGCGACCTGAGTCACTCCTATTAGAACGGTTCCATTCAACAGAGCGGGACGCGACTTGTCAGGCGACTGAGTCGCCCCCCTATGTGAACCGGGTCTTACTAACACTTATAAAAATTGCAAAACTGTGTTAGGATTTGTTTTTTTTTACCTTTATCTTGAAAAGGTTAAAATGTTACACTCTCACAACCATTATTAAATATCAGCTTTATTCCTCTAGTAAAGCAGGCAGCTATACAAAAATAGAGTTTTATTGATTAAAAACAGGAATTGGGTTATTATATCTTATAAAACAGTACAAAATATTTTTTTCCGTTGAACAAAACACATGGATCCGGATCCATTCATCCTCTCTCCTTGTATTTCTCTGTCCCGGATCATAATCGGAAAACACGGGACTGACCCCGTGTAACATGTTTCTAATGATAGACTTTAAATATTAATGACTTTACAATATATATATATATATATATAGATGAGGTTAAGAGATATGTTAATAAATAGGTCTGTAAAAGAATAAACAAGCCGTACAAAAATGAAACACAAATAAATAAATAAGTTAGTTGTAATAAATAGATCGGTGATGAAAAACAGGCCACAGGTAACGGCATTGATCAGAGAAAATCGGTAGGTGTGATGTCTGTGATATCAAAAGTAACTTCTGATAAAATGATTATTTTATAAGGTGGGGGGGGGGGGGGGCAGGTTTGCGGATTTGTCTTTGCAACGCGGTTGCTATCTTAATTTTCTTTTTGCTACCTTTTTTATTAATTTTTTGCTCACAATAACACTTGTCATTAGGGACCCCACCTGTCCAATGACTATGTGAGAAGACACCCCTGGGTGAAGGAAGATCTGCATTTGATTGGCTGACCTCAGAAATGCCCCCCCCCCCGTGTGCCTTAGTACCCCCCACTAGTGGTCAGCCGCAGTCCTATGCAAAAGCCAAACGATGTGTTCTGTTCGTTTTCTTCGTGAAAATAAATGAATGTAAACTGTAGGAAACACAAGAGCCGGTTCACACAGGGGCGACTCGTCGGGTGACTCAGCCGCCTGACGAGTCGCGTCCCGCTCTGTACTATGGAACCGTTCTAATAGGAGCGACTCAGGTCGCTCCGACTTAGAAAAAGGTTCCTGTACTACTTTGGGGACGACTTCAGGGCGACTTGTATTGACTTCAACACAGAAGTCATTTTGCAAGTCACCTCTGAAGTCGTGTGGAAATCGCCCGGCAGAGTCGGCGGGACAAGTCGTGCCGCCCCTGTGTGAACCGGGTCTTAGGGGTCTATTTATAAAAAATGTAGCCACGTCGCATTCGTTCTGTGCAGATTGGGCCAAAGTGAATGTTCTTTTGGGCTATTTTCTTGGGATGCACTGACATATCGACCGCCGAAAATTATTGGGAGAAAATAGGGTTATCGGCATTTTGCCAATAGGAAAATAAAATAAAAAGTGCCCATAATGGCATACTGCATCCTATTGACTTCAATGCAAAATTATCTCTCATTGACATCAATGGAAAAACGCCCCTATTGACTTCAATGCAAAATCGCATCCCGTTGACTTCAATGAAAAATCACATCCTATTGACTCCAATGCAAAAATGCCCCCTATTGACTTCAATGCAAAATCGCCCCCTATTGACCTTAATGCAAAATCGCGCCCCATTGACTTCAATTCAAACGCCAGCCACTTTAATTAAATTAAAAACGAAAAATAAAAAAACTGTCCATTTTGGTTTTCGGTTTTCGGCCAAGTACATCCTGAATTTTCGGTTTCGGTCCATAATTTTAATTTCAGTGCACAACTGCTATTTCCTCCTCCTCTGAATAAAGGAAGTTATCAAGTAAATGTAACAAAAGAAGGGGACACATTTCTTTGGTAATCCCCTATGTGAAATGGGGAAAAAAAACAAAAACAAATGTTCTGTAGGCGATTTCCACCTCCGAACAAATGCTGGAGAGAAATAGCAAATAAACGTAGCAAAGAAATGGTTACATACAATTGCTAATTCCATCTAGCATTCTCCAGAATTGATACATTGTATCTCTTGGTATGAAGGTGTGCATTTCATATGCTCATCCGCTCCACCTACTGGCCATAATGCAGTATTTTACCACTGCCCATAATAAAAGAACATTCGTTCAGATAAGAAAATAACCTTAAATGACATTTTTTTTCCCCAGTTCGCACAGAATAAATGCACATGCAGATTTACTGAATGTCTTTATAAACAGACCCCTTTAATATCACACGTCTTCAACTTTAAATGCACAAATGGTGTTTAATTGATGCATTTAAGGGATAATGTTGTATGTGGAAAAGTCTGGTCCCCCTGTCACCAGTCCTTAGTAACAACCCCTCTGGTCACATGATCCTCTGAATGTCTCTTGTAGCGAGTTTACAGCCCTTTTAAGAATTGTTTCCCGCCTCCCAGAACATTTTTATATATCTATAACCGTGCAGAAATATGTCGCCTTATGGGATTTTTCAATATAGAAGTAAAAGACATTTTTAGTGATTTGGTGTTTACAGAGCTTAATAGCTCAAGGTTTAACTTGCAAAAAAGAATGGTCCATTTATGGCTGACTCCGCAAGGGGGGCTTTTTGCATAGAATGTTGCCCTGACCTTCTGCGCTCCTGACCGCCTGTATCTCACCCTGTAATGGGGACAGACAGGACTGCCAGCAAGTGTAGAAGCTCCTGAACACAGCCTGTCACCTGTCATCCTCATTCTTTCTTTTCTTACAGGTGAGTCACTGACACCAAACAAATCTGTGTCTGCTGAGGTCACCACTCCTGATACACAGGCTTCATCCAGACACTCCAGCAGAGGTGACACAAGGGTTTGACCAGTGGCGGCCCGTCTCTTAGGGGCGCAGCCCCTCCTAATCCATTCACCTGGCCCCTAATCTACATACAGGGGGCCGGGCGCATGGATTCCAATGGGGGCTTTTTTTTTTAAGCACATGATTAGAGCCTGAGGCTCTAATTGGCTTCAAAAAAGGATGGTCTTGGGGCGCCCTGAGCCCACCCAGTTGTGTGACAATAATGAATAAATATTCGCTATTTTACATAGGGCATGGCTTGGACATGCAAACGTGAGGTCGCATCTCCGGAGAGCTCCTGTTTCCACATCGGCTTTTGGAGCTTTACCGGGGGAATTCGCCACCGCACACCCGCTACAGCATGCCCAGCTGAAGAGCATCCTCACAGCCGGCCCAAGCTTTCACATCCTGCTCAGGAGAGCCCTGGACTCTTACTTTGCCAGTGGTCCCGGGCCGCACGAGGAGTGTGCCAAGAAGGTGCCAGATCGCCGCCCAGTGTCCACAGCCTCTTCTTCCTGCTCTGACCCACAGCCCTGTTCACCGCATCGCCAGGACCAGGTACAGTGACACAGCCCAGCTCCCTCTCATGCCTCGACCCCATTGTCACATGCAGGCTCCCTACACCATCTCCCGTGGGGTGGGGGGGATTGCTTGGGGCGATCAGTGTCTTCCCGTCCGCGTGGTGGCGTTAGCTTGCCCCCCCCAAAATATTTAGCACCAGCCGCCACTGGGATAGACTTGATCTTTTATCTGTCAAAACAGAAGATGTTAGTTGGACTTGATGACTACACACTTCCACAATGCGGGGGGCTCACTCAAATTTGTTTTTGATTTTTCCGTCCCCCTTCATCGGGGCTAAAACAGAATACCTTGATAATCAAAATGATAATAGGAAATGGAAATCCTGGTCATAATCATACTTATACTGTATATATTGAGACTTTTACACTATTTATATGATATTTTGATTACCTTTGTATTTTGTTTCAGCCCTGATAAAGGGAGAAGGTCAACCCCAGAATGCGTTATCCAACTTTTATCTTTGGTCATCTCTATCGTCTAAATTAATTTATTCCAATTAAAATGTGACAACTAGAAGATAAAAAGAAGCCAACACGTTCCTGGGACTGACCATTCCTCTTCATCATGGCTGAAACTAGTGGCGGACACTCATTAGGGGCACATGGGCGCCCCCCCAATCTATGCGCCCAGACCTCTAATCTACATGCAGAGCGCCAGACACATGGATTTCTATAAATTTCTTTGTTTTTTGAAGCACATGATTAGAGCATGAGGCTCTATTTGGCTTAAAAAAAAGTGTGGGCTCGGGGTGCAGAGCACTGAGCCCTGAGCTCACCCTGTTGTGTGACATTAGCGAATGAACCTTTCGCTAATGTCTTCCTTTTTCTCCTCCCTGGGCCAATCGGGAATTGGGTCCTGAGACCCCAATGGCCGGGAGTCCTTAGACTCCATTGGCCTGGAGTCCAAAGACCCGATTGATCGGAAGGAGAAGCGATGGCTGGGACACAGAGGAGACGGAGGGGGGGGGGAAGCTGCCGCCGCAGCCGTCCCCTGCACAGGGTAAGTGCGGGGCTGACAGGGGGCCTGGCGGGTGAGAGGGTGAGCCAGCGACCGGGGGAAGGAACGGTGTTGTCAATGGTGTGCGGTGGCGGGCTCAAGCGATGGAGGGGGTTAGTGTGGGGTGGCAGGCTGGAGCGACGGGGGGCGGACCTGTGGTCAGGTCTGTCTGCCACCCTCCTCCCCGACTGATGGAGCACCAGCTGCCACTGGCTTAAGCAAAACACATTGATAATCAAAATATCATATTAAAAAGTGGAGTTCCACCCTAAAAAAAATTACACCAAAATGCTACAAAAAAATAGAAAAAAAAAAGTGGAAAAATAATTTTTTACTTACCAGAAATTGCGGTTGCTAGGCGGATCTTCCTAATCTGTCTCTTCCTAGTCTGTGGCTGGTCTTCATCTTTGCGCTGTCTTCTGGTGAATGGGGCACGCTGCCTTCTGGGAACTGTGTGTATCCCAGAGAGCAGCCGGCCCATTCATACAGCGCTGCGAGACTCGTAGGAAACGGGCAGTGAAGCCGCAAGGCTCCACTGCCTGTTTCCCTTAGTGAGGATGGCGGCGCCCGGACCTGCCACGATCGAGGGATCGGCCTCGGACAGGTAAGTGTCCTTATTAAAAGTCAGCAGCTACAGTGTTTGTAGCTGCTGGCTTTAAAAAAAAAATTAAATTGCAGGTGGAACCTCCACTTTAATGGTGGAAATCTGTCACAGTCTGGGTTTCCACCATACAGTATATATAAGTATGATTATGACAAGGAATGAGTTTACTATTATTATTTTGATTATCAATCTATTTTATTTCTCTTTGGCTGCTCTGTATGGCCCCGTGTGTAGCCGGCTTTACATCTTCTCTTTGAACCAATTTTTAATGGTTTTTAAATTCCGCCAACAAAACAAGCGAAGTCACTTTTTTTGTTTTCCGGGAGTGTCTCAGTAATATTTTGCCCCTCCCCCATCCCTAGCAAGACAGATTTACCGCATGGTATATTCAGAGCCGCTGAGTGATACGTCCTATAAAAATGTTCCCGGGTGTGTCCAACAAAATGTAATGAATAAACGCTTACAGTAAAAGTCTCCCAATAACCTTCTGATGTCTCAGTGAGTGACGGGTGAAGCTGGAGGGATTACACAAGACGATAACAATGAGGTGATGAGGTAATCCGTCCTCGCTTTGTTTTATGAGGCATCTGAATTTATAATTGGAGGGATAACATAAAACTGTCACTGATTTGTCTGCAGTCTCCTCCATTCTGTCTGATTAAGTTACTGGCTGTATAAAATGTTGGAGACTCACCACAGAGCTCCAGTCTTGTGATTCAGACACTCCTGACAGACAGCACAGCCAAAGCACCTTTCACTGCCAAGGTTGGCTGGAGCCGTGAAGAGTTGGAACCCCTGTTGGGCTTTCATTGAGTCTGCCGGGGAGGAAGGCACCAAAAATCAGTTCAGTACATTCTTTGTTTAACAGAACGAAGCCCTGATTTTTTTGATTGAAGAATCTAAATCAAATCAAATCTGGACTTTAGACATTCTGCTTTTGGTGCATTCCTCCTGCACACTCACTTCCTACACAAGGCAAGAGCCGACCTTCACCACCCAGTCCCTATTTGAGCCAAGAGTTGACCTTTGACCACCACTCAGTCCCTATTCGAGCCAAGAGCTGACCTTTGACCACCACTCAGTCCCTATTCGAGCCAAGAGCCGACCTTCGACCACCACTCAGTCATGAGCCAAGAGCCAGCCTTCGACCACCACTCAGTTGTAAGCCAAGATCCGGCCTTCAACCACCACTCAGTCAAGAGCCAAGAGCCGGCCTTCGACCACCACTCAGTCATGAGCCGGCCTTCGACCACCACTCAGTCATGAGCCAAGAGCCGGCCTTCGACCATCACTCAGTCATGAGCCAAGAGCCAGCCTTCAACCACCACTCAGTCATGAGCCAGGAGCCGACCTTCGACCACCACTCAGTCATGAGCCAAGAGCCGGCCTTCGACCATCACTCAGTCATGAGCCAAGAGCCAGCCTTCAACCACCACTCAGTCATGAGCCAGGAGCCGACCTTCGACCACCACTCAGTCATAAGCCAAGAGCTGACCTTCAACCACCACTCAGTCATGAGCCAAGAGCCGACCTTCGACCACCACTCAGTCATGAGCCAAGAGCCGACCTTCGACCACCACTCAGTCATGAGCCAAGAGCCGACCTTCGACCACCACTCAGTCATGAGCCAAGAGCCGACCTTCGATCACCACTCAGTCATGAGCCAGGAGCCGACCTTCGACCACCACTCAGTCATGAGCCGGCCTTCGATCACCACTCAGTCATGAGCCAAGAGCCGGCCTTCGACCACCACTCAGTCATGAGCCAAGAGCCAGCCTTCAACCACCACTCAGTCATAAGCCAAGAGCTGACCTTCAACCACCACTCAGTCATGAGCCAAGAGCCGACCTTCGACCACCACTCAGTCATGAGCCAAGAGCCGACCTTCGACCACCACTCAGTCATGAGCCAAGAGCCGACCTTCGACCACCACTCAGTCATGAGCCAAGAGCTGACCTTTGACCACCACTCAGTCCCTATTCGACCCAAGAGCTGACCTTTGACCACCACTCAGTCCCTATTCGACCCAAGAGCTGACCTTCGACCACCACTCAGTCCCTATTTGAGCCAAGAGCTGACCTTCGACCACCACTCAGTCCCTATTCGAGCCAAGAGCTGACCTTCGACCACCACTCGGTCCCTATTCGAGCCAAGAGCCAACCTTTGACCACCACTCAGTCATGAGCCAAGAGCCGGCCTTCGACCACCACTCAGTCCCTATGTGAGCCAAAAAATGACCTTTGACTACCACTGATGCCTAGTACACACGGCCGGTTTTTCCATCCGATTAAAAAACCCACAGTTTTCCCGTCAGAATTCCTCTCAAGCCTGCCTTGCATACACACGCTCAGACAAAAGTCCGGTGAACTTTTGACCGCCAAGAACGCGGTGACGTAAAAGACTATGACAAGCTGACAAAATTAAGTTCTATGCTTCCGAGTATGCGTCTAATTGTTTCCGAGCATGCATGGTTTTCTTCCCCTCGGAAAAAGCATACAGACGAACGGTTTTCCCGCCAGGATTTTTTCCTGACGGGGAAAAAAGAGATCCTGCTCTCTTTTTTTGTCCGCCAGTTTTCCCGTCTGAAAAACTGCGATGGAGCATACACACGGCTGGGATTCCCGGCCAAAAAAGCTCCTAATAGCAGTTTTCCCGTAGGAAAAAATGGTCGTGTGTACGAAGTATCAGTGTCTATTCAAGCCAAGAGCCAACCTTGAACCACCACTCATTCCCTATGTGAGCCAAGAGCCTAACCTTCAACAATTACTCAGTCCCTATTCGAGCCAAGAGCCATCCTTTGACCACCATTCAGTCCCTATGTGAGCCAAGACCTGACCTTCAATCACCACTCAGTCCCTATGCGAGCCAAGAGCCAACCCTCAACCCCCACTTGGTCCCTATCTGATCAAAGACCCAACCTTCAATCACCACTCAGTCCCTATGTGATCAGAGAGCCGACCTTCAATCACCATTCAGTCTCTATTCAAGCAAAGAGCCAACCCTCAACTACTACTCAGCCCCTATGTGAACCAAGAGCCGACCTTCAACCACCACTTAGTTCCTATGGGAGCCAAGAGCCGACCTTTGACCACCATTCAGTCCCTATGGGAGCCAAGACCTGACCTTCAATTACCACTCAGTCCCTATGCGAGCCAAGAGCCAACCCTCAACCCCCACTTGGTCCCTATCTGATCAAAGACCCAACCTTCAATCACCACTCAGTCCCTATGTGATCAGAGAGCCGACCTTCAATCACCATTCAGTCTCTATTCAAGCAAAGAGCCAACCCTCAACTACTACTCAGCCCCTATGTGAACCAAGAGCCGACCTTCAACCACCACTTAGTTCCTATGGGAGCCAAGAGCCGACCTTTGACCACCATTCAGTCCCTATGGGAGCCAAGACCTGACCTTCAATTACCACTCAGTCCCTATGCGAGCCAAGAGCCTACCCTTAACCCCCACTCAGTCCCTATGCGAGCCAAAAGCCCACCCTTGACCATCACTCAGTCCCTATCTGAGCCAATAACTAACCTTCAGCCACCACTCACTCCCTATTCAAGACAAGAGCTGACCCTTAAACACCACTCAGCACTGTACTAAGCAGTAGTAATTGCTGCCCCTCCATCTCCCATGAATGGGACCATACAGGAAGCTGTTATAAAGACAGATTTGTGTATTTATGCCAGCTCCATGTACAAATACATTCATATACGTTTTATTAAGTACATTAGTTTTCACTTTTATAGTGGAACTTTGTGCCTTCCAGACAGGAAATGTGAACTCCTTTCTGCCTTCCTGAAGATTTCAGGTAGTTTGGTTGTACACGGCTGACAAAAAATGTTTTATGATTTCGCCAGAGTCTATAGACTAACTATGGCACACATTTGGCGCAGTGTACAATCTGGGAGATTAATCGCTACTACATGATCTTTGAATAGTTGACGTTATTGGGTTTGCTTTGTTTCCATCTATTTAGAGAATATTTGCTACTCTTAGGGATCTGTTTTTTTTTTTTAAATTGCCATTGTACCATTGGTTACATCTATATACGAATTCCCTTTAGCGTTCTCTAGGATTGATACATTGTATCGCTTCTTACAAAGATTTATTATGCTCTTCAGCTCCATCTAGTGGCCATAATGCAGTATTTTACTACTGCCCATACTACTAATAGAACATTTGTTTAGAAAAAAAAATAGCCTAAAGGACATTTGTTGTTGCCCAATTCACGCAGAATGAATGTAGTGTACGTGCAGATTCACTGGACGAATAACCACGGGAGGTTGCTGGGCTGTGATTCCAGCATTATGGGAGATCAGCCGTTCGATCAAGATACTGGAAATGTAACTGCTAAGATTAAAGCTGAAGTCCGGGCACAAAAGACACAGACGAATGCAACTCTGTAATCATGACTACATCATTAAAGGCATTTTTTCATGTAAGTACCTGAAGGTGACCTGGTATCAGCCCATGTACAGCAGACCTCAGACTGGGAGAGGCAGCAAAAGGAGCCAATCAGTTGTGCCCAGGGGCTAACAAGGAAGAGAGCAGAGGGATGACCTCATCAATCTGCTGCTTCTCCTATCACTGCCTAGTCACAGGCTGGGGGAGGATCAAGCCCTGCAGATAGAAATCAGGTCTCCTGGCCTGCCAGATAGGGCTGTCCCATGTGGCAGAGCTAGCTGTGTAAATCTCAGGACTGGATGGACAGAAATACAAATCCTTATAAGGCTCCCACATATGTACTTTCTCTGCGTATTTAGCCCAGAGTTCAGCTTTAAGAAGCCTTTAAAGCCATGTAAACACAGTAAGTAAAAGCGATTGGACCTCTGCATACATCTTGTACTTGGTAAGGCATAAATTAGTGACGTTCCCTTTTTTTCTCCCCCCCCCCCCCCGGGTAGCGTTCTTCAATATGTGACTGCAGTACCAGGACAGGGTCATCTAACACCTAGGGCAATCATGTGGAACTGTAACCCCTTACCAGGTTTACCAGGGGGGAGGGACAGGAGGGGGGGCTGCCCTGGGCGCAATGGTTTACTGTAGGGATGGAAGCGCCTTCCTTGTGTTGCAAGGCTGATAGGAGTAGTGATAGCGGTAGTGATTTTGAAAAGCGAGTGACTGCTGGGTGTAGGGTCCCCTAAGCTTGGACATCATGATCGGGATGGCGGTGCAGTTTGCATATATGCCCTGGGTGCTGGGTGGCTTTGTCCCGGCACTGAGGTTTACTATCATGTGTCCATTCTCTGCCCCCTTGCTCTGCTGTGCCCAGGGCAGCTTCCCCTCCTGCCCACCACTTGTCCCGGCCTTGTGTGACTGTCTTGGAGAGCAAGGCAAAGTCTCAGAACTTCCCTCAGCCGTTGTCACCATCCTGCATCGCTTGTAATAAGAAAACCGCAATGTTGGGGCCATGTCGGCCGTTTTACAGTAGTCAGGGTGACAGTTTTTTGCGTAAATGCCCTCATATTGTAACAGTGCAGTCCATTCTTAGATTTCGATATGTATTTGAAACACTCGCTGGAGTCCTGTTTTTGGTCTTTCTCGGGAGGTAATTCCCGCGCGGCAATATGAGCCGTTCAGTCAATGCTCAATGGTAACTCTGGCCTTCCTCTTGAAGGAACGTCTCGTTGCATTCATGCCATGATGGTTAAAAAAATAAAAAAAAATAAAAGTCTTTCGACATAGCAGCAGCTGCGGCGTTACACAATGTTCCACCTCTGGAAGACTTGCCGATGGCCTGCAACGTTAAGGCCAGCACCGGTTTCCAACCAAGATTGCAAATTGGAGACCAGTGAGGTGGAGGCCGGGAAGACCACTGACCATCTCTGCTTTGTTTAATTTATGTTTTTTTTTCCTTCCTTGTTCGGTGAAATGCCACATACAACCGGCCACGTCTCCCCTTGGGTTACCAGGCTGCCCGACCTCTTGTGCCTTTTATTTACGCTTCTTGGTCCGTGCCAGGAGCTCCGAGGTATTCCTATCGCTTCTCTCTCCAGCCCCCCCCGAGAGCCGACCTCAGCGTACACAGCTGCAATTGGCCGCCGACAGCTTCGGCACAACCCGCCAGTTGTTTTGGACGTCCATGAATGCCACATTCTCGTAGCTGGTGGGGCGGCAGCAGGGGTGATTGCTGACTCGTCCGTGGGCGCTATGGGCGATCAGCTTGTTTTTGAGCAATGAGGTCAGCGTGAGATCGTAATTGCTGCGCTGTTGCTGGCACGAACCGCTGCAGTAGAAGAACGTAATCCATTCATCAGAGTTAAAGCCCAGGCCTAAGTCCCGCACGCGCACCCTCAGGCTCTGCCTGCTGCAACCTTTTTCCCCGTCGTTGTTCTTGTCTTTTCCACGGTTTCCGGGTTTCTTGTTCTTTTTCGGCTTCGCCGAGGCTTCTGGGGAACGCTCTGAGCGAAACAAGACATCTGGAAACTCGTCATCGCTGTGTGCTTCCAGGGTTGTATTTTCTTAAAGAGAAATATAAAGAAGTTTAATGATTATCATACATAATTTTTATAGTTAAAAATCTTGTATTCTGGTGCCTGTACAGGTGAAATATATGTAATAAAAGTGTCAGGACCTGGATCACCTGCTGGGGGCATTGTGCTTCCCCGAGCGGAAGGTTGTAGTTCCAGTGTCCACCAGCGGGTGTCTCCCAGAAGATCCCAGTAATCAGTTTCCACCTGATGCTGGCTGCTGGGAGGGTATTTAGGTCCTCCTCTATAAGTGCCTAATTTAAATCTCCCTTAAATCACATAGTCTGGTCCCAGTTTCCTAAGTGTAGCCACGCAGATCTGGCCACCCCTGCTGCTGATTCCTGATAGATAGTATTCATTGTATCACTCCATTTATTCCCCATGCTTTTTGTCACACTTACTTCTCCAGGGGTCCATCACCATTTTTTCCTCTCCAGCACAAGGCCTTTGGCACTTTCAAGTATTACCCAGAACAGCGGCACCTCAACCAACCAGGAGACAGACCTTGGGATTGGAGATACCGCTAATCAGGAGACAGCTTTCTTCATTGGTGCCACTTTAATTTTTAATGTGACGCATGGCTTGGCATTCAAACAATGTGTTGCCACGCTTCAGCTGAGCCCCCCTGCTTCAGACCTTACCTGCTATTTTTTGCCTCCTTGGCCCTCTGTCCCAGAATTGAGACCCAATGTCTTCTAGTGTGCCGTGTAAGCCCCTTTACACCAGTTCACCCCAATAACTCCAAGTTCCCTCCAAAGCATCCTGTGTTATCTAGGGTCTTCATGCCTCCTTGGCCCTCTGTTCCAGATTCGGGACCCCGTGCCTTCTAGTGTGCCCTGTGATTCCAGTGCACCCCTGAGCATCCTGTGTCATCTAGTGACTCCAGTGCACCCCAGTAACTCCAAGTGCCCTCCAAAGCATCCTGTGTCATCTATGGTCTTTATGCCTCCCTGGTCCTCTGAGTCTTCTATTGTGCCCTGTGCTCCCAGCCACTCCAATGAACCCCCGAGTCTTTAGTGTCATCTAGAGACCACAGTGCACTGTGTTCCTTTGTGTCTCCAAGTGTGCCTCAATGCACCATGTGTGTTGGAGTGACTCCTACTGTGCCCTACTGTGCACTCTCCAATAAGCTTTTGTGTCATCTGGACGCTCAGTAGATATGGTCCATGACAGCTTTATTTATATTTTTCTTCACATTTAATTGCAGGCAGCCAACCCCATATACTGACCTTGGCTTTGCTCCATCACAGCTCCTTCTGGGTTTGGGGGAACATGTGACCTGCTCCCTTAAGATGGGACAGCACACTGTCACAGGAGCAAGAAAGTGACATCAATGGCTGCAGTGGATGAAGGAATGGTGAGGGAGTGAAAGCAAGGAGAGTATAGTGGTGTCGGGAAGGGGGCGGGGGGTCTTAGGAAGAAACACTGTCATGGCCGAGGTTACAGTGCCTATTTAAGCTGAGCCCCCTGTTCCTGCTGAATTTCCCAAATAGAATAGATTTAAAAAACATCTCTCTCACTCACCATAAGTAGATGTCCAGGTTGCCCTAATGGACACATCTATGTTCTCCTCCACCACAAATTCAGTGTTCCTGGGGTCAGGCACTGCTAGGCTGTCGCTTTCTGCATTGGGCCGACCTTCCATGATTGGAGTTGAGGACACAGTAGCAGCCATGACTGACAGTAGCAGCAGTGACACTAGTAGAGTCCAGAGTGTTACCTGGTGGACAAAGGGAGACAGCAGTCAGCACTCTACTCTGCACAGATGTAAAGTAAAATCAGACACCCCCCAAAATTAAGTCCCCCCAGACCCTGGAATTTGAATGATGTCTTTAGAGAGAGGATGTGTTGCCCAAAACAGTTTTTGTATAGTAAGTGGAAGGTGGAACTTATTAATTGTTTCTGGTGGGAACTTCCTATCAGTTACACCCCTGTTTCCTCAGAGTGATGAGGGTCCTTAATGTTGTTACAGCTAATCCTCAATAAAGCACCCAAATTTCACCCACCCCTATTGCACTGGGAAGTTGATCCTTTATATATGCAACAAAACTTGGTGCCCAACGTGGGGCCTCTCATCACATGTGCAAAAAATTGCTGTCCAATGGGGGAGTTTCTTAACTTGTGCAACAAAATGGTGCCCAACGTGGGGCTCTCATCATATGTGCAACAAAACCTGGTGCCCAATGGTGGTCTCTCATCATATATGCAACAAAATGGTGCCTAATGGTGGTCTCTTATCACATGTGCAACAAAATGGTGCCCAACGGGGGCTCTCATCACATATGCAACAAAATTAAGCTCTACATGGGGCTTGTCATCATATATGCAACAAACTGGTACCCAACGTGGTACCTCTCATCATATGTGCAACAAAATGGTGGCCAACGTGGGGCCTCTCATCATATGTGCAAATAAAATGGTGCCCAACGTGGGGCCTCTCATCATATGTGCAACAAAATTGTGCCCAACGTGGGGCCTCTCATCATATGTGCAAAAAAATGGTGCCCAACGTGGGCCTCTCATCATATGTGCAACAAAATGGTGCCCAACGTGGTACCTCTCATAATATGTGCAACAAAACTTGGCACCCAACGTGGGGCCTCTCATCATATGTACAATAAATGGCATCCAACATGGGGCCTCTCATCATCTGTGCACCAAAATGGCACCCAACGTGGGGCCTCTCATCATATGTATAGCAAATGGTACCCAACATGGGGCCTCTCATCATATGTACAATAAATGGCATCCAACATGGGGCCTCTCATCATCTGTGCACCAAAATGGCACCCAACGTGGGGCCTCTCATCATATGTATAGCAAATGGTACCCAACATGGGGCCTCTCATCATATGTACAATAAATGGCATCCAACATGGGGCCTCTCATCATCTGTGCAACAAAATTGCACCCAATGTGGGGGTCTCTCATCTGTGCCAGAAAATGGCGCCCAATGTGGAGCCTCTCATCATATGCGCAACAAAATGGTGCCTGACGTGGGGCTTCTCCTCATAATGTAGCAGCAGACAGATTTGGAAGAGATGTCACACAAAAATCGCATTTCTCAGAGTGATCCATGTCAGAGCTCTAGCAAACTGCAAACATTACTACACTATATAAAGGAAATATAAAAAAAAAAAATATATAAAATCCATTATTAAAACCCTCCGTTGTCTGGAAATACAGAAGTGCATCTGCATGAACTCTTTTAGAAAGCAAAGAGTGTAATACGTGTTATAAAACATTTATTGGTTTTATAAAGAGAATTTGTGCGCATGTACTTCTGTATTTCCAAACAAAGGAGGGTTTTACAATGGTTTTTATATTTCCTTTGTATTGGGGTAGTTTATATATATATTTCCTTTATATGGTGTAGTGGTATTCCAACCAATATTTGTCTTTAACATTGTATAATTACAGTATGCTGCATTATAATATTGTATAACTTTATGTTGAACACTGTAACAAGATTGTTGCAAATAACCCTTACTAATGTTCTTTGCAGATTCAACTGTTAAATCGTTAGATTGTTCAAGTATCTATGGAAGTCCACATATGCCATCCCTGGGAATGTTAGGCTTGACAAAGGGGGAATAGCCCATGAAACCCGTTGAATTGTTAATCTTGTGATACAGGAGTAGGCAGGCGTATACAGGCAGCATGTCTCGTGTGACGTGAGTGCATGTGTCAGTCCTACAGTGCGGAAGATCTGATTATGGCCTGGGCTTCAGAATCACTGACCACGTTTTCTGCTTTCCCTACGTAGTGAGACCACATAAAAAGTGTTTCTAAAGCCTCATGGTTTTTTTACTTAATGCATTCTGTGCTACAGGGTCCCCCCAGTCAATGTAACGAGCATTCCTCCCACTGATCACCAATGTAAGGGACATTCTTCTCACTGATCACCAATGTAAGGAACATTCTTCTCACTGGTCCCCAATGTAAGGAACATTCTTCCCACTGATCACCAATGTAAGGAACATTCTTCCCACTGATCACCAATGTAAGGGACATTCTTCCCACTGATCACCAATGTAAGGAACATTCTTCTCACTGACCACCAATGTAAGGGACATTCTTCCCACTGACCACCAATGTAAGGAACATTCTTCCCACTGATCACCAATGTAAGGGACATTATTCTCACTGATCACCAATGTAAGGAACATTCTTCCCACTGATCACCAATGTAAGGAGCATTCCTCCCACTGATCACCAATGTAAGGAACATTCTTCCCACTGATCACCAATGTAAGGAACATTCTTCTCACTGATCACCAATGTAAGGGACATTATTCTCACTGATCACCAATGTAAGGAACATTCTTCCCACTGATCACCAATGTAAGGAACATTCTTCCCACTGACCACCAATGTAAGGAACATTCTTCCCACTGATCACCAATGTAAGGAACATTCTTCTCACTGATCACCAATGTGGGGAACATTCTTCCCACTGATCACCAATGTAAGGAACATTCTTCTCACTGATCACCAATGTAAGGAACATTCTTCCCACTGATCACCAATGTAAGGAACATTCTTCTCACTGATCACCAATGTAAGGAACATTCTTTCCACTGATCACCAATGTAAGGAACATTATTCTCACTGATCACCAATGTAAGGAACATTCTTCCCACTGATCACCAATGTAAGGAACATTCTTCTCACCGATCACCAATGTAAGGAACATTCTTCTCACTGATCACCAATGTAAGGAACATTCTTCCCACTGATCACCAATGTAAGGGACATTATTCTCACTGATCCCCAATGTAAGGGACATTCTTCCCACTGATCACCAATGTAAGGGACATTATTCTCACTGATCACCAATGTAAGGAACATTCTTCTCACTGATCACCAATGTAAGGGACATTCTTCCCACTGATCACCAATGTAAGGGACATTATTCTCACTGATCACCAATGTAAGGAACATTCTTCCCACTGATCACCAATGTAAGGAACATTCTTCCCACTGATCACCAATAGGGATGAGCTTCGTGTTCGAGTCGAACATACGTTCGACTCGAACATCGGCTGTTCGATCGTTCGACGAAGATCGAACGATTTGGGCCGTTCGCGCCAAATTCGAGTGACGCGAACGGCCCACAATGCACTACGCCATCGCAGTGTCATCCAGGCGCTGTGATTGGCCAAGCATGCACTGTGACCCCGCATGCTTGGCCAATCACAGCGCCGGCAGCGAGGAGAGCAATGATTGGCCACAGGCAGGATGCCTGTGGCCAATTATTGCTGAGGGTGTTTAGTACACGCCCCACACTATAAAAGGCCGCCAGCACGGCGGCCTAGTGTAGTGTGTTCCGGAGCAGGGATAGAGCAGCATAGGCAGGGACAGTGACTGTTATTTCTTTCTTGCTTAACCTGGATTCCTTTAGTTTAGGGAAAGAGAAGGATAGGTAGGGAGAGTGTCAGTGTGTTTTGTGCTTGTGCTATAGTGTGCTTAAAAAAAACATTTATTCTAGGGACAGAAAACTGTAGGTAGGGACAGTGTCAGTTTCTTTCACTCTGCAAGTCCTTGTTTCCAGGGACCTGGAAGGACAGTGAGTGAATTGTCCTTGTGCTATATTGTGCTTAAAAAAACATTTATTCTAGGGACAGAAAACTGTAGGTAGGGAGAGTGTCAGTTTCTTTCACTCTGCAAGTCCTTGTTTCCAGGGACCTGTAAGGACAGTGAGTGAATTGTCCTTGTGCTATATTGTGCTTAAAAAAAACATTTATTCTAGGGACAGAAAACTGTAGGTAGGGAGAGTGTCAGTTTATTTCACTCTGCAAGTCCTTGTTTCCAGGGACCTGGAAGGACAGTGAGTGAATTCTCCTTGTGCTATATTGTGCTTAAAAAAAACATTTATTCTAGGGACAGAAAACTGTAGGTAGGGACAGTGTCAGTTTCTTTCACTCTGCAAGTCCTTGTTTCCAGGGACCTGTAAGGACAGTGAGTGAATTGTCCTTGTGCTATATTGTGATTAAAAAAAACATTTTTTCTAGGGACAGAAAACTGTAGGTAGGGAGAGTGTTTTTTTTCTTTCACTCTGCAAGTCCTTGTTTCCAGGGACCTGTAAGGACAGTGAGTGAATTGTCCTTGTGCTATATTGTGCTTAAAAAAAACATTTTTTCTAGGGACAGAAAACTGTAGGTAGGGAGAGTGTTTTTTTTCTTTCACTCTGCAAGTCCTTGTTTCCAGGGACCTGTAAGGACAGTGAGTGAATTGTCCTTGTGCTATATTGTGATTAAAAAAAACATTTTTTCTAGGGACAGAAAACTGTAGGTAGGGAGAGTGTTTTTTTTCTTTCACTCTGCAAGTCCTTGTTTCCAGGGACCTGTAAGGACAGTGAGTGAATTGTCCTTGTGCTATATTGTGCTTAAAAGAAACATTTATTCTAGGGACAGAAAACTGTAGGTAGGGAGAGTGTCAGTTTATTTCACTCTGCAAGTCCTTGTTTCCAGGGACCTGGAAGGACAGTGAGTGAATTCTCCTTGTGCTATATTGTGCTTAAAAAAAACATTTATTCTAGGGACAGAAAACTGTAGGTAGGGAGAGTGTCAGTTTATTTCACTCTGCAAGTCCTTGTTTCCAGGGACCTGTAAGGACAGTGAGTGAATTGTCCTTGTGCTATATTGTGATTAAAAAAAACATTTTTTCTAGGGACAGAAAACTGTAGGTAGGGAGAGTGTCAGTTTCTTTCACTGTGCCAGTCCTTGTTTCTAGGGACAAAGAAGGAAAGTGAGGGGAATTCTCCTTGTGCTATAGTGTGCTTTAAAAAAACATTTTTTCTAGGGACAGAAAACTGTAGGTAGGGAGAGTGTCAGTTTATTTCACTCTGCAAGTCCTTGTTTCCAGGGACCTGGAAGGACAGTGAGTGAATTGTCCTTGTGCTATATTGTGATTAAAAAAAACATTTTTTCTAGGGACAGAAAACTGTAGGTAGGGAGAGTGTTTTTTTTTCTTTCACTCTGCAAGTCCTTGTTTCCAGGGACCTGTAAGGACAGTGAGTGAATTGTCCTTGTGCTATATTGTGATTAAAAAAAACATTTTTTCTAGGGACAGAAAACTGTAGGTAGGGAGAGTGTTTTTTTTCTTTCACTCTGCAAGTCCTTGTTTCCAGGGACCTGTAAGGACAGTGAGTGAATTGTCCTTGTGCTATATTGTGCTTAAAAAAAACATTTATTCTAGGGACAGAAAACTGTAGGTAGGGAGAGTGTCAGTTTATTTCACTCTGCAAGTCCTTGTTTCCAGGGACCTGGAAGGACAGTGAGTGAATTGTCCTTGTGCTATATTGTGATTAAAAAAAACATTTTTTCTAGGGACAGAAAACTGTAGGTAGGGAGAGTGTTTTTTTTCTTTCACTCTGCAAGTCCTTGTTTCCAGGGACCTGTAAGGACAGTGAGTGAATTGTCCTTGTGCTATATTGTGCTTAAAAAAAACATTTATTCTAGGGACAGAAAACTGTAGGTAGGGAGAGTGTCAGTTTATTTCACTCTGCAAGTCCTTGTTTCCAGGGACCTGGAAGGACAGTGAGTGAATTGTCCTTGTGTTATATTGTGATTAAAAAAAACATTTTTTCTAGGGACAGAAAACTGTAGGTAGGGAGAGTGTTTTTTTTCTTTCACTCTGCAAGTCCTTGTTTCCAGGGACCTGTAAGGACAGTGAGTGAATTGTCCTTGTGCTATATTGTGCTTAAAAAAAACATTTATTCTAGGGACAGAAAACTGTAGGTAGGGAGAGTGTCAGTTTATTTCACTCTGCAAGTCCTTGTTTCCAGGGACCTGGAAGGACAGTGAGTGAATTCTCCTTGTGCTATATTGTGATTAAAAAAAACATTTTTTCTAGGGACAGAAAACTGTAGGTAGGGAGAGTGTCAGTTTATTTCACTCTGCAAGTCCTTGTTTCCAGGGACCTGGAAGGACAGTGAGTGAATTGTCCTTGTGCTATATTGTGCTTAAAAAAAACATTTATTCTAGGGACAGAAAACTGTAGGTAGGGAGAGTGTCAGTTTATTTCACTCTGCAAGTCCTTGTTTCCAGGGACCTGGAAGGACAGTGAGTGAATTCTCCTTGTGCTATATTGTGCTTAAAAAAAACATTTATTCTAGGGACAGAAAACTGTAGGTAGGGAGAGTGTCAGTTTATTTCACTCTGCAAGTCCTTGTTTCCAGGGACCTGTAAGGACAGTGAGTGAATTGTCCTTGTGCTATATTGTGATTAAAAAAAACATTTTTTCTAGGGACAGAAAACTGTAGGTAGGGAGAGTGTCAGTTTCTTTCACTGTGCCAGTCCTTGTTTCTAGGGACAAAGAAGGAAAGTGAGGGGAATTCTCCTTGTGCTATAGTGTGCTTTAAAAAAACATTTTTTCTAGGGACAGAAAACTGTAGGTAGGGAGAGTGTCAGTTTATTTCACTCTGCAAGTCCTTGTTTCCAGGGACCTGGAAGGACAGTGAGTGAATTGTCCTTGTGCTATATTGTGATTAAAAAAAACATTTTTTCTAGGGACAGAAAACTGTAGGTAGGGAGAGTGTTTTTTTTCTTTCACTCTGCAAGTCCTTGTTTCCAGGGACCTGTAAGGACAGTGAGTGAATTGTCCTTGTGCTATATTGTGATTAAAAAAAACATTTATTCTAGGGACAGAAAACTGTAGGTAGGGAGAGTGTCAGTTTATCTCACTCTGCAAGTCCTTGTTTCCAGGGACCTGGAAGGACAGTGAGTGAATTCTCCTTGTGCTATATTGTGCTTAAAAAAAACATTTATTCTAGGGACAGAAAACTGTAGGTAGGGAGAGTGTCAGTTTATTTCACTCTGCAAGTCCTTGTTTCCAGGGACCTGTAAGGACAGTGAGTGAATTGTCCTTGTGCTATATTGTGATTAAAAAAAACATTTTTTCTAGGGACAGAAAACTGTAGGTAGGGAGAGTGTCAGTTTATTTCACTCTGCAAGTCCTTGTTTCCAGGGACCTGGAAGGACAGTGAGTGAATTCTCCTTGTGCTATATTGTGATTAAAAAAAACATTTTTTCTAGGGACAGAAAACTGTAGGTAGGGAGAGTGTCAGTTTATTTCACTCTGCAAGTCCTTGTTTCCAGGGACCTGGAAGGACAGTGAGTGAATTGTCCTTGTGCTATATTGTGCTTAAAAAAAACATTTATTCTAGGGACAGAAAACTGTAGGTAGGGAGAGTGTCAGTTTATTTCACTCTGCAAGTCCTTGTTTCCAGGGACCTGGAAGGACAGTGAGTGAATTGTCCTTGTGCTATATTGTGATTAAAAAAAACATTTTTTCTAGGGACAGAAAACTGTAGGTAGGGAGAGTGTTTTTTTTCTTTCACTGTGAAAGTCCTTGTTTCAAGGGACAGAGAAGGACACCTGAAGGTAGCCCTTATTGCTTTTTTCCCATCTCCCTGCAGGCCATCTATTAGAATGTCTGGAAGGCAAACAAGGAGAGGCAGACAGTCAGGAGGCAATAAAAGAGGGCAAGCAGGCTCTGTGTCTGGGGGCAACAGTGCTGGTCGTGGACGCGGTGCATTGTCATCAGCACATGGCCATGGGACACGCTTGTCCTTCTTTTCGGCAGCTGGACATGTTGAGCCACATCATGCCGAAGACTTGGTAGAGTGGATGACCAAGCCCTCCTCCTCCTCCTCATCCTCTCTCACCCAGGCTCAGGGTACTGGAAAAGCAGCTGCCAAAGCGTCGTCTTCCCTGGTATCAATGTCAGACAAATCATCAGTCACTCCTTCCCTAGACCCACCATGTCCTCCTCCTGAGGAGTCCCCCGAACTGTTTCAGCACAGTGTTGGGTACATGCTCCAGGAGGATGCCCAGCGTTTCGAAGGGTCTGATGATGAAACACAGCTAGAGGAAGGCAGTAGCGTGAGAGCAGACAGAGGGGATGCTCAAGAAGGACACCAATCTGGCAGTCATGTTCCAGCAGCTGCAGCATACTGCCAGATTGGCTCCAGTGATGAGGAGGGAGGGGATGATGAGGTCACTGACTCCACGTGGGTGCCTAATAGGAGAGAGGAGGAGGAGGAGGATGAGGAGGAGGCACATCTCCAACGAGGCAGGATGCCCTTTGGTGGCCAGCGTAAGGGCAGTACACCGACGGAATCACACCGCAGAGCTCCGCCTGTGCAGGGCGCTGCCTCTGCCCGTCATTCAAAAAGTTCTTTGGTGTGGGCCTTTTTTGAGGCTAGTGCATCAGATCGCACAGCTGCTGTTTGCAACATATGTCTCAAGCGTATATCGCGTGGCCAAAACATCAGCCGCTTGGGTACCACATGCCTGACCAGACATATGTTGACCTGCCATGCAGCTCGTTGGCAAGCCTACCTCAAAGACCCACACCAAAGAACAAAGCGGACCTCTCCTTGCACCGCATCAGCTGGGATCTCCAACCCCACTATAACTTCAGTCCTCTCTGAAACATGCACTGAGAGGAATGAAGGTGTAGAATTAGGTGTGTCACAGCCAAGTACTTGCGCCCACTCTGCTAGCAGTACACCGACGTCCGATTCTAGCAGGCAAATTTCCCTGCCCCAGCTGCTGGACCGTCGAAAGAAGTTCACTCCCAGCCATCCACATGCCCAGCGGTTGAATGCTAGCTTGGCTAAATTGCTAGCGCTTCAACTGCTGCCTTTTCAGTTGGTAGACTCTGCCCCCTTCCGTGAGTTTGTGCAATGTGCAGTTCCTCAGTGGCAGGTTCCCAAACGCCACTTTTTCTCACGGAAGGCTATTCCGGCTCTCTACCGGCATGTGGAAGGCAATGTCTTGGCCTCGCTGGACAGGGCGGTCAGCGGTAAGGTGCATATTACCGCTGACTCATGGTCCAGCAGGCATGGACAGGGACGTTACCTTTCTTTCACGGCCCATTGGGTCACTCTTTTGGCAGCTGGGAAGGATTCAGGACAAGGTGCAGTAGTGTTGGAGGTTGTCCCACCGCCACGCCTCCAAAATGCTACTACTGGTTGTGACACACCTCTCTCCTCCACCCCCTCCTCTTCTTCTTCCTCCATGGCCTCTTCCTGTGGTTTGTCCTATGAACCAGCGGTGCTCCGTAGCCGTTCACGGGGCTACGCAAGTACGCAGGCAAAAAGATGCCATGCCGTGCTTGCGCTGGTGTGTTTGGGGGACAGAAGCCACACTGGGGCAGAGGTCCTGTCTGCTCTGCAGGGCCAGGCCGAGAGGTGGTTGACGCCACGCCAGCTTAAGCCAGGAATGGTGGTTTGCGACAATGGCACCAACCTCCTCTCCGCCCTCCGACAGGGACAACTGACCCATGTGCCCTGTGTGGCTCACGTCCTTAACCTGGTGGTGCAGCGCTTCTTGGGCAGGTACCCGGGCTTACAGGATGTCCTGAGGCAGGCCAGGAAAGTCTGTGTGCATTTCCGCAGATCTTATAATGCCAGTGCTCGCCTGGCTGAGCTGCAAAAGGAGTTGAACCTGCCCAAGAACCGCCTTATATGTGACATGCCCACCAGGTGGAACTCAACGTTGGCCATGCTGCAGCGGCTGCACACGCAGCAGAGGGCCATCAATGAGTACCTGTGCGACTACGGCACCAGGACAGGGTCAGGGGAGCTTGGTTTTTTTTCTCCACGCCAGTGGGGCATGATCAGGGATGCATGCACTGTCCTGGCACCATTTGAGGAGGCCACGAGGATGGTGAGCAGTGACAGTGCATGCATCAGTGACACTGTACCTCTTGTCCACCTGTTGGAGCACACGCTGCGTGGAATAATGGACAGGGCACTTGAGGCAGAACAGAGGCAGGAAGAGGAGGACTTCCTTGCCTCTCAAGGCCCCCTTTACCCAGACAGTGTTCCTTCTGTCCCACCCATCGCACAGGAAGAGGAGGAGGAGGAGGAGGAGGAGGAGGAGGAGGAGGATTGTGTCAGCATGGAGGTGGAGGCTGGCACTCAGCATCATCAGCAGCAGTCTTTTAGGGATGATTTACAGTCCCAAGAAACCAGTGGACTTGTACGTGGCTGGGAGGAGGTGGCTGCGGATCATGTCGTCCTTAGTGACCCAGAGGACTCCGGAGCGAATGCCTCAGCAAAACTACGCTGCATGGCCTCCCTGATCCTGCAAAGTCTGCGGAAGGATCCTCGTATTCTTCGGATCAAGGAGAGGGACCATTACTGGCTGGCCACTCTCCTTGATCCACGGTACAAGGGTAAGGTTGCGGACCTTATGTTACCGTCGCAGAGGGAGCAGAGGATGAGACAACTCCGGGAGGCCTTGCAGAAAGGTCTGTGCAACGCGTTCCCAGAGACTGGGAGGTTGCAAACTCCTGGTCCTGGACAACGAGTTGCTGAGGCTTCGGCCAGTCAAAGAAGGAGCGGTGGGGAAGGTGGCCGTCTGACCGATGCGTTCAGACAATTCTTTAGTCCGCAGCCCCAAAGTATGATCGGTTCCAGCAACCATCGCCAGCGTCTGATAAACATGGTGCAGGAATATCTAGGGGCAAGGTCAGACTTGGACACCTTCCCCACCGAAAATCCTCTGGCTTACTGGGTCTTGAGGATGGATCACTGGCCAGAGCTTGCACAGTATGCAATTGAGCTACTGGCCTGTCCTGCATCCAGCGTTCTTTCGGAACGCACATTCAGTGCTGCTGGAGGATTTGTCACGGATCACAGGGTGCGCCTGTCCACCGACTCGGTTGATCGACTGACTTTCATCAAGATGAACCAGTCTTGGATCACCACCAGCTACCACACACCTGATGCTGATATAACAGACTAATTGATTTTAACATGTCACATCCCTTCAAGACTGATGCTGAGTGCCTGTGCTGTTATGTTGACTGGCTATCCTCCTCCTCCGAGTCCTCAATGATACGATTGATGATGATAGCTTGTAAGATCATTTTTGTTTATGGGTGCCGCCACCAGTGCCTAACGCCCAATTTTTCAGCCCCTGTTTAACAGGGGCGTGTAATTACAATTTTTGAAGCAATACTTTGCAACAGGGCTCATTGGTGTGCTCCAAGTACAGTATCTGTGAGGAGTTGCAGTGTTGTGCCACCAGTGCCTAAGGCCCAATTTTTCAGCCCCTGTTTAACAGGGGCGTGTCATTACAATTTTTGAAGCAATACTTTGCAACAGGGCTCATTGCTGTGCTCCAAGTACAGTATCTGTGAGGGGTTGCAGTGTTGTGCCACCAGTGCCTAAGGCCCAATTTTTCAGCCCCTGTTCAACAGGGGCATGTAATTACAATTCTTGATCTAATAATTCACAGCAGGGCCCATTGCTGCACCCACCAAGAGTAACTGTCAGGGCTTACAGTGTTGTGGCACCAGCACCACCATCAAAGGCCCAATTTTTACTACCACTGTTCAACAATTATATGTAATTAAAATTCCTGATATAATAGTTGACAGCAGGGCGTTCCAGCACCAACCAAGAGTAACTGTGAGTGCTTACAGTGTTGTGCCAACACCAACAACTAAGGGGCCTATTTCTGCAGAGTATATACGGCAGGTCCCTACTTTCAAACATCCAACTTACAAACGACTCCTACTTGCAAACGCAAGAAGACAACAGGAAGTGAGAGGAAATCTACCACTAGGAAGGAAAATTCTCTCCTGTAAGAATAAATATGGGAGAAAGGTGTCTCCTCTGTACTGATGCTTTATCAGCAATCCTTGTTTCAAGAAAAACACCACATTTCAAAAACAGTTGTCATTGGGACGGAAAGTGAGGTGAAATGTTCTGAACAGGGGCACAGACAGCAAAACAAATGTTACAGGGGTGATAACCCTTACCTATGTTTTCCAAAAAGTTTAAAAATAGATTTTTGGTCTGGAGCTACACTTCAACAATGTACCTGTTCAAAATTACAAACAGACTCTACATAAGAACAAACCTACAGTCCCTGTCTTGTATGCACCGCCTGTATAGGGCTGTTCAGAGTATATAGGGCCTTTTTTATTTTATGTGCGGGGTTCCCCTTAATATCCATACAAGACCCAAAGGGGCTGGTAATGGGCTGGGGTAGGGGGGGGGGGTCATGGGGTAGCTATGCCATTTTTCTTAAAGAATTTCATCCATATTACCGGGACCAGACATTACATTAAAGCCGCAAGCAGTTTTAAATGGCTTTTTTTTCCTTTAGAAGTGTCATTTTGTGCAGGGACAGTTCTAAACACGGGAAACACGTGGCACTTCACAGGCATACTTTAGACACCCCCCAGGTACGATATTTAAAGGAATATTTGACTTTTTTTTTTTCACTTTATGCATCATTAAAATGACTGCTCCCGAAAAACGACCGTTTTTAAAACTTCTTTTTGCATTGATACATGTCCCCTGGTGCAGAACCCGGGTTCCCAAACCCTTTTTAGGACAATAACATGCATAATAGTTGTTATAATTAGCACTTTAGAATTCGAACGTTCGCATCCATTGTATTTAATAGGGTTCTAATGTTCGTTCGAACTTTCGGTCCGTTCGCGGGTTCTGGTGCGAACCGAACCCGGGGGTGTTCGGCTCATCACTAATCACCAATAGGGATGAGCCGAACACCCCCGGGTTCGGTTCGCACCAGAACCTTCGAACGGACCGAAAGTTCGCGCGAATTTTCGAACCCTATTCGTTATAATGGACGCGAACGTTCGAAATCAAAATTGCTAATTACAACGGCCAATATGCATGTTAATGTCATAAAACAGGTTTGGGGACCCGGGTCCTGCCCCAGGGGACATATATCAATGCAAAAATAAATTTTAAAAACTAAAGTTTTTTCGGGAGCAGTCATTTTAATGATGCATAAAGTGAAAAAAAAAAAAGTGAAATTTTCCTTTAAATATGGTACCTGGGGGGTGTCTAAAGTATGCCTGTGAAGTGGCATGTGTTTCCCGTGTTTAGAACTGTCCTTGCACAAAATGACATTTGTAAAGGAAAAAAAGAAGCCATTTAAAACCACTTGCGGCTTTAATGTCATGTCTTGTCCTGGCCGCCATATGGCTGAAAATCCTTGAGAAAAATGGCATGGCTACCCCATCACCCCCCCCCCCCACCCCAGCCCCTTTGGGTCTTGTATGGATACTAAGGGGGACCCCGCACCCAAAATAAAACCCTATACCTACAACCCTATATACTCTGAACAGCAGTATATAGGTGGTGCAAACAAGACATGGACTGTAGGTTTGTTCTTAAGTAGAATCTGAACAGGTACATTATGAAGTGTAGCTACATCCCAAAAAAATCAATTTTTAAGCTTTTTGGAGAACATAGGGAGGGGTTATCACCCCTGTAACATTTGCTGTCTTTGCACATCTGTTCAGAACATGTCACCTCACTTTCCGTCCCAATGACAAATGTTTTTGGAAAAGTGGGGTTTTAATTGAAACAAGGATTGGTGATAAAGCATCAGTAGAGAGGAGATACCTTTTTCCCAAATTAAATATAACAGGATAGAATTTTCCTTCCTAGGGGTAGATTTCCTCTCACTTCCTGTTTTCTCTTGCCGTTTGCAAGTAGGAGTCATTTGTAAGTTGGATGTTTGAAAGTAGGGGCCTGCCGTATATACTCTGCAGAAATTTGCCCTATTAGATGTTGGTGTAGCCACAAGACTGGTGGGCACAGGAATGGGCCCTGCTGTGAGTTAATAGATCAAGATTTGTACTTGCATGCACCTGTTGAACCGGGCAGAAAAATTGGGCCTTTGGTGGTGGTGGTGGTGGTGGTGGACGGTGTTGCCACAAGACTGTAAGCCCTCACAGTTACTCTTGGTGGGTGCAGGAATGGGCCCTGCTGTGAGTTATTAGATCAAGATTTGTAATTGCATGCACCTGTTGAACAGGGCAGAAAAATTGGGCCTTTGGTGGTGGTGGTGGTGGTGGACGGTGTTGCCACAAGACTGTAGGCCCTCATAGTTACTCTTGGTGGGCGCAGGAATGGGCCCTGCTGTGAACTATTAGATCAAGATTTGTAATTACACGCCCCTGTTAAACAGGGGCTGAAAAATTGTGCCTTAGGCATTGGTGCTGGTGCCACAACACTGCAACCCCTCACAGATACTGTACTTGGAGCACAGCAGTCACACCTGTTGCGAAGCATCTTTTTAAAAAATTGTAATTACACGCCCCTGTTATACAGGGGCTGAAAAATTGTGCCTTAGGCACTGGTGCTGGTGCCACAACACTGCAACCCCTCACAGATACTGTACTCTGAGCACAGCAATGAGACCTGTTGCAAAGCATTGCCTAAAAATTGTAATTACACGCCCCAACAGGGGCTGAAAAATTGTGCCTTAGGCACTGGTGCTGGTGCCACAACACTGCAACCCCTCACAGATACTGTACTCTGAGCACAGCAGTCACACCTGTTGCGAAGCATCTTTTTAAAAAATTGTAATTACACGCCCCTGTTATACAGGGGCTGAAAAATTGTGCCTTAGGCACTGGTGTGGTGGCATGGATCATTGAGGAGGAGGAAGAGGATAGTCAGTGAACATAACAGGACAGTCACTCAGCATCAGCATAGGCAGTCTTGAAGGGATGTGACATTATAAATTATTCCGTTATATCCGCTTCAGGTGTCTGGTAGCTGGTGGTGATCCAAGACTGATTCATTTTTATGAAGGTCAGTCGATCAACCGAGTCGGTGGACAGGCGCACCCTATGATCGGTGACAAATCCTCCAGCAGCACTGAATGTGCGTTCCGAAAGAACGCTGGATGCAGGACAGGCCAGTAGCTCAATTGCATACTGTGCAAGCTCTGGCCAGTGATCCATCCTCAGGACCCAGTAAGCCAGAGGATTTTCGGTGGGAAAGGTGTCCAAGTCTGACCTTGCCCCTAGGTATTCCTGCACCATGTATATCAGACGCTGGCGATGGTTGCTGGAACCGATCATACCTTGGGGCTGCGGACTAAAAAATTGTCTGAACGCATCGGTCAGACGTCCACCTTCCCCACCGCTCCTTCTGCTACTGACCGAAGCCTCAGCAACTCGTCGTCCAGGACCAGGAGTTTGTAACCTCCCAGTTTCTGGGAACGCGTTGCACAGACCTTTCTGCAAGGCCTCCCTGAGATGTCTCATCCTCTGCTCCCTCTGCGACGGCAAGATAAGGTCCGCAACCTTACCCTTGTACCATGGATCAAGGAGAGTGGCCAGCCAGTAATGGTCACTCTCCTTGATCCGAAGAACACGAGGATCCTTCCGCAGGCTTTGCAGGATCAGGGAGGCCATGCAGCGTAGGTTAGCTGAGGCATTCGGTCCGGAGTCTTCTGGGTCACTGAGGATGACATGATCGCCAGCCACCTCCTCCCAGCCACGTACAAGTCCACTGGTTTGTTGGGACTGTACATCATCCCTAAAAGACTGCTGCTGCTGATGCTGAGTGCCAGGCTCCACCTCCATGCTCACACAATCCTCCTCCTCCTCCTCCTCCTCCTCCTCTTCCTGTGTGATGGGTGGGACAGAAGGAACATTGTCTGGATAAAGGGGGCCTTGAGAGACAAGGAAGTCCTCCTCTTCCTGCCTCTGTTCTGCCTCAAGTGCCCTGTCCATTATCCCACGCAGCGTATGCTCCAACAGGTGGACAAGAGGTACAGTGTCACTGATGCATGCACTGTCACTGCTCACCATCCTCGTGGCCTCCTCAAATGGTGAGAGGACAGTGCATGCATCCCTGATCATGCTCCACTGGCGTGGGGAAAAAAAGCCAAGCTCCCCTGACCCTGTCCTGGTGCCGTAGTCGCAAAGGTACTCATTGATGGCCCTCTGCTGCGTGTGCAGTCGCTGCAGCATGGCCAACGTTGAGTTCCACCTGGTGGGCATGTCACATATTAGGCGGTTCTTGGGCAGGTTCAGCTCCTTTTGCAGCTCAGTCAGCCGAGCACTGGCATTATAAGATCGGCGGAAATGCACACAGACTTTCCTGGCCTGCCTCAGGACATCCTGTAAGCCTGGGAACCTGCCCAAGAACCGCTGCACCACCAGGTTGAGGACGTGAGCCATAGAGGGCACATGGGTGAGCTGCCCCTGTCGCAGGGCGGAGAGGAGGTTGGTGCCATTATCAGAAACGACCATTCCTGGCTTAAGCTGGCGTGGCGTCAACCACCTCTCGGCCTGCCCCTGCAGAGCTGCCAGAACCTCTGGCCCAGTGTGGCTCCTGTCCCCCAAACACACCAGCGCAAGCACGGCATGGCATCTTTTTGCCTGCGTACTCGCGTAGCCCCTTGTACGCCTACGGAGCACCGCTGGTTCCGAGGACAGAGCACTCGAAGAGGACATGGAGGAAGAAGAAGAGGAGGGGGTGGAGGAGAGAGGTGTGTCACAACCAGTAGTAGCATTTTGGAGGCGTGGTGGCGGAACAACCTCCAACACTACTGCACCTTGTCCTGCATCCCTCCCAGCTGCCAATAGAGTGACCCAATGGGCCGTGAAAGAAAGATAACGTCCCTGTCCATGCCTGCTGGACCATGAGTCAGCGGTAATATGCACCTTACCGCTGACCGCCCTGTCCAGCGAGGCATGGACATTGCCTTCCACATGCCAGTAGAGAGACGGAATCGCCTTCCGTGAGAAAAAGTGGCATTTGGGAACCTGCCACTGAGGAACCGCACATTGAACAAACTCACGGAAGGGGGCCGAGTCTATCAACTGAAAAGGCAGCAGTTGAAGTGCTAGCAATTTAGCCAAGCTAGCATTCAACCGCTGGGCATGTGGATGGCTGGGAGTATACTTCTTTCGACGGTCCAGCAGCTGGGGCAGGGAAATTTGCCTGCTACAATCGGACGTCGGTGTACTGCAAGTACTTGGTTGTGACACACCTAATTCTACACCTTCAGTCCTCTCAGAGCAGCTTTCAGAGAGGACTGAAGATATAGTGGGGATGGAGATCCCAGCTGATGAGGAGCAAGGAGAGGTCCGCTTTGTTCTTTGGTGTGGGTCTTTTATGTGTGCTTGCCAACGAGCTGCATGGCAGGTCGACATATGTCTGCTCATGCTTGTGGTGCCCAAGCGGCTGATGTTTTGGCCACGCGAGATACGCTTGAGACAAATATTGCAAATAGCAGTGGTGCGATCTGATGCACTCGTCTCAAAAAAGGCCCACACCAAAGAACTTTTGTGATAACGTGCAGAGGCAGCGCCCTGCACAGGCGGAGCTCTGCGGTGTGGTACAGTTGCTGTGCTGGCCTCTAGCTGGCCTCCAGGGGGCATCCTGCCTCGTTGGACATGTGACGCTGCATCCTCCTCCTCCTCCTCCTCTCTCCCTTCAGGCACCCACGTGGAGTCAGTGACCTCATCATCCCCTCCCTCTTCACCACTAGAGCAAACCTGGCAGTAAGCTGCAGCTGGTGGAACACTACTGCCAGATTGCTGTCCTTCAGCATCCCCTCTCTCTGCGCGCACACTACTGACTTCCTCAAGCTGGGTATCATCATCCGAGCCTTCGAATCGTTGGGCATCCTCCTGGAGCATGTACCCAACACTGTGCTCAAACAGTTCGGGGGACTCCTCAGGAGGACATGGTGGGTCTAGGGAAGGGGTGGCTGATGATGCCATTGAGTACGCGTTGGCAGCTGCTCTGCCAGTACCCTGAGCCTGGGTGAGAGAGGATGAGGAGGATGAGGAGGGCTTTGTCATCCATTCTACCAAGCCTTCGGCATGATGCGGCTCCACATGTCCAGCTGCCGAAAACAAAGACAAGCGTGTCCCATGGCCACGTGCTGATGACGATGCACGACCACGTCCACGGCCAGCACTGTTGTCTCTAGAAACAGAGCCTGCCTGCCCTGTGTTCTTGCCTCGGCACGCTCTGCCTCTCCTTGGCGGTCTTCCAGCCATTGTAGTCGGTAGTGTATATAGTATAAAAAATAGAACTCCTATGTGTGCTCACAACACACTGTAGGTCCTATGGGTGCTGACACTAACACACTATAGGTACTATGTGTGCTGCTGACAAGAAAATATAGGAGCTCTGTTTGCTGCCACTAACACACTAGAAGTCCTATGGGTGCTGCTGAGAAGAAAATATAGGAGCTCTGTTTGCTGCCACTAACACACTAGAAGTCCTATGGGTGCTGCTGAGAAGAAAATATAGGAGCTCTGTTTGCTGCCACTAACACACTAGAAGTCCTATGGGTGCTGCTGAGAAGAAAATATAGGAGCTCTGTTTGCTGCCACTAACACACTAGAAGTCCTATGGGTGCTGTTGGGGTGCAATGCTGTGCTAACAGCACTGCGGTTGGTACTACTGCAATACTGTACTAACAGTAAGCACGCACCAGACTAATCCCCAGCAGCAGCTAATAACACACTAACTGTGCAATCAGCAGCAATGAACGATCAATGACTTAGGTAGCAATGGTTTAGCAAAGAAATAGCCAATGGTTTAGCAAAGAAGAGCAAATCTTTCAGTATCAAGCAAAGACAGAATCAGCAGACTAATCTCTCCTAAAGCCGGAACTCATGTGACCGGGGCCGATGGCGTGGCGGCCTTTTAAATGGTGGGGCGTGTACTAAAGCCCCTGAGCTGTAATTGGCTACAGGCGTCCTGCCTGTAGCCAATTATTGCTCTCCGAGTTTCGGGCGCTGTGATTGGCCAAGCATGCGGGGTCACAGTGCATGCTTGGCCAATCATCAGCCAGCAATGCACTGCGCCGGCCGCGCCGGCCGCAATGCATTGCGGGGCCGCTCGCATCACACGAATGTGATGCGAACGGCCCAAATAGTTCTGGGCTCGACGAGCGAGCGAACGCCCGATGCTCGATTCGAACATGGGTTCGAATCGAGCACCGGGCCCATCCCTAATCACCAATGTAAGGAACATTCTTCCCACTGATCACCAATGTAAGGGACATTATTCTCACTGATCACCAATGTAAGGAACATTCTTCCCACTGATCTCCAATGTAAGGGACATTCTTCCCACTGATCACCAATGTAAGGAACATTCTTCTCACTGATCACCAATGTAAGGGACATTATTCTCACTGATCACCAATGTAAGGAACATTCTTCTCACTGATCTCCAATGTAAGGGACATTCTTCCCACTGATCACCAATGTAAGGAACATTCTTCTCACTGATCACCAATGTAAGGGACATTCTTCTCACTGATCACCAATGTAAGGGACATTATTCTCACTGATCACCAATGTAAGGAACATTCTTCTCACTGATCACCAATGTAAGGAACATTCTTCCCACTGATCACCAATGTAAGGAGCATTCTTCCCACTGATCACCAATGTAAGGAACATTCTTCCCACTGATCACCAATGTAAGGAACATTCTTCCCACTGATCACCAATGTAAGGGACATTATTCTCACTGATCACCAATGTAAGGAGCATTCTTCCCACTGATCACCAATGTAAGGAACATTCTTCCCACTGATCACCAATGTAAGGAACATTCTTCCCACTGATCACCAATGTAAGGAACATTCTTCCCACTGATCACCAATGTAAGGGACATTCTTCCCACTGATCACCAATGTAAGGGACATTCTTCCCACTGATCACCAATGTAAGGAACATTCTTCTCACTGGTCCCCAATGTAAGGAACATTCTTCCCACTGATCACCAATGTAAGGAACATTCTTCCCACTGATCACCAATGTAAGGGACATTATTCTCACTGATCACCAATGTAAGGGACATTCTTCCCACTGACCACCAATGTAAGGAACATTCTTCTCACTGATCACCAATGTAAGGAACATTCTTCCCACTGATCACCAATGTAAGGAACATTCTTCCCACTGATCACCAATGTAAGGAACATTCTTCTCACTGATCACCAATGTAAGGAACATTCTTCCCACTGATCACCAATGTAAGGAACATTCTTCTCACTGATCACCAATGTAAGGAACATTCTTCTCACTGATCACCAATGTAAGGGACATTATTCTCACTGATCACCAATGTAAGGAACATTCTTCTCACTGATCACCAATGTAAGGAACATTCTTCCCACTGATCACCAATGTAAGGAACATTCTTCTCACTGATCTCCAATGTAAGGAACATTCTTCTCACTGATCACCAATGTAAGGGACATTCTTCTCACTGATCACCAATGTAAGGGACATTCTTCCCACTGATCACCAATGTAAGGGACATTCTTCCCACTGATCACCAATGTAAGGAACATTCTTCCCACTGATCACCAATGTAAGGAACATTCTTCCCACTGATCACCAATGTAAGGAACATTCTTCCCACTGATCACCAATGTAAGGAACATTCTTCTCACTGATCACCAATGTAAGGGACATTCTTCCCACTGATCACCAATGTAAGGGACATTCTTCTCACTGATCACCAATGTAAGGAACATTCTTCCCACTGATCACCAATGTAAGGAACATTCTTCTCACTGATCACCAATGTAAGGAACATTCTTCCCACTGGTCACCAATGTAAGGGACATTCTTCCCACTGATCACCAATGTAAGGGACATTCTTCCCACTGACCACCAATGTAAGGAACATTCTTCTCACTGATCACCAATGTAAGGAACATTCTTCCCACTGATCACCAATGTAAGGGACATTCTTCCCACTGATCACCAATGTAAGGAACATTCTTCCCACTGATCACCAATGTAAGGGACATTCTTCCCACTGATCACCAATGTAAGCAACATTCTTCCCACTGATCACCAATGTAAGGAACATTCTTCTCACTGATCACCAATGTAAGGAACATTCTTCTCACTGATCACCAATGTAAGGGATATTCTTCTCACTGATCACCAATGTAAGGAACATTCTTCTCACTGATCACCAATGTAAGGAACATTCTTCTCACTGATCACCAATGTAAGGAACATTCTTCTCACTGACCACCAATGTAAGGAACATTCTTCTCACTGATCACCAATGTAAGGGACATTCTTCTCACTGATCACCAATGTAAGGAACATTCTTCCCACTGATCACCAATGTAAGGGACATTCTTCCCACTGATCACCAATGTAAGGAACATTCTTCCCACTGATCACCAATGTAAGGAACATTCTTCCCACTGATCACCAATGTAAGGAACATTCTTCCCACTGATCACCAATGTAAGGAACATTCTTCCCACTGATCACAAATGTAAGGAACATTCTTCCCACTGATCTCCAATGTGAGGGACATTCTTCTCACTGATCACCAATGTAAGGAACATTCTTCCCACTGATCTCCAATGTGAGGGACATTCTTCCCACTGATCACTAATGTAAGGGACATTCTTCTCACTGATCACCAATGTAAGGAACATTCTTCTCACTGATCACCAATGTAAGGAGCATTCTTCCCACTGATCACCAATGTAAGGGACATTCTTCCCACTGATCACCAATGTAAGGAACATTCTTCCCACTGATCACCAATGTGAGGGACATTCTTCTCACTGATCACCAATGTAAGGAGCATTCTTCCCACTGATCACCAATGTAAGGGACATTCTTCCCACTGATCACCAATGTAAGGAACATTCTTCCCACTGATCACCAATGTAAGGAACATTCTTCCCACTGATCACCAATGTGAGGGACATTCTTCTCACTGATCACCAATGTAAGGAGCATTCTTCCCACTGATCACCAATGTAAGGAACATTCTTCCCACTGATCACCAATGTAAGGAACATTCTTCTCACTGATCACCAATGTAAGGATCATTCTTCTCACTGATCACCAATGTAAGGAACATTCTTCCCACTGATCACCAATGTAAGGAACATTCTTCTTACTGATCACCAATGTAAGGGACATTCTTCTCACTGATCACCAATGTAAGGAACATTCTTCCCACTGATCACCAATGTAAGGAGCATTCTTCTCACTGATCACCAATGTAAGGAACATTCTTCCCACTGATCACCAATGTAAGGGACATTCTTCCCACTGACCACCAATGTAAGGAACATTCTTCTCACTGATCACCAATGTAAGGAACATTCTTCCCACTGATCACCAATGTAAGGAACATTCTTCTCACTGATCACCAATGTAAGGAGCATTCTTCTCACTGATCACCAATGTAAGGAACATTCTTCTCACTGATCACCAATGTAAGGAGCATTCTTCTCACTGATCACCAATGTAAGGAACATTCTTCCCACTGATCACCAATGTAAGGAACATTCTTCTCACTGATCACCAATGTAAGGAACATTCTTCCCACTGATCACCAATGTAAGGGACATTCTTCTCACTGATCACCAATGTAAGGAACATTCTTCCCACTGATCACCAATGTAAGGAACATTCTTCCCACTGATCACCAATGTAAGGAACATTCTTCTCACTGATCACCAATGTAAGGGACATTCTTCTCACTGATCACCAATGTAAGGAACATTCTTCCCACTGATCACCAATGTAAGGAACATTCTTCCCACTGATCACCAATGTAAGGAACATTCTTCTCACTGATCACCAATGTAAGGGACATTCTTCCCACTGATCACCAATGTAAGGAACATTCTTCCCACTGATCACCAATGTAAGGAACATTCTTCCCACTGATCACCAATGTAAGGAACATTCTTCCCACTGATCACCAATGTAAGGAACATTCTTCTCACTGATCACCAATGTAAGGGACATTCTTCCCACTGATCACCAATGTAAGGAACATTCTTCCCACTGATCACCAATGTAAGGAACATTCTTCCCACTGATCACCAATGTAAGGAACATTCTTCTCAGTGATCACCAATGTAAGGGGCATTCTTCCCACTGATCACCAATGTAAGGGACATTCTTCCCACTGATCACCAATGTAAGGAACATTCTTCTCACTGATCACCAATGTAAGGAACATTCTTCCCACTGATCACCAATGTAAGGAACATTCTTCCCACTGATCACCAATGTAAGGAACATTCTTCTCACTGATCACCAATGTAAGGAACATTCTTCCCACTGATCACCAATGTAAGGAACATTCTTCTCACTGATCACCAATGTAAGGAACATTCTTCCCACTGATCACCAATGTAAGGAACATTCTTCTCACTGATCACCAATGTAAGGAACATTCTTCCCACTGATCCCCAATGTAAGGGACATTCTTCCCACTGACCACCAATGTAAGGAGCATTCTTCCCACTGATCACCAATGTAAGGAACATTCTTTCCACTGATCACCAATGTAAGGAACATTCTTCCCACTGATCACCAATGTAAGGAGCATTCTTCTCACTGACCAACAAAGAATTATTTTTAAGAGGAGTTCCTGTGACCTGAAAATTATGTAAAGGGTTCCACCAGTATAAAAAGGTTGAGAAAGGCGACTCTAAAACGTCCTGTTGGATCATTTATGAACTCCCACGCAATTTACGTGGATCACAGTCTTATCTGATCTATACACGGTCCTGTATCATGAGTCACTGGATGCGACTCCCGTGTCTGTATCTTCTGATGTAGTTCTAGAAGTTTGGGAAAGTATCAGATATAGACTCACCTTACAGCTCCAGGGCGGGGATGTCACACAGAGGGATCCTCTTCCCATGAACGGCTTGATCCTGTCTGGAGAAGAAAATGAAAGATGATCAGAATCAATGCATATTGACAACAGCAAAGGTGGTCGGACTCAAAGCTCCACCCAACAACAACGTTCATCTATCATTCTCATAATGGTCAAAAAAAGGACATGCCATGTCATAGGAAACCATGCAAGGTCTCCAGATAATTCAGATTATTATCTCATGGAGGTCTCCTTGTCCTGCTGAGTATGTCTGTCTGACTGGGAGACCCAATCACTAAAATCCAATATGTTCTATACTTCAAGATAGATTTCCTCGTCTTTGCAGTTTATTGTAATTTTTATATCAGTTGGGCTTTTCTTTTTACTTATTTTATATTTTTTTCCATCTGCACTACATTGCCAAAAGTATTGGGACACCTGCCTTTACACGCACACATGAACTTTAATGGCATCCCAGTCTTAGTCCGTAGGGTTCAATATTGAGTTGGCCCCGCCCTTTGCAGCTATAACAGCTTCAACTCTTCTGGGAAGGCCGTCCACAAGGTTTAGGAGGGTGTCTATGGGAACGTTTGACCATTCTTCCAGAAGAGCATTTGTGAGGTCAGGCACTGATGTTGGATGAGAAGGCCTGGCTCGCAGTCTCCGCTCTAATTCATCCCAAAGGTGTTCTATCGGGTTGAGGTCAGGACTCTGTGCAGGCCAGTCAAGTTCCTCCACCCCAAACTCGCTCATCCATGTCTTTATGGACCTTGCTTTGTGCACTGGTCCAAATCATTTGGTGGAGGGGGGGTTATGGTGTGTGGGGTTGTTTTTCAGGGGTTGGGCCCCTTAGTTCCAGTGAGGGGAACTCTTAAGGCGTCAGCATACCAAGATATTTTGGACAATTTCATTCTCCCAGCTTTGTGGGAACAGTTTGGGGGACGGCCCCTTCCTGTTCCAACATGACTGCCCACCAGTGCACAAAGCAAGGTCCATAAAGACATGGATGTGTGAGTTTGGGGTGGAGGAACTTGACTGGCCTGCACAGAGTCCTAACCTCAACCCAATAGATTCCACTGGCCTACCATAGAGATCATGGAGGACCAGAAGGTCCCCGATGACCTCTGTGGTACAGGAAACAGGAAGTGTGACCAGCGCCATTTTTAAGTGGGCAAAAGTGTCTGAGCACAACGATCTTGGTGTGATCAGATGTATTTAGGGCAGAGGAGAGGTCCAGGGTTTAATAGACCCAGGATCTCTCCATAAAGAGTACCTATCACAAGCCTATTGCTGTTACAAGAGATGTTTACATCCCATTTTATTCACTAGGGCCTCTGCCAGGGTCACCTCACGTGCTGTTTGCAGATAGGAAATATGAGCCGATGTACACAGGGGTGGCGGCGCTCATATTCCGGTCTGGACAAATTTGCGGCACAGAGGGAGACGTGTTGTGACACGCGGCTCACAAAGGAGAAAAGCCTTCAATGCTTTCACTGGATTCCGGGGAAATGTTTGTGTTCAGATCTTTTTCTGTCTTTGTATAGAGAGACCTGTCAGAACAAGAAGGAGCCGTCCACGTGGCCTCAGTGAGAAGAGTCCGATTGAAGAGCCGTGTTTATAGTGGCTTTGGGAAGCCTCCAGGTTGGCGGTTTGGAAGAGCGCTCAGTACACATTACGTAGACGGAACGCAAGGCCACCAGCCCCGACCTCGGCCCACCTCTCTCGGCTTCCTGTGGAACATTCCCCCGGCTTTTATATAAAGGACGGGTGATACAGAGTTCATAGACTCAGCCTCCCCATATCAGATGATTGCCTTTCCCCAGTTTGGTGAGATGCATTGGAGTCAATGGGGAATGAAATGTTGGGTTGAGGTGGATTTGGTGAGTTTAAAGGGCAACTCTACCCCTGTACAATAGTCCTTTAATCAGTCAAATGGCCAACAAAATTCTTTACACATATTTGTGGGCGGAAAAAAAAAATCTGTTTGATAAATAGATGAGACCCCTTTTACATCAGAGTCCCCCCCCCTTAAATCAGGGTTCCTCCCCCCCCTTAAATCAGAGTCCCCCTCCTATGTCAGGTCAGGGTCCTCATCAAAATCCTCCCTTCACACGGCTCACAGCAGGGGGTCCGGTGCGTCCCCGTTCACCGATTCGGGTGCAAATAAGGTCCGAATTTTTGCCTGAATTTGCACCTGAATCGGAACCAATGACGCACAGGACCCTTTCCAAATGTGGACCGCGGCCCCCCTGGAGCTGTGTGAAGCGCCTCCATTGAGAGACGGTCACAATCTCCTATCATGTCAATTGGATGCGGGGAAACCCACATCCAGTTTGCATATGTGTGAACCAAGCCTTACATTGGGGTCCCCATTATAGTCCCCTTTACATAAGGATCCCCATCAAAATCCCTTTTTACATCGGGGGCCACCATCACAGTCCTTCTCTTTACATCAGGGTCCCCATCACAGTCCTTCTCCTTACATCAGGATCCCCATCAAAATCCCTTTTTACATCAGGGACCAGGGTCCCCATCACAGTCCTTCTCCTTACATCAGGGTCCCCATTACAGTCCTTCTCCTTACATCAGGGTCCCCATCACAGTCCTTCTCCTTACATCAGGATCCCCATCAAAATCCCTTTTTACATCAGGGACCAGGGTCCCCATCACAGTCCTTCTCCTTACATCAGGGTCCCCATTACAGTCCTTCTCCTTACATCAGGGTCCCCATCACAGTCCTTCTCCTTACATCAGGGTCCCCATCACAGTCCCCTTTACATCAGGATCCCCACCACAGTCCTTCTCCTTACATCAGGGTCCCCATCACAGTCCTTCTCCTTACCTCAGGGTCCCCATCACAGTCCTTCTCCTTACATCAGGATCCCCATCAAAATCCCTTTTTACATCAGGGACCAGGGTCCCCATCACAGTCCTTCTCCTTACATCAGGATCCCCATCAAAATACCTTTTTACATCAGGGACCAGGGTCCCCATCACAGTCCTTCTCCTTACATCAGGGTCCCCATCACAGTCCTTCTCCTTACATCAGGGTCCCCATCACAGTCCCCTTTACATCAGGATCCCCACCACAGTCCTTCTCCTTACATCAGGGTCCCCATCACAGTCCTTCTCCTTACATCAGGGTCCCCAGCGCAGTCCTTCTCCTTACATCAGGGTCCCCATCACAGTCCATCTCCTTATATCAGGATCCCCACCACAGTCCTTCTCCTTATATCAGGGTCCCCATCACAGTCCTTCTCCTTACAATCAGGGTCCCCATCAGAGTCCCCTTTACATTACGGTCCCCATCAGAGTCCCCCTTAACTATGTTTATAAACATTGCTCAGAAGGGAGACAGAGAGATACAAAGTAACATTGTTTATAAACATTGTTCAGACAGGAGATAGAGTGATACAAAGTAATATTGTTTATAAACATTGATCAGATGGGAGATATAGAGATACAATGTAACATTGTTTATAAACATTGATCAGACAGGACATAGAGAGATACAAAGTAACATTGTTTATAAACATTGATCAGACGGGAGATATAGAGATACAAAGTAACATTGTTTATAAACATTGATTAGAAGGACGATAGAGAGATACAATGTAACATTGCCTTTAGTAGAACAAGCCTTTATGTTATTTGTAGAGTCATTTTAAACAGGAAAAATTATAAAATAAAATGTATACTTTTTATTTACACTAACTTTTTTTATCTAGCACTGATCAAAGTGGAAATAAAATATGTGGGTTTTTTTTTTGTTGTTTTTTTTTTTTAATGATGCCTTTTTTAGTCTATGGATTGCATAAAAAATATCTTAAGGTAGAAGGAAAGGTAACACAACCACCCGGCTGTGAAATGTTTCCTGCCCACCGCACATATATTTCCTGCAGACGCATCACCCTAGATGTTACCCCCTTCTCAGCCAGTGTAATTAGTACAGTGACAGTGCATATTAGCACTGATCTCTGTAATAATGTCACTTGTGATAGCAATTAGTTTGTTCCCCACAGTGTCAGTTAGTGTCAGATTTTCCGCCACACGATCGAAGTCCCGTTATAAATCGCTGATCGCCGCCATTACTAGTATTAAGAAAATTAATAAATAAAAATTCCAGTATATATCCCATAATTTGTAGACGCAATAACTTTCACGCAAACCAATCAATATACACTTATTGGTATTTTTTTTTATTTTTTTATCAAAGACCTGTAGATGAATACATACAGGCCAAAATGTATTAATAGATTTCTTTTTATGGGATATGTTTTATAGCAGAAAGTATTTTTTTTTTTTTTAATTGTCATTTGTTTGTTTGGTTGTATAATAATAATAATAATAATTTAAAAAAAACAGAGGTGATCAAATACCACCAAAAGAAAGCTCTATTTTTGTGAAAAAAAATAATAATATAAATTTAATTTGGGTACAGTGTTGCATGACCACGCAATTACCAGTTGAAGTAGCGCAGTGCTGAATAGCAAAAAAAATGGCCTGGTCGTGAAGGGGGGTAAAATCACCCTGCGCTGGGCAGATTCCCGCTGCTGCTAGGCTGTAGTCCCTTTTTTTTTGTCTCAAAGTGAGACATCAGGGGTCTACATCAGGAAGATCCCTGATATTTCATCAAAGCCCCCCCCCCCCCCTCAATGGGGTTCCTAAAAAAAAAAAGTTGTAAAAAATATAATAAAAAAAATTGTAAAAAAAAAAAAAAGTTTGTAAAAAATAATAAAATTGTAAAAAAAAGTAATAGCAAAATAAATAAACTACTGACACCAACTTCTGCCCTACTGAAATCATCCACTGCTCTACCGACACTGTGCATTGACCTACTGCTATATATATATATATATATATATATATATATATATATATATATATATACGCAGTCATGTGTGTTTGAGCTTTGGGGTGCACACCCTGATGCAATAGGCTGCGCACACCTATGGCAGTAATGTTCAAATTTCTCTGCTCCATATGACAATGTAAAGGTGTGAGAACTGGCTGGGTAAGAAACAATACGATTTCTGCAACTGATTTCGAAACTATAATGAGCTGCAAACATCTATTTCCCCACAAGGTGGCAGTAGCGCTGCAGCACATCTTCCCATACAGCCTGCAATGCTAAGTCCATGTCATTCAGCTATTAATATCTGGCTGTGTGTCTCCTGCCAGAGGTCATCATACAATTCAGATTAATTCGCTGTATGGTTCCCATCAGACGCTCTACCCAAATTAGGTCAAAAGATATAAAACCCGGGTGACAACACCTGTGACGTGCCGGTTACGGGTGAGATGGACAGGCTGGGACATACATTGCATGGCTGTATTCAGGGAAAGACTGGTAACTCCAGACATAGTGGGGACTCTGATTGTCCCTTTGCTCAGTCTGTCCCATTCCCTTAGAAATGAGCGGCGTCTGGTCAGAATGACAGCAGTCAAGCAGAAGGCACCGCATTGCTAAAAAAAAAGGGGTCATGCGTTTTTTTTTTTTTCATTCGTTGTGTTGCATTGGCAATTCATTCAAAAGGAATGAGCGGCCTTGGCGGCGGTATTTCAAATGCAATTTTTTGGGAAAAAATTTAATTTAACAAATTAAAAAAAACAAAACAAAATACATACCCCCGATTTTTTGTAATATATAAAAGATGAGGAATATCACAAAAGGGGAATTTTGCTTCCCCTTTTGTGATATGCTTATTTATATGATATTGTTTGCTTATATTATATATATTCTGATTTATAGATTCTCTCCTAAAGCTACACTGTACAATAAACTACCCCTGATGAAGCCAATGTATTGGTGAAACATGTTGGGTTAAATCATTGACTATGTACATTAAGTGACTAACGTATATTGCTTCTTGATTGTTATTTATTTTTTGTATAAATAAAATATATATTTTTTACTATATTTGTTGAAAACATTTATTTCTGGCACCGTAATAATGCCATAGTCCCTATTTCCCTCCTTTTACATAAATTAGGGATGAGGTGCCGTATCTCTCAGAGGACACACCAGCCACTTACAATTTTTTCATATAAAAGATGATGTTACGCCGAGTAAATAGATACCTAACATGTCATGCTTTAAAAATTGCGCACACTCGTGAAATGGCGACAAACTACGATACTTAAAGTGGTTGTAAGCCCTCAAGGTTTTTCACCTTAATGAATTCTATGTCCTCCTGTCATGTAGCAGCCCCCCCCCCCCCCAAGCCTCCTATTTACTTTCCTGAGCCCCGTAATTCCCACGATGGGAAGGAGCACACCAGCTCCGGCTGGTGTCTCATATCCTGATTGGATAGATTGATAGCAGCACAGCCATTGGCTCCCGTTGCTGTCAATCAAAATCCAATGACGCGGGCGCCAGGGGGGCGGGGCTGAGTCCTGCTGTCTGTGTCAATAGATGCAGCCGCAGGACTTGGGAGCGCACCCGCACGGGTGTCCACGAAGGAGAGCGCTCCTCCGACGGGGGGCACTCGAGAAGAGGAGGAACCACCAGCGCCAATGAGGGACCCCAGAAGAGGAGGATCGGGGCCACTCTGTGCAAAAAACCAACTGCACAGAGGAGGTAAGTATGACATGTTTGTTATTTAAGAAAAAAAAAACATCTCCATAGGCGATGCTTTAAAAATTCTTACAGGTTACCTGTTTAGAGTTACAGAGAAGGTCTAGTGTTATAATTATTGCTCTCACGCTAATGTTCACGGCGACACCTCCCATGTGTGGTGCGAATACCATTGACATATGTGCCCGCGACTTACCTATGCATTTACTTCTGCATGTGAGCAATGAGGCTTTACATTTTGTCCCTTTACTTTTTTTTGATAATTTGTTATGCTTTCCATAATGCTTGTTGGTGTGTGCGCATTAACACACTGCGATGGAACACTTAGGCCCGGTTCACATAGGGGCGACTCCTCAGGCGACTCGGTCTCCTGACGAGTCGCGTCCCGCTCTGTACTATGGAACCGTTCTAATAGGAGCGCCGCTCCGACTTAGAAAAAGGTTCCTGTACTTTTTTTGGGGGCGACTCAAGGCGACTTGCATTGACTTCTATACAGAAGTCATTATGCAAATCGCCTCAGGCGGGCATCTCAAGTCGTCTTGAGATCGCGCCGCCGAGTCGCCCCCGAAGTCGTGCCGCCCCTGTGAGAACCGGGCCTAAAGTGTCCATGGGACGTAACAAAACCTCTATTATGATAGGACGCTGGCCTTGGCGATGTTTACATTCCTTGTAATAGAAATAAGGATGACAGGTCCTCTTTATGGAGAGATCTGAAGGTCAAAAGACCCCCAAATCTCTGCTTTACCTTTAAAAGCATAAGATCAAAAATCAAACAAAAAAAATACATTTTGATCTTTTGATTTGAAAAATATATATATTTACTTCCAGCCTGGACTGGAAGTAACTTCATTATATTGCTTCGGTCCTCCAAGGCCATAGAGTCAATCACTCAGTTGGCCAGAGAGGGATCACTTTGACATAGTTGGCCAGAGAGGGATCACTTTGACACAGTTGGCCAGAGAGGGATCACTTTGACATAGTTGGCCAGAGAGGGATCACTTTGACACAGTTGGCCAGAGAGGGATCACTTTGACATAGTTGGCCAGAGAGGGATCACTTTGACATAGTTGGCCAGAGAGGGATCACTTTGACATAGTTGGCCAGAGAGGGATCACTTTGACACAGTTGGCCAGAGAGGGATCACTTTGACATAGTTGGCCAGAGAGGGATCACTTTGACATAGTTGGCCAGAGAGGGATCACTTTGACATAGTTGGCCAGAGAGGGATCACTTTGACACAGTTGGCCAGAGAGGGATCACTTTGACATAGTTGGCCAGAGAGGGATCACTTTGACATAGTTGGTCAGAGAGGGATCACTTTGACACAGTTGGCCAGAGAGAGATCACTTTGACACAGTTGGCCAGAGAGGGATCACTTTGACATAGTTGGCCAGAGAGGGATCACTTTGACACAGTTGGCCAGAGAGGGATCACTTTGACATAGTTGGCCAGAGAGGGATCACTTTGACACAGTTGGCCAGAGAGGGATCACTTTGACATAGTTGGCCAGAGAGGGATCACTTTGACACAGTTGGCCAGAGAGGGATCACTTTGACACAGTTGGCCAGAGAGGGATCACTTTGACACAGTTGGTCAGAGAGGGATCACTTTGACACAGTTGGCCAGAGAGGGATCACTTTGACACAGTTGGTCAGAGAGAGATCACTTTGATGCAGTTGGCCAGAGAGGGATCACTTTGACACAGTTGGCCAGAGAGGGATCACTTTGACATAGTTGGCCAGAGAGAGATCACTTTGACACAGTTGGCCAGAGAGAGATCACTTTGACACAGTTGGTCAGAGAGAGATCACTTTGACACAGTTGGTCAGAGAGGGATCACTTTGACGCAGTTGGCCAGAGAGGGATCACTTTGACACAGTTGGTCAGAGAGAGATCACTTTGACACAGTTGGTCAGAGAGGGATCACTTTGACACAGTTGGCCAGAGAGGGATCACTTTGACATAGTTGGCCAGAGAGAGATCACTTTGACACAGTTGGCCAGAGAGAGATCACTTTGACACAGTTGGTCAGAGAGAGATCACTTTGACACAGTTGGTCAGAGAGGGATCACTTTGACGCAGTTGGCCAGAGAGGGATCACTTTGACATAGTTGGTCAGAGAGAGATCACTTTGACATAGTTGGCCAGAGAGGGATCACTTTGACATAGTTGGTCAGAGAGAGATCACTTTGACATAGTTGGCCAGAGAGGGATCACTTTGACACAGTTGGCCAGAGAGGGATCACTTTGACACAGTTGGCTAGAGAGGGATCACTTTGACACAGTTGGCCAGAGAGGGATCACTTTGTGTATTTCTTCCAGATCTTGGCAGTAATCCAGTGTGAGATCTTCCTGTAATAAAGGCCGCTCGCTGCTGCTCTGTCTCCTTGCGCAGGGGGAGTGGTCCTGTTCCCCCCCCCTGCAATGGGCAGAGCCTGCTGGGCCCCTCCCACAACTCAGGCTATGCACAGTGGTGATGTCACTGCTAATATTACAGGGTAATATCTGGCTTTGTAAAAGCATTCAGTGCTCACAAAGTGGATTTATACTCTTTGGGGCTGTTAAGGAATATATTTAAATGAACGCTTTTGTGTCTGGAGGTCACCATTATCACTCTGATATTTGTCTTCCATCCTGATGCAGATCATTCATAACGCCGCTCACAGCGGATGCAGATTTGAAGATGTTTCATATCAGCATATATGACATTAGTAGCATGGCGTCACGCCGCCAGGAGACTCCCTGAGCTCTCCCACAGAAGGGAATTAATTAATTTAATAGTTTTTTTTTAATAATAATAATAATAAAACTGTTACAATTGTGATTTTTTTTCCCATCACATAATCCCCCTCGTTGCTCTCAGTATCTCCTGATATTGTGATATTCTCCCAGCAGAGTCCTTATCACAGAACTTCCCCTTCTTCCTTCAATGGACTGACAATGATACTTTCTACTTTATATACAACACAAGTTTACATTGTAAATGTATTTCCTCTTTCTTTACTTTCTTTAAGTTCAATACAATTATTGAAAAAAAAAAAAAAATGCTACAACTGCAATATAATATCCCCGACAAGGATTCTAATGCCGCGTACACACGACCGTTTTTAGGCCTCATGCCCACGGACGTTTTTACAGCCTAAAAACGCCTGTCCATTATTGTATACATTTTTTGACCATATTTTTTTTTCGAAAAAAAAAAAAAAAAAAATGCCGGAGCTCAAAAATGCAATTGCGACGTTTTTGCGCGTTATTTAACGCTTCGCGTTTTTTTATGCCTATCGTCGATGCCGGGGAACGCACTGGTCCTGTTTTTTTTTTTTTACAGCTTAAAAACGCCTATGCTATTTGCAGCTCAAAAACGCCTAGGTGGGCATGAAGCTATAGACTAACATGGACAGGCGTTTTTAAGGTGTAAAAAAACGCTCAAAAACGCGGCTGTAAAAACGTCCGTGGGCATGAGGCTTTTTTCTCGATGTGATTCCTCTCAAGCCTGCCTTGCCTACACACTATCGTGGAAAAAACAGCTTGAGCAAAGCGCGGTGACGTACAACACGTACGACGGCACTATAAAGGGGAAGTTCCATTTGGATGGCGCCACCCTTTGGGCTGATTTTGCTGATTTCGTGTTAGTAAAGTTTGGTGAGAGACGATTCGCGCTTTTCAGCCTTGTGCTGTTCAGTCCGTTACAGCGTGACGAATGTGCTATCTCCATTACGAACGCTAGTTTTACCAGAACGAGCGCTCCCGTCTCCTACTTGATTCTGAGCATGCGCATTTTTTTTCACGTCGTTAAAGCCTACACACGGCCGTTTTTCATGATGAGAAAAACGACGATGTGAAAAACGACGAGAAAAATTAGAGCATGTTCCAATTTTTTCATGCCCATTTTTCATGTCGTGAAAAATGCTCTGAAGCCCACACACGATCATTTTTGAAATGAATTCGTGAAAACCGGTAGTGTGTAGGCTTTTACGAGGGGAAAAAAAAAACGTGCATGCTCAGAATCAAGTTATGAGACGGGAGCGCTCGTAATGGAGATCGCACATTCGTCACGCTGTAATGGACTGAAAAGCACGAAGACTGAAAAGTGCGAATCGTCTCTCACCAAACTTTATTAACACGAGGATTCAGCAAAAGCGTCCCAAAGGGTGGCGCCATTCGAATGGAACTTCCCCTTTATAGTGCCGTCGTACGTGTTGTACGTCACCGCGCTTTGCTCGAGCGCTTTTTTTTTTCATAAACGTGTGTAGGCAAGGCAGGCTTGAGAGGAAACACGAAAAATCACGTCGAGAAAAACGTCGTATTTTTCCATGACATGAATAACGGTCGTGTGTACGCGGCGGCGGCATTAGGCATATTAACCCCTTTGAAAACTGCTCAACACATATGCGCGGTCAGCAGAAGGCTGGGCTTTAACGCTCACACGCCGGCGTGACGCCGCACATATGCGTCGCTGGTTGGCCGGTGTTTGCGCTCTGAGAATGCGCTCGCTGGATACTCCCAGCACACAGACTGAGCTGTCAAAGACAGATTATGGTCCGGGGTAAAGGTTTGTACCCGGCAGGACTGGCAGGACTGGCTTACAAACATTATCACCAATCCTTCCGCCCCCTCCGCCCCCCCCCCCCAGGCTTTATGAACCATCTAAAGCAGGGGTCTGCAAACTTTCTAAACAAAGGGCCAGTTTATTGTCCTTCAGACTTTAGGGGGGCTGCACTGTCGCTAGTGGGAGCAGAAAGTGACGCAGTGTCAGTGGTAGGAAAAAATAAATTACATAGTGCCTATGGTCATTAGGAAGAGGCATAGTGGCCCATTATTGGTGTTCGTGGGAGGAATAGTATCCAATTGTTTATCTTGGTGAGACAAAAACTGCCCCACTGTTGGTGTCTGTGGGAGGAATAGTGCTCCATTGTTGTCAGTGGAAAAAAATAATGCTCCATCATTGGATGCCAGTGGAAAGAATAATACTCCATCATTGGTGTCAGTGAGAGGAATAGTGCCCCATCATTGGTGTCAGTGGGAGGAATAGTGTCCCATCATTGGTGTCAGTGAGAGGAATAGTGCCCCATCATTGGTGTCAGTGGGAGGAATAGTGTCCCATCATTGGTGTCAGTGGGAGGAATAGTGCCCCATCATTGCTATCAGTGGGAGGAATAGTGTCCCATCATTGGTGTCAGTGGGAGGAATAGTGTCCCATCATTGGTATCGGTGGGAAGAATAGTGCCCCATCATTGCTATCAGTGGGAGGAATAGTGTCCCATCATTAGTATCAGTGGGAGGAATAGTGTCCCATCATTGCTATCAGTGGGAGGAATAGTGTCCCATCATTAGTATCAGTGGGAGGAATAGTGTCCCATCATTGGTGTCAGTGGGAGGAATAGTGTCCCATCATTGGTATCGGTGGGAAAAATAGTGCCCCATCATTGCTATCAGTGGGAGGAATAGTGTCCCATCATTAGTAGCAGTGGGAGGAATAGTGTCCCATCAATAGTGTCAGTGGGAAGAATAGTGCCCCATCATTGGTATCGGTGGGAAGAATAGTGCCCCATCATTGGTGTCAGTGAGAGGAATAGTGTCCCATCATTGGTGTCAGTGGGAGGAATAGTGTCCCATCATTGGTATCGGTGGGAAAAATAGTGCCCCATCATTGCTATCAGTGGGAGGAATAGTGTCCCATCATTAGTAGCAGTGGGAGGAATAGTGTCCCATCAATAGTGTCAGTGGAAAGAATAGTGCCCCATCATTGGTATCGGTGGGAAGAATAGTGCCCCATCATTGGTGTCAGTGAGAGGAATAGTGTCCCATCATTGGTGTCAGTGGGAGGAATAGTGCCCCATCATTGGTATTAGTGGGAGGAATAGTGCCCCATCATTGGTGTCAGTGGGAGGAATAGTGTCCCATCATTCATATCAGTGGGAGGAATAGTGTCCCATCATTGGTATCAGTGGGAGGAATAGTGCCCCATCATTGGTATCAGTGGAAGGAATAATGCTCTGTTATTGGTGTCAGTGGGAGGAATAGTGCCCCATCATTGGAATCAGTGGGAGGAATAGTGTCCCATCATTGGTGTCAGTGGGAGGAATAGTGCCCCATCATTGGTGTCAGTGGGAGGAATAGTGCCCCATCATTGGTGTCAGTGGGAGGAATAGTGCCCCATCATTGGTGTCAGTGGGAGGAATAATGCTCTGTTATTGGTGTCAGTAGAAATAATACTGCCTCATCGTTGGTGTCTGTGAGAGGAATAGTGCCTCATATCAGTGGGAGGAACAATGTCCCAGGGGCCTGATAATGGCAAGCAAAGGGCCACATATGGCCTGCGGGCCGCAGTTTGGAGGATTTGTATCACCAGAGGCCAGTCACTTCACTGGGTATATGGAGGGTTTACAACCACTTTAAATGTGGTGGCTGTGTTAGTTTTAGGATTATTTCCATTTATTTTCAACTGGTGATCCTGCCAGTAACGCACTTCCTGTCCTAGGGTGTCAATGCTCACTGCGCTATATTTATGGAGGAGCAGCGTTGTCACCCTAAGCTGCTCTCCTGGTTGTGACTACAAACACCCCAAACTCGCTCATCCATGTCTTTATGGACCTTGCTTTGTGCACTGGTGTGCAATCACATTGGAACAGGAAGGGGCCGTCCCCAAACTCCTCCCACAACGTTGGGAACATGAAATTGTCCAAAATGTCTTGGTATGCTGACGCCTTAAGAGTTCCCTTCACTGGAACCAAGGGTCCAACCCCTGAAAAACAACCCCCCACACCATAATCCCCCCTCCACCAAATGATTTGGACCAGTGTAGAAAGCAAAGTCCATAGAGACATGGATGAGCGAGTTTGTGGTGGAGGAACTTGACTGGCCTGCACAGAGTCCTGACCTCAACCCGATAGAACACCTTAGAGTAGAGACTGTGAGCCAGGCCTTCTCACCCAACATCAGTACCTGACCTCACAAATGCGCTTCTGGAAGAACGGTCAAAAATTCCCATAGACACCCTCCTAAACCTTGTGGACGGCCTTCCCAGAAGAGTTGAAGCTGTTATAGCTGCAAAGGGCGGGGCCAACTCAATATTGAACCCTACGGACTAAGACTGGGATGCCATTAAAGTTCATGTGTGCGTGTAAAGGCAGGTGTCCCAATACTTTTGGTAATGTAGTGTATGTCATGGTTAGTCTATGCTTGATCATTTCTAAGTTCTCTTGGCCACAGGTATCTCCAGGGAATTGTCTGCAAAACTCAGAGAATGTACGCTGTGAAGAAACATTAAACCTTACAGGTCCCCTTGTCAGAGGCGGCTCTTTAATTAGGCAAATTAGGCGGTCGCCTAAGGCCTCGCGCTCACAGGGGCCTCGCAGGCCGCCTAATATGCCTGACGGAGGAAGGGGAAAGCCCAGCATCGGGAAGAATGATGGCACTGCCTGCGGATGTGCGGGACCAATCTCCTCATGCAAGGACTCTGCACTAAAATTTTTATACTTTTTCCCCATTATGGGTGTGAGTGGGGCCTCATGTCTAAGTTTTGCCTAAGGCCTCACAAAGCCTAGAGCCGCCTCCGCCCCCTTGTACCGCCTTCCCTGCGGGGTCCCAATAACATGACAACAGAAACCATGAGAAATATAACAGGCAGGGGAGGGCTGGGCCAGGGGGCAGGGTGGCAATTGCCTCCATAGGCCGCCCTAACTTATGTTCAAAATGGCCGGCAGCCGCTGCCCGCTACCATTTTCTTTTTTATTCTGGTCTAGGAAGTCGGGCCGGGGGCACGGCCATGGCGGCCGACCACTAGCTGTTGCATTCCGGGAGTTGTAGTCCGCACTCAAGCTTCTGGTGGGTGGAAAACACAGCAGTGCAGAGGAAACTACAACTCCCTGGGACCGGATTCTTGGAAGCAAGCAGAGGCAGGGCGTGCCAGGGAGTCGGGACGCAGGGCTGGGCGCTGGCTGCAACTTGACCCCAGGATCAGGACCGTTACTCCCCCCCCCCCCAGGAAACCGTGGCGTGCAAGGACCTGCTGAGCTGAGATCACTGAGGTGAGAGACCCTGACACCCCTAGCTGACCCCCCATCTCCCCCCCATACACCCCATGTAACCTGCCCCAGTGATCAGGCTGCATTGATGGGCACTGGAGTTGGCTGCACTGATGGGCACTGGTGAGGCTGCATTGAAAAAACAGGTGGGCCATGGATGGTGAGCTGATTCGGAGGTTCAATGGGCCACATGACTGGACTTGCCCCCCAGGCTTAAGGCCGCCAGCCCTCCCCTGATAACAGGACACATTGATCATCGCTTGGGAAATGTACAGATGGAATCACCGCTCAGGACAAGACAATCTACCAAAATGTGTCAGAAATGCGGATCGTCAAAACTTTTCACCAAGATATTCCCGGTGTGAACTGCACTCCATTAATAAATCATTTGACAGTAAAATGAGAAGACCGGATAAAATACCAGAACTCAGGAAGAATAAAACTTTACCCAGCCAACCTTCTGTAACCCCTTTATGAGTACAATCCACCTTTCAATAGCCAAGAAAAAAAAAGAAAAAAATCCCCTTTGCAGTGTGAATGTTAATTACCTTGCGACAGAAAACTAGGAATGTGCACCTGTGTGTGTTCCTAGTTCTCAGACACAAAGTCAGATTGAGACGCTAGTCATAGAGTCACTGACAATTCAACTGTCACATACAGGGATGCTCTTAGACATGGTCTGGGCATCCAAGCTTCAAAAACATTGAAATATAGAAGAGTGGTGGAAAAACAACTAAGTCTGCCAACGATCCTTCCAGTGATAACTTCAGATCTATATAGAGGAATCAGGACCCCCTTCCTCCTGCTGGTGACCCCTCTAGTGATATAAAGATCTATATACAGGAATCAGGACCTCCTTCCCCCTGCTGGTGACCCCTCTAGTGATATAAAGATCTATATAGAGGGATCAGGACCTCCTTCCTCCTGCTGGTGACCCCTCTAGTGATATAAAGATCTATATAGAGGAATCAGGGCCTCCTTCCTCCTGCTGGTGACCCCTCTAGTGATATAAAGATCTATATAGAGGAATCAGGACCTCCTTCCTCCTGCTGGTGACCCCTCTAGTGATATAAAGATCTATATAGAGAATCAGGACCCCCTTCCTCCTGCTGGTGACCCCTCTAGTGATATAAAGATCTATATACAGGAATCAGGACCTCCTTCCCCCTGCTGGAGACCCCTCTAGTGATATAAAGATCTATATAGAGGAATCAGGACCTCCTTCCCCCTGCTGGTGACCCCTCTAGTGATATAAAGATCTATACAGAGGAATCAGGACCTCCTTCCTCCTGCTGGTGACCCCTCTAGTGATATAAAGATCTATACAGAGGAATCAGGACCCCCTTCCTCCTGCTGGTGACCCCTCTAGTGATATAAAGATCTATATAGAGGAATCAGGACCTCCTTCCTCCTGCTGGTGACCCCTCTAGTGATATAAAGATCTATATAGAGGAATCAGGACCTCCTTCCTCCTGCTGGTGACCCCTCTAGTGATATAAAGATCTATATAGAGGAATCAGGACCTCCTTCCTCCTGCTGGTGATCCCTCTAGTGATATAATGATCTATATAGAGGAATCAGGACCTCCTTCCTCCTGCTGGTGACCCCTCTAGTGATATAAAGATCTATATAGAGGAATCAGGACCTCCTCCCTCCTGCTGGTGATCCTCTAGTGATATAAAGATCTATATAGAGGAATCAGGACCTCCTTCCTCCCGCTGGTGACCCCTCTAGTGATATAAAGATCTATATAGAGGAATCAGGACCTCCTTCCTCCTGCTGGTGACCCCTCTAGTGATATAAAGATCTATGTAGAGGAATCAGGACCTCCTCCCTCCTGCTGGTGATCCCTCTAGTGATATAAAGATCTATATAGAGGAATCAGGACCTCCTTCATCCTGATAGTGATCCCTCTAGTGATATAAAGATCTATATAGAGGAATCAGGACCTCCTTCCTCCTGCTGGTGACCCCTCTAGTGATATAAAGATCTATATAGAGGAATCAGGACCTCCTTCCTCCTGCTGGTGACCCCTCTAGTGATATAAAGATCTATATAGAGGAATCAGGACCTCCTTCCTCCTGCTGGTGACCCCTCTAGTGATATAAAGATCTATATAGAGGAATCAGGACCTCCTGCTGGTGACCCCTCTAGTGATATAAAGATCTATATAGAGGAATCAGGACCTTCTTCCTCCTGCTGGTGACCCCTCTAGTGATATAAAGATCTATATAGAGGAATCAGGACCTCCTTCCTCCTGCTGGTGACCCCTCTAGTGATATAAAGATCTATATAGAGGAATCAGGACCTCCTTCCTCCTGCTGGTGACCCCTCTAGTGATATAAAGATCTATACAGAGGAATCAGGACCCCCTTCCTCCTGCTGGTGACCCCTCTAGTGATATAAAGATCTATATAGAGGAATCAGGACCTCCTTCCTCCTGCTGGTGACCCCTCTAGTGATATAAAGATCTATATAGAGGAATCAGGACCTTCTTCCTCCTGCTGGTGATCCCTCTAGTGATATAATGATCTATATAGAGGAATCAGGACCTCCTTCCTCCTGCTGGTGACCCTTCTAGTGATATAAAGATCTATATAGAGGAATCAGGACCTCCTTCCTCCTGCTGGTGACCCTTCTAGTGATATAAAGATCTATATAGAGGAATCAGGACCCCCTTCCTCCTGCTGGTGACCCCTCTAGTGATATAAAGATCTATATAGAGGAATCAGGACCTCCTTCCTCCTGCTGGTGACCCCTCTAGTGATATAAAGATCTATATAGAGGAATCAGGACCTTCTTCCTCCTGCTGGTGATCCCTCTAGTGATATAAAGATCTATATAGAGGAATCAGGACCCCCTTCCTCCTGCTGGTGACCCCTCTAGTGATATAAAGATCTATATAGAGGAATCAGGACCTCCTTCCTCCTGCTGGTGACCCCTCTAGTGATATAAAGATCTATATAGAGGAATCAGGACCTCCTCCCTCCTGCTGGTGATCCTCTAGTGATATAAAGATCTATATAGAGGAATCGGGACCTCCTTTCTCCTGCTGGTGACCCCTCTAGTGATATAAAGATCTATATAGAGGAATCAGGACCTCCTCCCTCCTGCTGGTGATCCCTCTAGTGATATAAAGATCTATATAGAGGAATCGGGACCTCCTTCCTCCTGCTGGTGACCCCTCTAGTGATATAAAGATCTATATAGAGGAATCAGGACCTCCTTCATCCTGCTGGTGACCCTTCTAGTGATATAAAGATCTATATAGAGGAATCAGGACCTCCTTCCTCCTGCTGGTGACCCCTCTAGTGATATAAAGATCTATATAGAGGAATCAGGACCTCCTTCCTCCTGCTGGTGACCCCTCTAGTGATATAAAGATCTATATAGAGGAATCAGGACCCCCTTCCTCCTGCTGGTGACCCCTCTAGTGATATAAAGATCTATATAGAGGAATCAGGACCTCCTTCCTCCTGCTGGTGACCCCTCTAGTGATATAAAGATCTATATAGAGGAATCAGGACCTCCTTCCTCCTGCTGGTGACCCCTCTAGTGATATAAAGATCTATATAGAGGAATCAGGACCCCCTTCCTCCTGCTGGTGACCCCTCTAGTGATATAAAGATCTATATAGAGGAATCAGGACCCCCTTCCTCCTGCCGGTGACCCCTCTAGTGATATAAAGATCTATACAGAGGAATCAGGACCTCCTTCCTCCTGCCGGTGACCCCTCTAGTGATATAAAGATCTATATAGAGGAATCAGGACCTCCTTCCTCCTGCTGGTGACCCCTCTAGTGATATAAAGATCTATATAGAGGAATCAGGACCTCCTTCCTCCTGCTGGTGACCCCTCTAGTGATATAAAGATCTATATAGAGGAATCAGGACCTCCTTCCTCCTGCTGGTGACCCCTCTAGTGATATAAAGATCTATATAGAGGAATCAGGACCTCCTTCCTCCTGCTGGTGATCCCTCTAGTGATATAAAGATCTATATAGAGGAATCAGGACCCCCTTCCTCCTGCTGATGACCCCTCTAGTGATATAAAGATCTATATAGAGGAATCAGGACCTCCTTCCTCCTGCTGGTGACCCCTCTAGTGATATAAAGATCTATATAGAGGAATCAGGACCTCCTTCCTCCTGCTGGTGACCCCTCTAGTGATATAAAGATCTATATAGAGGAATCAGGACCTCCTTCCTCCTGCTGGTGACCCCTCTAGTGATATAAAGATCTATATAGAGGAATCAGGACCTCCTTCCTCCTGCTGGTGACCCCTCTAGTGATATAAAGATCTATATAGAGGAATCAGGACCTCCTTCCTCCTGCTGGTGACCCCTCTAGTGATATAAAGATCTATATAGAGGAATCAGGACCTCCTTCCTCCTGCTGGTGACCCCTCTAGTGATATAAAGATCTATATAGAGGAATCAGGACCTCCATCCTGATAGTGATCCCTCTAGTGATATAAAGATCTATATAGAGGAATCAGGACCTTCTTCCTCCTGCTGGTGACCCCTCTAGTGATATAAAGATCTATATAGAGGAATCAGGACCTCCATCCTGATAGTGATCCCTCTAGTGATATAAAGATCTAAATAGAGGAATCAGGACCTTCTTCCTCCTGCTGGTGACCCCTCTAGTGATATAAAGATCTATATAGAGGAATCAGGACCTCCTTCCTCCTGCTGGTGACCCTTCTAGTGATATAAAGATCTATATAGAGGAATCAGGACCTCCTTCCTCCTGCTGGTGATCCCTCTAGTGATATAAAGATCTATATAGAGGAATCAGGACCCCCTTCCTCCTGCTGATGACCCCTCTAGTGATATAAAGATCTATATAGAGGAATCAGGACCTCCTTCCTCCTGCTGGTGACCCCTCTAGTGATATAAAGATCTATATAGAGGAATCAGGACCTCCTTCCTCCTGCTGGTGACCCCTCTAGTGATATAAAGATCTATATAGAGGAATCAGGACCTCCTTCCTCCTGCTGGTGACCCCTCTAGTGATATAAAGATCTATATAGAGGAATCAGGACCTCCTTCCTCCTGCTGGTGACCCCTCTAGTGATATAAAGATCTATATAGAGGAATCAGGACCTCCTTCCTCCTGCTGGTGACCCCTCTAGTGATATAAAGATCTATATAGAGGAATCAGGACCTCCTTCCTCCTGCTGGTGACCCCTCTAGTGATATAAAGATCTATATAGAGGAATCAGGACCTCCTTCCTCCTGCTGGTGACCCCTCTAGTGATATAAAGATCTATATAGAGGAATCAGGACCTCCATCCTGATAGTGATCCCTCTAGTGATATAAAGATCTATATAGAGGAATCAGGACCTTCTTCCTCCTGCTGGTGACCCCTCTAGTGATATAAAGATCTATATAGAGGAATCAGGACCTCCTCCCTCCTGCTGGTGATCCCTCTAGTGATATAAAGATCTATATAGAGGAATCAGGACCTCCTTCCTCCTGCTGGTGACCCCTCTAGTGATATAAAGATCTATATAGAGGAATCAGGACCTCCTTCATCCTGATAGTGATCCCTCTAGTGATATAAAGATCTATATAGAGGAATCAGGACCTTCTTCCTCCTGCTGGTGACCCCTCTAGTGATATAAAGATCTATATAGAGGAATCAGGACCTCCTTCCTCCTGCTGGTGACCCTTCTAGTGATATAAAGATCTATATAGAGGAATCAGGACCTCCTTCCTCCTGCTGGTGACCCCTCTAGTGATATAAAGATCTATATAGAGGAATCAGGACCTCCTTCCTCCTGCTGGTGACCCCTCTAGTGATATAAAGATCTATATAGAGGAATCAGGACCTCCTGCTGGTGACCCCTCTAGTGATATAAAGATCTATATAGAGGAATCAGGACCTCCTTCCTCCTGCTGGTGACCCCTCTAGTGATATAAAGATCTATATAGAGGAATCAGGACCTCCTTCCTCCTGCTGGTGACCCCTCTAGTGATATAAAGATCTATATAGAGGAATCAGGACCTCCTTCCTCCTGCTGGTGACCCCTCTAGTGATATAAAGATCTATATAGAGGAATCAGGACCTCCTTCCTCCTGCTGGTGACCCCTCTAGTGATATAAAGATCTATATAGAGGAATCAGGACCCCCTTCCTCCTGCTGGTGACCCCTCTAGTGATATAAAGATCTATATAGAGGAATCAGGACCTCCTTCCTCCTGCTGGTGATCCCTCTAGTGATATAAAGATCTATATAGAGGAATCAGGACCCCCTTCCTCCTGCTGATGACCCCTCTAGTGATATAAAGATCTATATAGAGGAATCAGGACCTCCTTCCTCCTGCTGGTGACCCCTCTAGTGATATAAAGATCTATATAGAGGAATCAGGACCTCCTTCCTCCTGCTGGTGACCCCTCTAGTGATATAAAGATCTATATAGAGGAATCAGGACCTCCTTCCTCCTGCTGGTGACCCCTCTAGTGATATAAAGATCTATATAGAGGAATCAGGACCTCCTTCCTCCTGCTGGTGACCCCTCTAGTGATATAAAGATCTATATAGAGGAATCAGGACCTCCTTCCTCCTGCTGGTGACCCCTCTAGTGATATAAAGATCTATATAGAGGAATCAGGACCTCCTTCCTCCTGCTGGTGACCCCTCTAGTGATATAAAGATCTATATAGAGGAATCAGGACCTCCATCCTGATAGTGATCCCTCTAGTGATATAAAGATCTATATAGAGGAATCAGGACCTCCTTCCTCCTGCTGGTGACCCTTCTAGTGATATAAAGATCTATATAGAGGAATCAGGACCTCCTTCCTCCTGCTGGTGATCCCTCTAGTGATATAAAGATCTATATAGAGGAATCAGGACCCCCTTCCTCCTGCTGGTGACCCCTCTAGTGATATAAAGATCTATATAGAGGAATCAGGACCTCCTTCCTCCTGCTGGTGACCCCTCTAGTGATATAAAGATCTATATAGAGGAATCAGGACCCCCTTCCTCCTGCTGATGACCCCTCTAGTGATATAAAGATCTATATAGAGGAATCAGGACCTCCTTCCTCCTGCTGATGACCCCTCTAGTGATATAAAGATCTATATAGAGGAATCAGGACCCCCTTCCTCCTGCTGATGACCCCTCTAGTGATATAAAGATCTATATAGAGGAATCAGGACCTCCTTCCTCCTGCTGGTGACCCCTCTAGTGATATAAAGATCTATATAGAGGAATCAGGACCTCCTTCCTCCTGCTGGTGACCCCTCTAGTGATGCCCAGACACAGTATAAGCCCTCCAAATATTTTTCCTCTGTAGTTCCTGCAAACACTGTACCCCCAGTTTCGCATGCTACCAAAAAACTCTGGTCCCTAAAGCGTTAATTTCCAGTAATAGTCACAACATTTATAGGCCCCCCCAAGTTGATAAACAAAGTTAGATAGACAGAAGGAAAGAGAGAGGTGAATCTATAGAAGAAGATTGTCCTACCCCAGCGCTGTCATCTGCAGGTCTGTGCTGAGTGCTGGCAGCACCGTCTGCAGTACAGGAGGGGAGGTGTCTGCATTATACAAGAGGGGGGGGGGGGGGTTGGGATAGGGATCGTCTTTAAAAGAATTTAACCTTTCGCCTGCCGAATGCAATCGGCTCGGGGCATTTTTTTGTGAAGCAAACAAGCGTGTAAAAGTATCAATATTTACAGTGCGCGGCCATATGCAAACTCCTTCCCGAGCTGCGAAGAGCCAAGAAATGCCAGGAAAGGAGCAGCCTGAGATCTTAGAAAACGGGTCACCAAATATAAATCCGGGACATTTGGCCCCTTTTAAATAAACCCTTTGAGATTCAGGAACCACTTGAATGACATTCAATTTGTTAAAGCACTGTGTATAAGAAACAATTGCCATTTCTTTATACTCATTTTCCCTTTCCTTAGTTGCATCTCAGTGTTACTGATCTCCCACGACCTCTTTGCGGCCACTTCTTGTCTCAATTGCATTTTTTTTCCATGGCAGGTTTCCTGATGGTGACAACAGTAGAAGATGCCTGCATAATGTTTGTCTCTATCAGAAGCCTGAAGACAGAAGGCGGAAACGCCGCATACTGGAAACCATTCGCTATACAAAAAGGTGAAGATACAGCTTCAGCCTAAGGTCCTCCTGACTAAACCACTCTGACAGGTTTCATCCTGCCCATGGGGCTTAATCATAGAGCCATCGGAAGCCTGTGTGACAGGGTGACAACACATGAGAGCAATTGGGAGGCGGAGACAGAGCGTTGTCACCCTATACTGGAAACCATTTGCTATACAAAAAGGTGAAGATACAGCTTCAGCCCAAAGTCCTCCTGACAAAACCACTCTGACAGGTTTCATCCTGCCCATGGGGCTTAATCATAGAGCCATCGGAAGCCTGTGTGACAAGGTGACAACACAGGAGAGCAATTGGGAGGCGGAGACAGAGCGTTGGAGTGCTTGCTAACTGTGTGTGGGGGGGGGTGTTTGTAATGTGGGAAGGCAGAGATTTGTGTTCCTGCTTAGCAGAAACACAGGATCTTCATCTTCCCCTCTGACAGAACGGCAATCTGCCTTGTTTACATAGGCAGACCGCCGTTCTGTCTGCCTCGTGGAAGGATCAACGGGTCCCGGCGGACAATGGGACCGCCGGACCCGCTGATTGGCCCCTGCTGTGTCCAATTACAGCGGTAACAGGTCACCAAAATAAAAAAAAAAGTGTTGATGGGGGGGAATACGCGAGAGCCGCCGAGGGACCCCAGAAGAGGAGGATCGGGGCCACTCTGTGCAAAACGAGTTGCACAGTGGAGGTAAGTATGACATGTTTGTTATTTAAAAAAAATAAACCACAAAGGTTTACAATCAGTTTAATCAATGGATCATCTTCATTACAACCAGCCTGCCTATAGATGGATGGAATCCAAGCCCCTGCTGAATCGTCTGGGATTCCATCCATCTATGGCCGGCTTTTGGAAGATGATTTGTCCAAAGAATTTTTTGTGGCTGAACCTCACCAGAAGCTGGAAATGTAATTCCTTGTTTCATCAGAGGGACTTTTCCTTCGGCTGATCTACTGAGCATGATAAAATAATTGTCCGGTCCTAATGATGAGACCCGTGTTCGGGTGGGATTGGGGTCTGAGTTGACCCCAGCATGTTTGCCATTTGCAGACCCAGCTGTATGTCCACCTTAAATCCCGGCTGTACGTCCACCTTAAATCCCGGCTGTACGTCCACCTTAAATCCCGGCTGTACGTCCACCTTAAATCCCGGCTGTACGTCCACCCTAAATCCCGGCTGTACGTCCACCCTAAATCCCGGCTGTACGTCCACCTTGAGGCTGGGTTCACACTTATGTGCTGTAAATTTGGTGCGTGCAAATTTTACCGCGATTTTGCTGCGATTTTCGGACTGGGACATTGTTCTAGCCAACTGAATCAAAGTGTAAAAAAAAAAAAAAAAGAGAAAAAAGTGTTAACTTTCTGTTTTTTGTGGAGAATCGCGTGGTGGAATTTGCACATACATGAATCATCACTGCGATTCCAGAACAATTTACACTGATGTCTATGGAGACTAAATTCGCAACGCAACGCAGTAAAACCCGGACAAGACCTTTTTTTTATCGCATCGCATTCTTTGAGGAATCGCAACGCATGTATGTGAACAACCGTCATTGAAAACAATGACTTTAGGGATGACATGTGAATTCAAAGTGTTTTTGACGCATCACATTCGGTATGAAATCGCACAAGTGTGACCTGGGCCTTTATCCCGGCTGTACGTCCACCTTAAATCCCGGCTGTGCGTCCACCTTAAATCCCGGCTGCGCGTCCACCTTAAATCCCGGCTGCGCGTCCACCTTAAATCCCGGCTGCGCGTCCACCTTAAATCCCGGCTGCGTGTCCACCTTAAATCCCGGCTGTACGTCCCCCTTAAATCCCGGCTGTACGTCCCCCTTAAATCCTGGCTGTACGTCCCCCTTAAATCCCGGCTGTACGTCCCCCTTAAATCCCGGCTGTACGTCCCCCTTAAATCCCGGCTGCTGTCATTTAAACACAGTGCTGGAGATCCAAAGGTGACATCATTCACCAAATACGGGCATAACCATATTCGGTCAATGATGTCACTGAGGATCCCAAAACCATTTTTTCCCCATTTTTATTTTTTAAGAATGTTGGCACTTTTAAAAGACCCCATGGTGCTGTGACACTACTCTTTAAGGCGCCCCCCATGCATGTCATCTAAAGGATTTGTGGATATTTCGTACCCTTTCCCACTGATCAGTATGTCTTCTGGAATTCTTCACACCAGTCAGTTGTGGGTCAGTTGCGTTGCAAACATGCTGCATCTTTGGTGTGTGTTTGGTGCGGTAAAAAAAAAAAAAAAAGAAAAAGCACAAAAAACGCCCCTCCCCATTACAATGAATAAACGCATTTTTGGTGCGTTTTTGAGTCACTTGTCCTTTTTTTTTCGCTGATGTCAGGCAACCACAAAATGCACCAGAAACGAGGCAAACACGAATGCTTTTTTACCATGTTTTTTCAACTGAGCCGTGTGAAAGCAGCTTTGCCTAAAAAGACCAAAGACAAGAAGAAAGCGCTTCTAAGTGCAGCAATACAACACTTTAATGACAAGGAAGGGTTAAAAACACTTACAAGATGGAAGTGAAAAACAGGCACAGCAATGAATCCATAACGTCATTGTTAGGCCTGTTTTTCACTTCCATCTTGTAAGTGTTTTTAACCCTTCCTTGTCATTAAAGTGTTGTATTGCTGCACTTAGAAGCGCCTTCTCCTCTGCTTTGTTTTTCCTATAGAGTGTGGTTCCCTCTTCTGAAGTGCTGCTGTGGTGCATTAATCACATCTCAAGAGCCAGTCATGTACTGTTTGTTAAAGTCTCCTTGTTATGCAGAGCGCCCTATTCTCCACACTCCTTGCCTAAAAAGACCACTTGCCGACCGCGCTATAGCCAAATGACGGCTACAGCGTGGCCGGCCAGTTCTGGGAGGGCGTCACCTGAGGTCTCCTGCAGCACCCTTGGCAGCGCACTCGGGGATTGCTGCATCCTGTTGACACAGCTAATCACAGGTCAGGGTAAAGGGCCAATCACAGTGGGCCTTTACCATGTGATCAGCTGTGTCCAATCACAGCTGATCGCGATGGAAACATAAGCTCACCAGTGCTGCCAATCAGTGCTCATCAGTACTGCCAATCAGTGCTGCCAATCAGTGCCCATTAGTGCTGCCAATCAGTGCTGCCAATCAGTGCCCATTAGTGCTGCCAATCAGTGCTCGTAAGTGCTGCCAATCAGTGCCCATTAGTGCTGCCAATCAGTGCTGCCAATCAGTGCCCATCAGAGCTGCCAATCAGTGCCCAATAGTGCTGCCAAGCAGTGCTTATCAGTGCTGCCAATCAGTGCCCATTAGTGCTGCCAATCAGTGCTCGTCAATGCTGCCAATCAGTGCCCATTAGTGCTGCTGCCTCCTCATCAGTGTCACCTATGAGTGTCACATGTCAGTGCTGCCTACCAGTGCTAATCAGTGCCACCTATTAGTGCCCACCAGTGCCACCTCATCAGTGCCCATCAGTGCAGCCTATCAGTGCCTATTAGTGCAGCCTATCAGTGCCCACCAGTGCAGCCTCATAATTGCACATCAGTGAAGGAGAAAAATTACTTGTTTGTTAAATTTTGTAACAAACTATGAAAAACTTTTTTTTTTTTTTCAAAATGTTTCATCTTTTTTCATTTATTTAGAAAAAAATAAAAAATAAAAAACTCCCAGTGGTGACCAATTACCACTAAAAGAAAGTTCTATTTGTTTGAAAAAAATGATAAAAAATGTCATATCAGTACAGTGTTGCACGACCGCGCAATTGCCATTCAAAGTGCGACAGCGCTGAAATCTGAAAATTGGCTTGGGCAGGAAGGGGGTGACAGTGCCCGGTAGGCAAGTGGTTAAAAATTTTTTTGCTTTGGTACATGTCTCTCATGCTCAACCCCCCCATGGCCTGTTTTTAACAATAGTTGGCCTATTAGTCCTGATATTGTCCAGAAAATAATAGCAAGATTTTCCTCCCGTAGACTTCAATGGGGTTCGGTGCCAAGTTTGGAATCGCCAGATTTCACCGAACCAACTTTGCTGAACCTGCCCAGGTTTCATCATCTACAATAGTCATTCCTCAACCTGGAAGCATCAGCTCAACACTGTCCATTAGCACCATTGCAGGTGTGTTACATAAATGATCTGTATGGTGGATACATTGTCACAGTTCATTGACCGATTACGGATATTGTTTCCTAGGAAGGACCATCCACAGCTCTGCCGATTGTGCCCGGCAAACCTAGTTGCCCTTTCTCTTTGCAGAATGTGAGGATTTTTATGGCAATGTAATCCTAGTTTATTTGCCAGGACGGCCCACGTCCACCCCCCGCCACATGTAACATTATACAGGTGGAATTCACGATCAGAGACGAGGGTACCAGGCGGACTCCATATAAACACATTGGGGAGATGGAGCGATGTTTACTGCCGAGATCGCCTATCTGTGAATTGGTATGTTGGAGAGCGACTGACAGAAATCGATCAGCGATGGAGCGCACTCCTACATGAAGCCTCTGTGGCCTGCTCTCCAGGTGTTGGTGGAGGTTTGCCGAGGATTCATATACTCAGCCCCGTCTATTACTTATACGTGAGTGTGGAGAATGCTGCCGTTTCCCCATATTGGTGTTTGCGAGGTACAGGAAGACGCACCCCCATAGTCCATGAATGGGAGACCAATGAATACTAGTGATGCCCCAATGCAATTCATAAAGATAAAGAAACTGCTGCAAAAGTACCCACAGACACTAGAGGGCAGTGTGCACAACTATATATCCACTCTTCTCAAGCCACCATCCATCCACACGTGTCAATCCTCCACCAGCCATCCACCCTTCTCAAACCACCACCATCCATCCACCCTTCTCAATCCTCCACCAGCCATCCACCCTTCTCAATCCTCCACCAGCCATCCACCCTTCTCAATCCTCCACCAGCCATCCACCCTTCTCAATCCTCCACCAGCCATCCACCCTTCTCAATCCTCCACCAGCCATCCACCCTTCTCAATCCTCCACCAGCCATGCACCCTTCTCAAACCACCACCATCCATCCACCCTTCTCAATCCTCCACCAGCCATCCACCCTTCTCAATCCTCCACCAGCCATCCACCCTTCTCAATCCTCCACCAGCCATCCACCCTCCTCAATCCTCCACCAGCCATCCACCCTTCTCAATCCTCCACCATCATCCACCCTTCTCAATCCTCCACCAGCCATGCACCCTTCTTAATCCTCCACCAGCCATCCACCCTTCTCAATCCTCCACCATCATCCACCCTTCTCATTCCTCCACCAGCCATCCACCCTTCTCAATCCTCCACCAGCCATCCACCCTTCTCAATCCTCCACCAGCCATCCACCCTTCTCAAACCACCACTATCCATCTACCCTTCTCAATCCTCCACCATCTATCCACCCTTCTCAATCCTCCACCAGCCATCCACCCTTCTCAATCCTCCACCATCTATCCACCCTTCTCAATCCCCCACCAGCCATCCACCCTTCTCAATCCTCCACCATCTATCCACCCTTCTCAATCCTCCACCAGCCATGCACCCTTCTCAATCCTCCACCAGCCATCCACCCTTCTCAATCCTCCACCAGCCATCCACCCTTCTCATTCCTCCACCACCCATCCACCCTTCTCAAACCACCACCATCCATCCACCCTTCTCAATCCTCCACCAGCCATCCACCCTTCTCAATCCTCCACCAGCCATCCACCCTTCTCAATCCTCCACCAGCCATCCACCCTTCTCAATCCTCCACCATCATCCACCCTTCTCAATCCTCCATTATCCATCCACACGTCTCAATCCTCCACCAGCCATCCACCCTTCTCAATCCTCCATTATCCATCCACCCTTCTCAAACCACCACTATCCATCCACCCTTCTCAATCCTCCACCATCTATCCACCCTTCTCAATCCTCCACCAGCCATCCACCCTTCTCAATCCTCCATGATCCATCCACCCTTCTCAAACCACCACTATCCATCCACCCTTCTCAATCCTCCACCATCTATCCACCCTTCTCAATCCTCCACCAGCCATGCACCGTTCTCAATCCTCCACCAGCCATGCACCGTTCTCAATCCTCCACCAGCCATCCACCCTTCTCATTCCTCCACCACCCATCCACCCTTCTCATTCCTCCACCATCTATCCACCCTTCTCAATCCTCCACCATCATCCACCCTTCTCAATCCTCCATTATCCATCCACCCTTCTCAATCCTCCACCAGCCATCCACCCTTCTCAATCCTCCACCATCCATCCACACGTGTCAATCCTCCACCAGCCATCCACCCTTCTCAATCCTCCACCAGCCATCCACCCTTCTCAATCCTCCACCAGCCATCCACCCTTCTCAATCCTCCACCAGCCATCCACCCTTCTCAATCCTCCACCAGCCATCCACCCTTCTCAATCCTCCACCATCATCCACCCTTCTCAATCCTCCACCATCATCCACCCTTCTCAATCCTCCACCATCATCCACCCTTCTCAATCCTCCACCAGCCATCCACCCTTCTCAATCCTCCACCATCATCCACCCTTCTCAATCCACACGTCTCATTCCTCCACCACCCATCCACCCTTCTCATTCCTCCACCAGCCATCCACCCTTCTCAATCCTCCACCAGCCATCCACCCTTCTCAATCCTCCATTATCCATCCACCCTTCTCAAACCACCACTATCCATCTACCCTTCTCAAACCACCACTATCCATCTACCCTTCTCAATCCTCCACCATCTATCCACCCTTCTCAATCCTCCACCAGCCATCCACCCTTCTCAATCCTCCACCAGCCATCCACCCTTCTCAATCCTCCACCAGCCATCCACCCTTCTCAATCCTCCACCAGCCATCCACCCTTCTCAATCCTCCACCAGCCATGCACCCTTCTCATTCCTCCACCAGCCATCCACCCTTCTCAATCCTCCACCAGCCATCCACCCTTCTCAATCCTCCACCATCATCCACCCTTCTCAATCCACACGTCTCATTCCTCCACCACCCATCCACCCTTCTCAATCCTCCACCAGCCATGCACCCTTCTCAATCCTCCACCAGCCATCCACCCTTCTCAATCCTCCACCATCATCCACCCTTCTCAATCCACACGTCTCATTCCTCCACCACCCATCCACCCTTCTCATTCCTCCACCAGCCATCCACCCTTCTCAATCCTCCACCAGCCATCCACCCTTCTCAATCCTCCACCAGCCATCCACCCTTCTCAATCCTCCACCAGCCATGCACCCTTCTCAATCCTCCACCAGCCATGCACCCTTCTCAATCCTCCACCAGCCATCCACCCTTCTCAATCCTACACCATCATCCACCCTTCTCAATCCACACGTCTCATTCCTCCACCACTCATCCACCCTTCTCAATCCTCCACCAGCCATCCACCCTTCTCAATCCTCCACCAGCCATCCACCCTTCTCAATCCTCCACCAGCCATCCACCCTTCTCAATCCTCCACCAGCCATCCACCCTTCTCAATCCTCCACCATCTATCCACCCTTCTCAATCCCCCACCATCTATCCACCCTTCTCAATCCCCCACCATCCATCCACCCTTCTCAATCCTCCACCAGCCATGCACCCTTCTCAATCCTCCACCAGCCATGCACCCTTCTCAATCCTCCACCAGCCATCCACCCTTCTCATTCCTCCACCACCCATCCACCCTTCTCATTCCTCCACCACCCATCCACCCTTCTCAATCCTCCACCAGCCATCCACCCTTCTCAATCCTCCACCAGCCATCCACCCTTCTCAATCCTCCACCAGCCATCCACCCTTCTCAATCCTCCACCAGCCATCCACCCTTCTCAATCCTCCACCAGCCATCCACCCTTCTCAATCCTCCACCAGCCATCCACCCTTCTCAATCCTCCACCAGCCATCCACCCTTCTCAATCCTCCACCAGCCATCCACCCTTCTCAATCCTCCACCAGCCATCCACCCTTTTCAATCCTCCACCAGCCATCCACCCTTCTCAATCCTCCATTATCCATCCACACGTCTCAAACCACCACTATCCATCCACCCTTCTCAATCCTCCACCATCTATCCACCCTTCTCAATCCTCCACCAGCCATCCACCCTTCTCAATCCTCCACCATCTATCCACCCTTCTCAATCCTCCACCAGCCATGCACCGTTCTCAATCCTCCACCAGCCATCCACCCTTCTCATTCCTCCACCACCCATCCACCCTTCTCAAACCACCACCATCCATATACCCTTCTCAATCCTCCACCAGCCATCCACCCTTCTCAATCCTCCACCATCATCCACCCTTCTCAATCCACACGTCTCATTCCTCCACCACCCATCCACCCTTCTCATTCCTCCACCAGCCATCCACCCTTCTCAATCCTCCACCAGCCATCCACCCTTCTCAATCCTCCACCATCATCCATCCTTCTCAATCCTCCACCAGCCATGCACCCTTCTCAATCCTCCACCAGCCATCCACCCTTCTCAATCCTACACCATCATCCACCCTTCTCAATCCACACGTCTCATTCCTCCACCACTCATCCACCCTTCTCAATCCTCCACCAGCCATCCACCCTTCTCAATCCTCCACCAGCCATCCACCCTTCTCAATCCTCCACCAGCCATCCACCCTTCTCAATCCTCCACCAGCCATCCACCCTTCTCAATCCTCCACCAGCCATCCACCCTTCTCAATCCTCCACCATCTATCCACCCTTCTCAATCCCCCACCATCTATCCACCCTTCTCAATCCCCCACCATCCATCCACCCTTCTCAATCCCCCACCATCCATCCACCCTTCTCAATCCTCCACCAGCCATGCACCCTTCTCAATCCTCCACCAGCCATGCACCCTTCTCAATCCTCCACCAGCCATCCACCCTTCTCATTCCTCCACCACCCATCCACCCTTCTCATTCCTCCACCAGCCATCCACCCTTCTCAATCCTCCACCAGCCATCCACCCTTCTCAATCCTCCACCAGCCATCCACCCTTCTCAATCCTCCACCAGCCATCCACCCTTCTCAATCCTCCACCAGCCATCCACCCTTCTCAATCCTCCACCAGCCATCCACCCTTCTCAATCCTCCACCAGCCATCCACCCTTCTCAATCCTCCACCAGCCATCCACCCTTCTCAATCCTCCACCAGCCATCCACCCTTCTCAATCCTCCACCAGCCATCCACCCTTCTCAATCCTCCATTATCCATCCACACGTCTCAAACCACCACTATCCATCCACCCTTCTCAATCCTCCACCATCTATCCACCCTTCTCAATCCTCCACCAGCCATCCACCCTTCTCAATCCTCCACCATCTATCCACCCTTCTCAATCCTCCACCAGCCATGCACCGTTCTCAATCCTCCACCAGCCATCCACCCTTCTCATTCCTCCACCACCCATCCACCCTTCTCAAACCACCACCATCCATATACCCTTCTCAATCCTCCACCAGCCATCCACCCTTCTCAATCCTCCACCATCATCCACCCTTCTCAATCCTCCATTATCCATCCACACGTCTCAATCCTCCACCAGCCATCCACCCTTCTCAATCCTCCATTATCCATCCACCCTTCTCAAACCACCACTATCCATCCACCCTTCTCAATCCTCCACCATCTATCCACCCTTCTCAATCCTCCACCAGCCATCCACCCTTCTCAATCCTCCACCATCTATCCACCCTTCTCAATCCTCCACCAGCCATGCACCGTTCTCAATCCTCCACCAGCCATCCACCCTTCTCATTCCTCCACCACCCATCCACCCTTCTCAAACCACCACCATCCATCCACCCTTCTCAATCCTCCACCAGCCATCCACCCTTCTCATTCCTCCACTATCCATCCACACGTCTCAATCCTCCACCACCATCCATCCACCCTTCTCATCCCTCCACCATCCATCCACACGTCTCAATCCTCCACCACCATCCATCCACCCTTCTCAATCCTCCACCATCATCCACCCTTCTCAATCCTCCACCATCATCCACCCTTCTCAATCCTCCATTATCCATCCACCCTTCTCAATCCTCCACCAGCCATCCACTCTTCTCATTCCTTCACTACCATCCACCCTTCTCAATCCTCCACCATCTATCCACCCTTCTCAATCCTCCACCAGCCATGCACCCTTCTCAATCCTCCACCAGCCATCCACCCTTCTCATTCCTCCACCACCCATCCACCCTTCTCATTCCTCCACCACCCATCCACCCTTCTCAATCCTCCACCAGCCATCCACCCTTCTCAATCCTCCACCAGCCATCCACCCTTCTCAATCCTCCACCAGCCATCCACCCTTCTCAATCCTCCACCAGCCATCCACCCTTCTCAATCCTCCACCAGCCATCCACCCTTCTCAATCCTCCACCATCATCCACCCTTCTGAATCCTCCATTATCCATCCACACGTCTCAATCCTCCACCAGCCATCCACCCTTCTCAATCCTCCATTATCCATCCACCCTTCTCAAACCACCACTATCCATCCACCCTTCTCAATCCTCCACCATCTATCCACCCTTCTCAATCCTCCACCAGCCATCCACCCTTCTCAATCCTCCACCATCTATCCACCCTTCTCAATCCTCCACCAGCCATGCACCGTTCTCAATCCTCCACCAGCCATCCACCCTTCTCATTCCTCCACCACCCATCCACCCTTCTCAAACCACCACCATCCATCCACCCTTCTCAATCCTCCACCAGCCATCCACCCTTCTCAATCCTCCACCATCATCCACCCTTCTCAATCCTCCATTATCCATCCACACGTCTCAATCCTCCACCAGCCATCCACCCTTCTCAATCCTCCATTATCCATCCACCCTTCTCAAACCACCACTATCCATCCACCCTTCTCAATCCTCCACCATCTATCCACCCTTCTCAATCCTCCACCAGCCATCCACCCTTCTCAATCCTCCACCATCTATCCACCCTTCTCAATCCTCCACCAGCCATGCACCGTTCTCAATCCTCCACCAGCCATGCACCGTTCTCAATCCTCCACCAGCCATCCACCCTTCTCAAACCACCACCATCCATCCACCCTTCTCAATCCTCCACCAGCCATCCACCCTTCTCAATCCTCCACCATCATCCACCCTTCTCAATCCTCCATTATCCATCCACACGTCTCAATCCTCCACCAGCCATCCACCCTTCTCAATCCTCCATTATCCATCCACCCTTCTCAAACCACCACTATCCATCCACCCTTCTCAATCCTCCACCATCTATCCACCCTTCTCAATCCTCCACCAGCCATCCACCCTTCTCAATCCTCCACCATCTATCCACCCTTCTCAATCCTCCACCAGCCATCCACCCTTCTCATTCCTCCACCATCCATCCACACGTCTCAATCCTCCACCACCATCCATCCACCCTTCTCATTCCTCCACACGTCTCAATACTCCACCACCATCCATCCACCCTTCTCAATCCTCCACCATCATCCACCCTTCTCAATCCTCCACCATCATCCACCCTTCTCAATCCTCCATTATCCATCCACCCTTCTCAATCCTCCACCAGCCATCCACCCTTCTCATTCCTTCACCACCATCCACCCTTCTCAATCCTCCACCATCCATCCACCCTTCTCAATCCTCCACCATCCATCCACCCTTCTCATTCCTCCACCATCCATCCACCCTTCTCATTCCTCCACCATCCATCCACACGTCTCAATCCTCCACCACCATCCATCCACCCTTCTCATTCCTCCACCATCCATCCACACGTCTCAATCCTCCACCACCATCCATCCACCCTTCTCAATCCTCCACCATCATCCACCCTTCTCAATCCTCCACCATCATCCACCCTTCTCAATCCTCCATTATCCATCCACCCTTCTCAATCCTCCACCATCCATCCACCCTTCTCATTCCTCCACCATCCATCCACCCTTCTCAATCCTCCACCACCCATCCACCCTTCTCATTCCTCCACCATCCATCCACACGTCTCAATCCTCCACCACCATCCATCCACCCTTCTCAATCCTCCACCATCATCCACCTTTCTCAATCCTCCATTATCCATCCACACGTCTCAATCCTCCACCACCATCCATCCACCCTTCTCAATCCTCCACCATCATCCACCCTTCTCAATCCTCCATTATCCATCCACACGTCTCAATCCTCCACCAGCCATCCACCCTTCTCAATCCTCCATTATCCATCCACCCTTTTCAAACCACCACCATCCATCCACCCTTCTCAATCCTCCACCATCTATCCACCCTTCTCAATCCTCCACCATCCATCCACCCTTCTCAATCCTCCACCAGCCAACCACTCTTCTCACACCACCACACTATCCATCCACCCTTCTAAAACCACCACCATCCATCCACCCTTCTCATTACATCACCATCCATCCACCCTTCTCAATCCTCTACCATCCATCCATCCACCCTTCTCAATCCTCTACCATCCATCCATCCACCCTTCTCAAACCACCGCCATCCATTCACCCTTCTAAATACTCCACCATCCATCCACCCTTCTCAATCCTCCACCAGCCAACCACTCTTCTCACACCACCACTATCCATCCACCCTTCTAAAACCACCACCATCCATCCACCCTTCTCATTACACCACCATCCATCCACCCTTCTCAATCCTCTACCATCCATCCATCCACCCTTCTCAAACCACCGCCATCCATTCACCCTTCTAAATCCTCCACCCTCCATCCACCCTTCTCAAACCACCACCATCCATTCACCCTTCTCATTACACCACCATCCATCCACCCTTCTCAATCCTCTACCATCCATCCATCCACCCTTCTCAATCCTCTACCATCCATCCATCCACCCTTCTCAAACCACCGCCATCCATTCACCCTTCTAAATACTCCACCATCCATCCACCCTTCTCAAACCACCGCCATCCATCCACCCTTCCCAATCCTCCACCCTCCATCCACCCTTCTCAAACCACCACCATCCATTCACCCTTCTCATTACACCATCATCCATCCACCCTTCTCATTCCTCCACCATCCATCCACCCTTCTCAATCCTCCACCACCCATCCACCCTTCTCATTCCTCCACCATCCATCCACACGTCTCAATCCTCCACCACCATCCATCCACCCTTCTCAATCCTCCACCATCATCCACCCTTCTCAATCCTCCATTATCCATCCACCCTTCTCAATCCTCCACCAGCCATCCACCCTTTTCAAACCACCACCATCCATCCACCCTTCTCAATCCTCCACCATCCATCCACCCTTCTCAATCCTCCACCAGCCAACCACTCTTCTCACACCACCACTATCCATCCACCCTTCTAAAACCACCACCATCCATCCACCCTTCTCATTACACCACCATCCATCCACCCTTCTCAATCCTCTACCATCCATCCATCCACCCTTCTCAAACCACCGCCATCCATTCACCCTTCTAAATCCTCCACCCTCCATCCACCCTTCTCAAACCACCACCATCCATTCACCCTTCTCATTACACCACCATCTATCCACCCTTCTAAAAACTACCACCATTCATCCACCCTTCCCAATCCTCCACCCTCCATCCACTCTTCCCATTACGCCACCATCCATCCACCCTTCTCATTACACCACCATCCATCCACCCTTCTCATTACACCACCATCCATCCACCCTTCTCAATCCTCTACCATCCATCCATCCACCCTTCTCAATCCTCTACCATCCATCCATCCACCCTTCTCAAACCACCGCCATCCATTCACCCTTCTAAATACTCCACCATCCATCCACCCTTCTCAAACCACCGCCATCCATCCACCCTTCCCAATCCTCCACCCTCCATCCACCCTTCTCAAACCACCACCATCCATTCACCCTTCTCATTACACCACCATCCATCCACCCTTCTCATTCCTCCACCATCCATCCACCCTTCTCAATCCTCCAACACCCATCCACCCTTCTCATTCCTCCACCATCCATCCACACGTCTCAATCCTCCACCAGCCATCCACCCTTCTCATTCCTCCACCATCCATCCACACGTCTCAATCCTCCACCATCCATCCACCCTTCTCAATCCTCCACCATCATCCACCCTTCTCAATCCTCCATTATCCATCCACACGTCTCAATCCTCCACCAGCCATCCACCCTTCTCAATCCTCCACCAGCCATCCACCCTTCTAAAACCACCACCATCCATCCACCCTTCTCAATCCTCTACCATCCATCCATCCACCCTTCTCAAACCACCGCCATCCATTCACCCTTCTAAATCCTCCACCCTCCATCCACCCTTCTCAAACCACCACCATCCATTCACCCTTCTCATTACACCACCATCCATCCACCCTTCTCAATCCTCTACCATCCATCCATCCACCCTTCTCAATCCTCTACCATCCATCCATCCACCCTTCTTAAACCACCGCCATCCATTCACCCTTCTAAATCCTCCACCAGCCATCCACCCTTCTCAAACCACCGCCATCCATCCACCCTTCTCAAACCACCACCATCCATTCACCCTTCTCATTGCACCACCATCCATCCACCCTTCTAAAAACTACCACCATTCATCCACCCTTCCCAATCCTCCACCCTCCATCCACCCTTCTCAAACCACCACCATCCATTCACCCTTCTCATTACACCACCATCCATCCTTTTCATTCCTCTACCATCCATCCATCCACCCTTCTCAATCCTCTACCATCCATCCATCCACCCTTCTCAAACCACCGCCATCCATCCACCCTTCCCAATCCTCCACCCTCCATCCACCCTTCTCAAACCACCACCATCCATTCACCCTTCTCATTACACCACCATCCATCCACCCTTCTAAAAACTACCACCATTCATCCACCCTTCCCAATCCTCCACCCTCCATCCACCCTTCTCAATCCTCCACCATCCATCCACCCTTCTCATTACACCACCATCCATCCACCCTTCCCAATCCTCCACCCTCCATCCACCCTTCTCAAACCACCACCATCCATCCACCCTTCTCATTACACCACCATCCATCCACCCTTCTCATTACACCACCATCCATCCACCCTTCTTAATCCTCCACCCTCCATCCACCCTTCTCATTACACCACCATCCATCCACCCTTCTCATTACACCACCATCCATCCACCCTTCTCATTACACCACCATCCATCCACCCTTCTCATTACACCACCATCCATCCACCCTTCTCAAACCACCACCATCCGTCCACCCTTCTCAATCCTCTACCATCCATTCACCCTTCTCAATCCTCCACCATCCATCCACCCTACTCAAACCACCGCCATCCATTCATCCTTCTCAATCCTCCACCATCCATCCACCCTTCTCATTACACCACCATCCATCCACCCTTCTCAATCCTCTACCATCCATCCATCCACCCTTCTCAAACCACCGCCATCCATTCACCCTTCTAAATCCTCCACCCTCCATCCACCCTTCTCAAACCACCACCATCCATTCACCCTTCTCATTACACCACCATCCATCCACCCTTCTCAATCCTCTACCATCCATCCATCCACCCTTCTCAATCCTCTACCATCCATCCATCCACCCTTCTTAAACCACCGCCATCCATTCACCCTTCTAAATCCTCCACCAGCCATCCACCCTTCTCAAACCACCGCCATCCATCCACCCTTCCCAATCCTCCACCCTCCATCCACCCTTCTCAAACCACCACCATCCATTCACCCTTCTCATTGCACCACCATCCATCCACCCTTCTAAAAACTACCACCATTCATCCACCCTTCCCAATCCTCCACCCTCCATCCACCCTTCTCAAACCACCACCATCCATTCACCCTTCTCATTACACCACCATCCATCCACCCTTTTCATTCCTCTACCATCCATCCATCCATCCACCCTTCTCAATCCTCTACCATCCATCCATCCACCCTTCTCAAACCACCGCCATCCATCCACCCTTCCCAATCCTCCACCCTCCATCCACCCTTCTCAAACCACCACCATCCATTCACCCTTCTCATTACACCACCATCCATCCACCCTTCCCAATCCTCCACCCTCCATCCACCCTTCTCAAACCACCACCATCCATCCACCCTTCTCATTACACCACCATCCATCCACCCTTCTTAATCCTCCACCCTCCATCCACCCTTCCCATTACACCACCATCCATCCACCCTTCTCATTACACCACCATCCATCCACCCTTCTCAAACCACCACCATCCGTCCACTCTTCTCAATCCTCTACCATCCATTCACCCTTCTCAATCCTCCACCATCCATCCACCCTACTCAAACCACCGCCATCCATTCATCCTTCTCAATCCTCCACCATCCATCCACCCTACTCAAACCACCGCCATCCATTCACCCTTCTCATTACACCACCATCCATCCACCCTTCTCATTACACCACCATCCATCCACCCTTCTCATTACACCACCATCCACCCATCTCATTACAACACCATCTATCCACCCATCTCATTACAACATTACATTACATCATTACATCCACAATGAATGAATAACCTTCGATCTCCAAAATATATAGACTGAGAACATTCGATTTTGTCTCATTCGCACAGAATGAATTTACATGCAGTTTTCAATGGACAAACAGCTATACATTGTTTTTATAATCACACACCTAGGTAAGTGTCCCTTCTGTGGGAGATATAACTGGACTGCAGAACAGTCCCAGCCCATGCAGAGAAATGCTTCCTCCAGCCTCAGATCCCAATGCTTACAACACAAGGCTTTCCTCCTCCCTTGTGCAGCATCAAATGTTTACAGATCACTTGTCTGAATGAGACTTTAATAAGGTTCTTTATCGGGAGGAGATATCCACCTCTAACTTAAATAGAGGCCCGGCTTTCCTGGAACGTTATTGACATGAGGATCGGTTCCTTCTGTTTACCGACAAAATAGAAATGCCCTATTGGAGTTCATAAATGTGTTTTATGGCCGATAAGTATCCAAGGCGGCTCTTTAGATGGAAAGCTATAAAACATAAATCAGTCAAGTGTAATGCCATGTACACACGATCGGTTTTACCGATGAAAACAGTCCGATGGACTTTTTTCATCTGACAAACCGATCGTGTATGGGCCCCATCGGTCTTTTTTCCATCGGTGATTAAAAATAGAACATGTTTTAAATTTATCCGATGGAAAAAAAAACGATAGCAAATTCCGATCGTCTGTGTGGAACTCCATCGGAAAAAAAACCCACGCATGCTCAGAATCAAGTCGACGCATGCTCAGAAGCATTGAACTTCATTTTTCTCGGCTCGTCTGAGTGTTTTACGTCACGGCGTTAGGGACGGTCCGATTTTTGACTGATGGTGTGTAGGCAAGACTGATGGAAGTCAGCTTCATCGAAAATCCAATGGAAAAATCCATCGGATTTTATTCCATCGGAAATCCAATCGTGTGTACAGGGCTTAAGGCCCCATTCACACCTCGCTTTTCTGAAACACGTGTTTCTTGCACTTTTTATTTTCCCCTTTCTTCACGTGACATGTATAGGGCAGCCCATTGATTTCAATGCGCTGCTCTACGCGCAGCAAAGTACCTAATGGAGCTTAGACTTGTGCAATTCTTTTCGTACCCAATTCGTTTTCTGACGAAATTTGGTATATTCGTTCGTTAAGAGGCATCTGAATGAACGAAAGACTCTTGACGAATGCATACGAAAACAAATTTTCAGAAAGAACGAAAATTCAAAAATCCGAAAACAAGAACGAAAGTCCGAAAATGTGAAAATCCGAAATAACGAAAAACAATTCCACCTACGAGTTTAGCCACTTAAGGACCGGGCCTATTTTTCAGAAGTTTATTAGAAGTTAAAATCATTTTTTTTTTTTGCTAGAAAATTACTTAGAACACCCAAACGTTATATATTTTTTTTCAGACACCCTAGAGAATAAAATGGCGGTCGTGGCAATACTTTATGTCACATCGTATTTGCGCAGCGGTCTTACAAGCGCACTTTTTTGGGAAAAAAATACATTTTTTTTTAATAAAAAAAAAACAAGACAACAGTAAAGTTAGCCCAGAAAAATGCACTTTGCTGCATAACCTATCCAAAGAGTGAAGTTAGCCCAATTTTTTTTTTTAATATATTGTGAAAGATGTTTAAAAAGGTCTACAGGTAACCAGTTTTGAGTTACAGAGGAGGTCTAGTGCTAGAATTATTGCTCCCGTTCTAACGATCGCGGCGATACCTCACATGTGTAGTTTGAACACCGTTTTTATATGCGGGCTCGACTTACGTATGCGTTCGCTTCTGCGTGCGAGGTCGGCGGGACGATGCGCCTGAATTTTTTTTTTTTTTTAATTCTTTTTTCTTACTTTTTATTTTGAAAAAAAATGTTTGAGTCACTTTTATTTCTATTACAAGGGATGTAAACATGTAGAAAAAAAGCATGACAGGACCTCTTAAATGTGAGATCTGGGGGGTCAAAAAGACTTCACATCTCATATTTACACTAAAATGCAATAAAAATAAATAAATAAATGAAATGTAATTTGAAGAAAAAATAAAACATTTTTTTTTCCCTTTAACAGCATTGGGCGGAAGAGATGTTTTGATGTCGCTTCCGCACTCCTTTGTTATGGAGCCGAGCGGGGGTCATCTTCACTCGGCATCCAGGCAGTGAGGAGAGAGGAACCGATCGGCTCCGCCGCTACCGACAGCTCCGGTAAGCGGCGGAGACGACTGGAGCTCGGCGAGAGGGCCCGCTCCCACCCCCCCCCCCCCCCCCGATATAAGTGATCTTTCGGCGAATGCGCCGCAGAGACCACTTTTATCGTAGAGGACAGACGGACGTTTTTTTAACAAATACCGGAGTTATGGCAGCTAGATGCTGCCGTTACAACGGTATTTAACGTCAAACGTTTTCTATTATAATTAAATTATTAACTATAATTTTTTTTTTATTATTATTATTTATTAATAATAAATAATAATAAACTATAAACTAGTAAATTACAGGTATTGGAAAAATGTAATTAATTTTGGGATGATAATTTAGTTTTGCGTATTTTCTATTATAATTAAATTATTAACTATTATTATATTTTTATTATTATTATTATTATTATTATTATTTATAATAAATAATAATAATAATAATAAACTATAAACTAGTAAATTACAGGTGTTGGAAAAATGTAATTAATTTTGGGATGATAATTTAGTTTTGCGTATTTTCTATTATAATTAAATTATTAACTATTATTATATTTTTTTATTATTATTATTTTTATTTATTAATAATAAAAAATAATAATAATAATAATAATAAACTATAAACTAGTAAATTACAGGTATTGGAAAAATGTAATTCATTTTGGGATGATGTGCATGATATATGGTGTCCACCATCAGTCAGACCATAAAAACCTAGACCTATAGGTATTGGAATTTCCTTTCAAATTTGCTGTTATGCCGCGTACACACGGTCAGAAATTCCGCCAGCAAAAGTCCAGCGTGAGCTTTTGGTCGGAAATTCCGACCGTGTGTAGGCTCCATCGGACTTTTGCTGTCGGAATTTCCGCCAGCAAAAGATTGAGAGCTGGTTCTCAAATTTTCCGACGGAAAAAATTCCTGTCGGAAAAATCCGATTGTCTGTATGCAATTTCCGACGCGCAAAATTCCTATGCACGCTCGGAAACTATTCGACGCATGCTCTGAAGCATTGAACTTCATTTTCTCGGCTCGTCGTAGTGTTGTTACGTCACCGCGTTCTTGACGGTCGAAAGTTCAGAGAACTTTTGTGTGACCGTGTGTATGCAAGCCAAGCTTGAGCGGAATTCCGTCGGAAAAACCATCCAAGGTTTTTCTGCCGGAAAATCCGATCGCGTGTACGGGGCATTAGTGAATGGAATGAATACGAAGGCATCCGAATTTAGGAATTATCCGATGTAACGAATACCGCATCTAAACGAATAGAGCGGAAGGAATACAGATGCATATATCACAGTCTCACTATCAGTCGCTGACCGCCGCCATTAATAGTATTAAAAAATAAATAAATGAATACAAATTCCAGTGTATATCCCATAGTTTGTAGACACGATAACTTTTACACAAACCAATCAATAGACACTTATTGGGATTCTTTTTTTTTTTTTTTTACCAAAGACATGTAACAGAATACATTTTGGCCAAAATTTATGAAATTAGATTTTTTAAAGTTTTTTTATTGAATATGTTTTATAGCAGAAAGTAAAAAATATAAATATATATATTTTTTATTTTTTTTATTTCTCTCTTTGATAGTTTATATAATAAAAAATTTAAAACTGCAGAGGTGATCAAATACCACCAAAAGAAAGCTCTATTTGTGTGAAAAAAAAAAAAAAAAAAAAGATATCAATTTTGTGTGAGGTACAGTGTGCATGACTGAGCAATTACCAGTAAGGTTTCAGCCACACTTTAGCGTTTTGAATCGCGAGCAGATTTCCCGTGATCCTGCCCACGATTTGGAAGTGCCGAGGTGGAAATGACAAAAAATTGCAGGACTCGCATTTGACATGACGTTCATTCGAATTATTATTATTATTATTATTATTATACAGGATTTATATGGCGCCAACAGTTTGCGCAGCGCTTTACATCATGTATTAACACCTAACATCGTGGTGCGGGTCTGCCGTTGCGCGATAATTCGAGCTGCAATCGCGTCTCGCGGGAAGTATGTCGCCCCCCCCCCCCCCCAAAAAAAAAAAAAGTTTCAGGAGCTACTTTTGGGGCGACATGCTTCCGGCGATGTGAGTTTGGCGGGATTGTAGCACGATTTTATCACGCGACAATGGCGGGAAGACACGCACCTCGAATGTTAGGTTGTCATTCGAATGAATGGCATGTCAAAATGCGAGTCCTGCGATTTGCCATTCACGCATCGCCACTTTCAAGGGAAACCTGCCTGCGATTCAAAAACGCTGAAGTGTGAATGCAGCCTTAAAGTAGCGCAGTGCTGAATAGCAAAAAAAATGCTCTGTGGTCATGAGGGGGATAAAACCTTTCGAAGCTGAAGTGGTTAATGCTTTGTTATATTTAAATATATTTTATATGTTTATAATATATAATAATACTGTATATAATATTTTAATATATTTAATATAAATATATACAGTTGTGCTCATAAGTTTACATACCCTGGCAGAATTTATGATTTCTTGGCAATGTTTCAGAGAATATGAATAATAGAAAAACTTTTCTTTTACTCATGATTAGTGTTTGGCTGAAGCCATTTATTGTCAATCAACTGTGTTTACTCTTTTTATATCATAATCACAACAGAAGCTACCCAAATGACCCTGATCAAAAGTTTACATACCCTAGTCCTTAAAGCGGAGGTGCAGGAAAAAAAAAAAAAAAAGTCAGCAGCTACTAACAGTGTAGCTGCTGACTTTTAATAAGGACGTTCAGAGACAATAGACGCAGGGCGTGCAGATCAAGCGTGGGAGGCGTTCGCCTAATTATAGTTTTGCAATCGTCGCTGATACTAGGGCTGAGAAAACCGGGCTGCTCCGGTCGGTCACAGGTTAATTGGAATCTCCGCCCATTTTCCCTGGCCTGGCATCACCTGTCAGATGTCTTCCTTACTAAATACCCATTAAAAAAGCCCCTGGTCACACCTGGGTGCTGGCGGGAAAGCACGCCAAAATCACAAAGACACGTGTCCTTATTGCAGTCCACATGGGCATGCCAACACATGTGTGACACGTCACACCAGAGCATGTCATTTATTGCGTTTACAAAGAAGGAGGAAGACACGTTTTTTTTTTGCATGATTTTCAAATAAATGGGATACTGCAACACACGTTGACGCATGTAAAAATGCACATCAATGCACGTGCGTTTACCCTGGAGCATGAATCTGAGCGAGGGCTGAGAAATATTTATATTATTATAGTAGCTCGTCATTTACAGTGGAGAAAATAATGATTTGATCCCCTGCAGATTGTGTAAGTTTGCCCAGGCCGCGCTTAATAACACTGGATCCAGGGTAGTGGTCAGCCTGGAACAGGGCAGCCATCAGAAATTTTGGGGCCCCTTACACACATTGGGCCCCCTGGGATCTGACCACCAACATTCCCTAGGACCCGCCCACTGGCCGTCCCACCGAGTCCCCATCCACGTCAAGCATCATCCATCCCTCTCCACAATGTATCCCCATCCATGCCCAGCATCATCCATCCCTCTCCACAATGTATCCCCATTAATGCCCAGAATCCTGGAGAGGGATCAATGGTGCTGGGCGGGCATTGGGATGCATTGTGGAGAGGGATGGTTGGATGGTGCTGGGTGGGGATGGGGATGCATTGTGGAGAGGGATGGTTGGATGGTGCTGGGTGGGGATGGGGATGCATTGTGGAGAGGGATGGATGGATGGTTCTGGGCGGGCATGGGGATGCATTGTGGAGAGGGATGGATGGATGGTGCTGGGCGGGGATGGGGATTCATTGTGGAGAGGGATGGATGGATGGTGCTGGGCGGGCATGGGGATGCATTGTGGAGAGGGATGGATGGATGGTGCTGGGCGGGCATGGGGATGCATTGTGGAGAGGGATGGATGGATGATGCTGGGCGGACATGGGGATGCATTGTGGAGCGGGATGGATGGTGCTGGGCGGGCATGTGGATGCATTGTGGAGAGGGATGGATAAATGGTGCTGGGCAAGCATGGGGATGCATTGTGGAGAGTGATGGATGGATGGTGCTGGGCGGGCATGGGGGCGCATTGTGAAGAGGGATGGATGGATGGTGTTGGGCGGGCATGGGGATGCATTGTGGAGAGGGATGGATGGATGGTGCTGGGCAGGCATGGGGATGCATTGTGGAGAGGGATGCATTGTGGAGAGGGATGGATGGATGATGCGGAGATGGGGATACACTGTGGAGAGGGATGGACGGATGGATGATGCGGAGATGGGGATACACTGTGGAGAGGAATGGATGGATGGATGATGCCGCGGCCCCAGCCGTGGGGCCCCTCGCCATTGCTATCAGGGCACATCCCGACATCAAAGGTCTCTGCATGGGACGGGTGACAGAGGTCCTCAGCCTCTATGCAGGTGACATGCTCCTATACCTGGGGGATGCTGGTCCTTCACTCCAAGCGGCCTTGCTGCTGATCAAACAATTTGGTATTCCGGGTTGCAGATCAACTGGTCTAAATCCCAAATCCTTCCACTAGATGTAGATGTCCCCGCGGCAGCCCAAGCAACGCTCCCCCTGGTCAGAGCCAGTAAGATTAAATACCCGGGCGTACAAGTCTCACAAACCCCCTATGGGTTACATATGCCTTAATTTAGAACCCCTATATGATCTCCTTAAAACCAAAACCCAGACCTGGTCCCGACATGGAATTATGGGCCGTATCAGTTTGATAAAGATGATCCTACTCCCCAAATTGATAAAAGGATTTCTTTCTATTCTAGTATACAGTGCCTGATAAACTAATTCTCCTGAGGAAGCTATTTGTGGCGAAACCTGTAGAGAAATATTCAGCTTGAACTTTTTTCAACTGTATTGTATAATTGGATTTTTTTCTATATTCTAATTAGGTCATTTTATTAAATAAATATATTTTTTCAGTATAATGTTGTTGTAATTCTGCACCTTAAAAATCCCCAAACCCCTATCTTTCTACAACTCCCCAAATTGCTTTATCTATCTTGGCACGCCCCCCTTTTACATCCCCACCCGAATCTTCAAATCCATGCAGTCTATCCTTAACACATTCGTGTGGGGCCCATCTCGCCACAAACTCTCATGGCAAACTCTGAAATGTCCTGTCCACTTGGGTGGCACTGCCTTACTCGACCTAGCTCTTTACTGTATTCCTTCACAACTGTCCCACTTCTTCTATTACAACCAAGCAGACAAGGATAGATATTCCACCCTGGTGTGCTCCTCCGTTTCCATTCTGGAGGCCCATCCCTTTCAGGTCTTACTATGTGGCACAAATGAGCCACCTCACAAGGGTAATAGGTGCCGAATGGTATTTCATCACTGTAAAATATGGGAACTTGCCATGTCCACCACCAAGTAGGGTGACCACGTGTCCCGGATTGCCCGGGACAGTCCCGCATTTTGCAGGTCTGTCCCGGGCACCTTCATTCCAGGACAATACAGTGTCCTGGAATGAAACTGACACAGCCACCCCCTGGGCCAATCTGATGCCCCCAAAAAAGGCCGCCACATCACCGCTTTACTCACTGACAGTACTTGTCCTGGCCGGGAATGCCTGGAGGAGCACAATCCCCACCCCCTGCTTGTGATTGGAGAAATCATAAATCCCGTCTCTTGTGTCCAATCACCGTGCTGTGATTCGTTACAGCACAAGCTGATTTTTGGGAAGGGAGGGTGTCCCTGAATGGTAGTTTGGAAATGTGGTCACCCAACCACCAAGGCCTCCACGTTCCATACCCACACACACCACTGTGGGACAACCCCCAGCTACCCGAGCTGTTGACTGCCCCCGATTACAAAGTATGGATCGCCTGGGGGGGTCATATTTCTCTCACAGGTCATAGTCAATGGCTCGGTCAAGTCATTTCAAACCCTCATGCCTCGTACACACGACCGGTTTTCCCGTCTGGGAAAAAAAAAGATGGTTTTCCCAGACGGAATTCCTCTCAAGCCTGCCTTGCATACACACGGTCACACAAAAGTCCGGTGAACTTTTGACTGCCAAGAACGCAGTGACAACAAAGACTACGACGAGCCGACAAAATTAAGTTCTATGCTTCCGAGCATGCGTCAAATTGTTTCCGAGCATGCACGTTTTTTTTCCCGTCGGAAAAGCATACAGACGAACGGTTTTCCCGCTAGGATTTTTTCCTGACGGGAAAAAAAGAGATCTCTCTTTTTTTTTTTTTACGGCAGTTTTCCCGTTGGAAAAACTCAGATGGAGCCATACACACGGCCGGGATTCCCGGGCCAAAAGCTCTCATCGCAGTTTTTCCAACGGGAAAACTGGTCGTGTGTACGAGGCATAAAAGATGATTTCGGCCTACCCAACCACATGCTCTTCCAATTTTGTCATGCCCTCAACTGCCAATTTAACGATTTCATTCTAAAGCCCCGTACACACGGTCGGACTTTTGCCCAACAAACTTCATTTTGAGCAAGTTGGACCAACAATCCGACCGTGTGTACGCTCCATCGGACAAACTTTTTTTGCTTTTTTCTTGTTTTCATCGGACAAAAGTTGGGTCTGCGAACGGACAAACTTTTGCCCAACAAAAGTCCTATGGAGCAAAGTCCTGCCGTGTGTACAGAAAACCATCGGACTTTTGTCCGATGGACAAAACAAATAATGTTACAATCAACCAACAATAGCAGAAGTTGACCAAAGGGTGGCGGTAAAGAGCAGAAAAACCACGTGATGTTGGATAAAGTTTGGGGAAAGTTTGCAGAAAAGTCCTGTGGTGTGTATGCTATGGGTGTTCCGGACCAACTCCGTTCGGACAAAAAACCACGGAAAAGTCCGATGGAAGTCCGACCGTGTGTACAGGGCTTTAGACTGGAGTCGTTATACCTGGTGGATGTGGTCCTCGGTCAGGATCCCAAGAAGTTGATCTCCTCATTCTACAACCAACTTATGTTACCTCCGGCCACTACACAGGCTTACCAATTGAAATCCAGGTGGGAGACGGACTTGGGGGTCGTGACGGACGAGGACTGGGATGAGACTGGGACTTGGGGGCATATACCATTACCAGTGTAACCTGAGTTTCCCCCAGTAGTCCTCTGAGAAAGACATAGCGCCCAGCTGGGTCTATAAGAGAGACCTGACATTTCCACGGAAGATTACCGCACAGCAATAGAGAGACACCCTTCGACTTACCCGTCGGGTTGGTAGAATGATATGTCAGGGGGTAGAATCTGTTTCGTAGGAGTGGGAGTTTCTTGAAGCGAAATCTGTATGTGATCTCTTTAGGTCATGTAGTAGCGTCTCTCCTGGGGTGCATTGAGTGACATTACTTTAATGCTGCCCATCACCACAGCGGTGGGGGGGGGAAAGGGGTGGGGGAAAGAGTAGTGCAAAAATAAAAAAGTTTCAGAGATAGTAAACAAGAGGAAACTTGAAAAAAGAGAGTCAGAGAGAGGAGGGCCTAACGCCCAAGGTGCTCAGTCAAATACTTTGTTGGCGCACAACCTCTAGGCCAGTGATTCTCAACTCCAGTCCTCAAGGCGCACCAACAGGTCATGTTTTCAGGATTTCCCTCAGATGAAACAGCTGTGGTAATTACTAAGGCAGTGAAACTGATTGAATCACCTGTGCAAAATAATGGAAAGCTTGAAAACATGACCTGTTGGGGCGCCTTGAAGACTGGAGTTGAGAAACACTGCTCTAGGGGGCAGTAAAATACACCCCAGACAGACGCGCAATCCTAAGTGAGGGAGAGGTTGTCCAAGGCTCAACAGATGAGACCGCGACCCTCCTACCCACCCCAACAAACACAAAATATAACATTAAGCCCCGTACACACGGTCTGATTTTTTGCCAAGAAACTTCAAAATGAGCACGTTTTCCAAAAAATCCAAGCGTGTGTACGCTCCATCGGACAAACTTTTTCGGTTTTCATCGGACAAAAGTTCGCTCTGCAAACAGACAAACTTTTCGGCAACAAAAGTCCGACCGTGTGTACAGAAATCCATCAGACTTTTGTCCGAAGTACAAATCGGCATGCCCAGAACCAATGTTAAGATCAACCAACAATAGCAGAAGTTGACCAAAGGGTGGCGGTAAAGAGCAGAAAGACCACGTGATGTTGGGAAAGTTTTGGGAAAGTTTGCACAAAAGTCCTGCCGTGTGTATGCTATGGGTGTTCCCGGCCAACTCCCTTCTGGAAAAAAATCCACGGAAAAGTTTGTTTGAAGTCCGACCAAAATCCCTCCTGAGATGTGTGGAGACCTGATCACCAACTACAAGAAACGTCTGACCTCTGTGCTTCCCAACAAGGGTTTCCCCACCAACTACTAAGTCAGGTTTTGCTTGGGGCTTGAAGCTTTTGGGCCCCGGTGCAAAATTAAGGGTTTAGGGATTTGTTTTAGCAATTTCTGATGGTTTTTCTATCAGTGTTGAGTGAAGGTCACCTCCCGGTGGTGTGTGTCTTTTCCCCAGTTGTCAGCGAAGTGGGGTAAGTGGACATCCCCGGGTGGGGGGTACAGAGAATCCCAGCTGGTGACTAGGAGACATTGAGCGGTGTCTGACCTCACCAGTGACATCGGTCCCATCGTGGCTATAGGATGGCACTCTCCTCCTCTTAACTCGCTGAGCTTGGTTACCATTCCATGTTGCCAGCACACAGCACAGACACTTCCCCATCCTGGGCTGTTCTCACCTCGTGCTCCTCTCCATTCAGGAAATGCCTCACAGCTTCTCCCCAGCCAATGAGATTGGAGGGGTTTGGACTGTGGAAGGCAAAGTAGAAGTCCAGTACTGGAGTGTGGCTGTGGGGCCCTAGGGCAGATCGGAGCTGGACTTTGTGGAGGATATGATAATATGACAGGGAGGCTGCTGGGGCCCCCTGGAGCTAGGGGCGGGGTTTCGATTGTGACCCTTGCAACCCCTTATGCTACGCCTATGGCTTGGGGATCAAATACTTATTTTACTCACTGAACTGCAACTCCATTTATAACATTTATATTGTGTGTTATTTCTGGATTTTTGGTTGATATTCTGTCTCTATCATATAAAATACACCTGTGATAAAACTGATAGACCCTTCATTTCTATGTAAGTGGGCAAACTTACACCATCTGCAGGGGATCAGATCATTATTTTCACCACTGTAAGTTCACACTGTCATTGTGTGTATGGTGTAATTGGTTAGATTGTTTCAAAGCTGATGTCTGCTAAAATACTTTCTTTCATTTCATGTCAATATGATAAATAAACCACTTGGTACGTTTATAAACGTCATAGTAGACCTCCGTTTCCCAATCCCCCCCTGTATCTCCAGAAGCAACGTGTATTATGACACTTTCAGGGTCACAGCTGTCCCGGGACTCCCTCTTCTCATTGGCTGAGACAGCAGCAGGCACTCATTGGCTCTCACTACTGTCAATCACAGCCAGTGTGCCAATGAGGAGAGAGCGTGGGGCAGGACCGAGTCGTGGCTCTATGTGTCTTATGGACGTATAGAGCAGCGTCTCGGGAGCGAGCACGCAGTGGTGCCCCTAGGGAAAGGGGGCACTGACAGGAGTAAAGTGCCTGCTTGAGTCTCACGCCCCCCCCCCCCCACACGGTAGCAGAACGACAGGGCCCGGTCACAAGTGAGACCTTTGCTACCCTGGTAAATACCCCACTGCTTGTAAAGTTACTGGAAGGTTGACTTTAATCCACCAGGCTGCACCACTTTAAGGGGTTGTAAAGCTTTGTGTTTTTTTTTCACCTTAATGCATCCTATGCATTAAGGTGAAAAAACACCTTGCACTCTCGTGCCCCCCCCCCCCCCGCGTTTTACTTACCTGAGCCACGAAACTCCGTGGGCGCGATCCCACGATGCTTTCCCCCAGCTTGAGGCGGCTCTTCATTGGAGATTGATAGCAGCTCAGCCATTGGCTCCCGCTGCTGTCAATCAAATCAATGACGCGGCACGCCGGGGGGGGGCGGCTATGGCCCCCACTGTATCACACGGGAGCACGCCCGCAAGCTAACCCCCTTGGGAGAGCGCTTCCCAGAGAGGGGGTTAGCTCTTGCGGGGGGGGAGCCGAGACAGCCGCGAGGGACCCCAGAAGATGTAGATCGGGCCACTCTGTGCAAAACGAGCTGCACAGTGGAGGTAAGTATAACATGTTTGTTATTTAAAAAAAAAAAAATGAACCCTTACAATCCCTTTAACCACTTGCCGACCGCCGCACGCCGATGTACGTCGGCAGAATGGCACGGGCAGGCAGATGGGCATACAGGTACGTCCCTTTAAATTTGCCGCCCAGCGTGCCCGCCGCGTGCCTCGCGAGTGCGGCCACGGGTCCTGGGAACTAGATGTTCCCGGGCGGCCCGTGATTGCGGTCGGCAAGAGCAGAACAGGGGAATGCCTTTGTAAACAAGGCATTCCCCTATTCTGCCTAGTGACACTGTAACTGATGACCATTCCCCGTGATCGGGAACGGTCACCAGTGACATGTCACGTGTAGCCACGCCCCCTAACAGTAAGAATCACTCCCTAGGAAACACTTAACCCCGGCAGCGCCACCTAGTGGTTTACCCCTTCCCTGCCAGTGTAATTTTTACAGTAATCAGTGCATTTTTATAGCACTGATCGCTGTAAAAATGACAATGGTCCCAAAATGGTGTCAAAAGTGTCCGATGTGTCCCCCATAATGTCGCAGTCGCGATAAAAATCGCTGATCGCCGTCATAACTAGTAAAAAAAAATTATTAATAAAAATGCCATAAAACAGTCCCTTGTTTTGTAGACGCTATAACTTTTGCGCAAACCAATCAATAAACGCTTATTGCGATTTGTTTTACCAGAAATATGTAGAAGAATACGTATCGGCCTAAACTGTGGAAAAAACAATTTTTTATATATGTTTTGGGGATATTTATTATAGCAAAAAGTAAAAAATATTGCATTTTTTTCAAAACTGTCGCTCTTTTTTTGTTTATAGCGCAAAAAATAAAAACCGCAGAGGTGATCAAACACCACCAAAAGAAAGCTCTATTTGTGGGAAAAAAAGGACGACAATTTTGTTTGGGAGCCACGCTGCACGACCGCACAATTGTCAGTTAAAGCGGAGGTGCAGGAAAAAAAAAAAAAGTCAGCAGCTTCTAACAGTGTAGCTGCTGACTTGTAATAAGGACACTTACCTGTCCTACTCGTCCGCGATGTCGGTCCCGCCACGGCGATCGATCGCTGCTGGCAGGACGCGGCTCCTCCATCCTGAGTAAGGGAAACAGGCAGTGAAGCCGTAAGGTTTCACTGCCCGTTTCCTACTGCGCATGCGCCACTCGCACGACGCTTTGTGAATGGGCGGCTTGCCTCCTGGGATACACACAGTTCCCAGAAGGTAGCGCGCCCCATTCACAAGAAGAGGAAGCGGAAGGAGACCCACCGCGGATGAGAAGAGGAACATTAAAGGCAGATTAGGGGACTTCCACATAGCAACAGGCATTTAGGGTGAGTATAATTTTTTTTTTTTTCTATTAATTTTTTATTTATTTTTTTATGATTTTTTATGTAAACATTTTTTCAGGGTGGACCTCCGCTTTAAAGCGACGCAGTGCCGAATCGCAAAAAGTGGCCTAGTCTTTGACCACCAAAATGGTCCGGGGGCTGAAGCGGTTAAGCAAAGGTTTTTTTTTTCTGACTTATTTACCAACATGCCAGGGCACCCGTTGAGGTGTTATATAAAGTGTATTTAATATCACCTTATTGCTTTGGCAACACATTGGCTGCTGTCAGCGGTCGGGGCGGGGCACAGACAACAAGTTATTCTGGAAGTCTCGTTTAGGAAATTGGCTAATTTTCTTATTGGCAGCCGTCCCGGCTTCAGGAAACAAGAATGGGTAATAGGGGTTATTTATAGGGAAGCCCATGGGATAGTCTTTGTTTATATGATAGTTTTAAATTGTGAAACTTAAATTATATACTCCGGAATGTTACAATATTCACCTACAAGGTGTAATTATACTTATTAGGCTGGGCAAGCTGCATGGCATACCATTGCGGCACGCAGGACCCCGTTCTGGGAATCGACATCTTATTTAGGTGCTCTTATGGAAACCTTCAGTTGTTGAGGCGAGCGGTAATCTGCTTTTTCTGTATTCGCTTTTCTTTTAAGTCTTTAATTACATCTTCCAAATTACAGAGATTACATGAACCTCCTCGAGTGTCATAATCTCATTCCCTGGAACGGCTTCAAGACCTGCAGGATTGTTCCACGTGAAGGAGATGATGATAACTTTTCACCGCCGATAAATATTTTATCTTTTTTTTTTTTTGTATAAAAGTGAAGGCTTCTTTCACCTGCAGCTCATTCACAGCCCAAAGCCGTTTCGGCATTCCTCCGCCCGCCGCGGATCGAGTGACATTACCTGCGTCATCGCTGAACTGTGAGCCAATCACCAACTATGAAAGCTGCAGAGAGATTGTCTGCTCGGGCCAGAACTGTCACTTTTCAGCATGTCTTGTGTAATCTTCTAATAACTTCTACAGCAGCCTTTCTCAACCTTAACTCCAGAGGAGCCCTAGAAATAATTTTGAGGTTTTGGGGGAACCCCTGCAAAGCCAACTCATTTTGGGCCAGTTGGAAAAATGTCGCTTACGATGGCGGCCAGGGAGAAGAATTCCCACCTTACAGTGGTGCTCAGAATGCCACCCTTACAGACAGTTCTGCTAAGTGGCATTGACCCTGAAACTTTGCAGACATCATCCAATTGGAGGTCAACCTGGGACCCTAAAGTTCCACAGAACCCTGGCTGAGAATGTCTACTATACAGTCTAACCCAGTGTTTCTCAACTCCAGTCCTCTAGGCGCCCCAACAGTTCATGTTTTCAGGATTTCCCTCAGATGAAACGGCTGTGGTAATTACTAAGGCAGTGAAACTGATCAAATCACCTGTGCAAAAATAATGGAAAGCCTGAAAACATGACCTGTTGGGGCGCCTTGAGGACTGGAGTTGAGAAACACTGGTCTAACCCAACCTTTCCCAACCTCTTTACTTGAGTGGAACCCTTGAAATTATTTTCAGATTTCAGTGAACCCCCATCAGGAGTCATTGAGAAAATTCCCCCTAAATTGATGGTGGCCAGTGGGAAGAATTCCATCCATGGGCGTCAGCTCCATAGGGCAAGGGGGGTCAATTGCCCCCCCCTGGAATCGTAAGAGACTAATGCCGTGTACACACGATCGATTTTCTCGACGGTGAAAACACCGTCGAGAAAATCGACGGGAAAAACGAGGAACGGCTTGGTCCTCTACACACGGCCGGTTTTCATGACATTTTTTCTCTTGGTCGAGAAAAATGACCGTGTGTAGGCTCCCTGGCAGTGTTTCCCTATGGGAAAACTGCCGCGGAAAAAAATGCTGTGAATCACGACGAGAAAAATTAGAGCATGTTCTAATTTTTCTCGTCGTGATTCTTGCCGTTTTTCTCATCGGGAAAAATGCAGGAAAGCCCCACACACGGTCGTTTTTCTCGTCAAAGAGAAAAAATTAAATTTTTCCCGACGAGAAAAATGGTCGCGTGTACGCGGCATAAGTGTTGAAGTCAGAGTGAAGAAGACACTTGTCTCCTGTGTTGCAAAGGCCGCCGCGGCCGCCAGGCTCTGCGGCAGCCGAGGACTTTTTTTTCTATGTCTGCTGCTGGCCTGGGGGCTGGGGCTGCTCATCTCTCCGTCTTTTCCGACTACACATCCGATCTGTCTCTCCCTCCTCACCCCCGCCGCGAGCATCGGATTGGCTCTGCCGACTGCCGCTCGGGCCTCTGCTTAACATCACCTGTTCCATGATTGGCTGCTGCCTCAGCCTGCCACTGCCTGTGTAAATGAACTTGTGCCTATGCCGATCTGGCTGGCGCGGCGCCGGCTCCTCCCACAGGTCACGTGAGTGGCGTGCAGTGGCCGAGACAAGAGAGAATACGCTGCCTGGCCAGTGCCTGCCCTGGGGAACTACAGGTAAGGACTGTTCTGCAATTGACCTTATGCAATGTCAAAGAGATATACTGGGAAGCCGGCCTGTTTCCTTCCTCCGCTCTGTTTCTTGCACCAGTTGACTTTTAGTTAAATTTCCTTTATTTGTTTAAAATGCAGCAGTAGGGCCCCTCCCTGCTCATTTGTACCGATGATATGGAGATAGGACTGCATGACAAACAACGCAAAAAAAAATAAAGAAAGTTCAGGGGTTCAAAAAAAATTAAATAAATAAATAAATAACAGTAAATAGATTGTTAATTCAAGGTTTTAGAAATGTACTCAACTTAACAAAAATACTCAACTTAACGAAAAGTTTCATTAGGGTCAAGAATGTAATCATTAGTGGCTGTTACAGGTGTAAATATAAAGAAAGAACACTTACATTTCCCATACAGGCTAACAAGGTACATGCACAGGGCACCATGATACATTTGGCACAATTATTTCACCAAAGCAAATATGACTAAGCCCCTCCCCTTCATGACATTGTCAAAAAAGGGGCCGAGCATGGATGACCTTAAAATGATGCCCCCCCCCCCTGGAAAAATTTCAGCGGACGCCCATGATTCCGTCTTACAGTGGTGGTAAGAATGCCAACTTTGCAGGCATGCTGATGGCTCTGCCACGTGGTGTTGGACCTGGATTTATGCAGGCACCATCAGATGGGCGGTCAATTAGTCACAACTCAAGGAACCCCCAGCAACCTCTGGAACAGTGGCGGAACTATAAGGGTCGCTGCAATCGCACTTGCGACTGGGCCCTGTCATCCTGTCGCTGTGGGGGGGGGGCATTGCCCCCTGTACCCCTGGCTGTTCGTTTAACATGCAGGGGGGAGGCGGGAGGCGGTAAACGGCAGCTCTATGTTGTCCGCAAGCTGCGGGATCTCCCTGGGGCTTGTAGTTCTCTCTCTATCCGAATGTATACAGTGGAGAGGGGAGGGGCCTCTGACCCGGGCATGTATCGGCTTCACTCTTCAGTGAGTCGCTCTGCTTCTACACTGTCGATACACGCCCGGGTTAGAGGCCCCTCCCCTCTCCAGTGAATACAGTCAGAGAGAGAACTACAAGCCCCAGGGAGATCCCACCGCCCGTGGACACCATAGAGCTGCCGATCGCCACCTCCCACCTTCCCCAGGAGACCAGCCAGGTACAGGGGAACCTCTGGATGGGAGGGTGACTGTTTGGGGACCCTAAAGTAAGGGGGGCTCTCTGGAGACCCTAAAGTAAGGGGGGCCCTCTAGGGACCCTGATGTAAGGTGGGGCTCTCTGGGGACCCTAAAGTAAGTGGGGGATCTCTGGGGTCCCTGAGGTAAGGGGGGCTCTCTGGGGACCCTAAAGTAAGGGGGGCTCTCTGGGGACCCTAAAGTAAGTGGGGGATCTCTGGGGTCCCTGAGGTAATGGGGGGCTCTCTGGGGACCCTAAAGTAAGTGGGGGATCTCTGGGGACCCTAAAGTAAGGGGGGCTCTCTGGGGACCCTAAAGTAAGGGGGGGCTCTCTGTGGGCCCTGAGGTAAGGGGGGCCCTCTGGGGACTCTGATGTAAGGGGAGTCTCTCTGGGAAACCTGATGTAAGAGGGACTTTCTTGGGACCCTGATGTAAAGGGGGGCTCTCTGGGGACCCTAAAGTAAGAGGGGGCTCTCTTGGGACCCTGATGTAAGAGGGGCTCTCTGCTGACCCTGATGTAAGGGGGGCTCTCTGGGGACCCTAAAGTAAGAGGGGTTCTCTTGGGACCCTGATGTAAGGGGGGCTCTCTGCTGACCCTGATTTAAGGGGGGTTTTCTGGGGACCCTGATGTAAGGGGGAATCTCTGGGGCCCTGATGTAAGGGGAGGCTCTCTGGGGACACTGATGTAAGGAAGGCTCTCTGGGGACACTGATGTAAGGGTGGCTCTCTGGGGACCCTAAAGTAAGAGGGGGCTCTCTGGGGACCCTGATGTAAGGGAAGCGTCTCTGGGGACACTGATGTAAAGAAGGCTCTCTGGGGACACTGATGTAAGGGGGGACTCTCTAGGGACCCTGATGTAAGGGGGGCTCTCTGGGGACCCTGATGTAAGGGGGGCTCTCTGGGGACCCTGATGTAAGGGGGGCTCTCTGGGGACCCTGATGTAAGGGGGGACTCTCTGGGGACCCTGATGTAAGGGGATGGTCTCTGGGGACACTGAAGTAAGGAAGGCTCTCTGAAGACACTGATCTAAGGAGGGGGCTACCTGGGGACCCTGATGTAAGGGGAGGCTCTCTGGGGACCCTGAGGTAAGGGGGGCTCTCTGGGGACCCTGATGTAAGGGGGGGGCTCTCTGGGGATCCGGATGTAAAGAAGGCTCTATGGGAACCCTGAAGTAAGAAAGGCTCTCTGGGGACCCTGATATAAGGGGGGGCTCTCTGGGGAATCTGATGTAAGGAGGGGCCCTCTGGGGACCCTGGTGTAAGGGGAGGCTCTCTGGGGACCCTGATGTAAGGGGAGGCTCTCTGGGGACCCTGATGTTAGGGGAGGCTCTCTGGGGACCCTGATGTAAGGGGAGGCTCTCTGGGGACCCTGGTGTAAAGGGAAGGCTCTCTGGGGACCCTGATGTAAGGGGAGGCTCTCTGGGGACTCTGATGTAAGGAAGGCTATCTGGGGACCCTGATGTAAGGGAGAGCTCTCCGGGGACCCTGATGTAAGTAGGGAGACTCTCTCAGGATCCTGATGTTAGGGGGGATCCACACTCAGATTTGTAATGATATTATATGTAGCGGCCCTCCCAATATTTGGGGTTGCTATGTACAAATTTCGGGGTAGTCTGAGCCAATAGTTAGGCTCAGACCAATTACAATTTTAATTATTTGCTTCTGCTCTGGGTGTGATGCTGCCTGGCAGTACAGTTCCCTGTTGCCTGTAGGTGGCACTGTCACCGCTGGCTCAGGTTAAACCACAGGGGGGTATCACAGCACCATTGGGTGTCCTTTCTCGGCAGCCTTACAGTGGGAGTGGTCAACCCGCTGTGCATGCTGGGAAAGGGTACATAAGGGGCAGACGCCATTAGGCGTGAGGTATTCCAGGGGACCCCTTGGGGTCGGCACGTACCCCACCTCTTGTGGCCCTCATGGCCAGGGGTGCGTGCGTGTGTATCAGTCCCGGGCACCTTTGGCCCGAGGCTGCATCGCTGCTTGGTAGGCCCAGCTCGGCTGGCTAGGGCCTACACCTCACAGAAGTATCCCAGGCTGCCTATTGGAAGGGGGCCCAACTTTAGGAAAGGAGTTCCAGGGGAAGATCAGTCCTATTGGAGATGGCGACTGTACTGTTGTCTCGGGGAGAGGCCTGGAGGCCTACCTAAAGAGGGATCCATCATCATTGATACAGGCCCTGCAATATCCTAAAGGTTTCTCTCATTGTTGCTTTAAATTCCGCCAGGCGGATTGTTTTAGTGAACTTTGACCAATAAAATTTTACATGACTTCTAATAAAACCATATGAATACAAAGATAAACAAACCCCTTTGATAGTTGAATGGAGTGTTCCTTATACTCTGGAGCCCTTTAAAGCCCCTTAAAAACTACCCAAAGCCAACTTTATTTATCCTTCCCATACTTCAACCCATTTTTTTAAATGGTAACATTTTGTGAAAATGTCCAAATTTTTGCCAGCTTTTTTTGTGAAGCGAAAACTCCTGATTCTCGCACCAAACCACCATCTAATCCACCATGGACCGACAAGTGTTTTCTGCAGTCATAACCTTCCTCCCATCTCCAGCTCTGAGACTTTTCTTGGGTTGCCCTATGGCCTGGAGCTCTCTTCCTTGCTTGATTTGACTTGCACCCTTACCATATTCCTAAATACCATAACCATTCAATATTATAAACCAATTCCACAGCTTGAGGAGCCATATAATAGTCTGTTCTAGACTTATAGTAAATGTAGGAGATCCTAGTGTTATGGTGGCTCCAGTAGGCCTTAGGATTATGGTGATTTCAGGAGGTCATAGGGCTATGGCAGCTCTAGAATTTCCTAGAGGTATTATATTTAGAAGGTGTAATTATACTTATTAGGCTGGGCAGGCTATGTGGCATGGCCTTGCTGGCTAGTCTGTAAGTGGGCCCATTTCTGGGAATGTAGCTCTTACTTAAATGCTCTTACTGAAATCGTTGGCATGAAATAAATTAGGCAAGAAATAATCTGCTATTTCTGCATTCAGTTTTCTTTTAAGTTTTTAATTACATCTTTCAAATCGGCCCCAAATAACATGCTTGTACACCAGGACATAAATTAGAGGCAATTACATTGACCTGTATCATAATCTCATTTTCTGGAAAGCCTTCAGAGTCTTGCATTCTGCCAAATTGTTCTACATGATATAGATAATGTTATCTTTTCACCATCGATAAATATTTTATCTTTGTTTATTTTTGTGTAAAAGTGAAGGCTTCTTTGACCTGCAGCTCATTCATAGCCCAAAGCCGTTTCAGCATTTCTCTTCCTGCTGCGGATCCGATGACTTTACCTTTATCATCACAGAACTGTGGGACAACCACAGTTTTTTTGAGAACTGCAGAGTGAGTGTTTGCTCAGGCCGGAACCCAAAATAGTTACTTTTCAGAATTTCTTGTGTAATCCACTAACATAACTTTCACGTCAACAGGCCATTCCCTGGAACCCTCTGCCTCACTTGATAAGACTTGCTCCCAACCACTTTAGAAGATCTCATTATGTTCCTAGGTACCTAAACCATCCATTATTGTTAACTGGCCCCTACCACATGGGGATTCATATAATGTACCCTGTCCTAGGCTTTTGATGACTGTAGGAGATCCAAGGTTTATGGTGCCAACAAGAGGCTTTAGGATTATGGTGACAACAGAAGAGCTAAGGGTTATGGTGACTCTAGGAAATGTTAATGTCATGGTGACTATAGGAGATCTTAGGGTTATGGTAATTCTAGTTAATGTTAGTGTTATTTTGACTATAGGAGATTATAGGATTGTGGCGACTCTAGGAAATGTTAGGGCTAGGGTGACTATAGGGAGTGTTAGGACTACGGTGACTATGGGAGATTTTAAGAATATGGTGACTCTAGGAAATGTTAAGGGAATAATGACTATTAGAGATCTTAGGGCTATGGTGACTATAGGAGTTCTTGGGATTGTGGTGACTCTAGGAAATGTTAGAGTTGTAGTGATTATAGGAGATCTTGGGATTGTAGTGACTCTAGGAAATTTTAGGGGTATGATGACTATAGGAGATTATAGGATTACGGTGACTATAGGGAGGGTTAGAATTATGGTGACTATGGGAGATGTTAAGAATATGGCGACTCTAGGAAACGTTAGGGTTATGGTGACTATAGGAGATCTTAGGATTGCGGTGACTCTAGGGTTATACTAGTAGGTTCTAAGGTTATGAAGCCCCTAGGAGATCTTAGGGTTATAGTGAGTCTATGAGGTCTTTGGATTATGGTGACATAAGGAGCTTTTTAGGGCTGTGGTGACTCTAGGAAGTGCTTGGCTTATGGTGACTTAAGGAGATCTTGGAGTTATGGAGACTCCAAGAGCATCTAGGGCTATGGTGACTCTAGGAGGTTCTAGGGTTATGATGACTCTAGGCAATCCGGGACATGTGGTCACCCTACTCTAGGAGGTTATAGGGTTATAATGACTCTATGAGGTCTTTGGGCTATGGTGACATAAGGAGTTCTTAGGACTGTGAAGACCCTAGTAGATCTTGAGGTTATGGTTACTCTAGGGAGTTCCTAGGGGTGTGATGACTCTAGGAGGTACTAGGGCTCTGGTGACCCTAGAAGGTTTTAGGATTATGGTGATTCCAAGAGCTCTTGCAGCTGTGGAGACTTTAGAAGGTTTCAGTCCTATGGTGACTCTAGGAGGTCTAAGGGTTATGGTGAATATAGAAGGAAATGGTTTGCAATATTGATTTTGTATAATAAGACATTTTATTCATCCATCCTTGTACTGGCATCTAGGACTTCTTGAACAACTACTTGTTAACTTGTTTAATAGATCCTATGTAACCTAACCATTTAGAGCAATAGTTTCTAGGAAGTGTGGGACTTGGAAGATGAAGAACTAAAATCTAATCAATACAGAAGGAAAACTATATATTTCATAAAGCAAACTCCTATCATAGATAAAACTAAACTGATTATAACTTTTTCCTTGCAGCGCTAAGTCCTGGGTTTGCATACCACTAAAGACACAATCTACACAGAGTTTGTATGTTTTTTGAAAAATTATTTTTTATTACATTTTAAGTATGGAGTTTGTATGTTTTTTGAAAAATTATTTTTTATAAAATTTGAAGTATGGAGTTTGTATGTTACCCATTTGTTTGTGTGTTTCCTCTGAGCTTTGAAGTAGCATTCCACAATCCTGAACATACAGGCATTATAACTGGATCTATAGGCACGTGCGGTGGAGACGTTTCTTTTTAAAGGGCCTTTAGGCAGAGACTAATGTGAATGCTTCAATATTCTCCATAATTGCCTTCAGAAAAGGGGCCAGTCCCATATCAGTGTGTAGAAAGAACGAGGATGAGAAAGGAATTTGACCTTGACTTTGTGGACATAAGTACCATACACCTCAAACCCTCAAGCTTCAGGGTCCAACCCAAAACGTTCCTTAATGGGATTGCTTACAGCAGATAATTGCACTCATCCTCATTTATAAAGCCCCATTTGTGGGTTCTATCACATTCATGTTCAGAGGTTTCCTTCTTCCCACCCAGCAGTTATGCCAAGAATTTCCATCCATGGAGCCCTTCTGGTTGTCATGGATATGCATTAATGTCTGTCTGCCATCTTACCTTCCTCCTCATGTGTTCATCTAGAGACCAGACCTCCTTCACCTGGCTTCCTTTATAATCTCCTCCCAGCCTGACTCCACCCCAGGCCCTATCACTGAACACTATATTAACCTGTGCACTGCAAGCCTGCTTTGCTGATCAACGTGTTTGTTAGGCATTGTGTGTTTGGGTTCCTGCCTGCCGTGTGCTACGTCTGTCTCTCTGTTACGTTATTGGCTTGTCCCCGACCATCCCTGTCTGCTCGTGACCCTTGACCTTCGGCTCGTTCTTCGTTATCCTTGTCTGCTTGTGGCCCCTGACCTTCGGCTTGTTATTCGGTTCTCTCTATCGTGTGCTGCTGCTTCCCCTTATCCTACGGGGCGTGAGCTAGGAAACTCCAGGGGCCGCGACCTGGTCCCAGCCTGCAGCGTAACATCCTCACCACTAGAGGCCCTGGAGAAGACCAGCTGGGTCTTAGACTCCGCGCCCTGGGGAATCTTGGCTCTCGCTTCCGTTGGGATCCCGGTTGTGCTCCTCTGGTCCCGCTTTCCACAACCACCCAGTTTCCTATCCACAGAAGCCAGCCATAGGGTTCACTACCTCGCGGTGCACTCCTGTCCCCCTACGGTGTGCATCTGTCACCTGGCCACAGGTGACCCTGACAGTTTGATCAGCCATGAACCCGGCTGACATCCCGCTACCCGCGGATGATCCATTGCAGGGCATAGTTTGCAGACTTGAAACCCAGGAATCGAATCAGACTCAGGTGATGCGATTCCTCCAGGATCTGGCTTCTCGCTTCGAGCAGCTTCAGGCCTCCTTGGGAACCCTGAATCCGCAACCTCAAGTACAACCTGCGGCTGTACCTATCGCACCAGTCGCAGCCACACACTCACTACAACTGCCAGCTCCGTCCCGTTTCTCTGGGGACTCCAAGGCTTGCAGGGGGTTCCTTAGCCAATGCACGATTCATTTTGAGCTCCAGCCCCAAAACTTCCTGTCTGATCGGGCTAAGGTAGCCTATATCATTTCCCTCCTCTCTAGTGAAGCTTTAGCCTGGGCAGCCCCTCTGTGGGAACTGAATGATCCAGTGGTTTCTAGCCTGTCTGGTTTCTTGAAACTTTTTCGGAATATCTTCGAAGAACCGGCTCGTGTCTCTTCAGCGGCCAGCACCCTTTTACGTCTCCGCCAAGAGTCTGCTTCTGTGGGACAGTATGCCCTTCATTTCCGCATACTGTCGGCTGAGTTGAGCTGGAACAATGAGGCCTTAGTCGCAACCTTTTTGCATGGCCTGTCTGATAGAGTGAAGGATGAATTAGCTGGAAGAACCATCCCCACTGATCTGGCCGGCGTTATCTCCTTGTGTAACCAGATCGATATTCGCTTTCAGGAGAGGACCTTAGAAAAGCAACGCCAGCCCTCCTTGGTTCTTAGTCAGCCTGAGCTCCCCTCTCTTCGACCCGTAGAGCATCTCCTACCAGCTGAGGAACCCATGCAGCTGGGTCGGACCAGGCTATCCCCCGAGGAACGTGCTAGGCGCAGAACTCTTGGTCTGTGTCTTTACTGTGGGGGCAAAGGTCATTTTCGTGACACTTGCTCTCTTTGTCCAGAAAAACGTTCGGGTCCACTTCATCTGGAAAGTGGAGTATTGGACCCAGAAATATCACCTTCCCCTTCTCGTCTTCTGCTTTCTGTGTTCCTTCATGTTGGTGCTTCTTCTCATTCGGTCTCAGCATATCTGGATTCCGGAGCCGCTGGTAATTTCATGGACTGGGAAATCGCATCGTCCATGAGACTTACTCTTTTGCCCCTCACCACGCCATTGGTGGTCTTGGCGATTGATGGTACTGTTCTCCCAGGGGGACCTATCCGCTTCCAGACCCTCCCTGTTAAGATGTCGGTAGGGACACTCCACCAGGAGTGGATATCCTTCCTTATCTTACCCAAGGCCTCAACGCCTATAATTTTGGGTCTCCCATGGTTACAGCTCCATTCTCCTCATGTGGACTGGACTACTGGACAGATCCTGGCTTGGGGTCCCTCCTGTTCCTCCTCCTGTCTACCCAAGGTTGCCCCCTGTGAATCTGAGCCGGTCATTCATTCCAGGTTGCATAACCATTTACATTTCTCTGTCCCTAACCACCCTTGGACGCACAGCCAGGCTAGCTTGTCTACAAGTCCTGCAGTCGTTACGTCTTGCGATGCGATTCAGGTAGTCGCTACACCTGACTCAGCTATTCACTCTGCCTCTGTACTAGTTATGCCAGTCCAGCCCATGCCCAGTGAGCCTCTTACTTTTTCTTGTTCGGGACATTCTGCTTGTCCTTCAGCTATTCAGCTTGACTCCGGCGACATGTCACCTTCTAACCAACCTGACTTCAGGGTTCCACTGACATCTGCCCAGTCTGATGGTCCTGTGCAAGATGACCAGTTCCCCTTTAAGGGTCTAGGGGACCCTCCTCAGATTCCTGTTGATCCTCTCATGCCCTTGCTTATTCCTAGAGAGCCTTTGGTCCTCAATAGATCTTCTTGTCATCTCCCTACCTCGTTTTCGGTCTCTGAGGATAATTTTAAGTACGAGGTTAGACAAGTTCTGGATTCTCGGCTCTGCAGAGGCATTCTTCAGTACCTTGTGCATTGGAGAGGTTTTGGTCCTGAGGAGGCGTCTTGGATCGCTGCATCTGATGTCGCTGCACCTCATCTGTTGAGAAGGTTTCATCAGAGATTTCCCTTTAAGCCTGGGTCCAGGCGGGGGAGGGCCCATAAGAGGGAGGGTACTGTCATGGATATGCATTAATGTCTGTCTGCCATCTTACCTTCCTCCTCATGTGTTCATCTAGAGACCAGACCTCCTTCACCTGGCTTCCTTTATAATCTCCTCCCAGCCTGACTCCACCCCAGGCCCTATCACTGAACACTATATTAACCTGTGCACTGCAAGCCTGCTTTGCTGATCAACGTGTTTGTTAGGCATTGTGTGTTTGGGTTCCTGCCTGCCGTGTGCTACGTCTGTCTCTCTGTTACGTTATTGGCTTGTCCCCGACCATCCCTGTCTGCTCGTGACCCTTGACCTTCGGCTCGTTCTTCGTTATCCTTGTCTGCTTGTGGCCCCTGACCTTCGGCTTGTTATTCGGTTCTCTCTATCGTGTGCTGCTGCTTCCCCTTATCCTACGGGGCGTGAGCTAGGAAACTCCAGGGGCCGCGACCTGGTCCCAGCCTGCAGCGTAACATCCTCACCACTAGAGGCCCTGGAGAAGACCAGCTGGGTCTTAGACTCCGCGCCCTGGGGAATCTTGGCTCTCGCTTCCGTTGGGATCCCGGTTGTGCTCCTCTGGTCCCGCTTTCCACAACCACCCAGTTTCCTATCCGCAGAAGCCAGCCATAGGGTTCACTACCTCGCGGTGCACTCCTGTCCCCCTACGGTGTGCATCTGTCACCTGGCCACAGGTGACCCTGACACTGGTCATTGAACTGTGAGTTGTGGACAAACCATTCATTTGGGGTTTTTGTTTAAGGAATTGGACATACATGGGCCCAACAGTTCACGTTGTTTTTCTGACGGCGGTGTATCTATCTGCGAGGGATAAAGCGAATTGCTCTGCTAAATGATCTCCGGCTTAGCTGAGTTCTGATAACAAATACTTAGATGATTGCCGTGTTCTGTGTGTTTGCTTATTTTACATTATTTTACCTCTTAATTGGGATTTATCAGCCCTGCAATAACAGGACCAGCCCTGGGCAACTTCATCATATGCAGCTCTGCGGATAACGCTGACAATTTATAAAGACTTAGCAGAGATTTAACTTGTTTCAAAAGTCAATTTTAATCTTTGAAAAGCTAAAGTCTGGGCTAAACACAAAGGGGGTGTATTAACCACTTCAGCTCTGTAAGGTTTTACCCCCCCCCCCCCCCCCCCACCTTCATGACCAGACAGTGCTATTCGGCACTGCGCTAGTTTAACTGACAATTTTCAGTCATGCAACACTGTATCCAAATTTATATAATTTTTTCCCAAAAATAGAGCTTTCTTTTGGTGGTATTTGATCACCTCTCGATTTTTTTTTTTTTATATAAATATAAAAAAAACTAACATTTAAAAAAAAAAAAAAAACTTTATTTTTTACTTTCTGCTATTAAACATATCCAATAATAATAAAAAAAAAAACGAATTTCTCCATAACTTTAAAGCAAAATTAATTTTGCTACATGTCTTTGTTAAAAGAAATTCCAATAAGTGTATGATGATTGGTTTGCATGAAAGTTATTGCGTATACAAACTATGGTACTGTATATATACTGGAATTTTTTTAATTTATATATATATATACTAGTAATGGCCGGTGATCAACGACTTATAGTGGAACTGTGAGTGCGGCGATCAATCTGACACTAACTGAGGCCCAGTGGGAACTGACTAATGGAGTAATATCTCCAGTATGCTCATGACTATTAGATAAGCACCTGAACGACCACAACATACAGGGATATACAAGGTAATACTGACATAAAATCACACACATAGGTTGGACTAGATGTGTCTTTTTTCAACCTCACCTACTATGTAACTATGTAATACAGTAATAATTAGTGATTAATACTATACACTGTCACTGTACTAATGACATTGGCTGGGAAGGGGGTTAACATATAGGGGCAATCAAAGGGTTACCTGTGTGCCTAACAATCTGTAATGTGTGCTGCTTTTACTAAGAGATGTGACTGTTTTATCTCTCTGCTTTGCCACATCGCTGATCCATGTACAGAGAGAGCCCTGTGTTGTTAATAAACTGTCATTGGCTAAGCCGAATTGTGATGTAGCAGCACAGATGGGGGCGGCAGGGGAGTGCGTGCACCCCGCTAGCAGGAGAGACCGGGTCACGTACATGATAATTGCAGACAAAGGTTTGAATTTACAAATCTTATATAATAACGTTAGAGAATGGAACTGCAAACATGTCAAAATAGGAAAGTCACATCTAAAAATTACTTTAAAGTGAACACTAAACATTTAGATAATGACGGATTATACACGGTAGTTGGTCTAAAACAGCCGTTCTCAACCTTTTTACCCCAAAGGAACCATTTAAATAATTTTCAGGTCTCCAGGAACCCTTCCCAAATCAGTTCTTCTTGGGTCAATAGGAAAAATGCTCCTTACATTGGTGATCAGTGGGAAAAATGCTCCTTACATTGGTGATCAGTGGGAAGAATGTTCCTTACATTGGTGATCAGTGGGAAAAATGCTCCTTACATTGGTGATCAGTGGGAAGAATGTTCCTTACATTGGTGATCAGTGGGACGAATGTCCCTTACATTGGTGATCAGTGGGACGAATGTCCCTTACATTGGTGATCAGTGAGAAGAATGTCCCTTACATTGGGGGTTAGTAGGACGAATGTCCCTTACATTGGTGATCAGTGGGATGAATGTCCCTTACATTGGTGATCAGTAAGAAGAATGTTCCTTACATTGGTGATCAGTGGGAAGAATGCCCCTTACATTGGTGATCAGTGGGAAGAATGTCCCTTACATTGGTGATCAGTGGGAAGAATGTCCCTTACATTGGTGATCAGTGGGAAGAATGTCCCTTACATTGGTGATCAGTGGGAAGAATGTCCCTTACATTGGTGATCAGTGGGAAGAATGTTCCTTACATTGGTGATCAGTAAGAAGAATGTTCCTTACATTGGTGATCAGTGGGAAGAATGTCCCTTACATTGGTGATCAGTGGAAAGAATGTCCCTTACATTGGTGATCAGTGAGAAGAATGTTCCTTACATTGGTGATCAGTGAGAAGAATGTCCCTTACATTGGGGGTTAGTAGGACGAATGTCCCTTACATTGGTGATCAGTGAGAAGAATGCTCCTTACATTGGTGATTAGTGAGAAGAATGTCCCTTACATTGGGGGTTAGTGAGAAGAATGTTCCTTACATTGGTGATCAGTGGGAAGAATGTTCCTTACATTGGTGATCAGTGGGAAGAATGTTCCTTACATTGGTGATCAGTGAGAAGAATGCTCCTTACATTGGTGATCAGTGAGAAGAATGTCCCTTACATTGGTGATCAGTGAGAAGAATGTCCCTTACATTGGTGATCAGTGAGAAGAATGTTCCTTACATTGGTGATCAGTGAGAAGAATGTTCCTTACATTGGTGATCAGTGAGAAGAATGTCCCTTACATTGGTGATCAGTGAGAAGAATGCTCCTTACATTGGTGATCAGTGAGAAGAATGTCCCTTACATTGGTGATCAGTGAGAAGAATGTCCCTTACATTGGTGATCAGTGAGAAGAATGTTCCTTACATTGGTGATCAGTGGGAAGAATGCTCCTTACATTGGTGATCAGTGGGAAGAATGTCCCTTACATTGGTGATCAGTGAGAAGAATGCTCCTTACATTGGTGATCAGTGGGAAGAATGTTCCTTACATTGGTGATCAGTGAGAAGAATGTTCCTTACATTGGTGATCAGTGAGAAGAATGTTCCTTACATTGGTGATCAGTGGGAAGAATGTTCCTTACATTGGTGATCAGTGGGAAGAATTCTCCTTACATTGGTGATCAGTGGGAAGAATGTCCCTTACATTGGTGATCAGTGAGAAGAATGTTCCTTACATTGGTGATCAGTGAGAAGAATGTTCCTTACATTGGTGATCAGTGGGAAGAATGCTCCTTACATTGGTGATCAGTGGGAAGAATGTCCCTTACATTGGTGATCAGTGAGAAGAATGCTCCTTACATTGGTGATCAGTGGGAAGAATGTCCCTTACATTGGTGATCAGTGGGAAGAATGCTCCTTACATTGGTGATCAGTGGGAAGAATGTTCCTTACATTGGTGATCAGTGAGAAGAATGTCCCTTACATTGGTGATCAGTGGGAAGAATGCTCCTTACATTGGTGATCAGTGAGAAGAATGTCCCTTACATTGGTGATCAGTGAGAAGAATGTCCCTTACATTGGTGATCAGTGGGAAGAATGTTCCTTACATTGGTGATCAGTGGGAAGAATGTTCCTTACATTGGTGATCAGTGAGAAGAATGTCCCTTACATTGGTGATCAGTGGGAAGAATGCTCCTTACATTGGTGATCAGTGAGAAGAATGTCCCTTACATTGGTGATCAGTGAGAAGAATGCTCCTTACATTGGTGATCAGTGGGAAGAATGTTCCTTACATTGGTGATCAGTGGGAAGAATGCTCCTTACATTGGTGATCAGTGGGAAGAATGTCCCTTACATTGGTGATCAGTGGGAAGAATGCTCCTTACATTGGTGATCAGTGGGAAGAATGTTCCTTACATTGGTGATCAGTGGGAAGAATGTCCCTTACATTGGTGATCAGTGAGAAGAATGCTCCTTACATTGGTGGTCAGTGGGAAGAATGTTCCTTACATTGGTGATCAGTGGGAAGAATGTTCCTTACATTGGTAATCAGTGGGAAGAATGCTCCTTACATTGGTGATCAGTGAGAAGAATGCCCCTTACATTGGTGATCAGTGAGAAGAATGTCCCTTACATTGGTGATCAGTGGGAAGAATGCTCCTTACATTGGGGGTCAGTGAGAAGAATGCTCCTTACATTGGTGATTAGTGAGAAGAATGCCCCTTACATTGGTGGTTAATGGGAAGAATGTTTGTGGTTTGAATGCCACCCTTCCAGACAGCTAAATAGATCATTGGTGTCATGCCGCTGGCTCTACTAAGTGGCATTGGCTCTGGGACTGTGCAGACACCATCAGGTAAGAGGTCCATCAGTCACAGCTCAAGGGACCCGTAGCAGCCTCTGGAGGAACCCTGGTTGAGAATGGCTGCTCTAGAAGAATCTTTAAAACCTCTTAATATAAATTGTACGGAACACACACACCACTCTTAGTAGATGAACAGAACTCACTGTGAATTAGGTCTTCTCTGCTGCCCCTCTCAGTAGACAATCTCTCAGGTTGCTGTGGATCCCAAACTGCTATGAGCCGAGTGTTTAGTTGAGCAGACGTCTTATCTTCTGCGCTCCATTCATGATATTGTTCCTCTGTCAATTTCAATTTGTCCTCCCCACAAACACACCCATAGCGTACAATCCTTCCCGGCAGTTGGTTGGAGATCTGTATCTGATTCCTCCCGTGGTGTTGTAAAGTGACGGTGAGGTCCCCTAGGGCAAAACTGAGCATCTCCAGGGGGTGAGCCCAGTTTAAATCCAGTTCCACAGCACCATAATCTGTTGTGGGACGAAGCTTGTCCAGCCCACCGGTTAGGAATGACTGTGACAAGGGATGATGGGTGGACCACAGCGAGCTCGGAGTAGACGCACTGCGTGCCTGCGGGGAGAGAGGAGAAGAAGAGAAGTACAAAGCAAAATGTCATTTATCTAAGAACTCCCAAGTGTCTGCCCATAACTTTATCAGCGCTGCAATTACGTATTTCGCCCAATCAGATCTGGAACTGCTCCATCTTCTGATTGGTATAAATAATTAGGGCTGGTGGGGCTTGGCAAACAATATCACAATACAACGTCAGTAAAGTATGATAGCGTAGCATGACCACTGACACACATCACCGGTGATCCTTCCTTATTACTTTACAGATTGTACAAGTCATCTCGATGTCACATAGACTCTGAGCGACCGACTACAATGACTTGATTGAGTAATAGGCTGCTTTTCGGGGTCAGTAAAATGACGCAGGACCTTGGCAGGCAACATCTTGTAAATCCTGCTTGAATTAACCATGTTTTTACTGGATACCTCAAGTTTCTGGACGGCAGACTGTCGGAAAGCTTGCATGCTCAAAAATTATTTCTGCAAACATAAATCTTGTGATGTAAGGATGGTATAGTGGATCATCCAACATGGCCATCCATAAGGTAGAAAATACTCTGCTCCTGACCTCTCTACCTTTCTCATTATACCTACCACAAGGATATTCCACCTACAACATCACCCTTTATAAGATAGAAAGTACTCTGCCCCTGACATTCTCTCTACCCTTCTCATTATACCCACCACCGGATATCAGTCCCTTCATCATGACACTCTATAAGATAGAAAACACTCTGCTCCTGACCTTCTCTCTACCTTTCTGATTACAGCCACCACCAGGATATCCCACCTTCAATATGGCCCCCCATAGGGTAATAAATACTCTGCTCCTGACCTTCTCTCTACCTTTCTGATTACACCCACCACTAGGATATCCCACCTTCAATATGGCCCTCCATAGGGTAATAAATACTCTGCTCCTGACCTTCTTTCTACTCTTCTCATTACGCCCACCACCGGGATATCACACCATCCAACATGACCCTCCATAAGATACAAAATACGCTGCTCCTGACCTTCTTTCTACCTTTCTGATTACACCCACCACCAGGATATCCCACCTTCAATATGGCCCCCCATAGGGTAATAAATACTCTGCTCCTGACCTTCTTTCTACTCTTCTCATTACACCCACCACCGGGATATCACACTGTCCAACATGACCCACCATAAGGTAGAAAATACTCTGCTCCTGACCTTCTACCTTTCTGATTACACCCACCACCAGGATATCCCACCTTCAATATAGACCTCCATAGGTTAATAAATACTCTGCTCCTGACCTTCTTTCTACTCTTCTCATTATACCCACCACCAGGATATCACACCATCCAACCTGACCCACATAAGATAGAAAATACTCTGCTCCTGACATTCTGTCTACCCTTCCCTTTATACCCACCACCAGGATATTACCTTCAAAATGACCCTCCATAAGATAGAAAATACTCTGCTTCTGACCTTCTCTTTACCTTTCTGATTACACCCATCACCAGGATATCTCACCTCAATATGACTCCCCATAGGATAGAAAATACTCTGCTCCTGACCTCTCTACTCTTTTTTCATTATACCTACCACCAGGATATCACATTGTGCAACATGACCCTCCATAAGATAGAAAACACTCTGCTCCTGACCTTCTCTCTACTCTTCTCATTATACCCACCACCGGGATATCACACTCCCAACATGACCCTCCATAAGATACAAAACACTCTGCTCCTGGCTTTCTTTCTACCTTTCTGATTACACCCACCACCAGGATATCCCACCTTCAATATGGCCCTCCATAGGGTAATAAATACTCTGCTCCTGACCTTCTTTCTACTCTTCTCATTATACCCACCACCGGGATATCACACTGTCCAACATGACCCACCATAAGGTAGAAAATACTCTGCTCCTGACCTTTTTTCTACCTTTCTGAGTACATTCCAACACCAGGATATCACATCCTCTTCCATGACCCTCCATAAGGTAGAAAATACTCTGCTCCTGACATTCTGTCTACCCTTCCCATTATACCCACCACCGGGATATTACTCCCTTCAAAATGACCCTCCATAAGATAGAAAATACTCTGCTTCTGACCTTCTCTTTACCTTTCTGATTACACCCACCACCAGGATATCTCACCTCAATATGGCCCTCCAGAGGGTAGAAAATACTCTGCTCCTGACCTCTCCACTCTTTTCATTATACCTACCACCAGGATATCACACTGTCCAACATGACCCTCCATAAGATAGAAAATACTCTGCTCCTGACCTTCTCTCTGCCTTTCTGATTACACTCAAAACCAGGATATCCCACCTTCAATACAGACCTCCGTAGGGTAAAAAATACTCTGCTCCTGACCTTTTCCCTTTACCTTTCTGAGTACATTCCAACACCGGGATATCACATCATCCAACATGGCCCTCCATAATGTAGAAAATACTCTGCTCCTGACCTTTTTTCTACCTTTCTGAGTACATTCCAACACCGGAATATCACACCATCCAACATGGCCCTACATAATGTAGAAAATACTCTGCTCCTGACCTTTTTTCTACCTTTCTGAGAACATTCCAACACTTTGATATTACATCCTCCAACATGACCCTCCATAAGATAGAAAACACTCTGCTCCTGACCTTCTCTCTACTCTTCTCATTATACCCACCACCGGGATATCACACCACCCCACATGACCCTCCATAAGATACAAAACACTCTGCTCCTGGCCTTCTTTCTACCTTTCTGATTACACCCACCACCAGGATATCCCACCTTCAATATGGCCCCCCATAGGGTAATAAATACTCTGCTCCTGACCTTCTTTCTACTCTTCTCATTACACCCACCACCGGGATATCACACTGTCCAACATGACCCACCATAAGGTAGAAAATACTCTGCTCCTGACATTCTGTCTACCCTTCCCATTATACCCACCACCGGGATATTACTCCCTTCAAAATGACCCTCCATAAGATAGAAAATACTCTGCTTCTGACCTTATCTTTACCTTTCTGATTACACCCACCACCAGGATATCTCACCTCAATATGGCCCTCCATAAGATAGAAAATACTCTGCTCCTGACCTTCTCTCTGCCTTTCTGATTACACTCACCACCAGGATATCCCACCTTCAATATAGACCTCCGTAGGGTAAAAAATACTCTGCTCCTGACCTTTTCCCTTTACCTTTCTGAGTACATTCCAACACTGGGATATCACATCATCCAACATGGCCCTCCATAATGTAGAAAATACTCTGCTCCTGACCTTTTTTCTACCTTTCTGAGTACATTCCAACACCGGAATATCACACCATCTAACATGGCCCTCCATAATGTAGAAAATACTCTGCTCCTGACCTTTTTTCTACCTTTCTGAGAACATTCCAACACTTTGATATTACATCCTCCAACATGACCCTCCATAAGATAGAAAACACTCTACTCCTGACCCTTTTTCTATCTTTCTGAGTACATTCCAATACTTTGATATTACATCCTCCAACATGACCCTCCATAAAGTAGAACATATTATGCTCTTGACCATTTTTCTACCTTTCTGATTACACCCAACACCAGAATATCACACTCACACCCTGAAACATGACCCTACAAAAGATAGAAAATACTCTCCTCCTGACCTTGCCTCTACCTTTCTGATTACACCCAACATCGGGATATCACTCCCTCCAACATGACCATCCGTAAAGTAGAAAATACTCTGCTCCTGACCTTCTCTCTACCGTTCCGATTACAATCCAACACTGGAATATCACACCCTCCAACATGATCCACCAGAAGGTAGAAAACACTTTGCTTCTGACTTCCAACATCAGAAAGGTAGAGAGAAGGTCAGGAGCCGAATATGTTCTACCTTGTGGAGATTCACCTTACAGGATGTGATATCCCAATTTTGGAATGTACTCAGAAAGGTAAAGAGAAGGTCAGGAGCAGAGTATTTTTTACTTTATGAATAGTCACATTGGAAAATGTGATATCCTAGTGGTGGGTGTAATCAAAAAGGTAGAGAGAAGGTTAGGAACATCGTATTTTTTACCGTATGGAGGGTCATGTTGGAGGGTGTTATATGCTGGTGTTGGAATGTGCTCAGAATAGTAGAGAAGGTCAGGAGTAGGGTGTTTTCTACCTTATGGATGGTGATGTTGGAGGTGTGATATCCTGGTGTTAGGTGTAATCAGGAAGGTAGAGAGGTCAGTAGCAGTGTATTTTGTACTTTATAGAGGGTCATGTTGGATGGTGTGATATCCCGGTGTTAGGTGTAATCCGGAAGGTAGAGAGGTCAGGTGCAGTGTATTTTGTACCTTATAGAGGGTCATGTTGGATGGTGTGATATCCCGGTGTTAGGTATAATCAGGAAGGTAGAGAGGTCAGGAGCAGTGTATTTTGTACCTTATAGAGGGTCATGTTGGATGGTGTGATATCCCTGTGTTGGAATGTACTCAGAAAGGTAGAGAGAAGGTCAGGAGCATTATTCTGCCCCCTGAAGAGATTCTATTTGGAAGTTCTGATATAGTGTCCTATGTTTATATTCTCGACCAATAGTCTGAAATAATAGGGTAGATCAGATTTCAAAGTTGTGTCTTTTGATAACTTACCACCCCAGTGTACCTACTGTGACCACACAGCTACACAGTGCCACCATCAGGGGGGTACAGGCAGTACACCTGTAATGGGCCCTGAGGTCCACAGGGGCCCGCATGGCAACCCCCCCTTTTTTAATTTTTTTTATTTTTTTTATTTAAGGGGCCCAGAGGTCCCCAGGGACCCCGGATGGCAACCCCCCCTTTTTTTTTAAATAAATATTTTTTTTCATTTTTTTTTATTTACTTATTATTATTTTTTTTTTTTTAAGGGGACCAGAGGTCCCCAGGGCCCCGGATGGCAACCCCCCTTTTTTTTTTTATATATTTTTTTTTTTTAAGGGGCCCAGAGGTCCCCAGAGGACCGGAGGTCGGCGACAGTGATATGGAGACGGGTGGGGGTCATCTTTTCCTCACTCGTCTCCATACACTGCATGGGAGCAAACACGATTGCCTCCGCTGCTGCCGACGGCTCCGGTAAGCGGCGGAGGGCACCAGAGAGCGGCGGGAGGGGGGGGCCCTCTCCCGCCGCCGATAAAAGTGATCTTGCGGCGTATCCGCCCCAGAGACAACTTTTCTCTTGTAGCGGACCGCCCGCCGAAGAAGAGGATTCCGGGGTGATGGTAGCTAGCTGCTACCATAACAACAGTATTTCTCTTCAAACAGAAGACGTAAAACTGCGGCGGGCGGTCCGGAAGTGGTTATTTGGACAGACTTGCGTACACACGATCGGATAATCCAACGTAACAGATTAAAGGCCCATACACACGATCAGACTTTTTGACAACAACGGTCTGACGGACGTGTTTTATCGGACAATCCGACTGTGTGTACGCTCCATCGGACAATTGTTTTCGGTTTTTCAACGGACAAATGTTCGCTGTGCATGCTCTCAAACTTTCTGGCAACAAATGTCCGATGGAGGATAATCCAATCGTGTGTGCACAAGTCCATCGGACTAAAGTCCAAAGTACAAACACGCATGCTCGGAACCAATGCTAAACATCAGACAACAATAGCAGAAGTTGCCCAAAGGGTGGCGGTAAAGAGCTGAAAAACCACATGGTTTGGTAAATGTTGGCTGAAAATGTTTTGCCGTGTGTATGCAGAACAAGTTCACGGCCAACGCCCGTTCGGACCAAAATCCACGGAAAAGTCTGATGGAAGTCCGATGGCGTGTACGAGGCTTTAGGCACTGCTCTTGGCCCCCTACACAACATTATCAAACGTCACCAAAGTCTTTTTCTATCAACACAGCGGAAAGAGATGGAAAATGCGAAGGCCTCACCATGCAAATCCACTTCTTGGACTACCAATGGTAGAAACAAAAGCGCAGAACGCAGGACATGGAAATGAAATACTCGCATTGTCCTGCATGAAAAGAAACATTTCCATAGAAGAAGAGGTGACCCGAGAACTATTCAAATGTTCAGCTCATAAAAAGGCAATGGCTGTGTTTTTGTGTTTTGCATTTTTGTTTTTAGGTCATTTTTTTAGATACAAAATTTACATTTATAAATGGAGAGGGTTTTATATTACACAGAAGGATCCTTGAAGATGGCCGAGGGGGGGGGGGGGGGGGGGGCATACATTTTGTTTTTTTAATTAATATGCAAATGTCACTTTGTGCCCTACTTTGCATCCAGAGAAAAGTTACACCGAGATTCCTCCCGCAAAGTCCTGTCTAATCATCACTTCCTCCGCCAATAAAGAATACCTGTCATATCTACAGATATCCATCACATAACCTGGCAATATATTCCAAAAAAATGTTGCTGCCAAAATATTTTTTTTTTTTTTTTTTTACCAAAAACATTTTCTTTGTTGCCAAAAGAAAAGATGGCCGTTTTTTTTTTTTTTTTTAATGGGTTACTTTGGGCAACGTGCAACCTTTTATGTGTGCTCATTATGTCATAATATCCCATCACCAAGGTGGAAATCAGCTACTGATTCAACACGGAAGGCCTTCTTTCTCCAATACAGCGGTGAAATCCGAGCAGTAACTGGAGGCGCTTTCACGCTAAAAACAGCGCCTAAAAAAAGCTCACGAGAACTTATTTCCATTAAAATCAATGAATGCTTTCACACTGGGGCAGTGTGCTGGCAGGGCTGTGAAAAACTCCCCTCTCCATTGAAATGAATGGAAAGCTCTTCAAAAGCGCCTGAAAAGCGCTTCAAAAGCGCTCAGTGTTTTTACTGGCAGTTTAGAAGCGCCTCAGTGTGAAAGTGGCCTAATTGCTTAGACCCCTTCCACACTGGGGCGGTTTGCAGGCGCTATTTTGCTAAACCGAGCCTAAACAGCGGCTCTTGTCTCTCCAATGTGAAAGCCCCGAGGGCTTTCACACGGGAGCGGTGCGCTAACAGGACGTGAAAAACAGTCCTGCTAGCCGCATCTTTGGAGCGGTGAGAGGAGCGGTGTGTTTATCGCTCCTCCACCGCTCCTTCCCATTGAAATGAATGGGATACCGCGGTAATACCGCCCGCAAACCGCGGCTGTAGCCGCGGTTTGCGGGTGGTATTAACCCTTTTTCGGCCGCTAGCGGGGGTTAAAACCGCACCGCTAGCGGCCGAATACCTCTGCAATCCCGACGGTATAGCGCCGCTAAAAATAGCGGCGCTATACCGCCACCGCCCCCACCGCCCCAGTGTGAAACCGGCCTAAGAGTAGCCTACAGAACCCAACATGACACCATCGCTCGACAATAGACCATGACACCATTGCTTGACATGACACCATAAGGCTGCTTTCACACTGAGGCGCTTTGCAGGCGCTATTGCGCTAAACATAGCGCCCACAAAGCGCCCTGAAAGAGCCGCTCCTTTATATCCAGTGTGAAAGCCCCGAGGGCTTTCACACTGGAGCGTTACGCTGGCAGGACGGTAAAAAAAAGTCCTGCCAGCCGCATCTTTGAGACGCTGTAGGAGCGGTGGATATAATCAATGGGGCACATGTTTGTTGGTGTGTGAACACCTTTTAGTTGTGGCAGCTGCTTAGTTCATTAGTTATTACATTTATTTGGTCTTTACCCTGGTTTGCGCATCAATTACCCCCCATTTTAAAATCAATGGGGCAGCGCCTCCAAACCGGCCGCAAATCAGCGTTTTTGCGGGCGGGTTTAACCGCCTTTTTCGGCCGCTAGCGGGGGTTTAAAGTGGTTGTAAACCCTCTGGGGGAAGTTGCATTAGATTAAGGCTTACCTGTAGGTGCTTGCAGATATTTGCTCGGAGATATTTGCAATTTCCCCGAGCGACGCCTTCTTCTGCGCACGCGCCGTCTTGAAAGGGCACGCTGTGCCGTTTCAAGCCGGGGTCATCTCGTTAAAGGCGGCTCCCGCACGCATGCGCGGGAGTGACATCACGCAACTCCGGCCAGTCACAGAGCCGGAGTTCGCGGCCCCTGGAAAAAGAAGAGGGGTGAAGATGGACGCTCGCTGCCATGGAGGAAGATGGCGACATCGCGGGCTTCTACTGCAGGTAAGTGTTACATAATGGGCTACTATGCGATGTGTAGTTGCCCATTATGCTTGACCTTTGCAGGGAGACATAGAGGAAGGAAACCCGTCAGGATTTCCTTCCTCTTTAACCACTTCAGCCCCGGACCAATACGCAGCATAAAGACCAGGCCCCTTTTTGCGATTCGGCACTGCGTTGCTTTAACTGACAATTGCGCGGTCGTGCGACGTAGTTCCCAAACAAAATTCATGCATCCTTTTTTTCCACAAATAGAGCTTTCTTTTGGTGGTATTTGATCACCTCTGCAGTTTTTATTTTTTGCGCTATAAACAAAAATATAGCAACCATTTTGAAAAAAATTCAATATTTTTAACTTTTTGCTATAATAAATATCCCCAAAAACTATATAAAAAAAATTTTTTCCTCAGTTTAGGCATTTACGTATTCTTCTACATATTTTTGGTAAAAAAAATCGCAATCGCCGTTTATTGATTGGTTTGTGCAAAAATTATAGCGTTTACAAAATAGGGGATAGTTTTATGGCATTTTTCAAATTTTTTTTTTTTTTTACTAGTAAAGGCGGCGATCAGCGATTTTTTTCATGACTGTGACATTATGGCGGACACATCGGACACTTTTGACACATTTTTGGGACCATTGTCATTTTTACAGCGAGCAGTGCAATAAAAATGTACTGGTTACTGTAAAAATGACACTGGCAGTGAAGGGGTTAACCACTAGGGGGCGCTGAAGGGGTTAAGTGTGCCTAGGGGCGTGTTACTAACTGAGGGGGGGCGTGGCAACGAGTGACATGTGACCGATCTCCGCTCTGATTACACAGGGGACAGTGTCAGTAGGCGAGCGGGGAGTTTACACTAACATCTCCCCGCTCCATCCCTCCGTGAGACGATCGCGGGGATCCCCGCGGCGATCGAGTCCGCGGGACCCGCGGTCCGACTCACAGGGATGAATGCAGGGTCGCGAGCGCGCCGGCGGCGGCGCGTGCCCGACCACACGGTAGGCAGTTAAAGGGGACGTACAGGTACGTGATTGTGCCTGTATGTGCCATTCTGCAGACGTATATATGCCGTGAGCGGTCCTTAAGTGGTTAAAAAGTCCCGCTAGCGGCTGAAAACTGCGGCAAAAACGACGGTAAAGCGCTGCAAAAAATACCGGCACTTTACCGCCGACGCACCCAGCGCTTCTAAGGCTGAACCGAAGTACTGAAGATTGCAGCAGAGAATGTGGACTCCCAGTGTGTGACTACTGGGGGGGGGGGGGGGGAGGGGGAGGGGGAATTCCTTCTCTATGTACTTGTCAATGACATTTTAGGATTGTTAGCAGAGCCTTTCGGGAATCTGAGACCTTTTCCAAAATGTTTTGACTGAATAAAATGTCATTATCTGACATATTATCCTACGGAGGAGTCTTTATTTGGTGACCTGAGTAGCAAACCACCATGCTGTGCCAAAACATATCACACCGCGAGAAAGATCACACCATTCAGGAAGAACTATCCAAAGGTGGCCACACATGTATCAATATGATCATTCCATCAATCCTAATGCCGCGTACAGACATTCCGACAACAAAACCGTGGATTTTTTTTTTTCCCGACGGATGTCGGCTCAAACTTGTCCTGCACACACACACGGTCACACAAAGGTTGTCGGAAATTCCGAACGTCAAGAACGCGGTGACGCACAAGACGTACGCGAGCCGAGAAAAAACGAAGTTCAATAGCCAGTGCGGCTCTTCTGCTTGATTCCGAGCATGTGTGGAAATTTTGTGGGACACGCGCTCGGAATTTCCGACAACAAGTTTTGTTGTACGGAGAGTTTGAAGACCCGGCTCTCAAATTTTTGTTGTCGGAAATTTCCGACAGCATACGTCCGATGGAGCATACGCGCGGTCGGAATTTCCGACAGCAAATGTCTGATGGGGCCTACGCGCGGTCGGAATTTCCGACAGCAAGCTCCCATCGAAACGTTTGTTGTCGGAAATTTCCGGGCGTGCGTACGACGGATGTCGGCTCAAACTTGTCCTGCACACACACACGGTCACACAAAGGTTGTCGGAAATTCCGAACGTCAAGAACGCGGTGACGCACAAGACGTACGCGAGCCGAGAAAAAACGAAGTTCAATAGCCAGTGCGGCTCTTCTGCTTGATTCCGAGCATGTGTGGAAATTTTGTGGAACACGCGCTCGGAATTTCCGACAACAAGTTTTGTTGTGCGGAGAGTTTGAAGACCCGGCTCTCAAATTTTTGTTGTCGGAAATTTCCAACAGCATACGTCCGATGGAGCGTACGCGCGGTCGGAATTTCCGACAGCAAATGTCTGATGGGGCCTACGCACGGTCGGAATTTCCGACAGCAAGCTCCCATCGAAACGTTTGTTGTCGGAAATTTCCGGGCGTGCGTACGACGGATGTCGGCTCAAACTTGTCCTGCACACACACACGGTCACACAAAGGTTGTCGGAAATTCCGAACGTCAAGAACGCGGTGACGCACAAGACGTACGCGAGCCGAGAAAAAACGAAGTTCAATAGCCAGTGCGGCTCTTCTGCTTGATTCCGAGCATGTGTGGAAATTTTGTGGAACACGCGCTCGGAATTTCCGACAACAAGTTTTGTTGTGCGGAGAGTTTGAAGACCCGGCTCTCAAATTTTTGTTGTCGGAAATTTCCAACAGCATACGTCCGATGGAGCGTACGCGCGGTCGGAATTTCCGACAGCAAATGTCTGATGGGGCCTACGCGCGGTCGGAATTTCCGACAGCAAGCTCCCATCGAAACGTTTGTTGTCGGAAATTTCCGGGCGTGCGTACGCGGCATTAGACTGATCAAACTATACGATATATATATATACTATATAAGAACTATAAAACACAGAACCCTCCATTCGATCAGTTTTAGAAGATCAATTTTTAACTGTGGCAAATCAATTGGCTGCGGTGGAATTTTACTGATCGATAGAAGAGCCATAACTTCCCTTCTGATTGATGTAGAACTCAATTTAGATCAGATTCGATCAAACTGAGAAGATCAGCCGAGGCATAAAATTATTGATCATGTTGTATTGATCAGCATTGAATTTGTTTCGACCAATCAGATGCCTGCATGAGGTCAATAACTTACGATCGTATCTTCCAGCTTTCCAACTATAGATCAATGATTTCCATCGGAAGCGGCCGAGAAGAAATCGATCATTTTATTCAAGCATGTATGGCCAGCGATAAGCAGATCGAAGAAATGATCATTTTCAATAGCTCATTTCTGATCGGTTGTATTTCATGTGCGCCGTTTTAGATGTTCTAACTGTACATTGATCAATCATGAATCAATGGGGGTTGATTTACTAAAGGCAAATAGACTGTGAACTTTGCAACGGCAGTTTCTTCAGAGCTTAGTAAATGAGCAGAAGCTTTGTTGACTTCCATCATCCAATCATGTGGCGGCAAAAATGCCGTTTTAAAAAAAAAAAAAATTCCTTGCATGTGATTGGGAATTCTTTGTAAAGTGAAGTTTCCCCTTATTTACTAAGCTTTGGAGCAACTGCACCTGCAGAGGAGTGCAGCTGCGCTTTGCAAAGTTCACAGGCTATTTGCCTTTTAGTAAAATCAACCCCATTATGTGTATGGTCACCTTGTTTTGGGATACAGTAGGCAAGGGTTAAAATCCTGGGCACACCCTTTATCCTGGGGTATCCTGCCAATTGTGAGCTACCCGACGATCGAGGGCAGGTGACAGGTAAACCGATTTCCTTCCTTGCCAACCGCCAGAGCCTGGACAGGAGAGGCGGCGGGGGTGGAATTTAGTGGAACCGATCTGTATTTTCCCCCTGCAGCAGCTGAATGTAGGCTTCTCCTCCTCTCCCGCTCACCGACATTTAGCTGCCAGAGGAGGAAAATATATGCCACCCCCGTCACGCCTCCTGTCCCTCTTTCTGCTGCTCGGGTCCCCCATTGTTTTAGGATGGAGAGCGGGGAAGAGGCCGTTAAATACACCCATATGTGTTGGAGCTTTGAGGTGCACACCCTAATGCTATAGGATGCGATGCGCACACCTATGGTTGGTTTTACCTGTCTATGTACATGAGGACATTTCCCATCACTTCCTGTCCCAGAAGAGGTGTCCACATTGGGAGATCGATTCTCTATCCCTCTTCTGGTGGCTTCTCTTCCTGTTCTGGTGGCTTCTCTATTCCTGTTCTGGTGGCTTCTCTATTCCTGTTCTGGTGGCTTTTCTATTTCTATTCCTATTCCTATTATTGTGGCTTCTCTATCCCTGTTCTTGTGGCTTCTCTATCCCTGTTCTTGTGGCTTCTCTTCCTGTTCTAGTGGATTCTCTATCCCTCTTCTGGTGGCTTCTCTTCCTGTTCTGGTGGCTTCTCTATCCCTGTTCTGGTGGCTTCTCTTCCTGTTCTGGTGGCTTCTCTATCCCTGTTCTGGTGGCTTCTCTTCCTGTTCTAGTGGATTCTCTATCCTTCTTCTGGTGGCTTCTCTTCCTGTTCTGGTGGCTTCTCTATCCCTGTTCTGGTGGCTTCTCTCTTCCTGTTCTGGTGGCTTCTCTATTCCTGTTCTGGTGGCTTCTCTATCCCTGTTCTGGTGGCTTCTCTTCCTGTTCTGGTGGCTTCTCTTCCTGTTCTGGTGGCTTCTCTATCCCTGTTCTGGTGGCTTCTCTTCCTGTTCTGGTGGCTTCTCTTCCTGTTCTGGTGGCTTCTCTATTCCTGTTCTGGTGGCTTTTCTATTTCTATTCCTATTCCTATTCTTGTGGCTTCTCTATCCCTGTTCTTGTGGCTTCTCTATCCCTGTTCTTGTGGCTTCTCTTCCTGTTCTAGTGGATTCTCTATCCCTCTTCTGGTGGCTTCTCTTCCTGTTCTAGTGTAAGGTGACCAGATTTTTAAAATGAAATCCGGGGACATATTTTTTTTTTTACTAGTAATGGCGGCAATCAGCAACTCTCTGCCCGTCGCCGCTGCCGCCTGCCTCACAGCCTGTCAAGTCTCCAGGCCCCGGCTACTACTGGGTGGGGATAAGCAGGCAGGTGGCTGGCCGGGACTTGAGCCAAGGCAGAAGAACATGCGAGCGGAGCTGAATGGGCATGTGCCCGAAACTGAAGAAATATTCCCTCCGCTCCGACCAGCACATGATCATCAGAAAGGGGCACAGATAATGGAAAAAAATCCCCCCCCCCCCCCCTAAGCTAGTAGGAGCGGCAGAGCGGGGGTGTGTAATTCAGAATTATTTTTTATTCTGCACTGACTGTCTTTGAAATTGCCCCAGCCCCTGTTCAAACCCAATCGGGGGACAAAACTGGGGACAGACTTGGTCCGGGGACAGTGTCCTCAATCCGGGGACTGTCCCCTGAAACCGGGGATGTCTGGTCACCCTATTCTAGTGGATTCTCTATCCCTGTTCTGGTGGCTTCTCTTCCTGTTCTAGTGGATTCTCTATCCCTGTTCTAGTGGCTTCTCTATCCCTCTTCTGGTGGCTTCTCTATCCCTCTTCTGGTGGCTTCTCTTCCTGTTCTAGTGGATTCTCTATCCCTGTTCTGGTGGCTTCTCTATCCCTGTTCTAGTGGCTTCTCTATCCCTGTTCTGGTGGCTTCTCTATCCCTGTTCTAGTGGCTTCTCTATCCCTGTTCTGGTGGCTTCTCTATCCCTGTTCCGGTGGCTTCTCTATCCCTGTTCTAGTGGCTTCTCTATCCCTGTTCTGGTGGCTTCTCTATCCCTGTTCTAGTGGCTTCTCTATCCCTCTTCTGGTGGCTTCTCTATCCCTGTTCTGGTGGCTTCTCTTCCTGTTCTAGTGGATTCTCTATCCCTGTTCTGGTGGCTTCTCTATCCCTGTTCTAGTGGCTTCTCTATCCCTGTTCTGGTGGCTTCTCTATCCCTGTTCTAGTGGCTTCTCTATCCCTGTTCTGGTGGCTTCTCTATCCCTGTTCTAGTGGCTTCTCTATCCCTGTTCTAGTGGCTTCTCTATCCCTGTTCTAGTGGCTTCTCTATCCCTGTTCTAGTGGCTTTTCTATCCCTGTTCTGGTGGCTTCTCTATCCCTGTTCTAGTGGCTTCTCTATCCCTGTTCTAGTGGCTTCTCTATCCCTGTTCTAGTGGCTTCTCTATCCCTGTTCTAGTGGCTTCTCTATCCCTGTTCTAGTGGCTTCTCTATCCCTGTTCTGGTGGCTTCTCTATCCTTGTTCCGGCAGGGGCGGATCCAGGGTCTTTTCTCGGGAGGGGCACTGCCAAAAAATGTTTTTTTTGTGGGAAATTTATCAGGAAAATGGCTGGTGTTGGCGCTTCAATCATCGCGGCACCATGGTTGTTATGGTGTCAGGATGATTGAAGCGCATTATTTCTATTATTACATTGTAATATAAAATTAAATAGTTCAATGCAGAATCAGTGGGAGCCCCGAGTGTGTCACTTGCCACTGTCGCCTGCAATTAGTGGGAGCCCTGAGCGTGTCACTTGCCACATGTTGCGGATTGTCACTTGCCACGTCACCTGCCACACCTTGCTGATTGTCACTTGCCACGTCACCTGCCACATCTTGTGGATTGTCACTTGCCACATCGGTACCGGGTCCGCAAAGTCACCGGAGAAATGACCGTTTAACATTGGAGTCTATGGAAGGGGTGCCCGGTTTTAAAAAATCAGTGCTCCCCGGCCGTAGGTCCCCCAGACATCAAACTTTGCACACTGGTAGAGGAGACATGGGGCTACATGGGGCTACCTGATACCGGGTCCCCAAAGTCCGGGAGATCAGGCGCAAAAAAAAAACAAAAAAACAGAGCAAGCAAGTGAGTGTGACAGATGGTCTCGGGGGGGGGCAATTGTCCTGTTGCCCCCCCCCTGGATCCGCCCCTGTGTTCCGGTGGCTTCTCTTCTTGTTCTAGTGGCTTCTCTTCCTATTCTGGTGGCTTCTCTATCCCTGTTCTGGTGGCTTCTCTTCCTGTTCTAGTGGCTTCTCTATCCCTGTTCTGGTGGCTTCTCTTCCTGTTCTAATGGATTCTCTATCCCTGTTCTTGAGGCTTCTCTTCCTATTCTTGTGGCTTCTCTATCCCTGTTCTGGTGGCTTCTCTTCCTATTCTTGGGGCTTTTCTATCCCTGTTCTGGTGGCTTCTCTCTCCCTGTTCTTGTGGCTTCTCTAACCCTGTTCTGGTGGCTTCTCTATCCTTTTTCCGGTGGCTTCTCTTCCTGTTCTGGTGGCTTCTCTATCCCTGTTCTGGTGGCTTCTCTTCCTATTCTTGGGGTTTCTCTATCCCTGTTCTAGTGGCTTCTCTATCCTTGTTCCGGTTGCTTCGTTTCCTGTTCTAGTGGCTTCTCTACCTATTCTTGTGGCTTCTCTTCCTATTCTTGTGGCTTCTCTATCCCTGTTTCGGTGGCTTCTCTACCTATTCTTGTGGCTTCTCTTCCTATTCTTGTGGCTTCTCTATCCCTGTTTCGGTGGCTTCTCTTCCTATTCTTGTGGCTTCTCTATCCCTGTTCCGGTGGCTTCTCTATCCCTGCCTGTTCTGGCGGCTTCTCTATCCTTGTTCCGGTGGCTTCTCTTCCTGTTCTAGTGGATTCTCTATCCCTGTTCTAGTGGCTTCTCTTCCTGTTCTTGTGGCTTCTCTATCCCTGTTCTGGTGGCTTCTCTATCCCTGTTCTAGTGGCTTCTCTATCCCTGTTCTAGTGGCTTCTCTATCCCTGTTCTAGTGGCCTCTCTTCCTGTTATTGTGGCTTCTCTATCCCTGTTCTGGTGGCTTCTCTATCCCTGTTCTGGTGGCTTCTCTATCCCTGTTCCGTTGGCTTCTCTATCCCTGTTCTGGTTGCTTCTCTATCCCTGTTCTAGTGGCTTCTCTATCCCTGTTCTGGTGGCTTCTCTATCCCTGTTCCGGTGGCTTCTCTATCCCTGTTCCGGTGGCTTCTCTATCCCTGTTCTGGTGGCTTCTCTATCCCTGTTCCGGTGGCTTCTCTTCCTATTCTTGTGGCTTCTCTTCCTGTTCTGGTGGCTTCTCTATCCCTGTTCTAGTGGCTTCTCTTCCTGTTCTTGTGGCTTCTCTATCCCTGTTCTGGTGGCTTCTCTTCCTGTTCTTGTGGCTTCTCTATCCCTGTTCTGGTGGCTTCTCTTCCTGTTCTAGTGGCTTCTCTATCCCTGTTCTGGTGGCTTTTCTATCCCTGTTCTGGTGGCTTCTCTATCCCTGTTCCGGTGGCTTCTCTATCCCTGTTCTAGTGGCTTCTCTATCCCTGTTCTGGTGGCTTTTCTATCCCTGTTCCGGTGGCTTCTCTATCCCTGTTCTGGTGGCTTCTCTATCCCTGTTCTGGTGGCTTCTCTATCCCTGTTCCGGTGGCTTCTCTTCCTATTCTTGTGGCTTCTCTATCCCTGTTCTAGTGGCTTCTCTTCCTGTTCTTGTGGCTTCTCTATCCCTGTTCTGGTGGCTTCTCTTCCTGTTATTGTGGCTTCTCTATCCCTGTTCCGGTGGCTTCTCTTCCTGTTCTGGTGGCTTCTCTATCCCTGTTCTGGTGGCTTCTCTATCCCTGTTCCGGTGGCTTCTCTATCCCTGTTCCGGTGGCTTCTCTATCCCTGTTCCGGTGGCTTCTCTATCCCTGTTCCGGTGGCTTCTCTATCCCTGTTCTGGTGGCTTCTCTATCCCTGTACCGGTGGCTTCTCTATCCCTGTTCTGGTGGCTTCTCTATCCCTGTTCTGGTGGCTTTTCTATCCCTGTTCTAGTGGCTTCTCTATCCCTGTTCCGGTGGCTTCTCTATCCCTGTTCTGGTGGCTTCTCTATCCCTGTTCCGGTGGCTTCTCTTCCTATTCTTGTGGCTTCTCTTCCTGTTCTGGTGGCTTCTCTATCCCTGTTCTAGTGGCTTCTCTTCCTGTTCTTGTGGCTTCTCTATCCCTGTTCTGGTGGCTTCTCTTCCTGTTCTAGTGGCTTCTCTATCCCTGTTCTGGTGGCTTTTCTATCCCTGTTCTGGTGGCTTCTCTATCCCTGTTCCGGTGGCTTCTCTATCCCTGTTCTAATGGCTTCTCTATCCCTGTTCTGGTGGCTTCTCTATCCCTGTTCCGGTGGCTTCTCTATCCCTGTTCTAGTGGCTTCTCTATCCCTGTTCTAGTGGCTTCTGTTCCTGTTATTGTGGCTTCTCTATCCCTGTTCCGGTGGCTTCTCTTCCTGTTCTGGTGGCTTCTCTATCCCTGTTCTGGTGGCTTCTCTATCCCTGTTCCGGTGGCTTCTCTATCCCTGTTCTGGTGGCTTCTCTATCCCTGTTCCGGTGGCTTCTCTATCCCTGTTCTGGTGGCTTCTCTATCCCTGTACCGGTGGCTTCTCTATCCCTGTTCTGGTGGCTTCTCTATCCCTGTTCTGGTGGCTTTTCTATCCCTGTTCTGGTGGCTTCTCTATCCCTGTTCCGGTGGCTTCTCTATCCCTGTTCTAGTGGCTTCTCTATCCCTGTTCTAGTGGCTTCTGTTCCTGTTATTGTGGCTTCTCTATCCCTGTTCCGGTGGCTTCTCTTCCTGTTCTGGTGACTTCTCTATCCCTGTTCTAGTGGCTTCTCTATCCCTGTTCTGGTGGCTTTTCTATCCCTGTTCTGGTGGCTTCTCTATCCCTGTTCCGGTGGCTTCTCTATCCCTGTTCTAGTGGCTTCTCTATCCCTGTTCTAGTGGCTTCTGTTCCTGTTATTGTGGCTTCTCTATCCCTGTTCCGGTGGCTTCTCTTCCTGTTCTGGTGGCTTCTCTATCCCTGTTCTGGTGGCTTCTCTATCCCTGTTCCGGTGGCTTCTCTATCCCTGTTCCGGTGGCTTCTCTATCCCTGTTCCGGTGGCTTCTCTATCCCTGTTCTGGTGGCTTCTCTATCCCTGTTCCGGTGGCTTCTCTATCCCTGTTCTGGTGGCTTCTCTATCCCTGTTCTGGTGGCTTCTCTATCCCTGTTCCGGTGGCTTCTCTATCCCTGTTCTGGTGACTTCTCTATCCCTGTTCCGGTGGCTTCTCTATCCCTGTTCTGGTGGCTTCTCTATCCCTGTTCCGGTGGCTTCTCTATCCCTGTTCCGGTGGCTTCTCTATCCCTGTTCCGGTGGCTTCTCTATCCCTGTTCTGGTGGCTTCTCTATCCCTGTTCTGGTGGCTTCTCTATCCCTGTTCTGGTGGCTTCTCTATCCCTGTTCCGGTGGCTTCTCTATCCCTGTTCTGGTGGCTTCTCTATCCCTGTTCTGGTGGCTTCTCTATCCTTGTTCCGGTGACTTCTCTATCCTTGTTCCGGTGGCTTCTCTATCCTTGTTCCGGTGGCTTCTCTATCCCTGTTCCGGTGACTTATCTATACTTGTTCCAGTGGCTTCTCTATCCTTGTTTCGGTGGCTTCTCTATCCCTGTTCCGGTGACTTATCTATCCTTGTTCCAGTGGCTTCTCTATCCCTGTTCTGGTGGCTTCTCTATCCCTGTTCCAGTGGCTTCTCTATCCCTGTTCCGGTGACTTCTCTATCCCTGTTCCAGTGGCTTCTCTATCCCAGTTCCAGTGGCTTCTCTATCCCAGTTCCAGTGGCTTCTCTATCCCAGTTCCGGTGGCTTTTCTATTCCTCTTCTGGTGTCAGCTCCTAGTTTTCTCCCTATCTTTTAACATCCCAATGACAGTTGTCACCAGAACAGGTGTCACCATCGACAGTTTTTCCCTCACCTCTTCTTCTGGTGACTACTCTTGGGTTTTGGATTCCCCCTTCACTTTCTTTCTCTTTGACAATGACCCCCAGTCCAGTACAGATCCGAGGGCTGACACGACACGGATGGCAATAATAACCCCTTTCCCAGCTCCATCCAAAACTGCCTGTAGACCCCCTTTATAGGAGAGGAGAGTTCACATGGAGACACTTCTGATTTCAGCAGAGGGTTTGCCGCACTGTCACGCCAGAGACAAGCCGAGACAATTCACTGGAGCTTCACTCTGAAATTGTTAACCTTCACCTAGTAATATGATTCTCTGCCTACGAGTCACAGGAATAGCTGAGAGGTAATCTCACAAATTCCTGTTTGGTGTCTTTTTTTTTTTATTATTATTTCTATAGGTTCCCGAGTGTCGTAAACACCTTCCCTCCACCAACACAATCACTTGGTGAATCGCCGTGGAACTGGTGGCTGAATACGAGGAATGATAGCCGATCTTGGAACTAATCACCGAATACGAGGAGGACGTAATCGGAATTATGAGTTCCTTCATCAGCGAAGGGTCTCAAGATTAAAAAAACTCCCCCCCCCCCGCCGCTTCCTCTCCCACTTTTATATTTTTCAGAGCGCAATCTCACCGTTGAGTTCTGTCTGCGATACTTTATCGTTTTTCATGTGCAACAGTTAATATTTCAAGGCGAGCTGCAAGGGTTCCACCCCCCCCCCCCCCCCCACCTCAGTCCAAGCAGTACTCACAGCCAAGGTTCTGCCATTTTCATGCATTTTTTGTACATTTTTTGTACATTTTTTATACATTTTCTGTACATTTTTTGTTGCATTTTTTTATGCTTTTTTATGCTTCGTGCATTTTTGTTTTGGCCAATGATAAGCATTATCTGCTGTCTTGTTGTTGTAGCAGAAATGTATCAAAAATGTACATAAAACACGCGCACGTGCATTTTTTTTTTGCAATGTTATTAAAGTCAACATTGTACCAAAGGAGGCATTTAAAAAAAAAACAGTTGCGTTGTGTAAACAGGAACCTTAGGAAAAGACGCCGTTGTGCGACTTACCGGTGCCGGGGCTAAAAGAGGACAAAAGGGACAACTGCCCCCCCCCCCCAACAGAAGATGCCCCCCTCTATACAAAAATAGTATAAAAAAATTGAAAAAATTGTATAAAATAATAATAAAAAAATATTAATAATAAAATAATATTAAATATATATATATACTAATAAATATAATAATAAAATAATATTAAATATATATATACTAATAAATATAATAATAAAATAATATTAAATATATACTAATAAAAAAATATATTTCTATACAAAAATAACACCTTAGGAAAAGACGCCGTTGTGCGACTGACCAGTGCCGGAGCTAAAAGAGGGCAAAAGGGACAACTGTCCCCCCTTAACAAAAGATGCCCCCCTCTATACAAAAATAGTATTAAAAAAATAGAAAAAATTGTATAAAATAATAATAAAAAATATTAATAATAAAATGATATTAAATATATATACTAATAAATATAATAATAAAATAATATTAAATATATACTAATAAAAAAATATATTTCTATACAAAAATAACACCTTAGGAAAAGACGCCGTTGTGCGACTGACCAGTGCCGGAGCTAAAAGAGGGCAAAAGGGACAATTGCCCCCCCCCCAACAGAAGATGCCCCCCTCTATACAAAAATAGGAGAAAAAAATAGAATTTTTTTTATAAAATAATAATAAAAAATATTAATAATAAAATGATATTAAATATATATACTAATAAATATAATAACAAAATAATATTAAATATATACTAATAAAAAAATATATTTCTATACAAAAATAACACCTTAGGAAAAGACGTCGTTGTGCGACTGACCAGTGCCGGAGCTAAAAGAGGGCAAAAGGGACAATTGCCCCCCCAACAGAAGATGCCCCCCTCTATACAAAAATAGTAGAAAAAAATAGAAAAAATTGTATAAAATAATAATAAAAAATATTAATAATAAAATGATATTAAATATATATACTAATAAATATAATAACAAAATAATATTAAATATATACTAATAAAAATATATATTTCTATACAAAAATAACACCTTAGGAAAAGGAGCCGTTGTGCGACTGACCAGTGCCAGAGTTAAAGGAAGGCAAAAGGGACAACTGCCCTGGCCCCCCCCCCCAAAGAAGATGCCCCCCTCTATACAAAAATAGAATAAAAAAATGTATAAAATAAAAATAAAAAATATTAATAATAAAATAATATTAAATATATATACTAATACATATAATAATATAATAATATTAAATATATAGTAATAAAAAAAATATTTCTATACAAAAATAATATAAAACAATTAAAAACATTGTATGAAATAATAAAAAAATTATAATAAAATAATCTTAAATATATACTAAAAGATATAATAATAAAATAATATTAAATATATAGTAATAAAAAAATATATCTATACGAAAATAATATAAAACAATTAAAAACATTGTAGGAAATAATAAAAAAATTATAACAAAATAATATTAAATATATGCTAAAAGATATAATAATAAAATAATATTAAATATATAGTAATAAAAAAATATTTCTATACAAAAATAATATAAAACAATTAAAACCATTGTATAAAATAATAGAAAAAAATAAAAATAAAATAAAAGAAAAAATATTCTAATAAATATAATTTTAAAATAAAGTTACATATATAGTAATAAAAAATTACTTTCTATACAAAAATAATCTAAAACAATTAAAAACATTGTATGTAATAAAAAAAATTATAATAAAATAATAATAAATATATACTAAAAGAGATAATAATAAAATAATATTAAATATATACTAATAAAAAATGACTTTCTATACACAAATAATATAAAACAATAGATTTTTTTTATAAAATAATAGATTTTTTTTAAATAAAATAATAGAAAAAAAATTACTAATAATTATAATAATAAAATAATATTAAATATATACTAATAAAAAATGACTTTCTATACAAAAAAATAGAAAACAATAGAAAAAATTGTATAAAACAATAGAAAAAAACAAAAATAAAATAATAGAAAAAATGTACTAATAAATATAATAAAATAATATTAAATCAATAATAAAAAAATTACTTTCTATACAAAAATAATAGAAAATAATAGAAAAAATAAAAATAAAATAATAGAAAAAAATAAAAATAAAATAGAAAAAATATACTAATAAATATAATATAAAAATAATATTAAATATATAGTAATAAAAGATTACTTTCTATACAAAAATAATCTAAAACAATAGAAAAATTTGTATAATATAATAGAAAAAAATAATATTAAATGTATACTAATAAATATAATATTAACCGCTTAGCGACCAGCGCACGCACATTTACGTCTGCACAATGGCATGGGCAGGCAAATGGGTGTACCTGTATGTCCCTTTAAATTTGCTGCCCAGAAGGGCGCGCGGGCGCGCCTGCCGCGTGCCTTATGAGTCCGCTCGCGGGTCCCGGGAACTCGATATATAGTAAATATATAGTAATAAAAAATGTATTTCTATACAAAAATTATATAAAATAATATAAAAAATTGTACAAAATAATAAAAAATAAATAATAATAAAATGGTATAAAATATATACTTATAAAATAATATAAAATATATACTAATAAAATAATATAAAATATATAATAATAAAATAATCTAAAATATATACTGATAAAATAATATAAAATATATACTTATAAAATAATATAAAATATGTACTAATACAATAATCTAAAATATATAATAGCTCTAACGAGCAGGGCCCTCTGATCCCTCCTGCATTGAATTGTATCGTAACTGTACTGTTTCCCCCATGTTGTAAAGCGCTGCACAAAACTGTTGGCGCTATATAAACCCTGTATAATAATAATAATATAATATATACTAATAAAATAATATAACACATATACTAATTAAAAAACGACTTTCCTTTATTAAATGTATCTTGGGAAGTCATATTTTGCCAGCCATCATCTGTAAATGTTTTTACTTTGGACTGGTATATGGTATCGTTTTTAAAAACAAATTCTGGCAACTCAAGCGAGCCACAAATAGAGCGCTATGACTGCGCGTGTGTGCGCATGCGCGACCTCAGAATGACGTTCTGTCATGCATTTAAAAAAATGGGTGACTGTCATTGAAAATGTAAACCAGCTCCATGTATGAGGGGGCACCCCCAAAACCTGAAGTGCCCCGGGCCCCCCCAGGGTCTAAATCTGGCCCTTAAGGCTGATGAAAAAAATTGCGCAGATGTATACAGAGGATTGGATGGAGAAAAAGAAGGAGGGGGAGGAGGTAGAATCCCTTCCCCCCCCCCCCCCAAGCTCATCCTGAAAAATGTAACTGTTGTAAAAATAAAACAAAGCGATTGATTTTCTAAAACTGGGGAGTTCAAAATCTGGTGCGGCTCTGCGTGGTGACCAATCAGCTTCCAACTTCAGATTTTTCAATTAAGCTTTGATAAAAAAAAAACAAAAAAAAAAAACTGGAAGCTGATTGGTTTCTATGCAGAGCTGCACCAGATTTTATACTTCCCAGTTCTAGTGAATCAACCCCAAAGGAGGTTATTTGCGAAAGGCAAATCCACTTTGCACTACAAGTGCAATCTACAAGTGCAATCTACAAGTGCAATCTACAAGTGCAATCTACAAGTGCAATCTACAAGTGCAATCTACAAGTGCAATCTACAAGTGCAATCTACAAGTGGAAAGTGCACTTAAAATTGCAGTCGCTGTAAATCTGAGGGGTAGATCTGAATTGAGGGGAAGCTCTGCTGGTTTTATTATCCAATCATGTACAAGCTAAGATGGTGTTTTTTATTTTCCTTGCATGTCCCCCTCGGATCTACAGCGACTGCCCCTCCAAGTGGACTTCCAGATGCACTTTGCACTTGTAGTTTGCACTTGTAGTGCAAAGTGGATTTGCCTTCAGTAAATAACCCCCTAAGTATCGATGACGGATCTCAGCTACATTGTTGCGGAGGCACGAATACGGCTACAATGACTCGAAGTCGATCGAGATCTGGAACAAGTCCCGTCTTGATGAGCCCCCAGGTGGAAGGTCCCCGGCTCCTAGACGGTTGTACAACACCAACAACTCCCCCGTCAAGTGCTGACCTGTGCAGTAGCGAAGCTGTTAAGGGAACGATCGATCCTCCCCGTCCCGCCACAATACGCTCATGTGAGTGGACAATACAGCGCAAACAATCCAAGGTTCAGAACGGAGGCATTGATACATTCATCGGCAAATATTTGCCGACATCCATACATGGTGACGGTATTTAACCCTTGGCACGGAAGGCAATGCTATGCTCTGGGCTGATAAGGGGTTAACGCCGCCTGTCAGTCAGCTGCCCTCGGGAGGGGGGGGGAATTTCATGCAACTGGAGCAGGTCGCGCTCTTCACCAATAGACTCTTCGCCAATATCTTCGAAGCAACCCCGCGGTGCCGGAAAAGTGCACAGACATGCAGGAGGAGCGCCCGGAGCTACAACTGGCAGGAATTCCCTTTCGGTTGAGTGACGAGCCGCGCACACCTTCTGTAAATTCCTACGAATATTCCAGCTGTGCGTCCTCCATGATGATCCGGAGGGTGGAAGTCACGGCAAGATAAAATAATGAGCGGTGGAGTCTGCATGGGACTGGACACACATTCTCCGCCTGGGGACTTTTATTTTCCTGGACCCCCCTCCTCTCCAGCCCACCTGGGAACCCCCCCACCAGCGACTCGCAGACGTAGATGTCATCTGACTTACCTTGCTGGTCTGCCTTCACTTGTAAGCAGACGGATGATTCTCTGACCCACCCCATGGCATGCTCTGGGATAGAAGGACTTGTGCTGATCCTATCCTCTTCTCAGCTGACAAGAATTGCTCCCACCTCCTGGGGAGAGGAGGAGAGGAGGGGGGGGGGGGTGTCCGCCCTGCGTTCTGCATTCACACCATCTCAGCGTTTCACAGGCAGGAAGATAAAAAGAAGATACTTTCCTCCGACACATTAATGATACGTTCGGATTCCTCGCAGTCCTCCTGCATTGAATGATCCGTTCCAGATATCCGAATCACAAGAACTTCACTCCTCTCTGCACATGGAAGTCCAAAAAAATACGCAGAGCTACGCTGGCTATGCATTATTGATATTATTACACGTAGTTATATAGCGCCATCAATTTACGCAGCGCTTTACATATATATATTATACATTCACATCAGTCCCTACCCTCAAGGTCCCTAACTCACATTCATACATACGCATACTAGGGCCAATTTTTAGACAGGATCCAAATAGCCTACCAGCATGTCTTTGGAGCGTGGGAGGAAACCGGAGCACCCGGAGGAAACCCGCACAGGGAGAACATGCAAACTCCAGGCAGGTGGTGTCGTGGTCGGGATTCGAACCAGCAAATTTTTTCACTGCTAGTTGAAACTGCTAACCATTACACCACTGTTCCGCCCATGTGATGGTCCATGGGGCTCATTCACACGGGTGTCTAAAACACCACACCTTCCATGTCGGGGACGCATTCAACGTGCACTACCGAAAGATGCGTTTTGGTTTTTGTTTCATTCGTTTTTGTTCGTTTATCAGATCATTCGTTACGTCGGACGCATTCGTATTCCTTCCGTTCCATTCGTTTGGATGCGGCATTCGTTACTTCAGATCATTCGTAGTCGCTCTCGATATGTTTTATCCCCCCCACACCTTTCACCGTTTTTTGTTACCCGTCTCCGGACTTGTTGTATCTTATCTATATCTTTCTGTAAGTGAGGTCTCCAGAACTGGACACAGTATTCTAAATGAGGTCTCACTCAATGGCGTCCCTAGGGGGGGCCAGAGGGGGCCCTGGCCCCCCCAACATTATGCTGTGCCCCACCATGTGCCCCCCCCAAAAAAAAAATTTTTTTGTTTTTTGCATTTTGCTCGGGCCGCCGCTGGAGTAACACAGGTTCTCCTGAGAGGGAGAGCGTCCCCAGCTCCTGCAGGGGATTTCTCCACCCTCCCTCTGCTTGCTGACACTGCATAATGCGAGCGCTCACACAACCACAGCCGCCCGATCTGCTCCTTCCCCTGCATCCTCATTGGCACGGAGAAGAGTGAGTTGCAGGAAGGACTCCACAAGCACTGTGGGGGGGGGGGGGGAGGGGGGCCCAAGTCTTCATCTCAGTTACTGAAAAAACAGACTGATTTCTTCCATCCTTAGGACAGGAGAACCAGCCTGTAAATTCCGAGAGTGGTGACTGCAAGCTGAGCCGAGTGTCAGTCTATGACACTCTTTCACAGCCCAGCGAGTCCAGCCACACACCCCCCCCCCCCTCACTCTCCTCACATACGAGCAGGGAGGAATACAGCTCCTCCTCCTCCTTCCAGTCCCGCCCACACTATCCCGGCGTGCTGTATCTGAAGAGAGGGGATGTGTGGGCGGGAAATATGAAAATCAGCAGCATTCCTGGCTGTGTGTGAATGATGCCTGAGATTCTAGCCTGGACCGTGGGTACCGTAGATACTCGAGTATAAGCCGAGATTTTCAGCCCTTTTTTTGGGCTGAAAGTCCCCCCTCGGCTTATACTCGAGTCAGCGAAATTGAATATTGTAAATTGTACCTGAAGGCTGCGGCATCCATCGTTTAAAACTCGCGGGCTCCTCCTGGTCCCTTCCGTGATAGGCGGAACTGTGTCTGCTGAGAATCGCCTATCATGAACGTTCTCTCATCCTCAGTTTCCCAGCAGACGTCCGTGATTGGCGGAACACTGAACACAGTGTCTGCTGGGATGGGTGAAGATGAGAGAACGTTCGTGATAGGCGATTCTCAGCAGGCAGTTCCGCCTATCACGGAAGAGACCAGGAAGAGAGCGCGAGTTTTAAACGATGGACGCCGCAGCCTTCAGGTACAATTTTACAATGTTCAATTATAATTCTAGGGAAACAGTGAGGATGGGCACAGTGAGGATGGGCACAGTGAGGATGGGCACTTGTGAGGATGGGAACACGTGAGGATGGGAACACATGAGGATGGGAACAGTGAGGATGGGAACAGTGAGGATGGGAACAGTGAGGTGGCAATGGGCTTAGTGAAGTTGCAATGGGTGGGCATTGTTGACCCACGGCTTATACTCGAGTCAGTAAGTTTTCCCAGGTTTTTGTGGTAACATTAGGTACCTCGGCTTATACTCGGGTCGGTTTATACTCGAGTATATACGGTAAGTGTGTGCACTGCAGACTGCAGTACACTGTAATCACTGAACTGCATTATCTCCATTCCTTCTCTCCCCCATCTGTCTCCCTCCCCCTCTCCTGTTCTTTCAAGACATTCACAATTTACTTTCACTTTCAGTTAGGCAGGTAATAGACGGTGCAAATTTCTTTCCTGCATCCACAGATTGCAGGAAAGAAACTTGCATGATTCCCCCATCAACACAGACAGTGCTGACAGAGGAATATCCCTCCTGCCCAGCAATTGTATTCTCCCGACAAGCAGTGATTATCACTAGTGGCTATAGCAATCACTAGTGATAATCATAAGAGAATCTGCTCATTAGGCCTCATGCCCACGTTTTTGAGCTGCAAATAGCATAGACGTTTTTAAGCTGTAAAAAAAAACCCAGGACCAGTGCGTTCCTCAGCGTCAGAATTAGGCAGAAAAAAACGCGAGCGTCAAAAACACGCAAAAAAAAAACGTCGGAGCTAAAAAACGCGACCGCGCGTTATTGCGCGTTTTTGCGTGTTATTGAGCGTTTTTGGACGCTCGCGTTTTTTTCTGCCTAACTCCGACGCTGAGGAACGCACTGGTCCTGGGTTTTTTTTATAGCTTAAAAACGTCTATGCTGTTTGCAGCTCAAAAACGTCTAGGTGGGCATGAAGCTATAGACTAACATGGACAGGCGTTTTTAAGCTGTAAAAAACGCTAAAAAACGCGGCTGTAAAAACGTCTGTGGGCATGAGGCCTAATGGTTCAAATCTCAGCCAGTTCCTGCTGAACCAGCTGAGATTTAAACTGTCTATGGCTGGTCTTAGCTCTTAGGCAGCCCATACATTGATCACTTTTTTTCATTCAACTATTAGGTTGAATGAAAAAAAAAAGAATAAATGATCCAATTCCCCCATCTACACATTATAGGTGGATGGGGGAATCCTCCCAGTGTGGACCAGTGCTGGAACAACAACCAGAGTTGCTGTCCTGTCCCGGCTATTCACAGCGCTGGTCTCTGTCTCCATGGCAGCGGCGGCAGCACATTGGAACCCAGGGCTGGTTACTTTATGGGGCTGATGTACAGGAGGGCCAGCACAATTTGTTGTTAGAAATGGGCTGGGCATGTTCAAAATTCTACATGCCAGAGCCTGCCAGGAAGCCCACACTGCACAGATCAGGAAATGTCTCACTGGCTGTGATTAGCACTGTGGAGTGTCGGCTTCCTGGCGGGAGATCGGGCATGTGGGATTTCAAACACACCCGAGCCCATCTCTATTGTAGGGTGACCATGTGTCCCAGATTGCCCGGGACAGTCCCGCATTTTGCAGATCTGTCACGGGTCCCGGGCACCTTCATTCAGGGACAATACAGTGTCCCTGAATGAAACTGACACAGCCACCCCCCTGGGCCACTCTGATGCCCCCAAAAAAGGCCACCGCCTCGCCACTTCTTTACACACTAACAGTACGTGTCCTGGCTGGTCGAAGCCCCAGCATTCTGAGCGTAGGAGGATTTAACTTCCTCCTCCTCCTTTGCCCCTAGTGCTTTAACTCCACCCACCTCCTCCCCAATCTTCTCCGGCGGCATGCTCAGAGGGATGGGAACTGCCAGGATTTGAGAGCAACTCTCAATACTCAGAGGTGAGGCCAGGCGCCGGGGATGGATGTAACACCATGTGTGTCATGAAACACTGCAGAGAGGACGACAGATGAGCTGGCAGCAGAGGCAGTGGCGGATGTTGGTCATGGGATCATAGGCGGCCCCCCTCCCCCGTCGGTCAGTCAGTCAAGGCCCCGCACTTACCCCATTTAGCGGGCAGTGCTCCGGGGGGAGGGGGGCTGCCGTCTCAGTTCCCCAACGTCTCCTCCCTCCACTTCCTGGTGGCCAATCCGATCGGATCTCTTTTCGGCCAATCGGGTGATGGGTCTCATGACCCCCTTAAAGTGAAGGACTACAGGTCCCAGCATGAACTCCTCAGAGCTGAAGATGGAACACCCTCCACACACCCAATAGTGAAGAACTACAGGTCCCAGCATGAACCCGTGAAATCTATAGGGTCACAACTTTAGATCTCAGGGGTTCATGCTGGGACTTGTAGTCCTTCAATTTTGGGGACGTAATCCCCCAAAAGTGAAAGACTACAGGTCCCAACATGAACCCCTCAGAGCCGAAGATGTGACCCCCCCAACTAGTAAAGAACTACAGATCCCAGTATGAATTCATGAAATGTATGGGGTCACAAAAAAAGGTATCAAAAAATCATCTTTTTTGGGCGGGGGTGTTCCTGAATGGCAGCTTGGAAATGTGGTCACCCTACTCTATTGGTTGTAGACAGTTGAGGTCCCTGCAGGTTGCTTAGCAGCAGTGGAGCCTTCTCTGACATGCTGATCGGGATGCAATCCAGGTGATGCTCCTAGTCAAATCCTAGTGTTAAATATCAGTGATTTTATTGATCAAAGCCCACACTTTACAGGCATAGAGCCCACATGGCTGCTGAACATACGGTTGATTATATATATATATATGTGGTTGTACTCTTGATGCTAATAAATACTGTGTTTATTAGATCTGACTGGGAGCATCACTAGGATCACATCCCGATCAGCATGTCAACAGAGAAGGTTATACAGCATTACTGCTGCTAGGTGACCAGCTGGGGGCTCGGCTCTCTATAACCAATAGTGCCAGCCTTCCCCTACATGCACACATAATGTCACCAACACAAAGTCCTAATAGACTGCCGCCGCTGCCAAGGAGACAGATGCCAGACCAGTGCTTTCAATAGCAGGGACAGGACAGCTGGGGAACCCCACAGTGGCAGAACACCAGGGCCCGGTGGCAAGACAACCTTTGCAACCCTTATAGTTCTCCCACTGCTTTGGACCCTTATATTTTCTTGGTGTGCTGGTGACATATATCTCTTGTTTTCTGCCACCCTGGGGGGCCCCAGTATAGTAGGAAGGGAGCTCACTGCAGAACACGTGAAAGGGCCCGTTTGTGGGATCGTAGTAAAGGGCCCCAGGATATATATATATACAGTCAGGTCCATAAATATTGGGACATCGACACAATTCCAATCTTTTTGGCTCTATATACCACAACAATGGATTTTAAATTAAACTAAAATTTGAGGGTATTTACATCCAAATCAGGTGAACGGTGTAGGAATTACAACAGTTTGTATTTGTGCCTCACACTTTTTAAGGGACCAAAAGTAATGGGACAATTGGCTGCTCAGCTGTTCCATGGCCAGGTGTGTGTTATTCCCTCATTATCCCATTTACAAGGAGCAGATAAAAGGTCCAGAGTTCATTTCAAGTGTGCTATGTGCATTTGGAATCTGTTACTGTCAACTCTCAATATGAGATCCAAAGAGCTGTCACTATCAGTGAAGCAAGCCATCATTAGGCTGAAAAAACAAAACAAACCCATCAGAGAGATAGCAAAAACATTAGGTGTGGCCAAATTAACTGTTTGGAACATCCCTTAAAAAGAAAGAACGCCCCGGTGAGCTCAGCAACACCAAAAGACACGGAAGACCACGGAAAACAACTGTGGTGGATGAGCGAAGAATTCTTTCCCTGGTGAAGAAAACACCCTTCACAACAGTTGGCCAGATGAAGAACACTCTCCAGGAGGTAGGTGTATGTGTGTCAGATGAAGAACACTCTCCAGGAGGTAGGTGGATGTGTGTCAGATGAAGAACACTCTCCAGGTGGTAGGTGTGTGTGTGTGTCAGATGAAGAACACTCTCCAGGAGGTAGGTGGATGTGTGTCAGATGAAGAACACTCTCCAGGTGGTAGGTGTGTGTGTGTGTCAGATGAAGAACACTCTCCAGGAGGTAGGTGTATGTGTGTCAGATGAAGAACACTCTCCAGGAGGTAGATGTATGTGTGTCAGATGAAGAACACTCTCCAGGAGGTAGGTGTATGTGTGTCAGATGAAGAACACTCTCCAGGAGGTAGGTGGATGTGTGTCAGATGAAGAACACTCTCCAGGTGGTAGGTGTGTGTGTGTGTCAGATGAAGAACACTCTCCAGGAGGTAGGTGTATGTGTGTCAGATGAAGAACACTCTCCAGGAGGTAGGTGGATGTGTGTCAGATGAAGAACACTCTCCAGGTGGTAGGTGTGTGTGTGTGTCAGATGAAGAACACTCTCCAGGAGGTAGGTGGATGTGTGTCAGATGAAGAACACTCTCCAGGTGGTAGGTGTGTGTGTGTGTCAGATGAAGAACACTCTCCAGGAGGTAGGTGTATGTGTGTCAGATGAAGAACACTCTCCAGGAGGTAGATGTATGTGTGTCAGATGAAGAACACTCTCCAGGAGGTAGGTGTATGTGTGTCAGATGAAGAACACTCTCCAGGAGGTAGGTGCATGTGTGTCAGATGAAGAACACTCTCCAGGAGGTAGGTGTATGTGTGTCAGATGAAGAACACTCTCCAGGAGGTAGGCGTATGTGTGTCATATGAAGAACACTCTCCAGGAGGTAGGTGGATGTGTGTCAGATGAAGAACACTCTCCAGGAGGTAGGTGTATGTGTGTCAGATGAAGAACACTCTCCAGGAGGTAGGTGTATGTGTGTCAGATGAAGAACACTCTCCAGAAGGTAGGTGTATGTGTGTCAGATGAAGAACACTCTCCAGGAGGTAGGTATATGTGTGTCAGATGAAGAACACTCTCCAGGAGGTAGGTGGATGTGTGTCAGATGAAGAACACTCTCCAGGAGGTAGGTGGATGTGTGTCAGATGAAGAACACTCTCCAGGAGGTAGGTGTATGTGTGTCAGATGAAGAACACTCTCCAGGAGGTAGGTGTATGTGTGTCAGATGAAGAACACTCTCCAGGAGGTAGGTATATGTGTGTCAGATGAAGAACACTCTCCAGGAGGTAGGTGGATGTGTGTCAGATGAAGAACACTCTCCAGGAGGTAGGTGGATGTGTGTCAGATGAAGAACACTCTCCAGGAGGTAGGTATATGTGTGTCAGATGAAGAACACTCTCCAGGTGGTAGGTGTGTGTGTGTGTCAGATGAAGAACACTCTCCAGGAGGTAGGTGTATGTGTGTCAGATGAAGAACACTCTCCAGGAGGTAGGTGTATGTGTGTCAGATGAAGAACACTCTCCAGGAGGTAGGTATATGTGTGTCAGATGAAGAACACTCTCCAGGAGGTAGGTGGATGTGTGTCAGATGAAGAACATTCTCCAGGAGGTAGGCGTATGTGTGTCATATGAAGAACACTCTCCAGGTGGTAGGTGTGTGTGTGTGTCAGATGAAGAACACTCTCCAGGAGGTAGGTGTATGTGTGTCAGATGAAGAACACTCTCCAGGAGGTAGGTGTATGTGTGTCAGATGAAGAACACTCTCCAGGAGGTAGGTATATGTGTGTCAGATGCAGAACACTCTCCAGGAGGTAGGTGGATGTGTGTCAGATGAAGAACATTCTCCAGGAGGTAGGCGTATGTGTGTCATATGAAGAACATTCTCCAGGAGGTAGGTGTATGTGTGTCAGATGAAGAACACTCTCCAGGAGGTAGGTGCATGTGTGTCAGATGAAGAACACTCTCCAGGAGGTAGGTGTATGTGTGTCAGATGAAGAACACTCTCCAGGAGGTAGGTGTATGTGTGTCAGATGAAGAACACTCTCCAGGAGGTAGGTGTATGTGTGTCAGATGAAGAACACTCTCCAGGAGGTAGGTGTATGTGTGTCAGATGAAGAACACTCTCCAGGAGGTAGGTGTATGTGTGTCAGATGAAGAACACTCTCCAGGAGGTAGGTGTATGTGTGTCAGATGAAAAACACTCTCCAGGAGGTAGGTGTATGTGTGTCAGAGGAAGAACACTCTCCAGGAGGGAGGTGTATGTGTGTCAGATGAAGAACACTCTCCAGGAAGTAGGTGGATGTGTGTCAGATGAAGAACACTCTCCAGGAGGTAGGTGTATGTGTGTCAGATGAAGAACACTCTCCAGGAGGTAGGTGTATGTGTTTCAGATGAAGAACACTCTCCAAGAGGTAGGTGTATGTGTGTCAAAGTCACCAATCAAGAGAAGACTTCACCAGAGTGAATACAGAGGGTTCACCACAAGATGTAAACCATTGGTGAGCCTCAAAAACAGGAAGGCCAGATTACAGTTTGCCAAACAACATCTAAAAAAGCCTTCCCAGTTCTGGAAGAACATCCTATGGACAGATGAGACCGAGATCAACTTGTACCAGAGTGATGGGAAGAGAAGAGTATGGAGAAGGAAAGGAACTGCTCATGATCCAAAGCATACCACCTCATCAGTGAAGCATGGTGGTGTTAGTGTCATGGCGTGGGCATGTATGGCTGCCGATGGAACTGGTTCTCTTGTATTTATTGATGATGTGACTGCTGACAAAAGCAGCAGGATGAATTCTGAAGTGTTTCTGGCAATATTATTATCGGCTCATATTCAGCCAAATGCTTCAGAACTCATTGGACGTCGCTTCACAGTGCAGATGGACAATGACCCGAAGCATACTGCGAAAGCAACCAAAGAGTTTTTTAAGGGAAAGAAGTGGAATGTTATGCAATGGCCAAGTCAATCACCTGACCTGAATCCGATTGAGCATGTATTTCACTTGCTGAAGACAAAACTGAAGGGAAAATGCCCCAAGTACAAGCAGGAACTGAAGACAGTTGCAGTAGAGGCCTGGCAGAGCATCACCAGTGATGAAACCCAGCGCCTGGTGATGTCATCGCGTTCCACACTTCAGGCTGTAATTGACTGCAAAGGATTTGCAACCAAGTATTAAAAAGTGAAAGTTTGATTGATGATTGTTAATCTGTCCCATTACTTTTGGTCCCTTAAAAAGTGTGGGGCACATCTACAAACTGTTGTAATTCCTCCTACACCGTTCACCTGATTTGGATGTAAATTCCCTCAAATTAAAGCTGAAAGTCTGCAGGTAAAGCACATCTTGTTCCTTTCATTTCTAATCCATTGTGGTGGTGTATAGAGCCAAAAAGATTAGAATTGTGTCCATGTCCCAATATTTATGGACCTGACTGTATATATGTCCCTGTCCCCCCATGTGCCCCCCCCCCCTAAAATATGAAAGCTGGAGACGCCACTGGTCTCACTAAAGATCTATATAGAGGAATCAGGACCTCCTTCCTCCTGCTGGTGACCCCTCTAGTGATATAAAGATCTATATAGAGGAATCAGGACCTCCTTCCTCCTGCTGGTGACCCCTCTAGTGATATGAAGATCTATATAGAGGAATCAGGACCTCCTTCCTCCTGCTGGTGACCACTCTAGTGATATAAAGATCTATATAGAGGAATCAGGACCTCCTTCCTCCTGCTGGTGACCCCTCTAGTGATATAAAGATCTATATAGAGGAATCAGGACCTCCTTCCTCCTGCTGGTGACCCCTCTAGTGATATAAAGATCTATATAGAGGAATCAGGACCCCCTTCCTCCTGCTGGTGACCCCTCTAGTAATATAAAGATCTATATAGAGGAATCAGGACCTCCTTCCTCCTGCTGGTGACCCCTCTAGTGATATAAAGATCTATATAGAGGAATCAGGACCTCCTTCCTCCTGCTGGTGACCCCTATAGTGATAGATCTATATAGAGGAATCAGAACCTCCTTCCTCCTGCTGGTGATCCCTCTAGTGATATAAAGATCTATATAGAGGAATCAGGACCTCCTTCCTCCTGCTGCTGACCCCTCTAGTGATATAAAGATCTATACAGAGGAATCAGAACCTCCTTCCTCCTGCTGGTGACCCCTCTAGTGATATAAAGATCTATATAGAGGAATCAGGACCTCCTTCCTCCTGCTGGTGATCCCTCTAGTGATATAAAGATCTATATAGAGGAATCGGGACCTCCTTCCTCCTGCTGGTGATCCCTCTAGTGATATGAAGATCTATATAGAGGAATCGGGACCTCCTTCCTCCTGCTGGTGACCCCTCTAGTGATATAAAGATCTATATAGAGGAATCAGGACCTCCTTCCTCCTGCTGGTGACCCCTCTAGTGATATGAAGATCTATATAGAGGAATCAGGACCCCCTTCCTCCTGCCGGTGACCCCTCTAGTGATATATAAAGATCTATATAGAGGGATCAGGACCTCCTTCCTCCTGCTGGTAACCCCTCTAGTGATAGATCTATATAGAGGAATCAGGACCTCCTTCCTCCTGCTGGTGACCCTTCTAGTGATATAAAGATCTATATAGAGGAATCAGGACCTCCTTCCTCCTGCTGGTGACCCCTCTAGTGATATAAATATCTATATAGAGAAATCAGGACCTCCTTCCTCCTGCTGGTGACCCCTCTAGTGATATAAAGATCTATATAGAGGAATCAGGACCCCCTTCCTCCTGCTGGTGACCCCTCTAGTGATATAAAGATCTATATAGAGGAATCAGGACCCCCTTCCTCCTGCTGGTGACCCCTCTAGTGATATAAAGATCTATATAGAGGAATCAGGACCTCCTTCCTCCTGCTGGTGACCCCTCTAGTGATATAAAGATCTATATAGAGGAATCAGGACCCCCTTCCTCCTGCTGGTGACCCCTCTAGTGATATAAAGATCTATATAGAGGAATCAGGACACCCTTCCTCCTGCTGGTCACCCCTCTAGTGATATATAAAGATCTATATAGAGGAATCAGGACCTCCTTCCTCCTGCTGGTGACCCCTCTAGTGATATAAAGATCTATATAGAGGAATCAGGACCCCCTTCCTCCTGCTGGTCACCCCTCTAGTGATGCCTCCTGTATTCTATTCACTTTTCCCACTGCCTGAAATAAGCACCCCCAAATCTTTTTCTTCTGTAGTGCTGTACCCCCAATGTTGTACTCTCTCAGGGGATTCTTTTTCTCTAGGTACATTATTTTACATTTAGAAATATTGAACTGCAGTCTTTCACACGGTAGCACGTGAAATTTTGCACACATTCATGAAACACGCAAAAAACGTGCATCATGCTTGCCATGCTGTCCACTGATAAAGGCCCCCAAATGCACCGAACAAGAAGCGTGTGCATGCGAAAGTGCATGACAAATCTGCAAAAAATCCTCAGGAAAAAAAAATGCACAAAGCTTGAAGGGCACGAGCGTCTTTGCCGCATTTGTTGCGCACAGAGAAGCCCATTGACATGAATGGACTGCCCTATATGCAAAGCGCAACAATGCACATAAAAGCCCCGGTCACACCTCAGCATTTATCTCATTGCATAAAAAACACATAAAAAATGAAATGGAACACATAAAAAACACAAGAAAAAGGTACGTGCAGAAACGCATCTGGAATGCATCCGAACTGCGTTTCTGTGGTGAGAACTGGCCCTGAAGCTTGTATCTCTAAAACGCTCAACAAGCCATTCCTTTCAATGACCCCCGTTCACATGTGAGCGTTCCGTCACCTGAGGCAAAACACCTGTCACTCAAAAAAGTACATGAGCTTCTTTTTGGCAGATTGGAGGCAGATTGGGTCTCATAGACTTCAATGGGAATGCCTGAAAACGTGCGACATTACGAGCATTTTACAAGTGTTTTGTTGTACGTTTTCTGCTCAAACAGCAGCTCTCCACCCCTAATCTCCTCCCTCTTGTGCTTTCTATTGGCTAAACAAAAATGCCTGAAGCTCTCGCATTTTTGAAAGTTTTTCTGGCATTTTTTCAGGTGTTTGTATCGGCGTTTTTGAGTATTTTTAACAGCGTTTTTTTTTTTAGCCAATAGAAAAAAATATTTCATCATTTGTTGCTGTGTTTTTCAGCTTTTCATCCACTTTTATTTATTATTTAATTATTATTATTTATTTATTTTTTTACTTTTTTTTTGTTGCAAGGGTTTAGGAATTAAAGGTTAGGGTTAGGGCAGGGGTCTCAAACTCAAATTACCTGAAGGCCACTGGACACGTTTTCATATCCCATGGGGGCCGCATGCAAACTTTTAAACTTCAAAAACATCATTAAACTTTATACAGCGATGGTGACTGCTTGCTACCAGTCACTGCAGCCTCACTGTGCCCATTAAATGCAGCCTCACCAGTGTCCATTAAATGCAGCCTCACCAGTGTCTATCAAATGCAGCCTCACCAGTGTCTATCAAATGCAGCCTTATCAGTGCCCTCCGAATGCAGCCTCACCATCAAATGCAGCCTTATCAGTGCCCATCAAATGCAGCCTTATCAGTGCCCACCAAATGCAGCCTCACCAGTGCCCACCAAATGCAGCCTCACCATCAAATGCAGCCTTACCTTCAAATTCAGCCTTATCAGATGCCCATCAAATGCAGCCTTATCAGTGCCCACCAAATGCAGCCTCACCAGTGCCCACCAAATGCAGCCTCATCAGTGCCCATCAAATGCAGCCTCACCAGTGCCCACCAAATGCAGCCTCACCAGTGCCCACCAAATGCAGCCTCGCCATCAAATTCAGCCTCACCAGTGCCCACCAAATGCAGCCTCACCAGTGCCCATCAAATGCAGCCTTATCAGTGCCCTTCAAATGCAGCTTCACCATCAAATGCAGCCTTATCAGTGCCCATCAAATGCAGCCTTATCAGTGCCCATCAAATGCAGCCTTATCAGTGCCCACCAAATGCAGCCTCACCAGTGCCCACCAAATGCAGCCTCACCAGTGTATATCAAATGCAGCCTTATCAGTGCCCTTCAAATGCAGCCTCACCATCAAATGCTGCCTTATCAGTGCCCTTCAAATGCAGCCTTATCAGTGCCCATCAAATGCAGCCTTATCAGTGCCCACCAAATGCAGCCTCACCAGTGCCCAGCAAATGCAGCCTCACCATCAAATGCAGCCTCACCTTCAAATTCAGCCTTATCAGTGCCCATCAAATGCAGCCTTATCAGTGCCCATCAAATGCAGCCTCACCAGTCCCCACTAAATGCAGCCTCATCAGTGCCCATCAAATGCAGCCTCACCAGTGCCCACCAAATGCAGCCTCACCAGTGCCCACCAAATGCAGCCTCACCAGTGCCTATCAAATGCAGCCTCACCAGTGTCCATCAAATGCAGCCTCACCAGTGCCCATCAAATGCATCCTTATCAGTGCCCATCAAATGTAGCCGCACCAGTGCCCATCAAATGCAGCCTCGCCAGTGCCCATTACATGCAGCCTCACCAGTGCCCATCAAATGCAGCCTTATCAGTGCCCATCAAATGCAGCCTCACCAGTGCCTATCAAATGCAGCCTTATCAGTGCCCATCAAATGCAGCCTCACCAGTGCCCATCAAATGCAGCCTTATCAGTGCCCATCAAATTCAGCCTTATCAGTGCCCACCAAATGCAGCCTCACCAGTGCTCATCAAATGCAGCCTCACCAGTGCCCATCATATGCAGCCTTACCTGTGCCCAGCAAATGCAGTATTATCAGTGCCCACAGCACACAGCCTCACTGTGCCCATCAAACACAGCCTCTCCAGTGCCGATCTGCCGCTGTGTCACGGAGTTTGCATATAAATTGCCTGGGGCGAAAACTGTAACAAAGTCCCACTTCCTAGACCGGCTCCCATGACACACGTCACACTGATTAAACTTTGCGACATTGGATCAGTGTGCCGCCTATCACAGACTGAAAAATTCAGACCCAAGTTCCATCCACCCACCCAGGATCGGCCCTGCCGCTGCAACCACAGCTCAAATCGGCCCCAGGACAGGCGGGCTACCGGGAAATTTCCCAGTATCCCTGTAGGCCAGTCTGACCCTGATTACGGGGAACCAGTCTTGCGGGCCGTAAATGGCCCACGGGCCGGTAATTTGAGACCCCTGGGTTAGGGGTTAATATATTTATTTATTTTATTATTATTTATTTGCCTTCTTATTATTACTGTATTTATTTATTTTGTTAGGATTAGGGGTTAATATTAGGGTTAAGATTAGGATTAGGGGTTAATGTTAGGGGTTAGGGGTTAATATTAGAGTTAGGATTAGGGTTTAGGGTTAGGGGTTAATATTAGGGTATGGGGTTAGAATTAGGGGTTAATATTAAGGTTAAGATTAGGGTTAGGACTAAGGGTTAATATTAGGGTTTGGAATTAGGATTAGAATTTAAGATTAGGGTTAAGGGTTAATATTAGGGATAGGATTAGCGTTTAATATCAGGGTTAGGGGTTAATAATAAAGTTTGGGGTTAGGATTAGGGGTTAGGATTAGAGTTGAAGATTAGGGTTAAGAGTTAATATTAGGGATAGGTGTTAGAATTAGGATTTAGAATTAAGGGTTAATATTAGGGTTAGGGTTAGATTTAGGATTAAGGGTTAATATTAGGGTTAGGGGCTAGGATTAGGGTTTGGGATTAGGGGTTAATATCGGGGTTAGGGGTTAAGTGTTTTGTTGTCCTATTTCTGCTCAAACAGCAGCTCTCCACCCCTAATCTCCTCCCTCTTGTGCTTTCTATTGGCTAAACAAAAATGCCTGAAGCTCTCATGTTTTTGACAGTTTTTTTTCGGGCATTTTTTCATGGGTTTGTATGGGCGTTTTTGAGTATTTTTGTACAGCATTTTTTATTAGCCAATAGAGAAAAATGTCATCTGTTTCATGATTTGTTGCTGTGCTTTTCAGCTTTTCATGCTCTTTTATTTATTATTTAATTATTATTATTTATTTTTCAACTTTATTTTTGTAAGGGGTTAGGAGTTAGAGGTTAGGGTTAGGGGTTAATTTTTATGTATTTACTTATTATTATTGTTTTGTTAGGGGTTAGAAATAGGGGTTAATATTATTGTTAGAAGTTAGGAATAGGGGTTAGGGGTTAATATTAGGGGATAGGATTCGGGGTTAATATTAGGGTTTAGGGGTTAATATTAGGGTTAGGGATTTAGATTAGGGGGTCAATATTAGGGTTGGGGGTCAGGATTAGCGGTTAATATTAATGTTAGAGATTAGGGTTAGGGGTTAATGTTAGGGGTTCGGATTAGGGGTTATTATTAGGGTTAAGGTTAGAGTTTAGGGGTTAATATTAGAATTAGGTGTTAGGATTAGGGTTAAGATTAGGGTTTAATATTAGGGGTAGGGGTTAGGATTAGGGTTTGGGATATGGGGTTAATATTAATGTTAGGTATTAGAATTAGAGTTAAGATTAGGGGTTAAAATAAGGGTTAGGTGTTAGGATTAGGGGTTAATATTAGGGCTAGGATTAGGGTTAATATTATGGTTAGGGGTTAGGATTAGGGTTAAGATTAGGGGTTAATATTAGGGTTAGGGGTTAGGATTAGGGTTTGGGATATGGGGTTAATATTAGGGTTAGGTGTTAGGATTAGGTTTACGATTTGGGGTTAAAATTAGAGGTTAATATTAGAGTTAGGTGTTAAGATTAGGGGTTACTATTAGGGTTAGGGGATAGGGTTAGGTTTTAGGATATAGGGTTAATATTAGGGTTAGGTGTTATTAGGATTAGGGGTTAATATTAGGGTTAGGGGTTAGGATTAGTGGTTAGAATTAGGATTTAATATTTGGGTTAGGGGTTATTATTAGGGTTAGGATTAGGGTTAGGGGTTAATATTAAGGTTAGGGTTTGGGGTAATATTAGGGGGTAATATTAAGGTTAGGGTTTGGGGTTAGGGTTATTTTATTGATTTACTTTTATTATTATATTATGATTATTATTATTATTATTATTATTATTAATTTATGTATTTTATTTATTATTTATTTATTAATTATTATCATTTATTTTTATTTAATTGTTGCATTTGAGCAGAAAAGCGCTCAGAAACTGGCAACAATACCTGTGAAAACACTCAAAAAGCATTTCCATACAAAACACTTCACCAATCTGCCCGATTTGGGCTACAAAAAAAAGCTCCAGAACGTTTTTGAGCTTCAGGCGTTTCACAATCATAAATATCATAAACGCTGTACAGTGGAACCTTGGTTTACGAGTAACGCGGTTAACCACTTAACGACCGCCCCATGTACATATACGTCGGCAAAATAGCACGGACAGGCACAATCACGTACCTGTACGTGACTGCCTTCGTATGGGTGGGGGGTCCGATCGGACCCCCCTCCGGTACATGGGGCGGCCGGTATCGGTTCGGGAGCGATCCGTGATGAAGGGGCGGCCATTGGTTTCTGGTCACCCCCTCGCGATCGCTCCCGGCGAATGAGATGCTTCCTCTGCCTGTGTAACGTAAACACAGGCAGAGGAAGTGATGTCATCTCTCCATTCGGCGCTCTATTCGTCCTGAGCCGCCGAGGAGAGAAGACATCAGGTTAGTGCACGAACAGTACACTGACACCAGGATACATAGGCACACGATCGCCCCCCCCAGTCACCCCCAGATCACCCCCAAGATCACCCCCCAGCCCCCAGTCACAGTGTCACCGATTGCAGTGATCATTTATTTACTGATCACTGCAGTCAGTGACATTTGTGATAGTAAAAGTGTCAGGGCAGTTAGTGTTAGGTCCCTTTAGGTCCAGGGTAGCCCCCTAACCCCCCCCTAATAAAGGTTTAACCCCTTGATCGCCCCCCAGGTAACCCTTTCACCCCCTATCACCACTGTCACTAAGCAATCGTTTCTCCGATTGCTGTATTAGTGTCGGTGGTGCCGCTAGGTAGCCAGTTATTTTATTTAGGTTCTCCGCCAGGTTTTTATAGCATCAGGTACCCCTATATATTACCTAATAAAGGTTTAACCCCCTTGATCGCCCCCCAGGTAACCCTTTCACCCCCTATCACCACGGTCGCTAAGCAATCGTTTTTCTGATCGCTGTATTAGTTATGCTGGTGCCGCTAGGTAGCCAGTTATTCTTTTCTTTCTTCATTTTCAAAAACAAATGAGAGCTGTAAAATACTCACCATGCCTCTCAGCAAATAGCTTGGGGTGTCTACTTTCCAAAATGGGGTCATTTGGGGGGGTTTTGTGCTATTTTGGCATTTTATGGCCTTCGAAACTGTGATAGGTAGTGAGGAGTGAAATCAAAAATTTGTGCCCTTAGAAATCCTGAAGGCGGTGCTTGGTTTCCGGGGTCCCGTACGCGGCTAGGCTCCTAAAAAGTCCCACACATGTGGTATCCCCGTACTCAGGAGAAGCAGCAAAATGTATTTTGGGGTGCAATTCCACATATAACCATGGCATGTGTGAGCAATATATCATTTAGTGACAACTTTTTGTAATTTTTTTTTTTGTCATTATTCGATCACTTGGGACAAAAAAATAAATATTTAATGGGCTCAACAGGCCTCTCAGCAATTTCCTTGGGGTGTCTACTTTCCAAAATGGGGTCATTTGGGGGGGGGGTGTACTGCCCTGCCATTTTACCACCTCAAGAAATGAGATAGGCAGTCATAAATTAAAAGCTGTGTAAATTCCAGAAAATGTACCCTAGTTTGTAGGCGCTATAACTTTTGCGCAAACCAATAAATATACGCTTATTGACATTTTTTTTTACTAAAGACATGTGGCTGAATACATTTTGGCCTAAATGTATGACTAAAATTGAGTTTATTCGATTCTTCTTATAACAAAAAGTAGAAAATATCATTTTTTTAAAAAATTTTTGGTCTTTTTCCGTTTATATCGCAAAAAAAAAAAAAACGCAGAGGCAATCAAATACCATTACATTTTTTTCAAAATTTTTGGTCTTTTTCCGTTTATATCGCAAAAAATAAAAAATCGCAGAGGCAATCAAATACCATTAAAAGAAAGCTCTATTTGTGGGAAGAAAAGGATGCAAATTTCGTTTGGGTACAACATTGCATGGCCGCGCAATTACCAGTTAAAGCAGCGCAGTGTCAAATTGTGAAATCACCTCTGGTCTTTAAGCTGCGTATTGGTCCGAGGCTTAAATGGTTAACAAGCGTTTTGAATAACGAGTAACTTTTTTTAAATTCTGACTCGGTTTGTGAGTGTTGTCTTGCAAAACAAGCAGAATTCAAGCTAATAGGGTGTGCAGTACCATATTTGGCCAAAGGTGCGGGGGGCGCTGGTGACACTCGGAACGGTTCGGAAATACTCAGAATCACTCAGAATCACTCATAAATACTCTGTTCCAGAGTGTTTCTGAACCTTTCCGAGGGTTTCCGAGATCAGCCGAGCTGTCCCTGAGTATTTCTGAGGCTCTCCGGCGCCCCCCTCCCACCTCTGGCCACATGCGGTATTGCATGCCATAGAAGTCAATGCGGAACGAATTACGTTCGTTTTCCATTGACTTCTATGGGGAAACTCGCTTTGATATGCGAGTGCTTTGGATTACAAGCGTTCTCCTGGGAACGGATTAAGCTCGTAATCCAAGGTTCCACTGTATGTGCATTTTTTCACACCTGAGTGGAAAAGCTCTTAGATGTAGATAAGTAATCAATCATCAATGTAGAATAACCTCCCGGCGCTCATGTCACCGTACAGCCGCCATCTCCAATAGAACTACAAGACGTAGCAGATGATCGGACCTCATTGGTCAGCACAGAGATCCATGTGAGCCTATGGCAGGCCAGGGGTGTGAAGAGATCCATGGAGCCTCCAGAACAATTCGTAGAAAGTCCAAAATTGTTATTTTTATTTAAAGTGTAACTCCACTTTTGTTAAGAAAAAAACCCTCCCCCTCTGAGTGATCTCTGTACATTGCAGGGATTTTAGGAAGCTTTGTAGCAGATTCCTACCTGTAGTTGCTCAGAAGAAATAGCTGTTTGTATCGCCGTGTCCTGCGCAGACTGAGCGCCGCCTCACAACCCCCCATTTCAGCACTCCGGATGCATTTTTGCATGAGCGTTTTAGGCTCTTTTCACACCTCGTTAGACGACAAAGTCGCACGACTTGCATTGTGACTTTACAGGGCGACTCTTGGTGCGACTTCCATCTGACTTTACAATCTCTGGACCAAAGTCGCATCAAAAGTCGGACCAGAGTAGCGCAGGAACCTTTTCTGAAGTCGCAGCGACTTCACTAGTATCAGTAGGAACGGCACTTACATTGAATTTCACATGTCCTGCGACTTGGGGGTCTCACAAGTCGGATCCCAAGTTGCAGAAGTGTGAAAGGAGCCTAAATTTGTTTTTTTCAATGTATTCCAGTGTATTTTGTTCTCTTTTTTTTATTATTTTGACTTTCTTATGTGCATTCTGGTGTGTTTACATACGTTTACACACATTTTGATGCGTTCGGGATAAAAAAAATAACCGCAGCAGGATGTGCTTGTGTTGAAAGCACTGGAAGTGACTGCACTGGTGTGAACGAGGGCCATTGGAATACATGAGAATTATATTACATTACATGTGTTCTAGATGCATTTTAACCATAGGTTCACATCTATGATGCTGCAGTTGATGCGTTTTTACGCCATTCTGCGGTGCACTTTTGTATCCACATTTTCTATGCAGTTTTGCATGCAGTTTTCATGCGTTTTGTGTTTTTTTTTTTACAAACTGTGAAAAGCTGGTTGTTAAGGAGCAGGCCGTGCCCTTCACAACCGAGGAGTCATCAGCTGTCAGCGGGGTTTCCTGCTGACAGCTGAATGTAAAAAACAAACAAAAAAGAGTTGCCGGCAATGAAAAAAAATCGTGAGAAAAAACGGCATTACCCCCCCCCCCCCCAATCCATACCAGGCCCTTCGGGTCTGGTATGAATTTTGAGGGGAACCCCACGCCAAAACTTAGAAAAAAATGGCGTGGGGTCCCCCCCCCCAAAAGCCGTACCAGAACATTAACGAGCATGCGGCCCGGGAAGGCGAGCGCCCCCCCCCCTCACCTCCTGAACCATACCAGACCATGTTGACGGGGACAAGGGCCTCTTCCCCACAACCCTGGCCGGTGGTTGTGGGGATCTGCAGGGCTGGGGGCTTATGGGAATCTGAAAGCCCCTTTAATAAGGAGGCCCCCAGATCCTGATCCCTCCTATGTGAATGAGTAGGGGGCTACATAGTACCCCCTACTCATTCACCAAAAAAAAAGATGTGTTGTAAAAATGACAGTAGGCAGTTTTTGACAATTCCTTTATTTAAACAACAAACCTAAAAAAACAATGTCCCCCGATGTAGAACCATCGTCAATCCCGACGCCTGCCGGACCTGAAAAGAGAAAAAAAAAAACGGTCCACTCCCACCGTCTGCCTGCTCCGCCATCTGACAGTTCTTAAATAACTAAGGGGCGGAGCCACCCAGTGATGTAACCGGGTGACCACGCCCCCCTGTGACATCGTCTGCCAGGGGCATTGAAAAAATCAGTCGGCCAATCACACAAGCAGGAAATGACAGGGGCACACTGGGAGCTCCAGCAGCAGTGGTGTTTCCTAGGGGGGAGGGGAGTTTGGGGTGTCTGATGGGGGGAAGTAGTGGGGTGCTGGGGAGTTTCCATCTTCACCCTGGGCACTGGATGACCACCTGTGTTGTGGTGCATTGTGTAGTTGCATTGGGGTGTCATTCATTTAGAAAGGCATATCAATGAATCTGCACCAGTGGTTCTCAACCTCGGTCCTCAAGTAACCCCAACGGGCCATGTTTTCAGGTTTTCCTTTACTTTGCACAGCTGCTTTAAATCCATATCAATGATGACCAATGATGACATGGTATTGATAAGAGCTATTTTATCTAAGGGAAGTTCCCAAGACATTGCCCGTTGGGGGTACTTGCGGACCGAGGTTAAGAACCACTGGTCTACACAATGCTTGTGGTGGAGAACCAGCTGAGTGAACATTGTGTTTCTTAAGCCTCGTACACACGGGTGGGAATCTCGTCGGGAAAAAAAACGTTGGCTTTCCCGACAGGATTCGCGGCAAGCTTGCCTTGCTCGCCGAGTGTACACACAGCCATTCAAAAGAACCGCCGTTCTTTTGAATGGCAAGAACGCGGTGACGTCATCGACTACGACGAGCCTGCGCTCGTCACATTCGATGCCATCGCCGCCATCTTGCTACACCCTACACTGCCCTTGTTCGAGAATGTGCGGGTTTACCATGGACAGGTAAGCACGGTTTTCTCATCTGGAAACAGGCCGACGAGAATCCCGACGGGAAAATAGAGAGTAGGTTCTCTATTTTTCTCGTTGAGATTCCCGGCAGTTTTCCCGACGAGAAACCATACACACGACTGGTTTTCTCTGCAAAAAGCTCTCCCAGCAGTTTTCTTGCCGAGAAAATTGGTCGTGTGTACGAGGTTTAAAGCTCCGTACACACGGGCGGGAAGCTCGTCGGGAAAAAAACGGTTGTGTGTACGGGGCTTTTACACTTTTTTTATTTAAAATCTATTAATGCAGAGTGGATCGGACAATAAAAAGGTCACAGATCTTTATCACTATGACCGATGGACTGTCCTTGAGCTGCACCTGACAGCCATTCGTCTGAAGAGCTAACACTTTTACTGGAAGCTGTTCGCACATATTACACTTTTATTGCTTCTAAGTGCAAAGCTTTCTCATGGCCTTTCATAGTGTCATTAATTCACTTGACTAATGACAGAGCACATCCCCCCCCCCCTCACAAACACAAACATCCAAACCAACTGACCATTCCTAAAGCACAACCAGTGAGTGAAGCAGAGTACAGCTTCACCCAACCTCTCCTGTGCCTTACCTCCTCAACCCCATCCATCACCTTACAACTCAGGGTCATCCCACCCAGAAGCTGCAAACCTCCAACTCCCCATCCCTCGGATATTCTCTCATTCTTACAGCATTCATCCAGGAGGGTAAGCCACTTCAATTGTTGAAGTTGCTAAATAAGTACATTTTGACTCTTTAAAAATCTCAGCTCATTCTCTGGAGGCTTAAATGTTTGAACAGTGGAGAAGAAAATGTCCGGAGTCAATTGTCGCTTCCGTTGCATTGCCAGAACATGTTTTTCGAAATGATAATTACAACACACAGGTTCTGTAAGAGGACAGAAGAGCTGATCAGGGAAGGAAAGGATCAAACTAAGACTCTATGTTGCCCCAAGTACCCTATCACCAGCCAACTACCACCTCCCACCAAATACAACCAACCAAGTGCACTTCTCCCCATGTACCCTATGAACAGCCAATTGCCATCACACTCCATGTATCCTACCACCAGCCAACCACCATTTCCTTTCATATAGTCCCTACCACCAACCAACCACCATCTCCTTTCATATTCCCTACCACCAACCAACCACCATCTTTTTCCATATACCCTACCACCAACCAACCACCATTTCCTTTCATATTCCTTACCACCAACCAACCACCATCTCCTTCCATATACCCTACCACCAACCAACCACCATCTCCTTTCATATTCCCTCCCACCAACCAACCACCATCTCCTTCCATATACCCTACCACCAGCCAACCAACATCTCATATCAGATTACCTGCCACCAACCAACCACCATCTTCTTCCATATACCCTACGAATAGCCATTCAACATCTCATATCATTTTACCTGCCACCAACCTACCACCATCTCGTTCCATATACCCTACCACCAGCCAACCAGCATCTCATATCAGATTACCTGCCATCAACCAACTACCATCTCCTTTCATATCCCCTACCACAAACCAACCTCCATATCCTTTCATATTCCCTCCCACCGACCAACCACCATCTGCTTTCATATTCCTTGCCACCAGCCAATCACCATCTCCTTTTATATTCACTACCGCCAGCCAACCACCATCTCCTTACATATTTCCTACTATCAGCCAACCACCTTCTCCTTTCATATTCCCGACCACCAACCAGCCACCATCCCCTTTCATATTCCCCAACACCAACCAACCGCCATCTCCTTTCATATTCCAATTCCCTCCCACCAACAAACCACCATCTCCTTCCATATATCCTACCACCAGCCAACCACCATCTCCTTACATATACCCTACCACCAACCAACCTCCATATCCTTTCATATTCCCTCCCAGCAGCCAACCACCATCTCCTTTCATATTTCCTACTGCCAGCCAATTACCATCTACTTTCATATTCCCTACCACCAGCCAACCACCATCTCCTATCATATTCCCTACCACCAACCAACCACCCTGCTAATACCCTTAAACCTGCAAATGGCCATATACCCCAATGTACCCTACTACCAACAAACTGTCTTCTCCCCTCATGTACCTTAAAACCAGCAAACTGTAATCTCGCACACAGTGCCCTACCACATGCCAATTGCAATCTTCACTCATGTACACCTCTACCAGCCAACTGCCACACCCCTCCTCATGTTCAGTATCACAAGTCAACTGTCATCTGCCTCCATGCACCCTACCACCAGCCACCTGCCACCCCCCATGTATCCTACCACAAGCCAACTATCATCTTCCCCCATTTACCCTGCCACCAGCCAACTTCTATCTCCCGCAATGTACCCTACCACCAACCAAATTTACTCACCCTATGACCAAGCGACTGCTATCACCCTACCCCCGTATAGCCTTCCTCCAGTCAACTGCCATCTTCCCCAGTTTACACTATGACCAGTCAACTGTCCTTTCCCCTACTACCAGCTAAATGCAGTATTCCTCAATGTATCCTACCACCAGTCAACTCACACACAGCCCACCCCCCCTCTCCCATTTGACCTACCACCAGGCAACTGCCATTTCCTGCCACGTACCATACCCCCAGCCATTAGACATCTCTCTCATGTACACTATGACCATACAACTTCCATCTCCCCCAAAGTACTCTATCACCAGTTAGCTGACATATTTTCCTATGTATCATACCACTAGCAAACTGCCTTCTCCCCCATGTATCCTAACACCAGCCAACTACCATCTCCCCTCATATATTCTTCTGCCATTCCCCAAATGTACCCCTCCTCCAGTCCACTGCCATCCTCCCTAACATACCCTTCCGCCAGTCAACTGCTATCCCCCTAACGTGCTCATCCTCCAGCCGACTGCCCTCTCCTCTCATTTAGCCTACAAACCGCCAACTGCCATCTTCCCTAACAAACCTTTCCACCAACTACTTGGCTATTTCCTCTGTCATACATTACCACCTGGTGAAAATTTCTCCTAAAACCCATCAGAACTTAACAGGCTACAGTGCTAAGACACCATATATTTTCCATCATGACATCAAGAATGGGCTGGAGATCTCTGGTGGTTCTCCAATGTCCCTAAATATTAGTGCTCCAGTGACCCCTTTAGGAATATTTGTTCTTTCGTTGGTTAGATTAGTGTTTCTCAACCTTTTTTCAGTCGTGGCACCCTTTAAAATTCTGCACAATCTTGAGGCACCCCATTCTAAAATGTAAAAAACGAAACTAATAGTTTTACATAATGCAGCAACATCAACACACGTAGGAAACTGAACGTTAGAGGTGGTTTATTCTCCCAAAGCAAATACAGTGGAACCTTGGATTACTAACATAAGCCAGGAGAATGCTTGTAATCCAAAGCACTCGCATATCAAAGCGAGTTTCCGCATAGAATTTTATGGAAACTAAGATAATTCGTTCCGCATTGACTTCTATGGCATGCAATACCGCATGTGCGCGGGAGAGCCTCGTAAATACTCGGGGACAGCTCGGCTGATCTCGAAAACCCTCGGAAAGGTTCGAAGTATTTCCGAGTGATTCCGAGTATTTCCGAATGGCTCCGAACCGTTCCGAGTGTCACCGGTGCCCCGGCACCTCTGGCCAAATGCGTTACTGCACCCCCCATTAGCTTGAATTCTGCTCGTTTTGGAAGACAACACTCGCAAACCGAGTCAGGATTTAAAAAAAAAAAGTTGCTAGTTATTCAAAACGCTCGTTAACCGCATTACTCGTAAACCAAGGTTCCACTGTACACCTTTGCACACTGGTACTGACTATTCTTCCAATGTTTCTCTTCTCCCTTAGCAAATGTGACCCCAATGCTGATGGAGGGGAATGGGGGGAACAAAAAAAGATGCTGTGCAACTGCCATTCCCTACATGTACCTCTCCTCCAGCCCACTGCTATCCTCCCTAACATATCCTTTCACCAGTCAACTGCTATCCCCCCTAACATATTCATCCTCCAGTCCACTACCCTCTCCACTCATGTAGCCTACAATCAGCCAACTGCCATCTTCCCTAACAAACATTTCCACCAACTAATTGGCAAATTCCACCCTCATACATTACCACCTGGTGGAAAATGATCCTAAGACCCATCAGAACTTAACAGGCTACCGTGCCAACTGGTAAGACACCATATTGTCCATCATACCATCTAGAATGGCTGGAGATCTGTGGTGGTTCTCCAATGTCTCTACATATTATTGCTCCAGTGACCCCTTTAGGAATATTTGTTCTTTCGTTGGTTAGATTAGTGTTTCTCAACCTTTTTTCAGTCGTGGCACCCTTTAAAATTCTGCCTAATCTCGGGGCACCCTATTCTAAAATGTAAGAAACTAAAGTAATAGTTTTACATAACGCAGTAACATCCACACATGTAGGACACCCAACATTAGAGGTGGTGGTTTATTCTTCCAAAGCAAATACACCTTTCCACACTGGTACTGACTAGTATTCCAATGTTTCTCTTCTCCTTCAGCCTATGGGACCCCAGAGCTGATGGAGGGGGCAAGGGCAAACAAAGAAGCTATGCAGACACCTGGCGCCCTCCCTATCAACCGATGACGTTATCGGTTGTTAGGATGCCTGCGGCTGGAAGGTTGTAATGGTGAAAACCTGTGGGTTTGTGTAACTAAAAGGCAGGCTTGATCCACTCGTGGGCTTGTATGCCATTTTTGGGCAGTTTTTAGGCATTTTGCCTGAAGAAACCTGAAGGCACCTTGGTTTAAAAAGGCTGGGTTAGATGGGCAGTGTGTGTGGGGTGGTTTACGAACATTGCTACTCATAATGTGTCTGTATAAGGCCCCTTTCACACTGGGGTGGGAGGTGCGCTGGCGGTATAGCGCCGCTATTTTTAGCGGCGCTATACCGTCGGAATTGCGGCGGTATTCGGCCGCTAGCGGTGCGGTTTTAACCCCCCACTATCGGCCGAAAAAGGGTTAATACCGCCGGCAATGCGCCTCTGCAGAGGCGCATTGCCGGCGGTATAGCCGCGGTTTCCCATTGCTTTCAATGGGAAGGAGCGGTGGAGGAGCAGTAAACACACCGCTCCTCTCACCACTCCAAAGATGCTGCTAGCAGGACTTTTGGAGCGGTCCTGCTAGCGCACCGCTCCAGTGTGAAAGCCTTCGGGGGCTTTCACACTGAAGAAACAGCAGCCGCTGTTTAGGGTCGGTTTGTAGGCACTATTTTTAGCGCAATAGCGCCTGCAAACCGCCCCCAGTGTGAAAGGGGCCTTAATCTCTCTGAAGCACAAACCAAGAAAGAAAAACAAAGAAAGCCTGGCTTAGTCCAGGAAGCCATAAATCCATAAATTGCTATCTTCTGGTGGATTATATTCTGCTAGATCTTCCTTGAGTTCATCATTGGATTTCCTTCACTCGCGGGCAATGAAGATGTTTTCATGGGAAGTTTTTCAGAATCTGACACCAAGAGTTTCCAGCAAGTAATTGACTTTTGCTGTATTTTTGGCACTAACATTGTGTACACAGAAACCAAAACTTATGCTGAGTCCAAGAAGTTCCACATAAATCTGATAACAGAGATGTTAGATAATAGTAAGAAGAACCTCCTGAAATTTTATCTACCAATTTGATTTCATGCTTGACTGGTGGCCCAAAGTTATAAAGGCGGATCTGTCATCAGATATATATTTCCTGATAAGTGCAACATGGTAAGTAATGTATCAGGTCTTTATTACCTCTCACAGAGATCACAGTACTCCCCCTGGCGGTATCATCTTTGTTCAGGCATCATCCAGGGTTCCCATCCACATCCTGGACTGAGACACCGGCTCAGAGATGACGTAACGATGTAAATCCTGATGCCTGTGTAGTCCTTGGCTGTGTTTCCCAAAAAACAGGTCAGCTCCTTGTAACTTGCTACAAAGTTACAAAGTTGCAGTCCGATCACTGGGGGGAGAGAAACTGAGGAAATGCTCTCTCTTGCCTGCAGCAGACTGATGACATCATCTCAGCCTAGGCAAAGTCACTGACTGCTTTCAAAGATGGCTTTTTTTTTTTTAATGAAGAAAAGAACAGCTTTTCTGAAAAATGGTACAGTTGCTGTAAATTGTTACATTCAGGGCTTTTTTTCTCAGACAATAGGTGCAGGAACTCCCCCGTTCCGAGTCACCCCTTTTCTCCGGCCCCTACCCACCTCCCAGTACCGTCCCTTTTAGACAATATAGGACCAAGTATCATTTTGTGGTGCTAAGTAATTTGTATGGAATTTGGTAATGATATCAAGAAAAGCAGTAAAATAGACCCCCTGCAGCCAGCAACAATAGATCCCCCTAAGAACAATGGACCACCCGCAACATATTCCCCATCAGCAACAATAGACTCCCAGCAGCATCAAAAGATCTCTGCACAGCCAGCATTAATAGACTCTCTGGCTGCCATAAACAATAGATCCCTCCCTAACAGTAGATCTCTTTCAGCAACAACTGACCCCCCAGCAACATAAGACCCCCCCCAGCAACAATAGGTCCCTCACCAGCAACAATAGACCTCCCCAGCAACAATAGACCCCCTGCAACAATCGATCCCCAGCAGTGAGCATCAATACCCTGCAGCACACCCCAGAACCCCTTGTCATTACATACAGTCAGTCCAGGAGGTGCCGGAACTGCGTTCCCCCGCGTTCCCGCTGAAAAAAAGCCCTGGTTACATTGTCTTTCATTTTGGGGTGTTGTTTTTTAGTTTTTTTGTTAAAGAAAATCTTACAGCTTTTATTTGCCGTTGATGTAGCATTAGTCTACAAGATAAGATTGGTGGGTGGAATGAGTCGAACATTGGAGGGGCAAGAAAATTACGCCATAATACGGTGAAGTCCTTTTACGGCTTTCCTTGCGATGGTGAATTATGAGGCTCCAGAACGAGGAGGATAACATGGCAACTCCTGTATGATCTCTGAAGATGAATATTTGATTCTGAGACCTTTACAAACATTTTTAATCACCATTCCTCGTAAATTTCCATTACAGATGTGACCTCTAGCAGCCCTGGTTTGGGAGGTGATACGGCAATATATCTCCTAATACTCCGGGGACTTTCACGACTTAAATGCTTATTTGTGAGTTGAAGTCAGATAAATCTCAACATCACAAGACAGCTAAGATGTGATTGGAAGGAAAGACTTAAAGACTTTGCTTTCTCATGTTAAAGCCATAACCCACAAAAATAAAATAAAATTCTGAGCAATGAGCTTGCAGAACCAGGGCTCAGAGAATCTGCTTTTCCATGTGACTCTAGGGGGGGTGACAGGTCCTCTTAAAAGTGGAGATAAAGTTGCCACAATTTGGTTTGCAATGATCGGCATGGGGTCGGAATGAGGGCGTGGGCAGAAGGCTGAAAGAAGTCAAAGTCACCACTGGAAGGGAAAAATAGGGTGAGCTGAGCTGCTGAGTCACTGCTGGAAGGGAGGAGCAGGGTGAGGTGGTGAGGTGTGGTGTCACTGCTTGGCAGAAGGAGAAAGAGGAGCTGAGCTGCTGAATCCTTGCTGGGAGGGGGGCAAGGAGATCTAAGCTGATGGTAGGGGGAGCAGGGAAAGCTGCGTTTCTGAGTCACTGCTGGAAGGAGGGAGCATAGACATCTGAGCTGCTGGTAGGGGGAGCAAGTTAATCTGAGCTTCTTTGTCACTGCTGGGAGGGAGAAGCAGGGAGAGCTGAGCTGCTGGTAGGGGGAGCAGGGAAAGCTGAGCTGCTGAGTCACTACTGGGACGGAGAAGCAGGGAGAGCTGAGCTGCTGGTAGTGGGAGCAGGAAAAGCTGAGCTGCTACGTCACTGCTGGGAGGGAGAAGCAGGGAGAGCTGAGCTGCTGGTAGGGGGAGCAGGGAAAGCTGAGCTGCTGAGTCACTACTGGGAGGGAGAAGCAGGGAGATCTGAGCTGCTGGTAGGGGGAGCAGGGAAAACTGAGCTGCTACATCACTGCTGGGAGAGAGAAGCAGGGAGAGCTGAGCTGCTGAATCACAGCTCGGAGGGGTTTGCTGGGCTGCTGAGTCAGTGCTGGATTGAGGAGCAAGGGGAGTGAACTGGCTTGTGACTTTAGTGTTTCCCTTGAGAATTTTAAGGATAAATTGCTCCACAGTGACTCCAGCTACGGAAGTCATTAGGAACATGTTTAAATCAAATTTACTATTTGTTATGAATATGTGGGTATTTTAGTTTACATAGCCTGAGTTCAGTTTCACTTTAATGCAAGTTGACACCCTCCCCACTATCCTGTTTTCAGTTGACCTAAAGGTGGTAATCCTATGGCTGGCAGATAGCAGCTGTAATTTCTGTACCCCACACCAGCCTGGCTACTGCACTGATGTGCCAGCTCTATCCTCACCTCAGGTCTTTCGGCGTCTTTGGCATCTTCACATTGGGTGCCAGAGGACCTTGTCCCAGTACTGAGCTCAAGGATGTCTTTATGTTGATAAGAAAAAAGGGGAGGGGAAGTGGGACTTTAAATTAAGCATGTAGGTATAATAATCAATTTAATTGTATATGCTAATAAGATACATGTGACAAACCCTCTGTCCTCAAACAGATCTAGGTCAGCCGTCAATGCTTCCTCTGTTCAGAACCAGCACCTTCCAAGCTTCTTTAGCCCCTCAGTCCACAGACAACACACCTCAGTGTAGGGTAAAACCACAAACTCCTTTATTCAAGCACATGTTAACAGATATCTCTCTTCAAAAACACATCCCTCCCACCCTTGGAAAACAGGGCGGGTAAAACTGTCCAATGACAATGGCCACACAGGTCAGGTGTGTTCAAACTTCTCAATACACAGTTTTATCAGCAGGGGGGTTGGAGGAATCCCCCTCCCTTTTTTCCACACAGCAAACATGCTTACACATCCCACAATAGTTTAGGCAGACAGCCACAATAGACAATAGAATACGGTCACACCCCAAAACATCACAGCAAATAGTCCAACAGCATGGCACAGCACACATTATATATACATATATACAGCACACATTATATACATATATACAGCACACATTATATACATTTTTACAAGGTTCTAGTGTGGCTGCAAAGAGAGTCTGACTAGCACAGATCATAGTCAGGGTTCTCATTCACCCTGTGCCCCTATTAGAGACACAGGGTGATCTACACATGAGAGGGGTTGGGGAAGCTGGACAAGGAGCTTCCAGAACTCTGCAGGGCAAGCTAAGCCGCACCAACCCCCGACCCAAAGTCACTCCTGTCACAATACATAATAATAATCATGATACATTGTAAATAACAATTGATATACCGTATGTATCTTCGTATAACACGCACAGGCGTATAACACGCACCCCAAGTTTAGGAGGGAAGTTTTAGGGAAAAAACTTTTAGGAGGGAAGTTTAAGGAAAAAAACTTACATTTTAAATGCCCATCAATGCAGCCTCATCAGTGTCCATCTGCAGCCTTGCCCATCATTGCAGAATGATCAGTGTCCATCTGCAGCCTTGCCTAAAAGTGTGTCCATCTGCAGCCTTGCCCAAAAGTGTGTCCCTCTGCAGCCTTACTCAAAATTACAGCATGGTCAGTGTCCATCTGCCTGCCGAGGAGGGAACGAGCGCCGCCGAGATAGACAGAGCCAGATGTCCTGTGTACTCGGCTCGTCTCGCAGTCCCGCGCCTTGGCCCGGCTCCTATGATGGACATAACACTGGTCCAATGTCGGGACGTAAATGCTATTATTATTATTATTAAACAATGCTTGTAAATGCAGTCTTACCCGTGGGCCTTGATGTGTATGACTCTAATGAGCAGAGAGATTCTGATCCTCTTATAGCGCTGCAAATGCGAACTAAATCGCCTCAAGGCGACTTTAGCAGCCAGTGTCTGCTTGGCTGGTGCGGTCATTAACCCCGTAGGATCTCGATGCGCTTGGAACACACATTCGTACACATATATATACTGGGCCAAATTGGACAAGATCCAATTAAACTACCAGCATGTCTTTGGAGTGTGGGAGGAAACCGGAGTACCCCGGGGAAACCCACGCAGACACAGGGAGAGCATGCAAACTCCAGGCAGATGGTGTCGTGGTCAGGATTCGAACCAACGACCCTTTTGTTGCTAGGTGAAAGTGCTAACCACTACACCACTGGACTGCTAGGAGGTGGGACTGGGCATGACTGCGAGCAGAGCCGAGTACACAGTACACTCGGCTCTGTCCATTTCTGCGGCGCTCGTTCCCTCCTTCCCCTCCGAGGCAGCCGTTCGGCGTATAACACGCACCCGCGATTTTCCCCTGATTTTAAGGGAAAAAAAGTGCGTGTTATACAACGATAAATACGGTATATACATACAATAAGACAAGAATAGCCATAAATTGCAGACAGTTAATCACATAGTACTGGTAAAACATATGATGAATTTAAAACACGGCATATAGAAGCTCTACGCGTTTCGTAGATTGATTCACTCTTCAGGAGCATGCACGTGGATTTAGTCTGAAAAATAATATAATGGAAACGATTTCTATAAGGTCTGACCCTGTCGAGGGAAAGAGAAATTGGTATCAATCTTAAAATAGGAGTTAGACTATAAAACCCCACCCTCCTCTGAAATACTTACAGTTGTGACTATATAATAGGGGTATGGCACTAGAGATCAGAGACCCCCTAAGGGCATCACTACCGGGAGCTGAGGTGGTGTGGGCGGCCCAACAAGGATAACATTCATGGAGGACAGATTGCCAATTGGTGAAAATGATCATGAGTGACCATGAGTACTAAAACAACAAAAGAGAACTTGTAAGACCATGGTATAAATATATATTTTGTGCAATATGTTCTGTACTTGGCAAAGAGCAGAACAGTTAGATAAATAGGAAGTGTCGGTGAAGTCCAACCAATGAAAGTAAAGATGGATAAAGTGATAAAAGATAAGGACCAGAATACCAAGGAAAGTGAATAAAGAAATGTGCCAATTAAAAGTAATAGTGAATTACCAAGTTGTCTGGAACATAGGTACCTAGATGTTGATAAGTTGGAGCTGCTTTTTTTTTTTTTTGCGAAAATTTATTTTTATTTTTTCTGAAAAATTATACTGCTGCTTTATATTGTGACATACAGGAATTTATTCATGAGGAATTGTAAAGTTACAGACAGGTCAACTTTAATTTGTCATGACATGACATAGCACTGATCAGATGTCTGCTTCACAGAAGCCAGTCGCAAGACCAGCTTCTGTAGAACAGCCAGCTGTACACATTGGCTGAAAGTCGGCCGATTCAGCTGATTTTCGGCCGTGTGCACCCAGCTTTAGCCTCTGTTTGACAATAGTGATAGACAGGAAGTCATGAATGTAGGTCAGCAACATTTTATGAAACCAGTAAAGGTTTGATGTTTGGGAAGATGCTGTAGAGCAGTGGTGGTCAACCTAAAATAGCCTCAAGTGTGGTCCTTGACATCAGCAAAGGGCTCCACATGAATGCAATGCTGCAAAAGCTGTCAGAGCCTGAAGACATGGCAAAAAAGAGATGGCCGGTGACCATAGACATGCTATAGGAGTTGTTGGAGACTGGGGACATTCTTCAGGAGACAACCATAGACTGGAGACATGTTATATGAGACTGATAGAGATGACTTTAATTACAGCCCCTTTAGAAGTCAATGTTTCCACATTTGAGCTCATTACAGCTCTCTTGCAAATTACTTTGATATTACCCTCAGACAGATACATTATAAAAGATCGGAGAAAAAAAAAAAAACTTCAAAAAGAGAAAAGGGATGGACATTATAGAAAAATATATACTGAAAAAAGTAAACCAAAACATTAACTACTAGAATACACTCAAAAACAAAATGTATTTCACTGGCCTGAAACATCCAAAATTAGATCACCATCTGCATTGGCCCCAAGAGACACACAGTAACCCTCACAGGGATGCATGCAGCCTTCGGGTCACAGCTTGGGCACCAAGGGTTTAAAGCATTGGAGGAAAAAGTAATCTCCAGAGGTGTCCATGACACAGAGGTGTCCTCATGCGTGTCGGGACCCTTCGGGGTAAGACCGCTGTCAGGGAAATTCCCCGTCTGTTGTCACCAATCTGCGCTCAGTGCGCATGCGCGGCAAAACGGCGCATCGGCGCATGCGCGTGCGTGGCGGAACGGCGCTTCGGCGTGCTCGGGTGCGCGCTCCGGCGCAACGACGAATGCGCGTGCGCAATAGCTCGCCAATGGGACTACAGGCGGGCCTATTTAAACAGACGCAGTAACACTATCTGGTTGCTGGTTTGTCAGCTTTACTGTGTTCCTTGTGCCTGAAAGAAGTTAAAGTTCTCCTGCTGTGACCCGGACCGGATTTGACTACGCTTCTGCTTCTCCTGAACCTGACCCCTTGGCTTGCTAAACGGACTTCTACCTCTCTCCTTGTGCTTGACCCTCGGCCTGTGACCCGGATCTGCGGCCTGTCTCCAGCCCTCTACCTTCTGCCTGTACCCTGGACTTCTTGCCTAACCTGACTATACTGGTGCTTCCTGCTAAACTCCTAAACGGACTTGTGCCTTGCTACTGGTTGCTGTTTGACCCTGTCTACCCTTGGTGTTTGACTCCTGGCCTGTTCTTCAGACTCATCCCTGCTAGATTCTTCAGCAAGACACCTCTACCTGCTGGTGGCCAGTGCTCCCTCGTGCCGTCCTCTCCCTGTCTCACCTCCAGGGGGCGGAGTGCGCTTGGGTGCAAGGGTGAACCACTCTCGGCATCTCGGCCTCGGTAAGTACGTAGCCTGATAGTACAAACCAGCCAAATGTCTGAGGCCGACAGAGTGCGTTCCCCATTTGACACCCTCTGCCAGCAGGTCTCCACCCTAACGGACACTGTCCAAAGACTCCAAGAGGGATATACCCAGATTGATGGCCGTCTTCAACAGCTCACCGGTCTCCTAGGGCCAGGCCCCACAGCTGCCACCTCTGCCAACACCGCCACCAACTCCCAAGTACCTACGAGTTCTACAGTAGTGATGGCCACCCCTGAACCCAGGGTCCCTATTCCGGAACGTTTTTCGGGTATCCGCAAAAAGTACCGGGCCTTTAAAAATGCCTGCTCCCTCTACCTTGCCCTCCAACCAAGGACCTTCTCTTCGGAAGCAGTAAAGGTGGGGTTTATCATCTCCCTCTTAACGGATGACCCTCAAGCCTGGGCCCATGGCCTGATGGAGCAACAAAGCCCCATATTGGACTCAGTAGAGACATTTTTTGAACATATGGCTCAATTATACGATGATCCCCAGCGATCAGCCACGGCCGAGTCCGTCCTCCATAACCTAACTCAGGGGAGAAGGCCGGTGGAAGACTATACGTCGGAATTTAGGAAATGGTCCGCCGACACCAAATGGAATGAGGCGGCCCTCAGATACCAATACCGCCAGGGACTATCTGAGACTCTCAAGGACGAGCTGGCCAGGATCGAAACCCCCACTACCTTGGAGAACCTGATCCAATCCGCCATACAACTCGATAGGCGTCTGCGTGAACGACGGGCGGAGCGATTTCAATCTCCTCGTCCCAACTGGCCTCCATCCAGGACGGTACCTCACTACCCACCAACCTCTGCGCCTGCAGTCACACCTCTTCCTGAGCCAGAACCCATGCAGCTCGGGTTGGTTCGGGCTCCCCTGACTCCTGAGGAAAAACAGCGAAGGCGCCAGGCCAATCTGTGCCTATATTGCGGGGGTGCCGGCCACTTCCTCCTCAACTGCCCCGTAAGACCTAGTAAGTCTATCTCTAAAGACACTTTAAACTATCAACTCTTTGACAACCCTCAGTCTTATGTCATTCTCTTTGTGTCTCTACAGCTGCCGGAAGGGGCAATCCGCCTCCCGGCAATTATTGATTCTGGAGCCTGCAGCTGCTTCCTGGACTCTGCCTTAGCCTCAAGATTCCATGTCCCCACTCAACCTAAGGACCACTGCCTTCAGATCCACCTGGCGGATGGGTCCTTGCCCTGTTCAGGGCTGATCACGCAGGAAACCAAACCTATCCTTGCCATCTCTGACTCGGGTCATCAAGAACTTCTCCGGTTAGACCTCATACCTTCCCCGATGTTCCCCATCATCCTGGGTCTTCCCTGGCTACAGGCACACGAGCCCCTCATAAATTGGGTGAAGAAAGAGGTTAGCTTCACCTCCTCCTATTGTTCCCAGAACTGTCTTGCCTCTGCCTCTATGGTCTGCGCTTCCATGATTGCCAAGCCGGACAACCTACAGCATGTTCCTTCCATCTATCTAGAATTCCGGGACGTGTTCGATAAGCAGCAAGCCGACCATCTACCACCTCATCGGCCCTATGATTGCCCTATCGATCTCTTGCCGGGCTCCAAAATTCCGTTCGGACGTATCTTTCCATTGTCCGAAACCGAGTTGAAAGCCCTCAAGGCTTATATTGATGAAAACCTCCAGAAGAGATTCATTCGCCCTTCCTCCTCTCCAGCCGGTGCAGGAATCTTCTTTGCGGAAAAGAAAGACGGGTCCTTAAGACCCTGTATCGATTACTGGGACCTAAACAAGATAACCATTAAGAACAGGTACCCACTACCCCTTATTCCGGAGCTATTTCAGCGCTTCCGATCTGCTCGGGTCTTTTCCAAACTGGATCTACGGGGGGCCTACAATCTTATCAGAATCAGGGTCGGAGACGAGTGGAAAACCGCCTTCAGATCTCGTTTCGGACACTTTGAGTATTCGGTCATGCCGTTCGGTCTTTGTAATGCTCCAGCCACCTTCCAACACCTAGTCAACGACATTTTCAGACAGCACCTTGATGACTTCTTAGTAGTGTACCTGGACGATATCCTCATCTTTTCCACCAACATCGAACTCCACCGGGCTCATGTCATGAAGGTCCTCACCATCCTTCGGAAGCACAAACTCTACCTCAAAGCTGAGAAATGTGAGTTCGAAAAGACCACCGTACAGTTCCTCGGCTTTATCATTTCCATCGATGGGGTCGCAATGGACCCGCAGAAGGTGAAGGCCATTCAGGACTGGCCAGCCCCAACCGACAAGAAGGGGGTACAGCGGTTTATAGGCTTCGCCAACTTCTATAGAAGATTCATCGTGGGCTTTTCCTCCATTGTGGCCCCAATAACCCAACTTACCCGGCAAAATAACCGTTTTCACTGGTCTCCAGAAGCTCAGGAGGCCTTCTCTCGCCTCAAGGACGTCTTCACTTCAGCACCAGTACTTCAGCACCCGGATCCTCTACTGCCGTTCACCCTGGAAGTGGACGCCTCTGAGACAGCCATCGGAGCCATCCTCTCTCAAAGACGAGGCCCCAAGGCTCTCCTGTATCCAGTAGCCTTTGCCTCTAAAAAGTTGACTCCCCCGGAGCGAAACTATGATGTAGGGGACTGGGAATTACTGGCCATAAAATTCGCACTGGAGGAATGGCGATACCTTCTGGAGGGGGCAGTGCACCCCATCATGATCTTCACAGATCATAAAAATCTAGAGTACTTAAGAACAGCTCAACGTCTACGCCCCAGGCAGGCCCGTTGGGCCCTTTTCTTCACCCGGTTCAACTTTCACATTTCCTATAGACCCGGCTCCAAGAATGGGAAGGCGGATGCGCTATCCAGGATGTTTCCGGAAACCCCTCAGTCGGCCCAACCGGGCACCATTCTGTCAGCTCAGAACTTTCTGTTGATTCCCCGGGCCGATCTACTCACCTCTATTAAAATCGCTTCAGGGCTCTGCTCTGATCCGGTTACTACCTCCCTGGAGAAGCGGGACGGCCTATTCTGGTCCCAGGACAAGATTTTCGTCCCTCTGGAAACAAGACCGCTGGTCTTGAGGACCTTCCACGATCTCAAACTGGCAGGTCACTTCGGAGCACGTAAATCGTCGGAACTTGTCTCCCGCTCCTTCTGGTGGCCAGGCTGGAGGCAAGATTGTAAGTCTTATGTCGCTTCCTGCACTCAGTGTCAGCGTAACAAGGGGCCAAACACCAAGAGTTGGGGCCTGCTCAAACCCTTACCCATTCCTGAGCGCCCTTGGGCGGACGTGTCCATGGACTTTATCGTGGACTTGCCTTCCTCCGGAGGGTTTACCACGATTCTGGTCGTTGTGGACCGCCTCTCAAAAATGGCTCACTTTTTACCGATGATTGGGACACCTTCAGCCATGGATACTGCTCAAATCTTTTTTAAGGAGATAACCAGGCTTCATGGAATACCAAGGAGTATCACCTCCGACAGAGGGGTCCAGTTCACTTCAAAATTCTGGAAGGAACTCTGCAAGTCACTAGAAGTCAAAACCTGCCTCTCGTCAGCGTACCACCCCCAAAGCAATGGCCAGACGGAAAGAACCAATCAGACCCTGGAGCAATACCTCCGTTGTTTCTGCTCTGCTTCCCAGGATGACTGGGCATCTCTACTTCCTTACGCAGAGTTTGCCTATAACAATTCAATGCATTCTGCTACCAATCAAACCCCCTTTTGGGCCAATTACGGTTTTCATCCCTCCTTTCTCCCTGAAAACATCCCCGAGAGCCCTGTTCCCGCGGTCCAGGACCGAGTGGCTTCTGTCCAGGCGAATTTCCAAAGACTCCAGGAGATGATGCGGAATGCCCAAGGATCCTACAAGAAATTTTATGACCGGGGAAGGAAGGAAAACCCGGCGTTCAGAGTCGGGGAAAAAGTTTGGCTTTCCGCCGCCAACCTCAGATTGCCTATTCCCTCTCGAAAGCTCGGCCCTAGATTTATCGGGCCCTTCAAGATCAAACGAGCTATTAATCCTGTGGCTTTTGAACTAGCATTACCTGATTCCTATAGGATTCACCCAGTGTTCCACTCATCTTTATTAAAACCCGTCATTCCCAACGCCTTTCCTGGAAGAGATGAACCTCCTCCACCACCAGTTGAAGTAGATGGGGAAAAATAATTTGAGATGGAATCCATCCTGGGCTGTAGGAAAAAAGGCAGACAGTTACAATACTTGGTTAAATGGAAGGGGTACCCCCCGGAGGACAACTCCTGGGAACCATCCAGGAACTTGCATGCTCCTCGCCTAATACGAGCCTTTCACCAAGAACATCCGGAATTAATGGCCAGTCTGGGCGTCCGGAGTCCGCCCCTCGGGGGGGGGGCACTGTCAGGGAAATTCCCCGTCTGTTGTCACCAATCTGCGCTCAGTGCGCATGCGCGGCAAAACGGCGCATCGGCGCATGCGCGTGCGTGGCGGGACGGCGCTTCGGCGTGCTCGGGTGCGCGCTCCGGCGCAACGACGAATGCGCGTGCGCAATAGCTCGCCAATGGGACTACAGGCGGGCCTATTTAAACAGACGCAGTAACACTATCTGGTTGCTGGTTTGTCAGCTTTACTGTGTTCCTTGTGCCTGAAAGAAGTTAAAGTTCTCCTGCTGTGACCCGGACCGGATTTGACTACGCTTCTGCTTCTCCTGAACCTGACCCCTTGGCTTGCTAAACGGACTTCTACCTCTCTCCTTGTGCTTGACCCTCGGCCTGTGACCCGGATCTGCTGCCTGTCTCCAGCCCTCTACCTTCTGCCTGTACCCTGGACTTCTTGCCTAACCTGACTATACTGGTGCTTCCTGCTAAACTCCTAAACGGACTTGTGCCTTGCTACTGGTTGCTGTTTGACCCTGTCTACCCTTGGTGTTTGACTCCTGGCCTGTTCTTCAGACTCATCCCTGCTAGATTCTTCAGCAAGACACCTCTACCTGCTGGTGGCCAGTGCTCCCTCGTGCCGTCCTCTCCCTGTCTCACCTCCAGGGGGCGGAGTGCGCTTGGGTGCAAGGGTGAACCACTCTCGGCATCTCGGCCTCGGTAAGTACGTAGCCTGATAACCACGCTATATTAAGATACCTCTCAACTCAACTCAACTCAGAAGGTCTTGCCAGTAAGTTACGCTGGGACCATGTGTTGGAGGAAGAGGGCTCTAAGCTAAGAACCCATACAGGATGGTTCCTACCTGAAATAGGCTGAAATAGTCTGTCCAGGGTGTCCTGGTAGGTGTGAGGCTCCCAGAGACTGCAGCTCAGCATAGGACTGAACTGTGAATAAATTCCTTCTTTTGATCCTTGAGGGACGTAGGACGTGTAGTGACCTTCAGCTTTAAAAAGGCTTCGGTCTAATTCAGTAGAAACTGTTTGGTGCGTTTCGGCCCACCTTATCACAACCTATTTGGTTATACCTTGTCGTTCCTCCCAAAGCTTCACTTTTGTTCACATATACCAAACTGATGGTGGCCAACAATCCTGAAGCCTCGTACACACGGCCGAGATTCTTGTCAGGAAAAAACCTGTTGTTTTTCCTGACGAGATTCTTGACAAGAATCTTGTCCCGGCCAAGTGTACACACATTCCATTCAAAAGAACCACCGTTCTTTTGAATGGAACGAACGCGGTGACGTCATCGACTACGACGAACATGCGCTCGTCACATTCGATGCCATCGCCGCCATCTTGCTACACCCTACCTATGCCTAGGAAGCTACCGTGCATGCGTCAAAGTCATTTTCGAGCATGCACGGATTTCCACGGCGACAGGTAAGTATACACACTCTCGGGTTTCTCGTCGGGAAACAGGCCGACAAGAATCCAGACGAGAAAATAGAGAGCAGGTTCTCTATTTTTCTCGTCGAGATTCTGGGCAGTTTTCTTGACGAGAAACCTGAAAGCCTCGTACACACGCGCGGTTTTCTCGGCAAGAAAGCTCTGCCAGCAGTTTTCTTGTCGATTCTTGCAGAGAAAACCGGTCGTGTGTACGAGGCCTGAGACTATGGTGTGCAGTTTGTAATAAGTTGCTCTGTAATATTAGGCTGTACCTGTATCATAACTCACTGGTCCTGGAAGTATACTTGGCTCAGGGGCAAAATAGAATGACTTGTGTGGCTCCCCCTATTGTGAAAAAATTAAGACTTATTATTCGGATCAGGATTTGTGGTGAAGACACCTTTTGCTTTAGGACTCATCTGAACAACTCACCAAAAAGTTTTACCAGTATGGTGACCAGATTTGAGTTTTGGCTTGCAGTAAAGACTGTCGAAACCCTTCCCATGTCCCTTCCCATGTCTTCTGCTGACCCTGCTCCCTCCTATATCAAAGCGAGCAAAGTCCTTTCTTGTATTAAGAGAGGTATGGACTCCAGAGAGAGAGATATCATGTTGCTCCTGTTCAAAGTAAGACCTCATCTGGAATATGCAGTTCAGTTTTGGGCCCCAGTTCTCAAAAAGGATATCGGGGAACTGGAGAAAGTGCAGAGAAGGGCAACCAAACTGATAAGAGGCATGGAGGAGCTCAGCTATGAGGAAAGATTAGAGGAACTGAATGTATTCCCTCTGGAGAAGAGGAGAATAAGGGGGGATATGATCAACATGTACAAATATATAAGGGGTCCATATAGTGAACTTGGTGTTGAGTTATTCACTTTATGGTCAACACAAAGGACAAGGGGGCACTCTTTACGTCTAGAGGGAAAGAGATTTCATCTCCAAATACGGAAAGGTTTCTTCACAGTAAGAGCTGGGAAAATGTGGAATAGACTCCCTTCAGAGGTGGTTCTGGCCAGCTCAGTAGATTGCTTTAAGAAGGGTCTGGATTATTTCCTAAATGTACATAATATAACTGGGTACTGACATTTATGGGTAAAGTTGATCCGGGGAATATCCGATTGCCTCTCGGGGGATCAGGAAGGAATTTTTTCCCCTGCTGTAGCAAATTGGATCATACTCTGCTGGGGTTATTCACCTTCCTCTGGATCAACTGTGGGTATAGGATTGGGTATATGGGATTGTATGATATTATATATTTTAATTTTTTTATGGTTGAACTGGATGGACTTGTGTCTTTTTTCCACCTGACTAACTATGTATCATCATTACATCACATCAACAGCGAGGTTTTCCCTTGTTGGGACACACGAACATAAACCAGAGAAAAACGGATTATGATACTTATTATAGAAAGACTCGCAGTGAAAGGACTGGGGAACATCTTCTCTTTCCATTCCTCTGAGGCTCGTAAGACTAAATTCTTGTAAAGATTTGAATTCCTGAGCTGTTTCCTATGAAAAAGACAGACTAGTGCCTCTGCTCTGTTATATAAAGATCCAACTTCAAGCAGCTGCGAGGGCCAACATAAACACAGCTTGCAGTTATGGTCTGAGCAGGTGGAGGCCAGGGGGCTTTAACCCCTCATGACAAGCAGAGAAGATTGTCGGTACATTGGGTCCTACCTCTGCTGTTCAGTAGAGGAACAAAAAGATACTTCAGAAGTATTACTCTTCATAGTAAGAGAATGAGTCGTTATTTCATGTACAGTAGGCCCTGTGCTCAGAGAACTTGGGTTGGGTTGGGTTGCTATTGGCACCACAAAGATTTTTAATATACTAAAATATAATTTGTTAAAGTGGTTGTAAATCCTTGCAGACCACTTTAACCTACAGGTAAGCCTAGATTAAGGCTTACCTGTATGTGCAACAAATATCTCCTAAACCTACACGGTTTAGAAATATATTTGCAGAAAAGACTGCACCGATGTCTACGCCGTCGCGTGACCTTTTGTCGGATTCGATGCAGTCCTGGGCATGCGCCGGATCCACGAGTCATGCTTTCCCTTGTGCGCGCGGTTCCTCGTATTTTGCTATGCAGTGCACGCATGCGCAGCTCGTGTTTCCATATTACGTCCACATCCCAGCTGTGACGTCAGACGCCGCCGGGATGGGAGGCATTTAATAGCCCGGCAGAGGCCGCAATCACTGTCAGGGCTCTTGATAGAGAGGGTGAGTCGATATCTCTCTCCTGCCTGCTTTTTGTAACGATCTATATTTCAATCTCAACATAGTATGCTGATATTTCAGTTTATTCCTTCCAATGTTTTGCAGTATGGCAATCCACCCCTCTACTCGATGCCTATGATCTTTATGGCCACTTCTCGATTGAATGATGCTAACTTCATTCAGCCCGCATATGTTCTCAATTAATTTTGACTCAGCGGTTAATTTCATTGATTCAACACCCACTTTCCCTTCCCAGGTAAAATAAACCAATTATCATTATGCTTATTATTTTTTGGCAATGGCCATACCACTTTTTTGATTCCATGCAGTTCCCTTACATGGTATTTTATAACACTTAGGGACCTATAAGCTTTTGTGCCTCCTGTGGCCCTTTTTGAGTGAGTGGCGGCTTCGGGATACCTTGGTTTCGAATTTCTATGGGACCCTGCAGATTAACCTTTGACCTTCTATATACTAACTGTGGCTGGCTACCTTGGTGAGATTCACTCAGCTTGCATTCTGATTATTTCCTTCTTTCATGATTATATTATTTGTAATTGGTTATTATGCCAACAATATCTTTATTGATTTATTGTTTGAATGTTATATCTTCAAACTAAATGAACTTGTTGTCCCATCCGTTCTATATTTCTTTGTGATTTTCAGCATAGCCTGCTTTACCTTCGATAGCTCCTGAAGAAGCTCACAGAGCGAAACACATAGAGCGATTTTACTGCAGCAATATATGCGTTTGGCAAAGCTTCATGTAATATATATGGATGGTTTTTTATCTATGCTTGTTGCTTTTTTACTTTTATAATAAAATTTGAAACCCTATAACACTGTTACTGTGTCTATACCAAATCAATTTAACACCGTTTAAAGTCCCGGGGTTTGGTACCCCTCTTCTCCCCTCTTTACATGCTTCGAGGAGGGATTACTTAATCAGTCAGGTGGGAGTGGCTGGCCTCTAAAGCAGGACACATGGAGGAGAGGTAAGCTAACAGACAAACATTACTGCATAACCATGACAAATGGAAGGAGTGGGTGAGCTTTCAGGCAGCGGAAAGACTAGAGGCCTGAGATCCAAAGGGAGAGACTCGTAGGATTTTGAAGGAAACTTTTAATTACTCTGTGTATCTAAGCCTTCTTGGACCGAAACTCGGATATTGCAGACTGAACTTGGAACTGTGTTATATAAAAATATTTAAACATATGCTTCAGTGTTTGTGGGAAACTGTTGAGTTCTACACCAACCTCTATCCTGAGCAAGTGACAGCTCTGAAAAAGCGTAGAACATCCTTAGGATAACTTGGACCCTCCACAATGTTGGGCTTCATGAAGGAGTGATCAGAAGAAAGCCACTGTTAAAAAAAAAATCCATATCCCATCCGGTGTTTGCCAAAAAGCATGTGGGAGACACAACCATAATGGTAAAAAGTAATTATCTACTCTGGAGGAGCAAGACACGGGTCGGACTTTGACGTTCAAGGGACCTCTTACTGTAATATACATTGTATGGTTTTTAATCCCTGTTCAACATTAATGTAACAATAAAGCATTTTTTTCAATTCCATTTTCGTGTGTTGCCTGCAAAGTCCGACCCGTGTTTTGCTCCTCCAGAGTAGATAATTACTTTTCCCTATAATATACTGTGAGGGGGTTAACTCGGTAGCGGGTGTGTGTGACCCCCTGGTTGGGCTCCCCACACAAAAACAGGGCCAGCAGACGGAGGTTGTGGTTTTCAAAATCAAAAGGTGCGGTTTATTTCTCTATGTACAGTGACAAAAACACAGCAAAGCCAAAAAGAAACAAACAAAATAAATCCTGGTCAGTTTGACCTCTGACTAAACATGCAGGTTTCCTAAACTAACAACTGGGATCAGCCTGGTGCTGTCCTAGTCCCTAAGTCCCTGGTTTAGTAAAAGTCCAAACAAATAGCCACACAGGCTTTGCCTCACCGCACAGGGGTTCACTCTCCCTAGACAGTCCACACAGGTCTGGTTCCAGGCATGAGCTAACATCTAATGAAGCTGGGAGTTCTTATAGAGGCCTAAATGAGCTGACAAACTTCAGCTGGCCTCATCAACTCCCTGTCTGTACGACGCCCAGCCCTCTCCCTAGAGGTATGAGTCATCCATGAGCCCACTAGCCTCAGCTGGGCTTCATCAACTCCCTAGTTGTATAAGTCGGCATAAAGCCTGAATCTGGGAGAAATATATCTACCCCCCTGGATGCAACCAGGTGACTTTACCTTCCTGCTGTCACATACCCCCCCCTCTTGTTTTAACCTCGGGGTTGGAACACCAGCAATCAGGCATTCATGTACTCGAGACAAAGCATCCACATTCCCCATTTGAACGCCAGGGCGATGCTTTACTGTGAAGTTGAATTCCTGTAGGGCCAGGAACCACCTATTCACTCTTCTATTTGTCTCCTTGTTTTGAGCCATCCACTTTAACGGAGCGTGATCCGTAACCATGTCAAAGTGCCTACCTAGCAGATAGTACCGAAGGGAATCTAGAGCCCACTTCACCGCTAAACACTCCTTTTCAACCGTGGCGTAATTTACCTCATGGGACTTCAACTTCCTGCTGAGGTAAATGACTGGGTGCTCTTCCCCGTTCCAGACCTGGGACAATACTGCTCCTAACCCCACATCTGACGCATCACTTTGTACGACAAAGTCTTTAGAGAAGTCGGGTGAGTACAACACTGGCTGGCTACATAAGGCTTGTTTCAAGAATTGGAATGCTGCCTCAGCCTCGGGGGTCCATTTAATCATGACCGACCCTTTCCCTTTCGTCAGGTTGGTTAGGGGCACAGCCTTAGAAGCAAAGTGGGGAATGAAGCGCCGATAATAACCCGCGATTCCCAGAAAGGCTCGTACCTGCTTCTTGCTGTTGGGACGTGGCCAACTCTGGATGGCCTCGACTTTGTTGAGTTGGGGTTTTATTACTCCCCTGCCAATGGTGTACCCAAGATATTTGGCCTCCTCCTGCCCAATGGTACACTTCTTGGGGTTAGCCGTAAACCCCGCTTCCCGGATAGAGTCTAGGACTGCTTGCACTTTTGGCAGATGTGAGGCCCAATCTGTGCTATGGACAATTACGTCATCCAGGTAAGCCGCAGCATACTTCCGATGGGGCCTCAGCATCTGGTCCATTTTCCGCTGGAATGTGGCCGGCGCATTCTGTAACCCGAACGGCATTCTCTTATATTGGAACGCCCCGTCTGGGGTTACAAATGCGGTTTTCTCTTTGGCCGACTTGGCCAGGGGAATTTGCCAATACCCTTTTGTGAGGTCAAGAGTCGTCATGTATCGGGCTGTTCCCAGCCGGTCGATCAACTCATCTATACGTGGCATGGGGTAGGTGTCAAATTTTGTAACTTTGTTCAACTGACGAAAATCGTTACAAAATCGCCAGCTCCCATCCGGTTTAGGCACCAACACAATGGGACTAGACCAATCACTTTGGGACTCCTCTATCACCCCTAAGTTCAGCATTTTCTGTACTTCCTCCCGTATTGCCTCCCGTCGGGCCTCTGGGATCCGATAGGGTTTTAACTTCACCCTTTCACCGGGCGGGGTAATAATATCATGCTCTACCCCAGATGTTTGTCCCGGCAGCTCAGAGAACACCTCCTTGTTGCGAAGCACAAACTCCTTAACCTCCTGTTGTTGGGGTTGTGACAAGGTGGCTGCTATTCCAACCTCCGGAATCACGCAACCAGTTTGAGCTGGTGACCAAGTTTCTGCGACTAGGGACTCTCTATCCCTCCAGGCTTTCAACAGATTAACGTGATATATCTGTTCGGGCTTTCGCCTTCCTGGTTGTCTGACCTTGTAATTCACTTCGCTCACTTTTTCCATTATCTCGTAGGGGCCTTGCCATTTGGCAAGGAATTTACTTTCAACCGTAGGGACAAGTACCAATATCCTATCCCCCGGGGAAAAGGTACGGGTCTTTGCTCCACGGTTGTACACTCTCTGCTGTGCCAACTGCGCTTGGGCCAAATGTTCCTTCACGATGGGCATTACCTGTGCAATTCGATCTTGCATCAGGGCGACATGCTCAATCACACTCCTGTGGGGAGAACTCTCACTTTCCCAAGTTTCCTTGGCAATATCCAACAGCCCTCTTGGGTGTCTCCCATACAGTAACTCAAAGGGGGAGAATCCCGTAGAGGATTGGGGCACCTCCCTAATAGCAAACATCAAATAAGGAAGTAGACAGTCCCAATCCTTTCCATCTCTATCCACCACTTTCTTCAACATTTGTTTTAGGGTTTTGTTGAATCTTTCAACCAGCCCATCGGTTTGGGGGTGATACACAGATGTACGCAATTGCGTCACTTTGAGCAATTTACACAGCTCTTTCATAACCCGGGACATAAAGGGTGTACCTTGGTCCGTAAGCAGTTCTTTACAAATACCCACCCGGCTAAAAACAAGAGATAGCTCTTTGGCTATGGTTTTGGCCGAGGTATTTCTGAGAGGGATCGCTTCTGGATAACGGGTGGCATAGTCCATTATAACCAATATGTACTGGTGCCCCCTAGCGGACTTGATTATAGGACCTACCAAATCCATTGCGATTCTCTCAAACGGGACCTCAATGATGGGTAGAGGGACCAGCGGGCTACGGAAATGTGGCATCGGGGCCGACCTCTGACACACAGGGCAGGAGGAACAATAATTTTCTATGTCCTTCATCACCCCAGGCCAATAGAATCTCTGTAATACCCTCTCTCGGGTTTTCTCTGTCCCCAGATGACCTCCAAGAATGTGCCCATGGGCCAACTCCAACACCAACTTCCTGTAAGGTTTGGGCACCACCAGCTGCTCAACGGTTTCTTCTGCCCTTTTTGCCACCCGATACAGTAGGTCCTTCTCTACGCTGAAGTATGGGTAAGTGCAGGTATTATCTGGGTTCACTAACTCGCCATCTATTTCCACTACGTTTTCCCGTGCCTTTATTAGGGTGGGGTCTTTTAACTGTTCTGTGGCAAAATTTTCCCTGTGAACCTCCAGATCAGAAAACTCCACAGACGGTAGGTTTTCGTCTGAGGAGGTGGGCTCCTCTCCAGTTTCTTGAGTCTCCCCTGCAAATACTGACAAGGGAAATTCTGGAGAGTCCTCACCACTCTCAGAGGAGTTCTGGCTATCACATTCCTGGTACATAGGGGCACCAGTGGGGGGCTCAGGATCATCCCACAGTTCCCAGAACTTCGGAAAATCCCTTCCCACAATGGCGTCATGCGGTAACTGAGATACTAAGCCCACTGGATGAGAGAGGGTACCTTTGGGGGTCTCGAAACACACTGTAGTCACTGGATACTCTCGGGTGTCCCCATGCACACAAATAACAGCTACCTTGCTATTCCCAGAGACCTCTGTTTTAACTAATTCAGCCTTTATCAGGGTCACAAGGCTACCTGAATCCAGTAATACCACAACATTTCTACCATTAATACACATTTTGCATAAATGTTTCTCAGTTCCTCGAATGGCAGTGCATGCGACTGTCGCACACAGCGACTGACGTCTGCCCGTCAGAAAGTCACACTGCATGGGTTCCTCCACAACCGGGCAATTGGCTGCAATATGTCCCGCTTGCCGGCAGCGGTAGCAAACGATCCTTCTTGCGGCCTCTTGAGCCGCTGATTTCCCAGGCTGTTCTCGCCAAACTTGGGGTAGAGCTCCCACCCTCTCACTCTCTCCACCCTCACCCCTTGGAATCCTCTTATCCGCCCCTGGGGATGGTCTGGTCTTAGGGTGGAAAGTCCGAGTGTCTCTGGAAGAGGCCGTCAGGTTCTCTGTAGCCAAGTATTTCTCTACACGATCCACAAGACCACCGGCCGTCTCTGGGTCTCCATGGCTTACCCACTTTTGGATGGCAGTAGGAAGAGCTCTCAAAAACCGATCCATTACAACACGTTCCACAATCTCTGGTGCGGACAAAGTCTCTGGCTGTAGCCACTTCCTGCTCAGGTGAATGAGATCATACATTTGAGACCTGGGGGGTTTTCCAAGCTGGAAAGTCCAGTTATGCACACGCTGAGCCCGGACAGCCAGGGTGACACCCAGCCTTGCCAATATTTCAGCTTTTAGCATCACATAGTCTTTTGCTTGGTCAGGCTCTAGGTCATAGTAAGCCTTCTGCGATTCACCAGTTAACAGAGGAGCCACCAGTCCAGCCCACTGCTCCTCAGGCCATTTTTCTCTTTCAGCAGTCCTTTCAAATGTGGTCAAAAATACCTCTGGATCATCCTCTCCAGTCATTTTTGTCAATAAACGACTCACCCCAAAGGACGCGGTATTAGTGGGACGGCTTTCCTCACTGGTCTGCGGACGTTGCTGCATTACTGCTTCCATTTGTTGTAGTCTCTGCTCTTGCTTCTGTAACAGGTCTATGAAGCGGGCCTCAGATTGCTGCTGGGCTTGTTGATGAGCTTGCTGCTGGGCTGCAAGGCTCCTTTGCAAACCTGCATTTGTCTGCTGTTGATTGGCATTTGCTAGAGCCAGCTGTTTCAGTATCTCCTCCATGCTGGCTTAAAAAAAACTGCCACTGGTTCTCCACCAACTGTGAGGGGGTTAACTCGGTAGCGGGTGTGTGTGACCCCCTGGTTGGGCTCCCCACACAAAAACAGGGCCAGCAGACGGAGGTTGTGGTTTTCAAAATCAAAAGGTGCGGTTTATTTCTCTATGTACAGTGACAAAAACACAGCAAAGCCAAAAAGAAACAAACAAAATAAATCCTGGTCAGTTTGACCTCTGACTAAACATGCAGGTTTCCTAAACTAACAACTGGGATCAGCCTGGTGCTGTCCTAGTCCCTAAGTCCCTGGTTTAGTAAAAGTCCAAACAAATAGCCACACAGGCTTTGCCTCACCGCACAGGGGTTCACTCTCCCTAGACAGTCCACACAGGTCTGGTTCCAGGCATGAGCTAACATCTAATGAAGCTGGGAGTTCTTATAGAGGCCTAAATGAGCTGACAAACTTCAGCTGGCCTCATCAACTCCCTGTCTGTACGACGCCCAGCCCTCTCCCTAGAGGTATGAGTCATCCATGAGCCCACTAGCCTCAGCTGGGCTTCATCAACTCCCTAGTTGTATAAGTCGGCATAAAGCCTGAATCTGGGAGAAATATATCTACCCCCCTGGATGCAACCAGGTGACTTTACCTTCCTGCTGTCACAATACGGATGTGGCAATGTGAGTGCCTTCCCTTTTTCTCTACTACATAATGGTAAAAAGTTCTTTGATTTGATGTGATGAAAGCTGAACATTTTGGCCTTTTTGTGCTGGACAGCCAACACTTACCATGCTGAGAACACATTCTCCACCCTATAGCATGGTGGTGGAGGCAGCATATCGTAAAGATGCTTTTCACTGGGATGTATGGGAATTGGGGAAGCTGGTAGGGAATGGGGGAGAGATGAATGGAGTCAAATATGGGACAGTTCCAGAGAAAAAAAGCAATAGCAGTCTGGACCTGAGTATGTAACCTGAGGCTGATGAGGTTCTCCTTCCAGCAGAAAAATTACCCCAAACACAGTCAGTACTAATATGGAGGGGCTAAAAGACTCAATGGATAATTTCTGACAAGACTTGGAAATCATGGTTCACCAACAAACCGTTTCCAACCCAATAAATAGACAACTGTACAAAGAAAAATGGGAAAAAATGCAGGATTTAGATGGGGACCCCAGAAGACCCTCAGCTGTAGGTGGTTCTTCAAAGTAATGACCCAAGGGGTAACTATGTGACCAACAGGTGGTTTATTTTTAAGCAACTGGCATCACAATAAAATATATTAGTCTGTTCACTTCCATGTTTTAGTGTCTTGAGAAAGATGGACTGAGGTTTATCAAAACTTTGATAATAAAACATTGTTGTCTTGATCTATCTCGGCTGTAAGATCGAGTGCCTCTATACCTGTTTTGGGTTTACAATAAAATATTTTATATTGTCAACATGTTAAAGTTAATGTCCAGCCAAAAGCTTTTTTTTCTAATTTCGGAACAAGTGGGGAAGGATTATAACACCTGTCTAAGGCTCCATTAGAGACATTTTCCAACGCTTAAGCCCTGTACACACGACCGAGAATCCCGTTGTAAAAAAAAACGTTGGTTTTCTCGACGAGATTCTTGTCAAGCTTGACGGGATTCTTGCCAAAATTTCCTTGCATACACACTGTCAATCAAAAATCTTGTCGTTGTAAAGCGCGGTCACGTACAACACATACGACCGCAGTATAAAGGGGAAGTTCGATTCCAATGGCGCCACTCCTTGGGCTGCTTTTGCTGATCTCGTGTTATCGCGTGTTAGTAAAAAGTTTGGTGAGAGACGATTCACGCTTTTCAGCCTCGTGCTTTTCAGTCTGTTAGCACATTCGTCATGCTGTATCTCCATTACGAACGCTAGTTTTACCAGAAGGAGCGCTCCTGTCTCATACTTGATTCTGAGCATGCACGTTTTTTTAAGACTTGGAAAAGCATACACACGACCGGTTTTCTCGTCGGGAAACAGGCCGACGAGAATTCCGACGAGAAAAACGAGAATCCTGACGAGAAAATAGAGAGAAGGTTCGACGAGAAACCATACACATGAACAGTTTTCTTGGCAAAAAAATCTGCCAGCAGTTTTCTTGTCGTTTCTTGCCGAGAAAACCGGTCGTGTGTACGAGGCTTTCCTGTCATGCTGACAACGTTTGACCAGACAGGAACTGAGGTGTACTCTCCAACGGCAACACAGGCAGAAATACAAATTTTGTTTAGTATGCCTGTGAAGGTTCTTCTTCATTCAGGTCATGGTATGGCTAGTAGGTGGTGATCAAACAAAAATTTGAGCAACTGAAGGTACTTCGAAGTCAGTCGAATCCATAAAGGCATCATCGAATGGTCAGACGAGCGTTTTTTTATACATTCTTTTCTGAACGTTGGAACATTTCTATAGGTGTAAGGCCAGCTTAAGCATCTCCAACTCTGCTGCTCCACCTGTTTAGACATGGCATAGAACATGGAGCAGGTCACTCTTAATTAACCAAGAGGCTTGTGCCATTACAGAAAATTGTTGTTAAATCTCTGGCATGGCCAGTTCCTCAAGCCATATGGAATGCTCAACATTCCTCAATTATTTTTATTATATTTTTTAATTCATTTCACTTCGCTCACAAGATATACAGAAGAGTCACTGGCCCCCAGATGGTAGACCCCCATTGGCGTTCTATGGCAAGAACATTTAGAACTATGGATGAAATTACATGTTGAGACTGAATCGTCTGCTACATACACATTATGGATTGTGCTCTCTTGTATATATTCAAAGAAAAATTATTATTATAATATAGGAATATATGCTCTTGGGTTGGAATTCTGAGCACGGTTTCATTGTAAGGGTGGTCATTACATAAATCATTTTTCTGGTCTTTTTCTAGATATGGTGGTTAAAGTTTGGTGTTTCATAAGTGCCTTGTGGACAGTATTCATTTTGAGGGTGTAACCAGTCATAACCAGGTCCATAAAGACACGGATGAGCGAGTTTGGGGTGGAGGAACTAAGATCAAGTGTAGTATGACAGTCATTGGCTCTCTGCTCACTGAAGACCAACAACTGAGCAATCAGCGGTCTTTGATAGCTGTACGGTTTACTTCTAAACTGTACAGGTTTAGGAGATATTAATTTCACTTAAAAGTAAGCCTTTTTATAGGCTTACCTGTAGGTAATAATGACCAAGCGAACAATACAACCGCTTTAATGTACAGGCCGCCCCTGCTCCAAAGTCACCTTCTGCATGGACCAAGCAGTTGGCTTGAGATTTCCTCTTGATTTTCCCAAGGCACAATCACGAAAAATCCCAACAACCAGATAATCAGCACACACAATACCCTCTGGATGTGAAGGAAATGAACCGGTAAAGCATTCTCTCCAGTGTATATACACCAGTGAATGCGGCGGCTTTGTAGTCTTAATCTGCATCTGGCTCCAGTTGACATGGACGGCGGCCCGCGCGCTTTCAGGAAACACCGCTCCTCCCTGCACTGACCTGGCAACCTGTCCCAGAATTATTCGTTTTCCCATAAATATTTGCCTTAGCAGTTCAAGAGACGGGATGACTCAGATACGCATGTATTCATTCAGAAAACAAGAGGTTGATCTTTGCACGCGAGGGAGTGCACCCTATGGCCATTCTCCCTGTGCAGAGAATATTCTCCGTCTTTTTCATTTGTGCCAAATTCCTGTAACGCCTTCCCAATCCACACCCAGCTCAGCACAGCCCCGGGTCTCACATTTCCCTGCCAGCGCCGCACACACACACACACACACAAGGTCCTATGGGCGTGCAAATGAGGATGATACAATAGATATGAACTTGTGACCTCCATAGAAGAGCAGCATAAAAACACAAAACACGCTGGAAGTCATCGCAGCACATCTCCGTTCTCTCTTCTAGGATTGGGCTCTGGAAGGCCGAGGCACTTCTGGTTACAGAGTCCGATGGAGAGGCAAAATCAACAGGAATCACGGTGATGCAGAGTGGAGGCAGATTCACTTCTACGTCTTTATTCACACCACGGTCATCATTGTTCATAAAATACACCATGGCCTGTGCATCATTGCAATATAGTTACATAGTAGGTGAGGTTGAAAAAAATCCATCAAGTCCAACCTATGTGTGTGATTATATGTCAGTATTACATTGTATATCCCTGTATGTTGTGGTCGTTCAGGTGATTATATAATCATTTTTTTGAAACTATCGATGCTTCCCGCTGAGACCACCGCCTGTGGAAGGGAATTCCACATCCTTTCCGCTCTTACAGTAAAGAACTCTCTACGTAGTTTAAAGCGGAGCTCCACCCTAAAGTGGAACTTCCGCTCATCGGATTCCCCCCCCCCTCCGGTGCCACAATTGGCACCTTTCAGGGGGGAGGGGGTGCAGATACCTGTCTAAGACAGGTTTTTACACCCACTTCGGGGAATCCACACTGCGGGTCGACTGCGGGTAGTGCGTCACTTCCCGCCCCCCCCCCCATTGTGTTCTGGGAAACACACGGCTCCCAGAACACAGCTGAGACCAGTGAAAGACGCGCAGCGCTGCTCGCGCTTGCGCAGTAGGGAACCGGGAAGTCAAGCCGCAACGCTTCACTTCCTGATTCCCTCACCCATGATGGCGGTGGGGGCAGATGAGAGATGAGCAACCGCTCGTCTTCTGCTGTCGACGTCGCTGGACTCCAGGACAGGTAAGTGTTCTAATATTATAAGTCAGCAGCTGCAGTATTTGTAGCTGCTGGCTTTTAATATTATTTTTTACGGCGGAGCTCCGCTTTAAGGTTAAACCTCTTTTCTTCTAATTTTAATGAGTGGCCACGTGTCTTGTTAAACTCTCTTCCGCAAAAAAAGTTTTATCCCTATTGTGGGGTCACCAGTACGGTATTTGTAAATTAAAATCATATCCCCTCTCAAGCGTCTCTTCTCCAGAGAGAATAAGTTCAGCGCTCGCAACCTTTCTTCATAACTAATATCCTCCAGACCCTTTATTAGCTTTGTTGCCCTTCTTTGTACTCGCTCCATTTCCGGTACATCCTTTTTGAGGACTGGTGCCCAGAACTGGACAGCATACTCCAGGTGCGGCTGGACCAGAGTCTTGTAGAGCGGGAGAATTATCGTTTTATCTCTGGAGTTAATCCCCTTTTTATTGCATACCAATATTCTGTTTGCTTTGTTAGCAGCAGCTTGGCATTGCATGTCAGCCCTACCCAGAATATAAGACCTAGCGTGATTATTAGGGAGGGCTGCAATATAAGCCCTACCCCGAAAATAAGCTCTAGAAAAGTACATGAAAAAACTGTGGTCTGTTTTGTAGCATGATCGTACTGGTATGGAGTGCAGTGTGTCTCCCCTTGTGACAGTATTATGTAGAAAATACTTTATTAGCAGCCGCCGCTGACCCGCCGGAGGTTTTCTTCTCTCCTCCTCGCTGACATCTGCGGCCCCTCCCTCTTGAATGAACGGAGCGGGCTGACGTCAGCAGGGATATCGGGTCTTCCCCCTTCTCTTCTCCTCCCAGATGACGTCTGCGGCCCCTCCCTCTTCAGTGCACGGATTGGGCTGGCGTCAGCAGGGATCTCGGGTCTTTCCCCTTCTCTTCTCCTCCCAGCTGACGTCTGCGACCCCTCACTCTTCAGCGCACGGAGCGGGCTGACGTCGGCAGGGATCTCAGAACGGAGAAGAGCAGATCAAGTGAGCGACCAGGGGAGCTGTAAAAAGGTATTCTCCATGAGACATTTGCAATGGGAGACACACTGCAGCTTATACCAATGTGATCCTTTTATAAAAGTGATTACATAAATTTTAAAAGGACTTTAACCAAGATCTTTTTAAAACGATGTTGAAAATGTACTCCTGACCTCACAGGGGGAGGTGGGGAGAGAGAGAGTACACAGGGGACATAGGAACTTTAAAAAATCTATTTTATTGTTTTATTCCAGGATTTTTAGAAAATACTGTAGAGAGGGGTAAATGACACAGCACAAGCACTGTGCTTTAAAAGGAACAGGATTTTTTTTATGGTTACAACTACTTTAAGATAGTCATTGTGTATACCGTATATAAATAAGCCCTACCCCGAAAATAAGCCCTAGTGTGTTTTTTGTAGACAAAATTAATATAAGACCCGGTCTTATTTTCGAGGAAACACGGTAGGACCCCCAGGTCCTTTTCCATCCTAGAGTCCCCCCAGAGGTTGCATTTATATCTTTGCCACCCAAATGCATTATCTTACATCTTTCCACATTAAACCTCATTTGCCATGACGTTGCAATGTTTTGATGTGGTTTTTTTTTTTGGACTTGTGCAAATTAAGTACCTTTTTTGCCTACTGTGTGTTTCATCGCGAGGCGCTGTGAAACAATGCAACATGTTTTATTTTTATTTTTTGCAGCGCACACAAACACAGGACACCAGTGTGAATAGGCACCATTGAGTAAAAAAAGGCTATGTGCCTTGTTCTTGCATTGGGGTTGCTTTGAGCAATGCAGGTGGAGTGAATGAGTCTTCACTGCGCCCAGTTTATCAAAGTATCTGAATGAAGGATAGTCGGTTTGCATTGCACACTGTAGCCAATGAGCATTTGCCTTTCCATATACTACTTCAGTGTTTCTCAACCTTTTTTCAGTCGAGGCACCCTTTAAAAATAATGGACGATCTCGAGGCATTCTTTAAAAATTTTGAAGTGTCGAGGCACCCTTTAAAAACGATGGATCGTCTTGAGGCACCCTTTAATAAATATGGAGTGTCGAGGCATCCTTTAAAAATTATGAAGTGTCGAGGCACCCTTTAAAATTATGGACCGTCTTGAGGCACGCTTTAAAAAATATGGAGGGTCGAGGCACCCTCTAAAAATGATGGAGTGTCGAGGCACCCTCTAAAAATGATGGAGGGTCGAGGCACCCTCTAAAAATAATGGAGTGTCGAGGCACCCTCTAAAAATGATGGAGGGTCGAGGCACCCTCTAAAAATAATGGAGTGTCGAGGCACCCTCTAAAAATGATGGAGGGTCGAGGCACCCTCTAAAAATGATGGAGTGTCGAGGCACCCTCTAAAAATGATGGAGGGTTGAGGCACCCTCTAAAAATAATGGAGTGTCGAGGCACCCTCTAAAAATAATGGAGTGTCGAGGCACCCTCTAAAAATAATGGAGTGTCGAGGCACCCTCTAAAAATAATGGAGTGTCGAGGCACCCTCTAAAAATGATGGAGGGTCGAGGCACCCTCTAAAAATGATGGAGGGTCGAGGCACCCTCTAAAAATGATGGAGTGTCGAGGCACCCTCTAAAAATAATGGAGTGTCGAGGCACCCTCTAAAAATGATGGAGGGTCGAGGCACCCTCTAAAAATGATGGAGTGTCGAGGCACCCTCTAAAAATGATGGAGGGTCGAGGCACCCTCTAAAAATAATGGAGTGTCGAGGCACCCTCTAAAAATGATGGAGGGTCGAGGCACCCTCTAAAAATGATGGAGTGTCGAGGCACCCTCTAAAAATGATGGAGTGTCGAGGCACCCTCTAAAAATGATGGAGTGTCGAGGCACCCTCTAAAAATGATGGAGGGTCGAGGCACCCTCTAAAAATAATGGAGTGTCGAGGCACCCTCTAAAAATGATGGAGGGTCGAGGCACCCTCTAAAAATGATGGAGTGTCGAGGCACCCTCTAAAAATGATGGAGGGTTGAGGCACCCTCTAAAAATAATGGAGTGTCGAGGCACCCTCTAAAAATAATGGAGTGTCGAGGCACCCTCTAAAAATAATGGAGTGTCGAGGCACCCTCTAAAAATGATGGAGGGTCGAGGCACCCTCTAAAAATGATGGAGGGTCGAGGCACCCTCTAAAAATGATGGAGTGTCGAGGCACCCTCTAAAAATAATGGAGTGTCGAGGCACCCTCTAAAAATGATGGAGGGTCGAGGCACCCTCTAAAAATGATGGAGTGTCGAGGCACCCTCTAAAAATGATGGAGGGTCGAGGCACCCTCTAAAAATAATGGAGTGTCGAGGCACCCTCTAAAAATGATGGAGGGTCGAGGCACCCTCTAAAAATGATGGAGTGTCGAGGCACCCTCTAAAAATGATGGAGGGTCGAGGCACCCTCTAAAAATAATGGAGTGTCGAGGCACCCTCTAAAAATAATGGAGTGTCGAGGCACCCTCTAAAAATAATGGAGTGTCGAGGCACCCTCTAAAAATGATGGAGGGTCGAGGCACCCTCTAAAAATGATGGAGTGTCGAGGCACCCTCTAAAAATGATGGAGGGTCGAGGCACCCTCTAAAAATGATGGAGGGTTGAGGCACCCTCTAAAAATAATGGAGTGTCGAGGCACCCTTTAAGAATTATGGACAGTCTTGAGTTACCCTCTAAAAATGATGGGCGATCTCGAGGCACCATTTTAAAATTATGGGCAGTTTCGAGGCAGCCCATTCTAAAATGTTAAAACTATTCTAATAGTTTTACATAATGCAGCAACATCCACAAGTCCAAGTAGGACACCCAACGTTAGAGGTGATTTATTCTTCCAAAGCAAATACACTTTTGCAAACTGGTACTGACTAGTATTCCAATGTTTCTCTTCTCTCTCAGTTTTTCTCCATCAGTCAGCTAATGTGACCCCAACGCTGATGGAAAGAGGGGCAGGGGAGGGTCAAACAAGGATGCTGTGCAGGTGACTGACATCCTCCTTATCAACTGATGATGCCTTTGGTTGTTAGGACGCCGGCGGCTAGAAGGTTGTAGTGGTGCATAATGAAAACCTGTGGCTTTGTGTAAATAAAAGGCAGGCTTCATCCACACGCCGGTGTCTTGTTGAGATGGTTCCCCTATTGGATAGGGTCCGGCCTCGACTGCGCAGGCGGCGCGCATGCGCAGTGGGTGGCTACGGAAATCTCCGAGCCCCAACACCTGTTCGTCAGCTGTAAACGGAGCATGCGCAATGAACGCTTCGCTCGCTCCCGACCCCATGCTTGGGGCTGGTTATACACGCCCCCTCCGCTCGCTGGCTATACAAGCCCCCTCCGCTCACTCTATACAGCAAGGGGCAGTGGTTATACATGCCCCCTCCGCTCAATGGTTATACACGCCCCCTCCGCTCGCTGGCTATACAAGCCCCCTCCGCTCACTCTATACAGCAAGGGGCAGTGGTTATACATGCCCCCTCCGCTCGATGGTTATACACGCCCCCTCCGCTCGCTGGCTATACAAGCCCCCTCCGCTCACTCTATACAGCAAGGGGCAGTGGTTATACACGCCCCCTCCGCTCGATGGTTATACACGCTCCCTCCGCTCGCTCTATACAGCAAGGGGCAGTGGTTATACACGCCCCCTCCGCTCGATGGTTATACACGCCCCCTCCGCTCGAGATGGCCAGTGCTTTTCTCAAAGGGGCGGATGTCATATTGAGCAGTGTTTTTTTTGGGGCATGGCTTTATCAATAAACTACATGTCTGCGGGGCGTGTTTACACAACTCAAGGGCGGGTTTTTCAAAGTTTGTATAACTTGTATAACCAGCGAGCGGAGGGGGCATGTATAACCAGCCACAAGCATCGGGTCAGGAGCGAGCGCAGTGTTCATTGCGCATGCTCCATTTACAGCTGACAAACAGCTGTTCGGGATCGGAGATTTGCGTAGCCTTTGACTGCGCAAGCGCGGCGCCTGCGCAGTCGAGGCCGGACCCTATCCGATAGAGGAACCATATCGTCAGAACACCGGCTTGTATACAATTTTTGGGCAATTTTTAGGCATTTTGCCAAGGCACCTCTAAAGACACATAAAGGCACCCCAGGGTGCCTGGCCACCCTGGTTGAAAAAGGCTGTACTACTTTTTTTTTTCTTCACAAAAGCTTGGCTTTTGATAACTTTTAATAGTTCTCAGTGAGGTAGCCACTCTGCTATGCACAAAACCCTGACCCAGAATCAGCTGGCCATAGACGGTTCACATCTTGTCCGGTTCAGCAGGAATCAAACCATGTATGGGCAGGCTGAATGTACCCAAACTGATTGATTAATCGGCATGTTAGATTTTACATGCAATTATTGCTAGTGGCTGCTATAGCTGCAAAGCAGACTCATTTTTTGGAGTCCTTTGCACACCGGTATCCTTCTAGTGAGCTCCCTCCACCTCGAGTTGCTGTGAACGTCTCTCATTTTTCTGGCCGGGTGGCAGCACAGACACAACGACATACCAGCCATTAGCTCTGCTATAAACACGCTGGCAGTCAGGATAAACCTCATTTACCTATACATGAGATTTACATGAATTGTCTAAACAAGTAAGACTTGGCGACGCCAGAATCAGATGCTGGAAGGTATTGGTTTACACAGGGGAGAAATTCTGTGTATTTTATGTGTTAAAGTAATGAGCGCCGCACTGACAGTGCATAAATGACACGAGTGCTGACATCGGGCGGCATCCAATCTCCCTCCATAATAATGAGTGCTGACGTCGGGCTGCGTTCAGTCTTCCTCCATAATAATAAGTGCTGACGTCGGGCTTCGTTCAGTCTCCCGCCATAATAATGAGTGCTGACGTCGGGCTGCGTTCAGTCACCCTCCATAATAATGAGTGCTGACGTCGGGCTGCGTTCAGTCTCCCTCCATAATAATGAGTGCTGACGTCGGGCTGCGTTCAGTCTTCCTCCATAATAATAAGTGCTGACGTCGGGCTGCGTTCAGTCACCCTCCATAATAATGAGTGCTGACGTCGGGCTGCGTTCAGTCTCCCTCCATAATAATGAGTGCTGACGTCGGGCTGCGTTCAGTCTGCCTCCATAATAATGAGTGCTGATGTCGGGCTGCATTCAGTCTTCCTCTATAATAATAAGTGCTGACGTCGGGCTTCATTCAGTCTTCCTCCATAATAATGAGTGCTGATGTCGGGCTGCGTTCAGTCTCCCTCCATAATGATGAGTGCTGACGTCGGCTGCGTTCAGTCACCCTCCATAATAATGAGTGCTGACGTCTGGCTGCGTTCAGTCTTCCTCCATAATAATGAGTGCTGACGTCGGGCTTCATTCAGTCTTCCTCCATAATAATGAGTGCTGATGTCGGGCTGCGTTCAGTCTCCCTCCATAATAATGAGTGCTGACGTCGGGCTGCGTTCAGTCACCCTCCATAATAATGAGTGCTGACGTCTGGCTGCGTTCAGTCTTCCTCCATAATAATGAGTGCTGACGTCGGGCTTCATTCAGTCTTCCTCCATAATAATGAGTGCTGATGTCGGGCTGCGTTCAGTCTTCCTCCATAATAAGTGCTGACGTCGGGCTTCGTTCAGTCTCCCACCATAATAATGAGTGCTAACGTCGGGCTGTGTTCAGTCACCCTCCATAATAATGAGTGCTGACGTCAGGCTGTGTTCAGTCTGCCTCCATAATAATGAGTGCCGACGTCGGGCTGCGTTCAGTCTCCCTTCATAATAATGAGTGCCGGTGTCTGGCTGCGTTCAGACTCCCTCCATAATAATGAGTGCCGACGTCGAGCTGCGTTCAGTCTCCCTCCATAATAATGAGTGCTGACGTTGGGCTGCGTTCAGTCTCCCTCCATAATAATGAGTGCTGACGTTGAGCTGCGTTCAGTCTCCCTCCATAATAATGAGTGCCGACGTCGAGCTGCGTTCAGTCTCCCTCCATAATAATAAATGCCAACGTCGGGCTGCGTTCAGTCTCCCTCCATAATAATGAGTGCTGGTGTCTGGCTGCGTTCAGTCTCCCTCCATAATAATGAGTGCCGACGTCGGGCTGCATTCAGTCTCCCTCCATAATAATGAATGCCAACGTCGGGCTGCGTTCAGTCTCCCTCCATAATAATGAGTGTCGGCGTCTGGCTGCGTTCAGTCTCCCTCCATAATAATGAGTGCCGACGTCAGGCTGCGTTCAGTCTCCCTCCATAATAATGAGTGCCGACGTCAGGCTGCGTTCAGTCTCCCTACATAATAATGAGTGCGGACGTCGAGCTGCGTTCAGTCTCCCTCCATAATAATGAGTGCCGACATCAGGCTGCGTTCAGTTTCCCTCCATAATAATGAGTGCCGACGTCGGGCTGCATTCAGTCTCCCTCCATAATAATGAGTGCCGACGTCGAGCTGTGTTCAGTCTCCCTCCATGAGTGCCGACGTCGGGCTGCATTCAGTCTCCCTCCATAATAATGAATGCCAACGTCGGGCTGCGTTCAGTCTTCCTCCATAATAATGAGTGCCGGCGTCTGGCTGCATTCAGTCTCCCTCCATAATAATGAGTGCCGACGTCGGGCTGCGTTCAGTCTCCCTCCATAATAATGAGTGCCGACGTCAGGCTGCGTTCAGTCTCCCTCCATAATAATGAGTGCCGACGTCGGGCTGCGTTCAGTCTCCCTCCATAATAATGAGTGTCGACGTCGGGCTGCATTCAGTCTCCTTCCATAATAATGAGTGCCGACGGTGGGCTGCGTTCAGTCTCCCTCCATAATAATGAGTGCCGACGGCTGGCTGCGTTCAGTCTCCCTCCATAATAATGAGTGCCGACATCGGGCTGCGTTCAGTCTCCCTCCATAATAATGAGTGCCGACATCGGGCTGCGTTCAGTCTCCCTCTATATTGAGGAGGACTCGGGGGTCATCTTTTATTGCTGTGTGTGTACGATGCCACCTGCCAACAATGGCCCCAGTCTTTGTCGCCATATCTGCTGCCAGTTTGCAATTTACAGCCGTGGCCAAATGTTTTTAGAATGACACAAATATTAATTTTCACGTCTGCTCCCTCAGGTTTTTATGATGAAGTCCCACTTTGCCATGAAAATTAACTTAACTCCCCCTCTTCCCCATCCCCCCTCTTTTCTCTTTTCTCCAACTCTCCTTTTCTTTTTTATCTTCCTTTTTACATCTATTTTTCTTCTCTTCTTCTATTTTTAGTTATGGAAAAATAGCCGCGGGATTGGGCTGCCTACTGTATCATTCGGATATTATGTTTTGTTACAAGTTTAATGTGTTGACAGAAAGATAATTATATTAGACATACCAGTCATTTTCAACTGTGTGAACCTACAACATCTCCGTATGTAGCTTTGATTGTTCGATGTCTCACTGATTGTATATCTGGAATTGTCCATGATTGTATGCTATCGATGTTATTTCTGGGCTTTACCCTCCTCAAGCTTTAATTTATATTTGAAAATGAACCTAATCCCATAAAAAATTATTTTTACTGCATTTGTGAAGAAGGCTTTAGGGTGCCCAAGAAAGTCCAGCAAGCGCCAAGAACGTCTCCTACAGTTGATTCAGCTGAGGGATCGGGGGCAACACCAGTGTGGAGCTTGCTCAGGAATGCCAGCAGGCGGGTGTGAGTACATCGGAACGCACAGTGAGGAGAAGACTCGGAGGATGGCCTGGTGTCAAGAAGGGCAGCAAAGAAGCCACTTCTCTCCAGGAAAAAGATCAGAGACAGACTGATATTCTGCAAAAGGTACAGGGATTGGACTGCTGAGGTAAAGTCATTTTCTCGAATGAATCGCTGTTTCTGATTGTTTGGGGCATCCAGAAAAAAAACCCTGTCCGGAGAAGAACAGGTGAGCGCTACCATCAGTCCTGTGTCATGCATCCTGAGACCATTCATCGGTGGGGTTGCTGCTCAGCCAAGGGAGTGGGGGGGGGGGGGGCTGACTCACAATTTTGTCTAATGCCGCGTACACACGACCGTTTTTAATGTCATTGAAAAAAACTGCGTTTTTCTCAACGTGATTCTTCTCAAGCCTGCCTTGCCTACACACTATCGTGGAAAAAAATGCTTGAGTAAAGCGCGGTGACGTACAACACGTACGACGGCACTATAAAGGGGAAGTTCCATTCGGATGGCGCCACCCTTTGGGCTGCTTTTGCTGATCCTCGTGTTAGTAAAGTTTGGTGAGAGACGATTCGCGCTTTTCAGCCTCGTGCTCTTCAGTCCGTTACAGCATGACGAATGTGCTATCTCCATTACGAGCGCTAGTTTTACCAGAACGAGCGCTCCCGTCTCATAACTTGATTCTGAGCATGCACATTTTTTTTCACGTCGTTAAAAAGCCCACACACAGCCGTTTTTTATGATGAGAAAAACGACAACGTGAAAAACTACGAGAAAAATTAGAGCATGTTCCAATTTTTCATGGCCACTTTTCACGTCGTGAAAAATGCTCTAAAGCCCACACACAATCATTTTTAATGACCATTTTTAAAAATTGCATTTTTCTCGTCATTAAAAACGGTCGTGTGTACGCGGCATAAGAACTCCACCATGAATAAAGAAAGATACAAAAACATCCTGCAAGAGAAACTTCTCCCAGCCATCCAAGAACAGTTTGGTGAGAAACAATGCCTTTTCCAGCATGATGGAGCAACTTGCCATAGAACAAAAGTGATAACTAAGCGGCTTGGGGAACAAAACATGGACATTTTGGGTCCATGGCCAAGAAACTTCCCAGACCTTAATCCCATTGAGAACTTGTGGTCAATCCGCAAGAGGCGGGTGAACAAAAAAAAGCCAACAAGTTCTGACAAACTCCAAGCATTGATTATGCAAGAATGGGGGGCGGCCACCAGTCAGGATGTGGCCCAGAAGTTGATCGACAGCATGCCGGGGGGGGGGGGGGGGAATTGCAGAGGTCTTGAAAAAGAAGAGTCAGCACTACAAATATTGACTCTTTGCATAAACTTCATGTCATTCTCAATAAAAGCCTTTGACACGTATGAAATGCTTATAATTATACTTCAGTATCCCATAGTAACATCTGACAAAAAGATCTAAAAACACTGAGGCAGCAGACTTTGTGAAAATTATTATTTGTGTCATTTTCAAAACTTTTGGCCACGGCTGTGTAGTTGGTAGGAGTCCTTGTCACACTAGTGATTTGTAGCGGGGATAGAATGGCTCAGTCCTAGTTTTTTCACCCTGCAAAAAAAAAAAATATTTACATGTTTGTATCAGAGAAATTCAGAAAGATTTGTACCTCTCTTAGCCACTTGGCGCTGCCGCCTCCTGGCCCTTTAAGGGTTTTCAGCTGCCGGGAGGCGGGGCGGAGTCTATGATCATGTGACCGCTGTGATTGGCTGTCACATGATTGGAAAGCTCCCGATTGCAAGTAGCAATTCGGGAGCTTTACATTAGCCACCAGTAACTGTGCCGGGAGCACGCAATGTGATACGCAAATATGCAGATGTTAGATGCCAAGGCCCACCCGCCAAGGGGCCGCATATTTGTGTGCCATCGGTGCCAAAAGATTAATCAGTTGTTGCCAACATTTGGGACCTCACGGACCACTAAACTCACAATTTTGAATCCAGCGGACATCTAACATGAGTTTTACATGCCTTATACACACAATGTGTGTAAAACACGGCTGCCTTATACACACAATGCTCCGGCTCTCTGCACCCCTCCCCATGAATCACACTGCTGCCTTATACACACAATGCTCCGGCTCTCTGCCCCCCTCCCCATGGATCACACTGCTGCCTTATACACACAATGCTCCGGCTCTCTGCCCCCCTCCCCATGGATCACACTGCTGCCTTATACACACACAATGCTCCGGCTCTCTGCCCCCCTCCCCCTGGATCACACTGCTGCCTTATACACACAATGCTCCAGCTCTCTGCCCCCCCTCCCCATGGTTTACACTGCTGCCTTATACACACAATGCTCCAGCTCTCTGTCCCCCCTTCCCATGGTTTACACTGCTGCCTTATACACACAATGCTCCAGCTCTCTGCCCCCCCTCCCCATGGTTTACACTGCTGCCTTATACACACAATGCTCCAGCTCTCTGCCCCCCCTCCCCATGGTTTACACTGCTGCCTTATACACACAATGCTCCGGCTCTCTGTCCCCCTCCCCCAGATCACACTTCTGCCTTATACACACAATGCTCCAGCTCCCTGCTCCCCCGCAGATCACACTGCTGCCTTACACACACAATTCTCCGGCTCTCTGCCCCTCTCCTCCTGGATCACACTAGAAAACCTTATACACACAATGCTCTCTGCCCCCCCAACTCCCGCACTCAGCATCACACTGCTGCCTTACACAGACTCATCATTGGATCTCACCTCCTTATCTAGCTATGTGCTCAAGCTCCATGCTCCCTCCCACAGTCTGTGATCAGCGCTGCCATTTGAAGTCCCCTCCTTCTTAACCTCCTGCTCTCTGCACTACTCCCGGCACCTCCCTCTTAGTTCACAGGAGCTGGAACTACAGAGGAGGCATGGGGTATCAATGCACACTGACGCATTGAGAACACTGGAAACAACATTGGGCGAAACACATCCGCCACAATGTTGATTTGTGGCAGAACCCCTAGGGACCATCAACATTTTCTCGTGGACCATCAGTGCTCCACGGACCACTGGTTGGCGACCGCTGGTCTAAATGATTTTTTACAAGTATTAGGAGCAGCTGAACTCCAGGTAGATATAAAGACACAAATGAAGGCATTACATTATGACATGTATTAATGAATGCAGGTGTGTACGTACCTGAATTTGACTTGGTATCAACAGCCTCTTGGAGTTCCTGTACAGTGAAGCTCAGACTGAAATAGTCATCTCACCATAGGCATGTGCAGCCTATTGCATTAGGGGGTGGACCCCAAAGCTCAAACACACATGAATGCCACCTGCTGTCACAGGGAGGAGACTCTGATGGTAGGAGACAGTTGATTGGGAGCATATTACGCTACACCCTAAATACGAGTGTAATGTGTTCCTAAAGTTGAACCTAGCCTTTAATATAATGGTGGCATTTACACTGGCCACTGGCACCCCCCAACCACCCACCTGGTGCCGCCCCTGGATAATGCTAATTCACATGGGGTGATTAGGTTGTGCCAAGGCACACCCGGCACACCCTGTGCGCACGCCTATGCATCTCACAAGGAAATTTCTTTAAAATGTTAACTGAAAAGAAACATAAAATGCAGCCAACATGTTTTGGGGGTAGGCCTCCCACTTCTTCAGGGCATTTTCTGGAAATCTCTAGAAGTTTGCTAAAACTAGTCTGGATGTCAGTTTTAACTGTCTGAAATAAGGGCAGTCGACTTAATCTTGGCTGCCTAATTGTGGTCATGTTTCACTGACATTATTTAAAGCCTGAAAAAGGTGGAGCACTGTCCACTGAAACGCGTTGTCTGTATTTAATGTTCCTGTCCAATACATGTTTTCAATGAAGGACAAGCGAGATGACGTTTTTTACGAGACACAACCAACACCATATCCAGAATTTGATCTTCTGATATTCCTCTAAATGATCCAAGAGTGAGTGGTCTAGGATCTAAACCAGTTACGGAAAGTGGAGAAATATCGATGGACCCGTAGGGCTGTCTCACTGGTATTGCTATAGCGTATTGATGTTAATGTAAACGATCTGTTTCCTGGGCAGGTGGCTTCCACACCCCAGAGGATCTCCACGGTCTCCTTGGCTTGTAGTATAATGTTACAAAATGGAAACACACAACCACAACACTGCTAAGAGGTCCACACAGATCCAACTTTATTCTAATAAGTCAGGGGGACAATCCAAAAATTACCCACACATTTTGGGGGTCCTTTAATGCCCCCTTCATCAGAGCTAGGGGAAAAAAAACATACAAACATCTCCATATTAATCTGGTATCAATCTAATATCCCCTACTCAGCATCATATTTAACCACTTCAATACAGGGCACTTTCACCCCCTTCCTGCCCAAGCCATTTTTAAGCTTTTAGCGCTGTCACATTTTGAATGACAATTGCGCGGTCATGCAACACTGTAACAAAATGAAATTTTTATCATTTTTTCCCCACAAATAGAGATTTCTTTTGCTGGTATTTGATCACCTCTGCGGTTTTTATTTTTGCGCTATAAACAAAAGAAGAGGGACAAGTTTGAAAAAAAAACACAATATGTTTTACTTTTTGCTCTAATGAATATCCAATTTTTTTTAACCCTTTCAACCCCGGGCTTTTTATACCACTTCCATACCGGGCCTATTCTGGCACTTCTCTCCTACATGTACAAATCATCATTCTTTTGCTAAAAAATTACTCAGAACCCCCAAACATTATATATGTTTTTTTAGCAGACACCCTAGGGAATAAAATGACGGTCGTTGCAACTTTTTATCCTGCACGGTATTTGAAGTTAGCCCAATTTTTTGGGGAAAATATGAAAGCTTATGTTACGCCGAGTAAATAGATACCTAACATGTCACGCTTTAAAATTGCGAACACTCATGGAATGGTGCCAGACTTCGGTACTTAAAAATCTCCATAGGCGACGCTTTGAAATTTTTTACAGGTTACCAGGTTAGAGTTACAGAGGAGGTCTAGTGCTAGAATTGTTGCACGCGCTCTAACGCACGCGGTGATACCTCACATATGTGGTTTGAACGGCGTTTACATATGTGGGCGGGACTTACGTGTGCGTTCGCTTCTGAGCGCGAGCAACCGGGAACAGGGGCGTTTTAAAAAAAAAAATGTATTATTATTTTTTTAAAATTTTACTTATTTATTTATTTATTTTTTACACTTTTTTTTTTTATCACTTTTATTTCTATCACAAGGAATGTAAACATCCCTTGTAATAGGAATGGTGTGTGACAGGTCCTCTTTATGGAGAGATGTGGGGTCAATAAGACCTCCCCCTCCCCCCACATCTCTCCTCCAGGCTGGAAAGCATGAGATCAGGAAAAATAAATCACCGATCTCATGCTTTCAGCCGCAATCGCGACTTTGTCTATCTTTGGGAACCCGGGCGTGACATCATCACATCACGCCCGGGCCTCCGACAGTCATAGAGATGACTGGTGACCATCTGGTTACCAGTCATCTCTATACTCGTCATGTGACCCGCCGCGCCGGACGATTCTTTCTCCGGGCCCCCGATGGCACGGGAGAGCCCGGAGAAGCACCGGATGGCGGCTGGAGGGGGGGGGGATGTCCCCTCCCGCCGCATATGATCGTTCTTATGGTGCGCAGAATCGCTGGCAGAAGAGAAGGATATCTGAATGGCATCATTCAGATATCCCCCCACAAACCCAGGACATCATATGACGTCCACCCGGAGGGAGAGAGGGTTCCTGCCGGCGTCATTTTACAATGACCCGGTATGGAAGTGGTTAAACAAATTTTTTCCTCAGTTTAGGCCGATACGTATTCTTCTACATATTTTTGGTAAAAAAAAAAAAATCGCAATAAGTGTATATTCATTGGTTTGTGCAAAAGTTATAGCAGCTACAAAAAAGGGGATAGATTTATAGCATTTTTATTTATTTATTTATTTATTTTTACTAGTAATGGCGGCAATCAGCGATTTTTATCGTGACTGCGATATTGCGGCGGACACACTTTTGACACATTTTTGGGACCATTCACATTTATACAGCGATCCCTGCTATAAAAATGCATTGATTACTGTATAAATATGACTGGCAGGGAAGGGGGTGATCAAGGGGTTAAATGTGTTCCCTAGGGAGTGATTCTTACTATGGGGGAGGGGACTGACTGGGGGGAGGTGACCGATGGTTGTCCCTATGTACAAGGGACACACCATCGGTCTTCTCTCCCTGACAGGATGTGGATCTGTGTGTTTACACACACAGATCCACGGTCCTGCTCAGTTACTGGCCAATCGCAGGTGCCCGGCGGCCATCGAGGATGCCGGGTAAGCGCATCGGGTCCCCAGTGACGCGCGCCCATAGTGGCTTGGGAAGGCGCGACGTCATATGACGTCCACCCAGAACAAGAGGGTTTTCCTCCCGCCATCATTTGACGGCGGGCGGTGGACAAGTGGTTATAACCAAATACCCCAAGGAGGGGATACTGTATTGATATCGTATTGATACAGAGATGTTCTTTTTTTCTAGCCCTGATGAAAGGGGTGCTCTTGGACCCCAAAACACGTTGGGTACCTTTTGGATTGTCTCCCTGACTTTTATTGGCATAAAGTTGCATCTGGACCTCCTAGCAGTGGTGCGACACTTCAATTTCCATTTTTTGCAGGCCAAGGAGACCGTGGAGATCCTCTGGGGTGTAGAAGCCACCTGCCCAGGAAACAGATCATATACACCAGGGGTGTCAAACTCAATTTCATTGTGGGCTGCATCAGCATTATGATCGCCCTCAAAAAGGCCGGTTGTATCCGTAAGATTAGATGTCCAGCGCATCCCCTCCCCTTTACATTAGATGACAAAAGCCAACCCACCGTCAGAAGTCGAGTCCCCCACTCTCTAATACATCACAGTGCACCCCCCTTTCCTTATGCTGCTGCTGGGAAGAAGCTGGATGCATTGCCTAAAAGCAAAATGTAGGGGTCTGGAGGAGGACCGGAGCTCTCCTGAAGCTGCAGGAGAGGTGCGAGGGCCACATGAAATGGCCTGGAGGGCCGGATTCGGCCCACGGGCCTTGTGTTTGACACCTGTGATATACACAGTTGGTAAGGTTGAATAAAGACACCAATTCAACCTGTATGAGTGTGTGTGTGTTCATGAGGAGATGTCCTTATATTTTTTTCTAGCCCTAATAAAGGAGGCATTCTGGGACCTTTGAGACACGTTGAAAACTTTTTGGATTGTCCCCAACTTTTATTGAATCACAGTTGAATCTGGACCTCTTAGAAGTTCTTGATGCCTCAATTTCAATTTTTGTTACATAGGACCTAAACCAGGTCCACACACGATACTTCCGTTGCAGGTTTACCTCCTCCAAGGACAATGCCCCCCTCTTTTGTATTTACACCAGATCCAATTCTCATCCCTATTGGTCCAGCACTACCATGTATCTACCAGATCCTGGAGCTAAGCTTTAGGAATCGCCAGTTTCAGTAGCTAATTATTTAAACCAATGGAGCAGCAGATGACCGAGGTAGGTCAGTGATTTCTAGCTGCAGAGATAAGCTTTATAGTCAGCGAATATTAATTTTGTATCAGCTAAAAGTCTATAAAAGAGAACAAGCAGAGAGAGGAGAAAACAACACTACAAGTTGCCGGAACAGAATTGGTGGATATAAGTTACGTGAGCACAACTGCTCTTCACATCTTGTTTTTCAAGTAATCTAAAACCATCAGATTGAAAACTCCACCCATGATGACATCACAGGGCTAAAGATAAAGGTGAAGAAAACTCCAGAGGATCTCCATGGTCTCCTTGGCTTGCAGTATAATGTAACAAAAATGAAAACTGTACTGCCACACCATTACTAAGAGGTCCAGATACAACTTTAATCTAATAAATGTCAGGAGGACAATCCAAAAAGTATCCAATGTGTTTCGGGGGTTCAAGAAGGCCCCCTTCATCAGGGCTAGAAAAAACATACGGACATCTCCATATCAATACAATAGCTTAATCTCAGTGTCATATTTAAAAACAAAAATCCAAGAGCGGATCTTGTATTGACATCAGATTGATACAGATATGTCATCATCAGTGGTGGTGGGAGACGGACGGGAAAGCAGATGGTAGGGCTGCTGCTCTTCGCTCCAGGACTGTTGCTTCTCCTCCCGGCCGTACAGGAAGTGGGTCCGCTTCCTGATTGGTCGGGAGGAGAATCAAGAAGACAATAGTGAATATTAATTGGCTATTGTGACAAAAATGGGTGGGCTCTGCGCCCACCCTTTTTTTTAAGCCAATTAGAGCCTTAGGCATTGAAATCCATGTGCCCTGCATGTAGATTAGGGGCTGGACGCATAGATTAGAGGGGCGGCACCCCTGCGCCCTGTATGGATGGGCCCGCCACTGGTCATTATGTTTTTTCTAGATCTAGAAGTTCTTAGCGTCCTTATGTTTCAAGGCCTGATGAAGGAGGCACTCTGGGACCTTTGAGACGTGTTGGAAACTTTTTGGATTGTCCCCTTGACTTTTACTGGAGTAAAGTTGTATCTGGACCTCTAATGCCTTGTACACACGATAGGAATTTACGATGAAAAAAGTCAGACGGAGTTTTTTCATCGAAAATTCCGACCGTGTGTGGGCCCCATCGGAATTTTAAAATATAACCTGTTCTATTTTTTTTCCGATGAAATTCCGTCGGAATTCTGATGGGAGTTTGGTTCAGAAAAAGGTCAGATCGTGTGTACGCGGCATTAGAAGTTCTCGACGCTTCAATTTCCATTTTTGTTACAAAGGACTAAAACTAGGTCCACACAACGTACTTTCATTGCTGGTTTACCTCTTCCAAAGACAACACCCCCTCTTTTGTATTTACACCAGATCCTATCCTCATCCTTATGATGATGTCCAGTCCAGTCATGTTGGAACAGGAAGGGGCCATCCTCAAACTGTTCCCACAAAGTTGGGAGCATGAAATGTCTTGGTATGCTGACACCTTAAGAGTTCCCTTCACTGGAACTAAGGGGCCAAGCCCAACCCCTAAAAAAACACCCCCACACCATAATACCCCTCCACCAAATGATTTGGACCAGTGCACAAAGCAAGGTCCATAAAGACATGGATGATCGGGTTTGGGGTGGAGGAACGTGACTGGCCTGCACAGAGTCCGGATCTCAACCCGATAGAACACCTTTGGGATGAATTAGTGCAGAGACTGTGAGCCAGGCCTTCTCATACATATCAGTGCCTGACCTCACAAATGCGCTTCTGGAAGAATGGTCAAACATTCCCATAGACACCCTCCTAAACCTTGTGGACGGCCTTCTCAGAAGAGTTGAAGCTGTTATAGCTGCAAAGGGTGGGCCAACTCAATATTGAATCCTACAGACTAAGACTGGGATGCCATTAAAGTTCATGTGCGTGTAAAGGCAGGCGTCCCAATACGTATGATATTATAACGGTGCTACCGTTGGGGACGCGGCCATCTGGGCTGGCTGGAGTGTATAGAGAGGTAAGGGGCTTGACCCTAGGGGGGTGAATTGTGCATGCATAGACCTTTTTATCACTAATATTATAATATATGTTTTTGGTTATCATTATTAATGGATTGTATATGTATTTGTTTGTGTCTTTTTCTGTATTTTGTAGAAGGTGTATGTCACCCATTGGACAGTGCTTCCCCTTTGAAGAAGCCCAATTTAGGGGCGAAACATGTCGGGAGTTAGGCCATCCAACTGTGCAATTCAACTGTACTGTTTGTAACAATCACTCTCTACACCGTTTTTTACCATTGTTTTTATTTTAGTGTCAAAATAAAAATATTTTATTATAATCTGCTTGATACTTTGTCATTTCTGCACCATTAAAAATCCCATTTTCTTTGCTCCCATCTATTTGATAATATAGTGTAAGTTACGTGAGCACAACTGCCCTTCAGATCTTGTTTTTCAAGTAATCTAAAACCCTCAGAAAATGAAAACAATCACCAACGATGACATCACAGGGCTAAAGATAAAAGGCGGACACAATGTAGCGTTTCTGGCACAGAATGGAGTTTAATGATGCATCCAATTCCAGGAATTACCCTTTGACAGTCCTGGAATGAGGACCGATATACAGGTGATGAAAGTCTAGTGCTGGCCGATGAGTCATTACTGATATGAAATGTATTGCTGATGTGTCTGGGAGTCATATATGTCCGTGGTGGAGGAGCCGCTCTGCGTTCAGATCACGCTGCCAACCTGTAGCTGCAAAGGGAGGCCATGACACGCGCCCCCCCCCCCCACCCGAGGCCGACAGTTCTACTTCTTGTAGGTTCAAAGGATTCAAACACTGTTCAACGGCGCAATTCTAACACTGACTGATGATTGTACAGTATACAAGTTTCCCCTCCCCCCCCCTCCCTCCCTCAATCCCAATCGAATATAACAATAAACTCAAAGACAGACATATATAGATAGACCGATATTTGCCCATCTACATTATTAGCAGCACCAACAATGCCCCGACCCTGGACGGTGATAAGTTAAGTCTGCACGAAGCAGCCAGAGATATGTCACAATGCAGACGGATTAGTGTCGTTCCCGCCATATATCTCCACCTCCTGCGCACAGCGATCCCCATGCTTGTACCTAAAATAATACTTTATACATTCATGGTGTACCGCCCCGCACCTCGCAAACCTAAACCCGAGGTACGTTTGGCACGGTGAATCCTGTACGCATTATAAGTGTTCTTCATTCAAAGTTCTAACTACTTAAAAAAAAAGAAAAATCAGTTCTTTGAGAATAGTGTGTTTGCAGGTCGCCATAATCACAACTCTTCCTCCTTGTATGGCAGCCGAGTCCGTGAGCCGCCCCAACCCCACCCCCCACCCCCATGGAAATCCGGGACGCTCTAATGGCATGCAAGCCTTTCTGCGCTTCCTCTGGAGGGTTCGGGAGTTCCGCGCTGGCAATGGTTAGTGTTTCGGTGAACGTCCCTCGCTTCCATCAGATGCCGCTAGTGAGGTCATTAATTACACGCCATTTCACCAGTTTTCGTAAGAATTCCTTCTCCTTCTGGATATTATGCGTCCAAGACTAAGAAAAGAGCAGAAAACCGCATGTTACACGTGAGCAACAGACAAGTAGAAATAAAAAAGTAATAATAATATCAACCTGTTGTCACCCATAACACATACATTATATTGAACTCAGCATTTGGAGGAACGCAGTGAAGATATGTCATATACAGTGGGTACGGAAAGTATTCAGACCCCCTTAAATTTTTCACTCTTTGTTGCAGCCATTTGCTAAAATCATTTAAGTTCATTTTTTTCCCCTCATTAATGTACACACAGCACCCCATATTGACAGAAAAACACAGAATTGTTGAAATTTTTGCAGATTTATTAAAAAAGAAAAACTGAAATATCACATGGTCCTAAGTATTCAGACCCTTTGCTGCGACACTCATATATATAACTCAGGTGCTGTCCATTTCTTCTGATCATCCTTGAAATGGTTCTACACCTTCATTTGAGTCCAGCTGTGTTTGATTATACTGATTGGACTTGATTAGGAAAGCCACACACCTGTCTATATAAGACCTTACAGCTCACAGTGCATGTCAGAGCAAATGAGAATCTATAGCTGCAAATAGTGAGCCAACTCAATATTGAACCCTACGGACTAAGACTGGGATGCCATTAAAATTCATGTGCGTGTAAAGGCAGGTGTCCCAATACTTTTGACAATATAGTGTATGTGCGTCAGCAAAAGAGTGGGCTTTAATGCCCACAAGCTGCATATATATGACATATCCTCACTGCGTGCTTCCAACACAGACACTGGCCTGTCAAAGACAGCTCTCGGTCCGGACTATCAGCAGCCTGCAGGACCGGCTCTTGATCATGTGACCACCGTGACAACCAATGACAATGGTCATGTGATCGCCAATCCTTGCCACCACCCAGGCATTCAGAACTTTTTAAAGGGACAACGGGGTGGGCGGGAAGTGGTTAAAGTACAGTATTTCCCTTCAAAAATATATATTTCCATTGTTTATTTTTATTAATTAACAAAATACAAAGTGAGCGAACAGAAGTAAAATTAAATCAATATTTGGTGTGACCACCCTTTGGCTTCAAACCAGCATCAGCAGTACTAGGTAGACTTTCACACAGTTTTTGAAGGAACTTAGCAGGTAGGTTGTTCCAAACATCTTGGAGAACTAAGCACAGACCTCATTAACCACTTAAGGACCGCCGCCTGTATATTTACGTCGGCAGAGTGGCACGAACAGGCATAAGTACGTACAGGTACGTCCCCTTAAAGGTGCCGCCGCGTGGTCGGGCGTGCGCTGCCGGCGTCACGCTCGCGACCCTGCCACTTTCTCCGTGAGCCCGACCGTGGGTCCCGCGGACTTGATCGCCGTGGGGATACCTGCGATCGTCTCACGGAGAGATAGAGCGGGGAGATGCTAATGTAAACAAGCATCTCCCCGCTCTGCCTAATGACAATGATAGTGATCACCGCTCCGTGTAATCGGAGCAGTGATCAGTATCATGTCACACACAGCCCATCCCCCCTACAGTAAGAAGCACTCCCTAGGAAAAACGTAACCCCTACAGCGCCTCCTAGTGGTTAACCCCTTTACTGCCAGTGTCATTTTCACAGTAATCAGTGCATTTTTATAGCACCGATCGCTGTAAAAATGACAATGGTCCCAAAAATGTGTCAAAAGTGTCTGATGTGTCCGCCATAATGTCGCAGTCATGATAACAATCGCTGATCGCCGCCATTACTAGTAAAAAATTAATTATTATTAAAAATGCCATAAAACTATCCCCTATTTTGTAGACGCTATAACTTTTGCGCAAACCAATCAATAAACGCTTATTGTGATTTTTTTTACCAAAAATATGTAGAAGAATACGTATCGGCCTAAACTGAGGAAAAAATATTTTTTTTATATATTTTTGGGGGATATTTATTATAGAAAAAAGTAAAAAATATAGATTTTTTTTCAAAATTGTCGCTCTATTTTTTGTGATCAAATACCACCAAAAGAAAGCTCTATTTGTGAGAAAAAAAGGACGTCAATTTTGTTTGGGAGCCACGTCGCACGACCGCGCAATTGTCAGTTAAAGCGACGCAGTGCCGAATCGCAAAAAGTGGCCTGGTCTTTGACCAGCAAAAGGGTTTGGGGCTGAAGTGGTTAATAGATGTCTCAGATGTGTACAGACCTGACTGATGCTCAAAGATTATAAAATTAAAATATCCTTAAAAACATTAAATATTCGCAAGATCCTATCACTGCAATTGCATTGGGTACACGGGGTACCCGGGCTACACAGACCAAGTCTACCCTTTACCATTACAGGAACATCTGGGACATAGCTATGACTAAACTGAACATGGCCCCTTTTAATGATTACACTCCCCTATGGCACAATAGTCACTTGCCTGAACTTTCCCGATCCCCGACCCTGAATTGTGGTGTTCCCGAGGGGCGCACTATCTCTCTCATGTTATCATGGGTGGTAGCATTAAATCATTCCACATCCTCCAAGATGAGTTTGCGCTCCCCGACAGCATGTATTTCAGGTATATTCAAGTTCGCCACGCCCTCATCACACAATTCCAAGGGACATTACCACAGTCCTCCCCTAACTCCATTATGGCCATAGTCAAGGGCACGGACCCCCAAAAACTCATCTCCTACTTTTACAACATGGTACTCATACCAACATCCACGAAAATAGCCTACGCTCTTAAGCCCCGCTGGGAGAGGGAGGTGGGAGACCTTGAGGATGAGGAGTGGAGTGAGGCCTTGGACACCTGCAAGGAAGTCTTCCCTAAGCTCTCTGACAGACTCACCCAAATATATATTTTGCACAGGTCCTACCTCACCCCGCTCTGAGTGTCCAGATTCAAAAGGGACTATTCCAATTCTTGCCCTATGTGTACACAGGAGTTGGGTACGTTCTTCCATCTGTTCTGGGCCTGTCCTGTGATCCAAGGTTTCTGGAAGCAAATAGTCGATTTCCTTCATGATACCATGGGCTCACCCCTCACACTAAACCCACAGTCGTGTCTACTGGGGATCTATCCCGGCCCAGAATTAGATAAATTTACAAAAACGTTCCTTCAGGAGACACTTTTCTCAGCAAGGAAATTGATTGCAAGGAAATGGATGAGACCATCTCCTCCGACCTTTGCCGAATGGAAAGCTAAAACGAATGGTACTCTTTCGTACCGTAAGTTCCTTTACATTAATTGAGGGTGCCCCACTAAGTATAACAAAATCTGGGATCGGTGGTTGGGAGTATCTGACACTCTATCTTAGTGGATCTCACTGTGTCCCTCAAATGTATTTATGTTCTGTCAGGGCTGTCGGCTGAACACTGTGGGGTGGTCGATGTACTTATGTGTTTTATTTTTTATTTATTTTTTATTTTTGCTCTCTCTCCGTCCCTTTTCTTTTTTATTGTACTCAAGTCTGCTATGTATGTGTTTATGATATTGATTTGCATATCTACTCTGTATGTACGTATTGCCGAATAAAAACCTTTTGAATAAAAAAAAAACATTAAATATTGTGATCGCCATATCTAGTACCACACAACTAGTGCTTGTTCATTATTCCAAGATAGCGTGGTGGGTTGACATATTTCGTATTTGCCTTGTTACTTCAGGATCCAAGTGATTGGAAGAAGCAAGACAAATGTGAAACGCGTTGATCCACCACACTGTCTTGGAATAATGAACAAGCACTAGTTGCGTTGTACTAGATATGGCGATCTCAATGTTTCATGTTTTTAAGGTTGTTTTAATTTTATACTATAGCTATTGTTTTTATGGATATATGTCTACTTTGAGGCACATTGAAAGTCTCTTGGTTACATTTTCCACCATGACAACTGTGGGGTTTGAGAAAAGATATATTAGAATTGATGATTTTGGGATGGTGCCATAAGAGACATGAATAGGATGGTTTCACCCATGATATAATATGGAAATGATGCTCAGAGATCTCTCTCTGCTGAGGAATCCTGCTGCTGGGTGAAAAGGCTGACTGCTGACAGAATACTAAAAGATACAAGAGCTGCCTGTTTGTTTTAGGGATCCCATCAGGGGCACCGTGTTAGCCAGGTATGGACTTACGTTTAGTTAATGGCTGGGACAAGCAGATGTTTTGTTTGTTTCTATGCTACGGACTTGCTGTACAAAGTTCTCCTGATATGAACTGAGTTTGCTGCATTGCTGAATTTAAAGTGCAGAAGAAACCTGCATGGGTGTCCCATCCTGTGCATGATTTACTGCTGCCAATACTAGTTTAAAAATATACGTAAATAAAATATATACATATATACAGTAAATGAAAACATATATTTCTCTTGAAATTCTCTAATAAACCCGTGGTTTCCATACTTCGACACACTGCAGATCTGCCCGTCCATTCTGAACACATTGACTTCATTTTGTACATGAAAGAATTTTTATTGATCAATTATAAATTAGATACTTTTTTCCCCAGAATGGATTTCACATGTGTTTAAACTTCCCCACTTAGAAGTGTTGAGGGGAATGAGGAGAGAAGGGTTAAGATCTAAAGAATTTTAAAGTCTTTTATACATTCTTTGTCTTCTCTCCGTGGGGCGTCTGTCTTTAGGACTCTTCTTTAGACACTACTTTTTGAACACAGGGAGGGCAAGCCTCTAACGGTTTAAGAGAAGCAAGCTGGGGAAGAGTACCACCTGTATATTATTAGAGAGGTGCACCACCTGTATTATATTACTCAAACCCTTTACCAAAACCCAACTACAGACAAAACTTTTTTTACTTTCTAGCTTTGGATGGAGGGCCACTTAGAACCTTTGCCAACTATTTTCGTGTTTAGTAACTAGGACAAGTAGTAAGCAGAAATCTATCTAAGACTTGTGGTGTGCGCCCAGTCTGGCAGGCCGGGAATACATCCACTCATAACCTAGAATTACCGGGAGTAGTTCAGTCTTCATTGTAGTGCACAAATAGAGCCATCACTAGATGCACTCATGGACCCACTGGTTGCACCATTGAGCGGCTGCTCAATTCCAGCATAACAGCGAGCAAAAAAGAATTCTGGTTGGCCGCACGTCCAGTAAAATCACCTTTATTTCAGAAAGTCCATAAAAACATGTCCAAAGACACAAACAGAGGGGAAGAGCATCACCAACTACTGTGTTTTACACATCCTTGGCGCTTAGTCATAGCTCACCAAGCATAACAGTCCTGTGAGATGTCTCTTCCACTGGCCTCTGAAGTCAAGCTAAAGCAAGACCGGGTTGGCCAATTCTTTTAAGAGGAGTACAACTAGTACCACTAAGCCTGTGGGGACGGGTGCCCCTCTTAAGGTGGTCGAGGACATAGACTGCAGGGCAGTAAGGACACTTTATAAAGAGAGGAGGGGAGAACGTCCAAAAGAGGTCTCCGTTTCCCAATCCCACCTATCCAAGCCAGTCAGATTTACTGTACCTCGGGTAGAACCTGAGCTGGATAGCATCGGGGGCCCCTGCAACTACCACAAAGGCCTTGTATATCAATGTTCCAATGTTGTTCCTCCTAGGCCTGAGGAAACGTGAAGAAATTAGGAATTTTCTGAGCTTTTCCTTTATTGTCTATGAGCCTTTTGTTTCCTGGTTTAGGTGGGCAGAGCGACACATATAAACAATCAGCCTTGACCATCTTCTGGTCATTATTCATCATTGAAGCTCAGGTGTTGGCAGTGCACACTTGCCCTAATCAGGAGAGCTTAGGAAGACTGCTGGTCATTCAGCCTATGCCTGATGAACAGGTTTGTTTGGCTGCTCATACCCGGCATACAGTTCTGCCCGACTGTTCATGCCCTGTATGATTTCTGTGAATTGACTGGATTGCATTTGAACCCAGATTGTGTGTGCTTATCCTGATCGTTAGCCTGTTACCTCTGTTATTATCAACCCGTTCTCTGTCTGCCTGTCTGGATTCTTCCGGATCGGTATGTTTGCACCTGATCTGACCATCAGCTTGTTGACTTTGCTAAGATTTGCTGTTTGCTCTGACCATCTGTCCATGGACTTACACCACAACTGTCCTACCTCTTATTCCTCCGTTGCCCCTGTGACATAAGGAGTCCATCAAACTCTGTGACAAAACCATTTGCCACATGTTACAGATGGGTCCCTGTGTGTTACATGGTTTGTAAGGTTTAACAAAGGCACTAATCCATCCAGTTCAGCCTGTGAGGGGGTATGTGTATTTTGTTCTCTACCACTTACCATATCCCTGTATATTGTGTTCAATAAGTTTCAAAATGATCAACACTACCACCAATTGTAGAAGGGAGTTCCACATTCTTGATGCTCCAACAGTAAAAAAAAAATCCCTACGCAGTTTTAGCTTAAACGGCTTCTTATCCAACTTCATAGAGTGGCCACGTGTCTTCTAGCGCAACCTAAGACTGAACAGTGTCCTCCATATGCTGGAATCACCATTTAGATATTTGTATATTGCTATCAAATCTCCTCTAAAGTGTCTCTTCTCCAGGGAGAATAAGTTTAATGTTTGCAGTTGTTCCTCATAACGGAGGTCCTCCAGCCCCCTTTTTAGCGTTGTTGCCCTTCACTGGACTCTCTCCAGTTTCAGTACATCCTTCCTGAGGATTGATGACCAGACTTTGATGGCATACCACAGTTTTGTAAAGTGGTATAATTAACGTTTTATCTCTTGAGTGCATACCCTTCTTTTTTTTTTATGCATGCTAATATTCTAGTGGCCTTGCTTGCTGCAGCCTAGCATTGGAATTTTTATAAGAATAGTCACCTAAGGAGCTCTCCCTTACCACCGCCTGCCTCAGGGTTGCAATACATGGGCCAAAAAGTACAGGCGCATGATGCCTTCAATTTCAAGCACTTCTCTTATTACCTCTTTAATGGCAGCCATCTTGATCGTCTCGTAGTAATGCAAAGGGGCATTAGGAAGGTTCATGTCGTACCCAAACCCAGCCACAGCTACCTCGTCACAGTTGTGAAGTGCCATTGTAATAGCCACGCTGCCCAGGGTAGGAATGTTCTGGGGATGAAATAGAGAATTAAGTAAGGAGCCATGTAACAAAAAGTGTAAACAGACATTGCATATTTCAGTGAGCATTATGCACCATATGCCAGGGATTTGTGGGCAGCTTTCATATGTAAAATGGATGAAGAATATTTACAAAGACTTATTTAGATGTAGATGTGAAAAAGATCAGCTCAAAGCTTAACTCTGCGTGGCCCACTTCTGGGTGTGCCCCCCTCCCCCCACATCATGCTGGGTTGAGTAAAAAAGAAAAGAATACTCTAAATGCCCAAAATACTTACCTAAATCAATGATCATGTGAGACGCTGGGTCCTAAATTCTTCTATCTTCTTCCCTGCAGGGAAGGCGATGGGGTCCTTCCAGGCTCCAGGAGTGAAGAACTCCCCATGGTAAGCATTGGCACAGACTACCACCCTGGATTAACTGGTCATCACTCCCTGAAGGGGTACCAGCAACATGCAGTACACTGATGGCAAAGTTAGATGGATGAACCAACTGCTTCAGAAGGAAGTTATCAGTGACTGGTGAATGGGTGGGAGGCGATGGGAAAGTTTGGCCTGGAGATGGGCATTAATGTAATTAATCTCATTACTGTATAATAATGTTTAAAAACCATTCATTCTTTGTTTACAGTAATTATGTACAAAGGGGCAGCCAAAATTGCAAAGTTGGGTATTTTGGGGGGCTATTTTGACATAATTTTGCCACTGGGCAAAAGACATTGAAGTCAATAGGGAAGGTAAATGCAATATTTTTGGGTGGTTTTAAATGGTTAATTTGCCTTTAAACAGCTTCTAAGGATCAGCGAAGGCCCTTTAAACCATCCTGGACTAAAAGTAAAAGTGTAATTTATTAAAAGACCTTTCTCACATGGAGAAATGGATAAACGTATGCTTTGAATTCATCTACACTTTGCTCTATGTTTAAAAAAAAAAAAATTTTTATATAATCTTTAGTTACAGGATGTTTAAAGGAGAAGGAGGGCCAAATCTTTGTTGGTCCTACTTCTCTTAAGGATCACAGCAGTGCAGTTTGTTCTGCACTCCTGAAAACCTGTTTTCAGCCGATAGTGGGCTAAAGACAGCTGTTGGTTGACGTCACTCAGCCGGTCCAGGCGCTGGATTGATCCCAACTTTACAGTCGAAATCCACCCAGCAGCCTGGACCGGCAGCTGGCTCAGCCACTCAGTGAGCCTCTGGGAGACTGAGCCAGCCCCTCCCGCCCCCTCCACAGCCCAATGCTCCAGTGAGCGCTGGAGGGGAAAACAGAGCACTGGTGACAGACAAGTCATGGCTTGGAAGGAAGAAGAAGCAAATGATCAGTGGTGTCACTCAGTTCTCAGTGTAGAGGCGGAACAATGCTGCATCAATCTAGGTGAGTATAATTTTTTATTTTTTTGGGGGAAACCCATACTTCTCTTTTAATATAGTGACACAATAGCCCAGACAGGGGGTCTAATTAATATATCTTATCAGCCTTTATTGTATACACATTTTACTATATTGCAATATCCAACTGTTTAGTATAAAAGATTATTAAACAGCCAAAGAATATTTAGAAATAGGGAAAAATAGGTCAAATGCGGTGTCCTCTCTAAAAGCATTTTAGGTCCCATTCTGTATGGTCAGATAACACAACATACGATAATAGGATTAAATGTTCAGAGAGGGAAAGGAAAGTGTCATTAGAGGAAAAAATTATGTGATTCACGAAGTGTCCCAATAGGAGGAAGAATTAATATAGAGTTACAGAACAATAGGAAAAAAAGGAGAAAACGTCCAGGAAGCAGACCCGACTTTAGTCAAATTGTCATTGGAACCGACACAGCATTGAAATTCCCATTTTATAGTAGTGTCTAAACAGGGATCAAGAAACCCCTAACAATCTTTGGTAAAAAAAAGAAGCAGCACACCGCTCCAGGCAGAATCAGGGGCAAGGTAGATCACAGGTGCAGACCTCGGCTCACCACCGCGGAAGACAACAAAATAAAAAACTGGTCGCTTGTGAGGCGCGTCTACTGTTGCCTGTATCTGTCTGACCCTGTTGACGATGAAGATGACATTGAGATAAGTTGAAGTTCCGGTGTGCGACCAGTTTCTTGTTTTGAACAATCTTTGGTACCCTAAGATTCCTCCAGAGGTTGTTAGTGGCCCCTTAAGCTGTGGCTAATTGATGTCCCTTCTGTATTTTCTAGTAATGTCTAAAACAGCGATTCTCAACCAGGGTTCCTCAAGAGTTTGTTAGGGGTTCCTTGAGCTGTTGCTAATTGACCTCCCATCTGCATTTTCTAGTAGTGTCGAAAACAGGAATTCTCAGCCAGGGTTCCTCCAGAGGTTGCTGGGGGTTCCTTGAGTAGTTAATTGACCTCCCCCTTCTGCGTGTTCTAGTAGTGTCTAAAACAGGAATTCTGAGCCATTGTTCCTCCAGAGGTTGCTGGGGGTTCCTTGAGTTGTTGCTAATTGACCTTCCCCTTCTGCATGTTCTATTAGTGTCTAAAACAGGGATTGTCAAACAGGGTGTCATGGAACCCTAGGGTTCCTCCAGAGGTTGTTAGTTAGGGGTTCCTTGAGCTTTGGCTAACTGACCTCCCATCTTATGATGCCTCCATGGTTTCAGGTCCGATGCCACTTGGCAGAACCAGTGCTATGACACAAATGAACATTTAACTGTCTGTGGCATTCTGACCACCACTGTAAGAATTAAATTCTTCATAATGACCACCGATGTAAGAGGAATTCTTCCCATTGATCCCTGATGAAAGTTTTTTTTTTATTCAAGACCTGAAATATTTCAAGGGTTCCCCTGGGGTGAAAAGGTCGAGAAAGACTGGTCTAAATCATCATGAAGCTGAGTTTTATGATTACACAGTGTCAGGGGTCTATCTCCTAGTTGAGATGGGATTATTCAAGGAGTGCTAGCTGATTTGTTTTCAACAGAAGAGCTATTGTCACGGTTGTAGGTCAGGCTCGGGGACCAGTAGCTATAGCAGTAGAGAGGCCCCTACTGACCAGCTGGATAAGCGCTCAAGCAGGTCACTGCAAGCCGGGGTCCAACAGCTGATATAGCAGGTAGGTGATCATGTTTTGCATACTGTATACACACCCTACCATTATTGATGGAGGTACCCTCAGGTATATAATTTGTCAGGTTCCTAGTTTGGTTTTTGTTTTGTTTTTCCTTTTTTCATATGCATAGGCGGTTAACAAGCCAAAGGTTGGCAACAAGCGGTTGCAGTTAGGGATCAAGCAGAAGCGTAGTCGAGGAACAATCCAAAGGTTGGTAGGGAAGATAAGAACAGCAGCAGGAGAGAAGAGCAAGATATTGGCTGGAGAGAGCACAATAATTTGGCAAGCAAGAAGTGCAAAAGAATGGCTTTAATAGGAGGTTCATGGGAGGAGCAAAATGTTCAAGGTTCAAGACAAACAAGACAAGAGGCAAGGTTGTCTTACGAGATCAGAGAGGGAGCTGACCAGCATCTCAGGAGGCTCAGCAAGAAAAGACATTGCCAGACACAGCAGAGGTCACAGGTTCAAACCTGGGTCCTGACAGCTGTAATGGATCCACGCAGCCCTTATTCTACAGAATGTAATGGTCTTTTCAGGTGGCTAAAATGTTTTTTTATTCTTATCCATGTTTTACAAAAAAATCCTGCTAAAATTTCTGGTTAAAAACTTGAGAAAAGTCTATGAGTTATAGAGGTCTCTGGAATATATTCAGTTGAAATCAGGTGAAAATGAGCAGAGCAGCGTACTAAACAGGCCCGGTGGCCCCCCGATGAGCAGGTTGGGTATACAGTGACCGATGAAGGCTTCTTGTGAAGTGATGGATTGTCCTCTCTCCCTCCTTCCACCGGCCCTGTGATTGTGATCTAATGGCTCGGGGAAGATTAATAAGATTATCTGTGTGCTGCCTGGCTTGTTGGGATAAGTGAATGAGATGGAGAGTTAGTTATCTGTCTGAATGAGAATCACCGGTAGCTTGGCATGGTGACATATGGGCGATTAATCTCTCTCCCCGCTGATTTAGTGCTTCCATCCGCCTGCTGAGCTCCGGTTTGCTCAGGCCAGACGTGAACAATAAGGAATTAGGCGCTCGTTCTCCTCTACAAGTCTCTAGTAAATGAAAAGGGAGAGGTAAATATCAGATGACAATAGCATGTCATTATCTTTATGATGTCTGTTATTATAATGCCGTTCCCTCGGGTCTTTCTTCTTCCAGTCTCACATTTCCATACAGGCCCTCTTTATTCATTTTTATGCTTGTTAGGAAATGGCGAGCCGGCCACGGGCAAAGGTTCCCACAATGTATTTACACGTTTGAGGTTCCCACAGATGCCAGTCCAGATGGTTCGCACCAAGCTTGCACAGATACATGCAGGGCCGCCATCAGGGGGGTACAGGCAGTACACCTGTAAGGGGCCTGGAGGTCCCCAGGGGCCCGGATGGCAACCCCCCTTTTTATTTTTTATTTTTTTTGTAAGGGGCCCAGAGGTCGCCAGGGCACGGATGGTAACCCCCCCGTTTTTATGTATTTTTTATAAAAAAAATAAAAAAATAATTTTTTTATTATTTTTTATTATTTTTTTGTAAGGGGCACAGAGGTCCCCAGAGGCCCAGAGGTCATCAGGGCCCCGGATGGCAACCCCCCCTTTTTTTTTTTATAAAAATATTTTTTTTTCATTTTTTTAAAATAATTTTTTTTTTTTTTTTTGTAAGGGACCCAGAGGTCCCCAGGGCCCCGGATAACAACCCCCCCCCCCCTTTTTTTTTGTTCTTTCTTTGTTTGTCAGCACACAAACCCCCCCGACCTCAACAATTTGCGGCGGCAGCACCCCCCCGCTTCTCAATTTGCGGCAGAAGCACCCCCCCCGGTTCTCCTCTGCTCTCCAGGGGGCCCATGCCTGAAGCTGTGTAAGGGGCCCCAAAATTCCTGATGGCGGCCCTGGATACATGCAGGCAGAGTCCAGGAGATGGTCAATCCAAGATCTTAGCCTGCAAATGACCAAAGCTGAACCCCAGCATCACCAAAATGTGGTGCAGCTTCTCCCAGAGGTGGTGTAGGAGCCGTAGTCCTAGGCCTCTTTTTCCACACGTTAGGAAATGATACCCAATACTAGTTAAATCTGACCTCCGGCCCCCCCTCTAGTCTTGCACAGTTGTAGCGGCTCCTCTCCTGGACTGAAATGGTTTCCTCTGATTTCACTTCACACTGTGAGCTTCTCACCATGTGCATTGGAAGCTGCAAGTCAGATAGAGCCCCGCCTCATTTCCTGGCTGGAGGACGTCCAGACTCCAGCATCATGTAGTACTTTCATCCCTGGCCTGCCCTTTCCATTTGCTGGATTTCGGCTCTTTTAATCACAGGTGCTCTGCATCACATGTGGGCGTTACCTGGGGTGGTCTGCATGCAAATATAATCTGCCTAGGAATGCCCACTCCTCCAGACTGACACTCACCCATTAAAGGAGAAGTCCAGCCTGAGCATGTTTGGCTGGGCTTCTCCTATGGGTGGCAGGAGTGCAATTCGTTTTGCACTCCTGTGACCCCTTTTTCCAGCAGAGAGCGGTCTGAAGTCTGCTGTCTGCTGACGTCACAGGAATCAGTTCATGCACCGCGTCATCCTGACAATGGAAGTCTGGATCCGCCAGGTGCCTGGACTGATACCTGTCTCAGCCTCTCTGCGAGCCGCCCCTCCACAGCTCAGCGCTCCAGTGAGCATGGGGGGGGGGGGGAGGGTAGAGCGGAGAGCTGTGAGAACCGAGCCATCGGCGGTGTTCAATCGCTCGGTTATCAGTGCAGAGGCGCTGGGGGAAAGATGCAGCATCAGACCGATGCTGCATCCACCTAGGTAAGTATGATTCTGTAAAGAAAAAAAAAATACTTGTCTCTTAAGGCCCCTTTCACAGTGGGGCGGGAGGTGCGTCGGCGGTAAAGCGTCGCTATTTTTAGCGGCGCTTTACCGTCGGATTTGTGGCGCTATTCGGCCGCTAGTGGTGTGGTTTTACCCCCCGCTAATGGCCGAGAAAGAGTTAAAGACCAGAAAGAGTTAAAAAGAGTTAAAAACAGTATAGCCGCGCTGCCCCATTGATTTCAATGGGCAGGAGCGGTGAAAGAGCGGTATACACACGGCTCCTTCACGCTCCAAAGATGCGGCTAGCAAGACTTTTTTTATTGTCTTCTAGCGCACCGCTCCAGTGTGAAAGCACTCGGGCGTTCACACTGGAGAGACAGCAGAGGCTGTTTCAGGTCGGTTTGCAGGCGCTATTGTTAGCGCTGTAGCGCCTGCAAACCTACCCAGTGTGAAAGGAGTCTTAGGCATTTTGATATTTACATATCTTCTCCCAAGAGCCATCCTACTGCTGAAGGACTGAGAACTCTTGAGAGGAGTACTGAGGCCGGGTGCTGGGATGTTTTCAGGAAGCTATGTACAGCATAGCTTATAAAGAAAATGAAGAATTAGCCTAAATACCAAGATCAACTTTAAAATAAATAAATACACTAATTTTTGGACTTAGAAAATAGTGCATTTATTATTCTTTTTCTCAGGATCCTGTAGAGCATTGTACCAGTAAATCACAGGTGAAATATCAGGCTCCTGCATTCTCTTGTTAGAGCTTTGAGCCCATACCTCTGTATGGGGTGTCAGTTTCAGAGCTGCAGGATGAGTGGAACTTTGTGGGTGCTCACCAGTGACCCCACAGTGCATTGAAAACTATAAGCTGTCTGCCACAGTGGCTGAGAGGACATGTAGAATATTCATTCACAGATGCTTGTGAGTGAATAATGTGGGCACTGACCATCTCTTGTACCATGTCACAGTCTTTGACTAACCCCTGTACCATGTCCGCAGTCTCTGACCATCTCTTGTACAACGTCTGCAGCCTCTGACCATCTCCTGTACCATGTCCGCAGTCTCTGACCATCTCTTGTACAATGTCCACAGTCTCTGACCATCTCTTGTACAATGTCTGCAGTCTCTGACCATCTCTTGTACAACGTCCGCAGCCTCTGACCATCTCTTGTACAATGTCTGCAGTCTCTGACCATCTCCTGTACCATGTCCGCAGTCTCTGACCATCTCTTGTACAACGTCTGCAGTCTCTGACCATCTCTTGTACAATGTCCACAGTCTCTGACCATCTCTTGTACAATGTCTGCAGTCTCTGACCATCTCTTGTACAACGTCCGCAGCCTCTGACCATCTCTTGTACAATGTCTGCAGTCTCTGACCATCTCCTGTACCATGTCCGCAGTCTCTGACCATCTCTTGTACAATGTCCACAGTCTCTGACCATCTCTTGTACAATGTCTGCAGTCTCTGACCATCTCTTGTACAACGTCCGCAGCCTCTGACCATCTCTTGTACAATGTCTGCAGTCTCTGACCATCTCCTGTACCATGTCCGCAGTCTCTGACCATCTCTTGTACAACGTCTGCAGTCTATGACCATCTCTTGTACATTGACTGCAGTCTCTGACCATCTCTTGTACAACGTCTGCAGTCTCTGACCATCTCTTGTACAACATCTGCAGTCTCTGACCATGTCTGCAGTCTCTGACCATCTCTTGTACAAGGTCTGCAGTCTCTGACCATCTCTTGTACAATGTCTGCAGTCTCTGACCATCTCTTGTACAACGTCTGCAGTCTCTGACCATCTCTTGTACAACGTCTGCAGTCTCTGACCATCTCCTTGTACAATTGTCCACAGTCTCTGACCTTCTCTTGTAGCATGTCTGCAGTCTCTGACAATCTCTTGTGCCACGTCCGCAGTCTCTGACCATCTCCTTGTATAATTGTCTGCAGTCTCTTGTACAATGTCTGCAGTCTGACAATCTTTTGTGCCATGTCTGCAGTCTCTGACCATCTCCTGTACTATATCTGCAGTCTCTGACCATCTCTTGTACAACGTGTGCAGTCTCTGACAATCACTTGTGTCACGTCCGCAGTCTCTTACCATCTCCTGTACCATGCTTATAGTCTACATCAGATGCTGGTGATTGAATAATATGACTGCACAGACACTGGCCATCTCTTGTATCATGTCCACACTCTCTGACAATCTCCTGTAGTATGTCTGCAGTCTCTTACCATCTCTTGTACCATGTCCTTAGTCGCTGACCATCTCTTGTACCATGCTTATAGTCTATATCAGAGGTCTCCAAACTGCGGCCCTTTGCTTGCTTTTATCTGGCCCTTGGGGCATTATCCCCCCCCCCACTGTCAGCAACATCGGGGCATGGTCCCTACCACTGATACCGAGAATGGTGCACTAGTCCTCTTACTGACACCAACTATGGGGCACTATTCCTCCCACTAATACCAATGATGGGGCACTATTCCTCCCACTGACACCAATGATGGGACACTATTCCTCCCACTGACACCAATGATGGGGCACTATTCCTCCCACTGACACCAATGATGGGGCACTATTCCTCCCACTGACACCAATGATGGGGCACTATTCCTCCCACTGACACCAATGATGGGACACTATTCCTCCCACTGACACCAATGATGGGACACAATTCCTCCCACTGACACCAATGATGGGACACTATTCCTCCCACTGACACCAATGATGGGACACTATTCCTCCCACTGACACCAATGATGGAGCACTATTCCTCCCACTGACACCAATGATGGGACACTATTCCTCCCACTGACACCAATGATGGGACACTATTCCTCCCACTGACACCAATGATGGGACACTATTCCTCCCACTGACACCAATGATGGGGCACTATTCCTCCCACTGACATCAATGATGGGGCACAATTTCTCCTACTGATACCAATGATGGGGCACTATTCCTTCTATTTACACCAATGATGGGGCACTATTCCTCCCACTGACCCCAATGATGGGACAACATTCCTCCCACTGACACCAATGATGGGACAACATTCCTCCCACTGACACCAATGATGGGACAACATTCCTCCCACTGACATTATTGATGGGGCACTATTCCTCCCACTAATACCAATGATGGGGCACTATTCCTCCCACTGACATCAATGATGGGGCACAATTTCTCCTACTGATACCAATGATGGAGCACTATTCCTCCTATTTACACCAATGATGGGGCACTATTCCTCCCACTGACACCAACCATGAGGCACTATTCCTCCCACTGACACCAATGATGAGGCACTATTCCTCCCATTGATACCAATGATGGGGCACTACTACATCCCCCAATACCAATGATGGGGCATTGTTTAAACCCACTGACGTCGGGACATTTTCTACTCCCATTGGCCAAAAGTCTGGCCCCCTAAAGTTTGAAGGATAGTAAACTGGCCCTTTGTTTGAAAATATTCTGTCGTGTGTCTCTTGTCTCCTGGACTGAGTATTCACTTCATTTTATGTGCGGCTCTTTGGTGATGTTGGGGGGCCACACTTGAGGCACCTGGTATCAAGAGAGGTGACCACTATTGCCGTAGGTTATACCGGGGTGGGCAGGACAGAGAGGGGTGTAAATAAAGTATCTGGTTGTTTAGATCTCTTGGGCTCCAGTGACTGCTCAGGACAGATACACACACAATCCTCCTCCATACAGGAAAAGAGATGGACGAAGTGTGAACACAAATGAGTTTAGTAATTGGAGCCCCGGAGGTAGAAGTGTCTATTGATAACCAAGGCCCCGTTCATCACCCTCCGGTAAAGATAAATCTCTTACATTGTGTACAATCGATCTGAACTACCCCGGTCATGCTTCGGCTAATGTGCGGCCATTCATCTTTCTGACACCTGGATGTGCAGGGAAAGGGGGGAGAGGAGAGCCCGGGGTGTCTACAGTCACACGTCTGATACTAATACAGTGCGGTGTGAAGGGCCACAATGGACAACCACTTATTCCCCAGATTAATGTAAACCCTTCAGGAGAGAAACATGGAGGCTTCCAATGGTGACCCCACTCACCGAAGATGACCCTCTGGGCTCAGGTCATTCACTGGGCAGCCACTGACCTGGAACAAGTCTACAAATTAGGACTCCAGACATATCTAGGACTTTCCTCCAATTCTGACCTGGTTTTAGATCGGTAACTCAAAGTACTGGAGGCAAAAACAGACAGCAAACTAGTGTAGCACACGGCTATCTTTACCTGCCTTTGGCTCACTGGCAGGAAAGACACACCATGCCACCATGCCCGTACCCCTCTTGTGTAAAGAGGTTAAGCACACTTTTAACTTACGGGTCCTGCAGCAAGGTTCTCCATAAAGTTTGTTCTCGTCTCTTAGGATGTAAAGTCTCGTACACACGGTCGGACTTCCATCTGACTTTTCCGTGGATTTTTGTCCGAACGCAGTTGGTCGGGAACACCCATAGCATACACACCACAGGACTTTTCTGCAAACTTTCCCAAAACTTTTTGCAACATCACGTGGTTTTTCTGCTCTTTACCGCCACCCTTTGGTCAACTTCTGCTATTGTTGGTTGATTTTAACATTCGTTGTTTTGTCCATCAGACAAAAGTCCGATGGTTTTCTGTACACACGGTCGGACTTTGCTCCATCGAACTTTTGTTGGGCAAAAGTTTGTCCGTTTGCAGACCCAACTTTTGTCCGATGAAAACAAGAAAAAAGCAAAAAAAGTTTGTCCGATGGAGCGTACACACGGTCGGATTGTTGGTCCAACTTGCTCAAAATGAAGTTTGTTGGCCAAAAGTCCGACCGTGTGTACGGGGCTTAAGGACAAGTCTCTATATCCCCAAATAACTCCAAGGTCCACACCAGTAGTAAACTCCAACGTAGAGTTTATTTTCTTTATATGCAAAAGTCAATGAATAGAAAAGGGTGGATCGAGGATAGGACAGCAGGAGTTTGGATATAAGTCCAGGCACAAGACAAATTATGAATTCACTACTCATTCCTCAAGTAGGTTTAGCTCACCCGGATAGTTCCCTATGAAAATGGATCCTAGCAGCCGAAGTGATACTCGGATGTTTCTTTAGTTTTCCCCTTTAGATGCGACTGGGAGATTCTCTGCCACAGAACCGTTGTTCCCAATCCTCTGGTGTTGGATGGATCTAATCCCTCCAGAGTTACCAGGCTCTTCTTTCTCCGTGAACTCTTCACCGGTCCTTCAGAAGGATCCTCCCCCGGCCTCCTCATCTTAGAAACGGGTCCCCATGCCAGAGGCACCCTGGGATTTCTCCTTCCAGGACACGGGCCCCAGCTAAAGGTGCTGGGCCCAAGGCTGTTGCCGCAGCCCCAGGGCTAAATGTGCCTGGGACTGGTGTGGACGTGGGCCCCCGGCCACGGTGGCCCCCCTGGGCGTGAACCGGGACCGACTCGACCTTGACTCCGACCTCCCCTACAGGCAGCGTCTGCCCCTCTTATATCCTCTCCCGACATGCACAGCAGGATGACCACGCCCACTGTACCGCCACCGAGAGAGGACACCCAAGGCACAGCACTATACCAGCGGTTCAACCCTGGCCTATTATGGCAGTGCCACCTACAGGCCACAGGGAACTATACACCAGTATACTACCTGCAGTGTAAAATAGAATGCCCTAACAAATTAAGGTGGTTTGAGCCCAACTACAGCTCAAACCTTCCCCTAAATTTGGGTACATAGCGCCCCTAAAATGGAATGGGCGCTACACTAGCATTTTCAGTTGTTTTTTTGGGGGGTGGGGCAGAGTTGAAATATTAGAAAAACAGATGTGGGGACTGGGAAAATTTAGGTATGATACGATAGTGGACAGTGGGTTAGGCACAGACGGACTAATTATACAGAATAGTAGGAGGTCTGTCTGCATGGAGGTTGTATGGTCTCCCTCTAAAAGTTAAAAGGTAACCCTATTGATTCTTACTCTGAATGGTCTAAGGTTATCAGTGGTGTACCCCAAGGTTCAGTGCTGGGACCCTTACTTTTTTATATCTTTTGTGACAGCAGGAAGGTAAAGTCACCTGGTTGCATCCAGGGGGGTAGGTATATTTCTCCCAGATTCAGGCTTTATGCCGACTTATACAACTAGGGAGAGAGTTGATGAAGCCCAGCTGAGGCTAGTGGGCTCATGGATGATTCATACCTCTAGGGAGAGTGTTGGGCGTCGTGCAGGCAGGGAGGTGATGAGACCAGCTGAAGCTTGTCAGCTCGTTTAAGGCCTCTATAAAAACTCCCAGCTTCATTAGGTGTTTGCTCATGCCTGGAACCAGACCTGTGTGGACTGTCTAGGGAGAGTGAACCCCTGTGCGGTGAGACAAAGCCTGTGTGGCTATTTGTTTGGACATTTACTAAACCAGGGACTTAGGGACTAGGACAGCACCAGGCTGATCCCAGTTGTTAGTTAGGAAACCTGCATGTTTAGTCAGAGGTCAAGCTGACCAGGGTTTATTTTGTTTATGTTTCTTTTTTCTTTGCTGTGTTTTTTGTCACTGTAAATAGAGAAATAAACCGCACCTTTTTGATCTTGAAAACCACAACCTCCGTCTGCTGGGCCTGTTTTTGTGTGGGGAGCCCATCCAGGGGATCACACACACCCGCTGCCGAGCTAACCCCCTCACAGTTGGTGGAGAACCAGTGGCAGTTTTTTTTTAAGCCAGCATGGAGGAGATACTGAAACAGCTGGCTCTAGCAAATGCCAATCAACAGCAGACAAATGCAGGTTTGCAAAAGAGCCTTGCAGCTCAACAACAGAGCTTCGCAGCCCAGCAGCAAGCTCATCAACAGAGCCTTGCAGCCCAGCAGCAATCTGAGGCCCGCTTCATAGACCTGTTACAGAAGCAAGAGCAGAGACTACAACAAATGGAAGCAGTAATGCAGCAACGTCCGCAGACCAGTGAGGAAAGCCGTCCCACTAATACCGCGTCCTTTGGGGTGAGTCGTTTATTGACAAAAATGACTGGAGAGGATGATCCAGAGGTATTTTTGACCACATTTGAAAGGACTGCTGAAAGAGAAAAGTGGCCTGAGGAGCAGTGGGCTGGACTGGTGGCTCCTCTGTTAACTGGTGAATCGCAGAAGGCTTACTATGACCTAGAGCCTGACCAAGCAAAAGACTATGTGATGCTAAAAGCTGAAATATTGGCAAGGCTGGGTGTCACCCTGGCTGTCCGGGCTCAGCGTGTGCATAACTGGACTTTCCAGCTTGGAAAACCCCCCAGGTCTCAAATGTATGATCTCATTCACCTGAGCAGGAAGTGGCTACAGCCAGAGACTTTGTCCGCACCAGAGATTGTGGAACGTGTTGTAATGGATCGGTTTTTGAGAGCTCTTCCTACTGCCATCCAAAAGTGGGTAAGCCATGGAGACCCAGAGACGGCCGGTGGTCTTGTGGATCGTGTAGAGAAATACTTGGCTACAGAGAACCTGACGGCCTCTTCCAGAGACTCTCGGACTTTCCACCCTAAGACCAGACCATCCCCAGGGGCGGATAAGAGGATTCCAAGGGGTGAGGGTGGAGAGAGTGAGAGGGTGGGAGCTCTACCCAAAGTTTGGCGAGAACAGCCTGGGAAGTCAGGGGCTCAAGAGGCAGCCAAATGGATTGTTTGCTACCGCTGCCGGCAAGCGGGACATATTGCAGCAAATTGCCCGGTTGTGGAGGAACCCATGCAATGTGACTTTCTGACGGACAGACGTCAGTCGCTGTGTGCGACAGTCGCATGCACTGCCATTCGGGGAACTGAGAAACATTTATGCAAAATGTGTATTAATGGTAGAAATGTTGTGGTATTACTGGATTCAGGTAGCCTTGTGACCCTGATAAAGGCTGAATTAGTTAAAACAGAGGTCTCTGGGAATAGCAAGGTAGCTGTTATTTGTGTGCATGGGGACACCCGAGAGTATCCAGTGACTACAGTGTGTTTCAAGACCCCCAAAGGTACCCTCTCTCATCCAGTGGGGTTAGTATCTCAATTACCGCATGATGCCATTGTGGGAAGGGATTTTCCGAAGTTCTGGGAACTGTGGGATGATCCTGAGCCCCCCACTGGTGCCCCTATGTACCAGGAAGGTGATAGCCAGAACTCCTCTGAGAGTGGTGAGGACTCTCCAGAATTTCCCTTGTCAGTATTGGCAGGCGAGACTCAAGAAACTGGAGAGGAGCCCACCTCCTCAGACGAAAACCTACCGTCTGTGGAGTTTTCTGATCTTGAGGTTCACAGGGAAAATTTTGCCACAGAACAGTTAAAAGACCCCGCCCTAATAAAGGCACGGGAAAACGTAGTGGAAATAGATGGCGAGTTAGTGAACCCAGATAATACCTGCACTTACCCATACTTCAGCGTAGAGAAGGACCTACTGTATCGGGTGGCAAAAAGGGCAGAAGAAACCGTTGAGCAGCTTGTGGTGCCCAAACCTTACAGGAAGTTGGTGTTGGAGTTGGCCCATGGGCACATTCTTGGAGGTCATCTGGGGACAGAGAAAACCCGAGAGAGGGTATTACAGAGATTCTATTGGCCTGGGGTGATGAAGGACATAGAAAATTATTGTTCCTCCTGCCCTGTGTGTCAGAGGTCGGCCCCGATGCGACATTTCCGGAGCCCGCTGGTCCCTCTACCCATCATTGAGGTCCCGTTTGAGAGGATCGCAATGGATTTGGTAGGTCCTATAATCAAGTCCGCTAGGGGGCACACGTACATATTAGTTATAATGGACTATGCCACCCGTTATCCAGAAGCGATCCCTCTCCGAAATACCTCGGCCAAAACCATAGCCAAAGAGCTATCTCTTGTTTTTAGCCGGGTGGGTATTTGTAAAGAACTGCTTACGGACCAAGGTACACCCTTTATGTCCCGGGTTATGAAAGAGCTGTGTAAATTGTTCAAAGTGACGCAATTGCGTACGTCTGTGTATCACCCCCAAACCGATGGGCTGGTTGAAAGATTCAACAAAACCCTAAAACAAATGTTGAAGAAAGTGGTGGATAGAGATGGAAAGGATTGGGACTGTCTACTTCCTTATTTGATGTTTGCTATTAGGGAGGTGCCCCAATCCTCTACGGGATTCTCCCCCTTTGAGTTACTGTATGGGAGACACCCAAGAGGGCTGTTGGATATTGCCAAGGAAACTTGGGAAAGTGAGAGTTCTCCCCACAGGAGTGTGATTGAGCATGTCGCCCTGATGCAAGATCGAATTGCACAGGTAATGCCCATCGTGAAGGAACATTTGGCCCAAGCGCAGTTGGCACAGCAGAGAGTGTACAACCGTGGAGCCAAGACCCGTACCTTTTCCCCGGGGGATAGGATATTGGTACTTGTCCCTACGGTTGAAAGTAAATTCCTTGCCAAATGGCAAGGCCCCTACGAGATAATGGAAAAAGTGAGCGAAGTGAATTACAAGGTCAGACAACCAGGAAGGCGAAAGCCCGAACAGATCTATCACGTTAATCTGTTGAAAGCCTGGAGGGATAGAGAGTCCCTAGTCGCAGAAACTTGGTCACCAGCTCAAACTGGTTGCGTGATTCCGGAGGTTGGAATAGCAGCCACCTTGTCACAACCCCAACAACAGGAGGTTAAGGAGTTTGTGCTTCGCAACAAGGAGGTGTTCTCTGAGCTGCCGGGACAAACATCTGGGGTAGAGCATGATATTATTACCCCGCCCGGTGAAAGGGTGAAGTTAAAACCCTATCGGATCCCAGAGGCCCGACGGGAGGCAATACGGGAGGAAGTACAGAAAATGCTGAACTTAGGGGTGATAGAGGAGTCCCAAAGTGATTGGTCTAGTCCCATTGTGTTGGTGCCTAAACCGGATGGGAGCTGGCGATTTTGTAACGATTTTCGTCAGTTGAACAAAGTTACAAAATTTGACACCTACCCCATGCCACGTATAGATGAGTTGATCGACCGGCTGGGAACAGCCCGATACATGACGACTCTTGACCCCACAAAAGGGTATTGGCAAATTCCCCTGGCCAAGTCGGCCAAAGAGAAAACCGCATTTGTAACCCCAGACGGGGCGTTCCAATATAAGAGAATGCCGTTCGGGTTACAGAATGCGCCGGCCACATTCCAGCGGAAAATGGACCAGATACTGAGGCCCCATCGGAAGTATGCTGCGGCTTACCTGGATGACGTAATTGTCCATAGCACAGATTGGGCCTCACATCTGCCAAAAGTGCAAGCAGTCCTAGACTCTATCCGGGAAGCGGGGTTTACGGCTAACCCCAAGAAGTGTACCATTGGGCAGGAGGAGGCCAAATATCTTGGGTACACCATTGGCAGGGGAGTAATAAAACCCCAACTCAACAAAGTCGAGGCCATCCAGAGTTGGCCACGTCCCAACAGCAAGAAGCAGGTACGAGCCTTTCTGGGAATCGCGGGTTATTATCGGCGCTTCATTCCCCACTTTGCTTCTAAGGCTGTGCCCCTAACCAACCTGACGAAAGGGAAAGGGTCGGTCATGATTAAATGGACCCCCGAGGCTGAGGCAGCGTTCCAATTCTTGAAACAAGCCTTATGTAGCCAGCCAGTGTTGTACTCACCCGACTTCTCTAAAGACTTTGTCGTACAAAGTGATGCGTCAGATGTGGGGTTAGGAGCAGTATTGTCCCAGGTCTGGAACGGGGAAGAGCACCCAGTCATTTACCTCAGCAGGAAGTTGAAGTCCCATGAGGTAAATTACGCCACGGTTGAAAAGGAGTGTTTAGCGGTGAAGTGGGCTCTAGATTCCCTTCGGTACTATCTGCTAGGTAGGCACTTTGACATGGTTACGGATCACGCTCCGTTAAAGTGGATGGCTCAAAACAAGGAGACAAATAGAAGAGTAAATAGGTGGTTCCTGGCCCTACAGGAATTCAACTTCACAGTAAAGCATCGCCCTGGCGTTCAAATGGGGAATGTGGATGCTTTGTCTCGAGTACATGAATGCCTGATTGCTGGTGTTCCAACCCCAAGGTTAAAACAAGAGGGGGGGGTATGTGACAGCAGGAAGGTAAAGTCACCTGGTTGCATCCAGGGGGGTAGGTATATTTCTCCCAGATTCAGGCTTTATGCCGACTTATACAACTAGGGAGAGAGTTGATGAAGCCCAGCTGAGGCTAGTGGGCTCATGGATGATTCATACCTCTAGGGAGAGTGCTGGGCGTCGTGCAGGCAGGGAGGTGATGAGACCAGCTGAAGCTTGTCAGCTCGTTTAAGGCCTCTATAAAAACTCCCAGCTTCATTAGGTGTTTGCTCATGCCTGGAACCAGACCTGTGTGGACTGTCTAGGGAGAGTGAACCCCTGTGCGGTGAGACAAAGCCTGTGTGGCTATTTGTTTGGACATTTACTAAACCAGGGACTTAGGGACTAGGACAGCACCAGGCTGATCCCAGTTGTTAGTTAGGAAACCTGCATGTTTAGTCAGAGGTCAAGCTGACCAGGGTTTATTTTGTTTATGTTTCTTTTTTCTTTGCTGTGTTTTTTGTCACTGTAAATAGAGAAATAAACCGCACCTTTTTGATCTTGAAAACCACAACCTCCGTCTGCTGGGCCTGTTTTTGTGTGGGGAGCCCATCCAGGGGATCACACACACCCGCTGCCGAGCTAACCCCCTCACACTTTATAAATGATATTGGGTCTGAGATCAAAAGTAACATTTCTGTCTTTGCAGATGACACCAAGCTATGCAGTGGAATAACGTCATTATAGGATGTCGCCAATTTACAAGCCGACCTCAATGCTCTGTCTAATTGGGCGACTATGTGGCAGATGAGGTTTAATGTTGATAAATGTAAAGTTATGCACTTGGGGGCTAAGAATATGAATGCATCATACATACTAGGGGGAGTACAACTGGGGGGATCCGTAGTGGAGAAGGATCTGGGGGTTTTGGTAGATCGGTTTCCAAAGCGAGCAAAGTCCTTTCTTGTATTAAGAGAGGTATGGTCTCCAGAGAGAGAGATATCATTTTGCTCCCCTGTACAAATCATTAGTAAGACCTCATCTGGAATATGCAGTTCAGTTTTGGGCCCCAGTTCTCAAAAAGGATATTGGGGAACTGGAAAAAGTGCAGAGAAGGGCAACCAAACTGATGAGAGGCATGGAGGAGCTCAGCTATGAGGAAAGATTAGAGGAACTGAATTTATTCTCTATTGAGAAGAGGAGAATAAGGGGGATATGATCAACATGTACAAATATATAAGGGGTCCATATAGTGAACTTGGTGTTGAGTTATTCACTTTACGGTCATCACAAAGGACAAGGGGGCACTCTTTACGTCTAGAGGAAAAGAGATTTCACCTCCAAATACGGAAAGGTTTCTTCACAGTAAGAGCTGTGAAAATGTGGAATAGACTCCCTGCAGAGGTGGTTCTGGCCAGCTCAGTAGATTGCTTAAAGAAAGGCCTGGATTCTTTCCAAAATGTACATAATATAACTGGGTACTGACATTTATAGGTAAAGTTGATCCAGGGAAAATCCGATTGCCTCTCGGGGGATCAGGAAGGATTTTTTTCCCCTGCTGTAGCAAATTGGATCATACTCTGCTGGGGTTTTTCGCCTTCCTCTGGATCAACTGTGGGTATAGAATTAGGTATATGGGATTGTATGATATATTTTTTTATTTATTTACTTTATGGTTGAACTGGATGGACTTGTGTCTTTTTTCAACCAGACTAACTATGTAACTATGTTTGTGCATCTGTTACTGTGGGGGGGACATTGGAGTGTAAGCTCCTCTGGTACAGAGACTGATGTGATTGGCTCAGTGTTCTCTGTACAGCACTACGGTATATGTCAGAGATATACACATGTACAGTATAATAATAATGACTGTGGGGGGGACATTAGAGTGTAAGCTTCTTTGATACAAAGACTGATGTGACTGGCTCTGTGTTCTCTGTACAGCACTGTGGTATATGTCAGAGCTATAAAAATGTATAATAATAACAGTGTGCAAATGTAGACCCAGCGGGGGAAGGATCCATTTGGAATAGCTGGGGTAGTAGGCTTGCAGACCTGGAGACTCCAAAACACAGATCTCACCACCGGAGTCCCTGGAAATATCAATGTTGGGTGGAATGACCCTTTAAGCACACTTACAGAGGTGGGATTTGAATGTTTAGTTCAGGATGTCACTCTCCATGGGCAGCCTACAGAGTTTGAATCTAAATTCACATAAAGGGGTTGTAAAGCCTCATGTTTTTTCACCTTAATGCATCCTATGCATTAAGGTGAAGTCACCCGCCCCCCAGCCCCCCCGTTTCACTTACCTGAGCCGTGGAATTCCCGCGGCGGTGACACGCTGTCCCTCTCTCCAGGGGGTTCTCGGCTCTTGATTGGATAGATTGATAGCAGCGCAGCCATTGGCTCCCGCTGCTGTCGATCAAATCCAATGACGCGGGCGCCGGGGGCGGGGCCGAGTCATACATTCGGCGGCTATGGACACCAAATGAATGATTTGGGAGCATGCCTGCAAGGTAACCCCCCCGGTAGAGCGCTTCTCCTAGGGGGTTATCTGATGTGGGGAGGAGCCGCCGAGGGACCCCAGAAGAGGAGGATCGGGTCCACTCTGTGCAAAACGAGCTGCACAGTGGAGGCAAGTAAAACATGTTTGTTATAAAAAAATGAAATAAAAAAAATAACAAGCTTTACTATCACTTTAAAGACACGTTACAGTGTATAACCTTCTCTTACCCCTCTTCCCATCAGTCCATTATTGAACGGTAGCCCGATGAAGCTGAACGCTGCTTCCTGGATGAAGTAGGGGTTCAGGATTCGGATCTCGTGTGGCTCCCGTGGCACCCGAGTGGCAACCGACTTCCAGAAACCATCAGAAGCGCTCTGAGAGAGAGAAATGGGAGAGGACCGGTGAACATTGCTGCCCCAAGATGGAAGAGACAAGAAAAGATTTTTGCTGCTTTGCTTTCAGTAATTTATTTTTCTAATTACATTCTAAATGTAATATCTCTCCCCCTATCATATAACTACCACAAAACCGTCCCCACCAATGTCTCCATCAGATCATAAGATCTCCTTTTCATTATTCCTAGACTAGTTCATTGCAATGTGTGTGTTGGTGTTCAGACCAGATCTTTAGGCCCCTTTCACACTGAGGCACTTTGCAGGCGCTATTGCGCTAAGAATAGCGCCTGCAATGCGCCCCAAAAAAGCCGCTCAATTGTATCCAATGTGAAAGCCCCGAGGGCTTTCACACTGGAGCGGTGCGCTGGCAGGAGGGTCAAAAAACTCCTGCAAGCCGCATCTTTGAGGCGCAATAGGAGCGGTAAAAATACCGCTCCTATAGCGCCCCTGCCCATTGAAATCAATGGGGTAGCGCCTCCAAAACGCTCTTAAAAAGCCGCAAAGAGGCGTTATTGCGGGCGTTTTTAACCCATTTTCGGCCGCTAGCGGGGGTTAAAATCCCCCCGCTAGCGCCTGCAAATCGCGGCAAAAACTACGGTATAGCGGCACTAAAAATAGCGCCGCTATACCGCCAGCGCATCCAGTGCCTCAGTGTGAAAGTAGCCTTAATCTCTGTGTGGGTCACTAGACATGTGCACTGCCCAAAAATTTGTTCGTTTTCGTTTTTATACATTTTTTGTTTTTTGGGTCATTCGTTATGATCGCAATTCGTAAATTCGTACATTCTTACATTTGGAAATTCGAAAATTCGAAAATCTGAAAAAATAACTATTAAATTATAGGTATTGTAATTTCCTTTCAAATTTGGCTGTTAGCGAACGTAACGAATACAAATTTATCCGAAGTTACGCATAACCTGAAATAACAAATGCCGCATCTAAACAAATGGAACGGAACAAATTAATAATAAATCATAATAATAAAAAGTTTTTTGTATTATTATTGTTATTTATTATTATTATTATTAATTCATTACGTTCCATTCGTTTGGATACGGCATTCATTATTTCGGAAAACAATTTGTAACTTCGGATAAATTTGTATTCGTTAAGTTCACTACCAGCCAAATTTGAAATTTTAATAGTTAGTTAGTATTAGTTAAGTTATTATTAGTTAATTATTATTTCAGATTTACGAATTTACGAATGTGCGAATTTTTGAATATTCGAATTTACGAATATTCGTTAAAATTCGTTAAACGAGTTTTCGTTAATTCGGATATTTCCGAATTAACGAATTTGTCGAAATTCGTTAAAAAACTAATTTGGAACGAAACGAATTGCACATGTCTATGGGTCACTTCCAGCCATCAGGGTGCTCATCATTACCTAAGAAAGTCATACAGGACTATCACAGATGAGATGAAAATGCTTTGCATTACACCCCTTTCTATAAAGACCCAACACACTGAAACAGGGGTGTGACTACGAGTCATGGGGCCCCAGAGCAAACTTTGTATGGGGCCCCACCGGCAACTCCTCTTTAGCAGCCAACAGGCTGCATTCACACCTCTGAACGCACATTTGAGATGCCATTCATTTAAATGGCACCTAAAATCATGGTGCAGTTCTGCCAAGGTTAAGGCGATAAATCATGCTGCAAACCGCATTGAAACACATTATCGCACCAGGAGGACTTTTGTTAGTGCATCCCTTTTGCTTTATAAAAATCCTATTGGCTTTGATGTTGAGTGGCTCTCCTTTCCCTTATGGAGGATTAATGTGTTGAGTGTGAATGAGCCCTAAAAGTTTTCAGCTGGGAAGACACTCTGGAATTTGGGACCGTATTGGACATTCTGGGTTTATACAGTGGCCGCTGGTGGTTTTTTGTTTGGGAGGGGGGGGGCGGCAAACAACCAAACATCCCCCCCGCCCCCCAACCCCCCTCCAGCTGTCTGCCGGTCAATCCACCGGCACTTACCCCATTCTAGGCGGCGGGCATCCAGGAGCAGCGGGGGGGGGGGGGGAATCAGTCATTCGAGGAGCGGCGGGAATCGGGCATCCGAGGAGCGGCAGGGATCCGGCATCCACCAGCGACTCTTCTGCTCCTCGCTTACGCTGTGCGTCTCCTTCCCTCCTCCCAGACGTCCAATAGGATCGCCTGTCCTTTCAGCCAATCGGGTAACACTGGTATCAGATCTGATTGGCCGGGAGGAGGATCAGTGTTGCAACAGCGAACATTCACATATTCACACCTGGGTAGTAAGGATGAGCTCCGGCGTGTTCGCATAGTTCACGTGCAGAGCCCGCCAGGAAGTCGGCACCGCGCTGCGCTAATCACAGCCAGGGAGACATTTCCCGATCGCTGCAGCCGAGCATCGGGACAATGTCTCCCTGTCTGTCATTAGCGCAGCGCGGTGCCGACTTCCTGGCGGGCTCTGCACGTGAACTATGCGAACACGCCGGAGCTCATCCTTACTGGGTAGGCCCTAGCTGCACTCTCTGTGTCCCGAGCCCATCCTATTTTGAAGCCTATTAGATCCTCTGGCTCTTATCAGGTGCTTAAAAAAAAAAAAACCCTGGCCGCTGTAATTCATGCGCCCGGTGCCCTGAAAGGGGCCGGACACATGAAGGGGGGTGGCTGTGGCGGCCATGGATAGATTCATGCTATGCGTGAATCTATCTATTGCATATAGTGGGGGTGGCCTTGGAGAGAGGGGGCGGTGCCCGAGTGCCCCTAATGGATTGGCCGCCACTGGGCTTATAGACTAAATTGCTTGTATCACAATAGGATGGAACTGTAGATACAGAAGTAATAGGAAAAGTGCCACGTCCTATCTACATTGGAAGACTATATATGGACAATAACATGGACTTTATAGGCATACCTGGTGGTCCCACCCATGGTGGACAGACGTTGTGGAGGATCCCTGATGGAAACACCATGCAGCTATTCAGGAAGCTATTGCTTGTAAACCGCTGTGGGATTGGATACTATATAAAACTTGACCCCTAGACCAGTGATTCTCAACTAGGGTTCCTCCAGAGGTTGCTAGGGGTTCCTTCAGCATTGGGCAATTTCTGCCTCTTAGATAATTTCCTACTGACACCATTGATCTTTTTAGCTTTCTGTAAGGAGGTAATTCTTCCCAATGGCCACAAGTGTAAGGCCCATCCTTCCCACTGACCATCACACAAAGGTATCATGAATTGTAGATTTCTAATTTGTAGCAGGGGTTCCCCGAGACCGGAGAACTATTTCAAGGGTTCCTCTGTGTTGAAAAGGTTGAGAAAGGCTGCCCTAGACTGTCTAGTGCCATTCAAGCTGATCTACTTTATATAATGGGAACACCTCTCGCTAACAAACATCCGCTCCCCCTGGGATATGTTTGATGACTAATGGACCTACTCCATACCTCCCGCCCCGCCTGCTTATTGTTTTACCTGGCCAGCACATTCGCTTATTGTGTGTGACCACATACCAATATTTGCCTTAGCTCCTGAGGAAGCGCTGACCCACGCAACATATAGAGGATTATCAACCACACCTGCCTACACCATGGGCACAAGTTGGACAGAAGTCGCCTTGAAGTAGTACAGGAACCTTTTCTAAAGTCGGAGCGACTTCAGTAGTGCTAAGTAGGAGACAGTTCTCCTGTCACACAACTTGGGGTCCCCCATTTCGGATCCCAAGTCACCGCAGTGTGAACCGAGCCAAATACCACAAGACGGATCGCTCAGCACTCACTCACCTGTATGAACCTCCAGGCCATAACTAACATCTCAGAGATATCGGCTGCTTAGCTCCGCCCCTTTACTAAAATTGTTTTCTACCTGGAGGGGATCAGGGTGGAGTTTTCAGAGTCGGTCCTGAGTCTCGAATAGTCCTAAGACACTCCCTATTAGATCACCAACCACAATGCTTTTCAGAATCTGCTGCAGGGCTGGAGGAGGATGATGAATGATCAGAAACAGACTGGATTGCACAGCTGCCAAGGTGATGATGGAGTCAACTGCGGCAAGACCACTTCAGCTAATCCTAAATCTACTATCAGCCACATTCTAAAACGAATCTATGTAACCCGTAAAAAAACCCATAACATAACTTTTCTGAAGCCGATCTGGTCCAGTTTCCTGCGGCGGAAGTTGTGTGCGGGAGACAACCGACAGAGGTGGCTTTAGGCTTTGTGAGGCCTTAGGCAAAACTTAGACATGAGGCCCTCTCACACCCATAATGGGAAAAATAATTCAAGCAATAAAAATGGCTGCAGAAAATGCACGGATCTAGCACACAGGTGATCAGCACCACTTCCAGGGCACCCTCCTCACCCATCAGACATATTCAGCCAATGCAAGAGGGGGGAGAGAGGGGGAGGTGAGAAAGAGAGAGGCGTAATAGAAAGATCCAATGATGCCGACATTAGTATTGATCACAGGTAAATTAGGCAGCCGCAAGGCCCCTGTGAGTGCGAGGCCTTAGGCGACCGCCTAATTTGCCTAATTAGAGAGCCGCCTCTGACATTCGACAATGGCTGGGAAATGCCTGGGAAGTGACGACACCCATAGAGTTACAATGGGGCTTCTGTTGTTGGTTTGCCTCTCCTGCACACGCCTACACACCGAAGCCGCTGCTGACAGCTCAGCGTGGGACCGGAGTGGCTGTAGAATAGGTAAGAATAGCGATCTATTTTTTACAGGGCTAGACAGATTAGGCTTAGAATGTGGCTGAGCTTCAACTTTAAGCCGGCCATAGATGGATCAAAACTTGTCCGGTTCAGCAGGGCCCGGCTAAATTTCGATCCATCTATGGGCAGTCTGGCTACATACAGGACTGCTAAGGCAGTACAGCCAGTCCTCCTGAACTGGGCCCAGGTCTTGTCAGTTCAAAAGGGTGGCCCAGTCACCTGCTGAGCAGGAGGGCCGGCTGTACTGTCTTATTGCAGACACCGATCCTCTTCTGCCTCCCCCTGTAGTGCTGCAAGCTTCTCCTCTTCTTTCCCCCTCTCTGGCTGCACTGCAGGGGGATTGGTTCTAGCACATGCGCCCCTTCCATCTGCTGTCCGGGCCCCCCTGTGTGCCCCCCCCCCCCACAGTTCTGCTGGCTTCCCTCCTTTCCCACCGGCAGCTGCTGTGGGCACACAGGGGGATGTACCAGGATGAAGAACGGGGGGATGGGGCCGGTAAATTTCTTTACTTGTCCCTTTCTTTCCTGAATGAACATGGTGAGCGATCTGTACCAATCACACATGTGTCCATTCATCACCGAAGCATAGTAAAATGTTTACTATGCTTAATTTTGTGAATGAGCAGGAAGCTCTTCCTATTCATTCATCTGTGCAGCTGAGGCCACAGAGAAAGAGAATGATAAATCTACAGTATGACCTCAGTTATTTTCAGCTGGGGGAAGGGGGCCCTGTCAGGTAGGCTGTATGGGGCCCCGTGATTTCTATCAGCAGCCCGGGCTATACAGAAGTAAATCTTTCAACTGACGTCTGTATAACTAGCGAGTGAGTGAGTGAGTGAAAAACTTGTATAGCGCTAACAAATGCGAACTAAATCGCCTCAAGGCACTTAGCATCCAGTAGCTTCATGATCCATCAGAAGAGGTGGGTCTTAAGTTTTTTCCTAAAGGCCCGATGGTTTTCTTCCATACGGATATCCGTGGGTAGCGCGTTCCATAGCCGTGGTCTTAGGGAAACCGTTTGGGGTTAATTTACTAAAACTGCAGAGTGCAAAATCTGGTGCGGCTGTGCATGGCAGCCAATCAGCTTCTAACTTCAGCTTGTTCAATTAAAGGGTAACTCCACTTTCATGGGGAAAAAAAATAGCAAATAAAGAAAAAAGAATATAGCGTGTACAATTGCGGAATTGTGACACAAGTCATATTGTAATTGGAATCTTATTAAAAATTACCTTTCCTTTTCAATCTGCAGCCGCTGTAATTTTCTATAAATGCATTCCAATATGGCTACCCGGAGTTGTTCTGTACACAGAATGTGTACTGATCACTCCCCAGAAACATAATTTCCTGCTTGTGTGATTGGCTCACCAATTTTCGCAGAAATCTGCACTAAGATACAAGTCAGATTTTAGGCATCCCCTGCAACAAAAATTTCATTTTTGGTGAGATATTTCCACTAGGAACACGTCTAAAGGGATGCAGGCCCAGCAGCTTTCCTCATTAGTGCTCTGCAGCTGCCACAGCTGACTGATAATTATGAAACCACTCCCATTAGACCAACTCGGTACAGAGGCACAGACAAACACACAGGGATTACTTCAGAATAACAAAAGGTAGGAATCTGCAACAAAGGTTGCTTGTGTGATTGGCTCACCAATTTTCCCAGAAATCTGCACTAAGATACAAGTCAGATTTCAGGCATCGCCTGCAACAAAAATGTCATTTTTGGTGAGATATTTCCAATGGGAACACGTCTAAAGGGATGCAGGCCCTCATTAGTGCTCTGCAGCTGCACACCTGATAGATAATTATGAAACCACTCCCATTAGACCCACTAAGTACGGAGGCAGAGACAAACACACAGGGATTACTTCAGAATAACAAAAGGTAGGAACCTGCAACAAATGTTGTTATAATCCTTGCAGTGTACAGAGATCACCCAGAGGGGAATGTTTTTTTTCTCAACAAAAGTGGAGTTACGCTTTAAGCTTTGACATTCAGCCCACGTTCACATCGGGGCGGTCTGGTATGTGATTTGACATGTCAAATCACATGCCAAATCGGCGGCTATTGCAGGCAACGACCCCGTCTGACTTTACGGCGCCAAATCGATTCCCATAAGTAGTTCCTGTACTACTTTTGGCGACTTCGGGGGGGCGATGTGTATAGACATTTGTGTATGAACCCGCACAGATGTCTGTCAAAACTCTCCGGGGAGTTGGACTGCATTGCCGGGTTGAAATCGCACGAGTTCAGCTGAACTGCCACGATTTCTAACCCGCAGCAGTGTGAACCTGGGCTAAGGCTGGGTTCACACCATTGCCACATGCGGCTCCCAGCAGGGGGTCCGGTGTCTCCTGGTTCACCTTTTCAGGTCCGATTTCAGCCTGAATTTTTGGCTGAATTCGGATCTGAAATGGACCAAAAGACGCACAGGACCCCTGTGCAAATTCGCACCGGAAATATGTGAACCGGCTCCATAGAAAGCTGGTCAAAATCTGAATGTGCATCCAATTCGCAATGGTGTGAACCCAGCCTAAAACCTGGAAGCTGATTGGTTTCTATGCACAGCTGAATTAGATTTTGCACTCTCCAGTTTTAGTAAAATAATTTCTTTATCTGCGGATGTCCTGCCATCCAGTTAAATACATGTTGGAAATAAGAGTTCCTAAAAGGAGCTAGCATAAGTACCGTATATACTCGAGTATAAGCCGACCCGAATATAAGCCGAGGCGCCTAATTTTACCACAAAAAAATGGGAAAACTTATTGACTCGAGCATAAGCCTAGGGCAGTGATGGTGAACCTTGGCACCCCAGATGTTTTGGAACTACATTTCCCATGATGCTTATGCACTCTGCAGTGTAGTTGAGCATTATGGGAAATGTAGTTCCAAAACATCTGGGGTGCCAAGGTTCGCCATCACTGGCCTAGGGTGTCCATCTGCATGCCTCACTGTGCCTCACTGTGCCCATGCCTCACTGTGTCCATGCCTCACTGTGCCCATGACTAGACTGACGTTTAACATGGGAGTCTATGGAAGGGGTGCCCGAATTTGAAAAATCGGTGCTCCCCAGTCGTAGGTTCCCCGGAGAACAAACTTTGCACACTAGTAGAGGAGAAAAGGGGCTACATGTGTGGCAAGTTCCGGGTCCAGGGGTCCTACGACGGTCCTACGACCGGCCGGTACCGGGTCCCCAAATCACAGGAGAAATCACAGTTTAACATGGGAGTCTATGGAAGGGGTGCCTGGCTTTGAAAAATCGGTGCTCCTCGACTGTAGGTCCTGGTACCGGGTCCCCAAAGTCCAGAAGATCAGGCGCAAAAAGGTGACTCGAGTATAAGCAGAGGGGGGCATTTTCAGCACAAATAAATGTGCTGAAAAACTCGGCTTATACTCGAGTATATACGGTACTTCAAGACCACCATGTAGCTGGGGAACTCTGCCCCCAGCTACATCACTGACCTAGTCTCTAAATACCAACCAAATCGTTCTCTTCGTTCTTCTCAAGACCTCCTGCTCTCTCATCACCCGCTCCCATGCTCGTCTCCAGGACTTTCCCAGAGCCTCTCCAAGCCTATGGAACTCCTTACCCCAATCTGTCCGTCTATCTCCTTCTCTATTAGCTTTTACAGGATCCCTGAAAACCCTCCTCTTCAGAGAAGCCTCTCCTACCCACACCTAACAACTGTATTTTCATTTTTGTCCATCTGATCATCCCCCACAGCTACTACCCTTTGTTCCACGTGACCCTCCCTTCTAGACTGTAAAGCCCTGTACACACGGCCGAGAATCTCGTCAGGAAAAAAAACAGTCGTTTTTCCTGACGAGATTCTTGACAAGAATCTTGTCCCGGCCGAGTGTACACACGTACCTTTCAAAAGAACCGCCGTTCTTTTGAATGGCACGAACACGGTGACGTCATCGACTACGACGAGCGCGCGCTCGTCACATTTGATGCTGTCGCCGCCATCTTGCTACACCCTACCTATGGAAGCTACCGCGCATTTGTCGAAGTCATTTCGAGCATGTGCGGGTTTCCATGGTGACAGGTAAGTATACACACACTCGGGTTTCTCGTCGGGAAACAGGCCGACGAGAATCCCGACGAGAAAAAAGACCGCAGGTCTTCTTTTTACTCGTCGAGATTTTGGCCAGTTTTCTCGACGAGAAAGCATACACACGACTGGTTTTCTCGGCAAGAAAGCTCTCCCAACAGTTTTCTTGTCGTTTCTTGTCGAGAAAACCGGTCGTGTGTACGCGGCTCCAGCTCTAACGAGCGGGGCCCTCTGATCCCTCCTGTATTGAATTGTATTGTGACTGTACTGTCTTCCCTGATGTAAAGCGCTGCGCAAACTGTTGGCGCTATATAAATCCTGTATAATAATATAATAATAATAATCTTTATATTAGCTTCCTGTAATATGCTGCTACAGAAGCAGGAGGATGAGGATTGTGGGAAAACCTGTCATTTTCATGATTACAAGGAAGAGATATTTAATATATTTTTTGTTTTAGGAAAGTCAAGCCTGGCTTCAGGTTTGAATTAAACTCAGCTGGTTCAGGTTACAGGTACAAGCTAGTCGCAGGTACGGGTTGGGTGCCGCGCTGCAGGAACACGCGAGTACAAGTCTTCCAACTAACACTTCCCTCTGGCCTGAGGATACGTACCTTCCCCATTGTTTTATACCACCATAAAAAACAGAACTTGTTCCAGCAACTACACAGTGCTAACCATTTAAAGTGACACTATAGGTTCGATTAAAAAACAAACAAACATGTCATACTTACAGTACCTCCACTGTGCAGCTCGTTTTGCACAGAGTGGCCCCGATCCTTCTCTTCTGGGGTCCCAAGGTGGCTGTCTCGGCTCCTCCCCGCTTCTGGTAACCCCCTCTGGGAAGCGCTCTCCCAAGGGGGTTACCTTGCTGGCGCGCTCCCGTTAGGGTGACTACCATTCAGGGACACCTCCCCTTCCCAAAAATCAGCTTGTGCTGTAACGAATCACAGCACAGTGATTGGACACAAGAGGCGGGATTTATGATTTCTCCAATCACAAGCAGGGGGCGGGATTGTGCTCCTCCAGGCATTCCTGGCCAGGACAAGTACTGTCAGTGAGTAAAGCAGTGATGTAGCAGCCTATTTTGGGGGCATCAGATTGGCCCGGGGGGTGGCTGTGTCAGTTTCATTCCGGGACACTGTATTGTCCTGGAATGAATGTGCCCGGGACAGACCTGCAAAATGCGGGACTGTCCCGGGCAATCCGGGACATGTGGTCACCCTAGCTCCTGTGTCCAGCATTCGGCGTCTGTAGCTGCCGAATGCAGAACTCGGCGCCGTCGCCCACGTCATTGGATTTGATTGACAGCAGTGGGAGCCAATGTCTGTGCTGTTATCAATCCATCCAATGAAGAGCCGAGAACCCATGGAGAGAGCGAGGGCGGGATCGCGCCCACGGAAATTCGGGGCTCAGGTAAGTAAAACGGGGGGGGGGGGGGGGGCCGGGGGGCCGGACACTCCAGGGTGTTTTTTCACCTTAATGCATAAAGGTGAAAAAACACGAAGGTTTACAACCCCTTTTAGTGTTATTATGTTTTTGTACATGAGACGTCTGGTGGATTGGGTATTTTGAGCATGTATTACAGTACAGTCAATGCAGATGTTACTAACATGAGGTAGGGGATGTGTTGTCTGTTGTCAGAGAGGTAACTATATTGCTCTTTTCACCAAATGAAGAATTAGGTGTTGCAGACACTGTTTGTCAGGTATTGGGATTATATGGACTGATGGACAATATACACTATATTGTCAGAAGTATTGGGACACCTGCCTTTACACGCACATGAACTTTAATGGCATCCCAGTCTTATGCCGCATACACACGAACATTTTTCTCGACGGGAAAAATTTCATTTTTTTCTCTCTGACGAGGAAAAACGACCGTGTGTGGGGCTTTCCATCATTTTTCCCCGACGAGAAAAACGGCAAGAATCACGACGAGAAAAATTAGAACATGCTCTATTTTTTCTCGTCGTGATTCACGGCATTTTTTTCCGTGGCAGTTTTCCCATAGGGAAACACTGCCAGGGAGCCTACACACAACCAAGAGAAAAAATGTCATGAAAACCGGCCGTGTGTAGGGGACCAAGCCGTTCCTCGTTTTCACCGTCGATTTTCTCTAAGGTGTTTTCACCGTCGAGAAAATCGATCGTGTGTACGCGGCATTAGTCCGTAGGGTTCAATATTGAGTTGGCCCCGCCCTTTGCAGCTATACCAGCTTCAACTCTTCTGGGAAGGCCGTCCACAAGGTTTAGGAGGGTGTCTATGGGAATGTTTGACCGTTCTTCAGCAAATCTGCAGCAACTGTGTGATCCCATCACGTCAATATGGACCAAAACCTCTGAAGAATGTTTCCAACATCTTGTTGTATCTATACCACGAAGAATGAAGGCAAAAGGGGGTCTGACCCGCTACTACCAAGGTGTACCCAAGTGGCCGGTGAGTGTATATTCCTCTGAGATTCTGGTCCATGTCGGCATGATCCAATTTCTGCATATTCGTCAGTGGCACATGCATGTTGTGAATTTCCCATTCTACATATCCCAAAGGTGTTCTATTGGGTTTAGGCCCAGTGACTGGTCTACCTTCCATGTGCCTCATCAGGAATTCGAGAGTCGTAAGACCAGACTACATATTTCCAGTCTTCAACCCTCCGGTTTGGGGATTCTGCTCCCAACTGCAGCCTCAGTTTTCTCTTCTTGGTGGACAGAAATCCATTGTGGTCTTCAGCTGCTGTAGCCCATCATCCTCAAGGTTCCTTGTGTTTAGGATTCCAAGATGGTAAAGAGCGGTTATCTGAGTTGCTGTGACCTGTTAGCTCCAACCAGTCTGGCCATTTTCCTCTGAAGTTGCTCATCAACAAGGCACTTCCGTCAGGCCAGCCTCCATTATTCGTGGCTTGGATTTCCAAATTCCACACACATTCTTTCGAGATTCTGGTCCATGTTGACATGATCCCCTCGCTCAATATCTGCAGATTGTCAGCTGCACGTTCATGCAGTACATCTCCTGTTCGACTACATCCCAAAGATGTTCTACTAGATGCAGATTCAGTGACTGGCCTACCACCTGTGTGTCCCATCAGCATAGCTGTGCACAGCCTATTGCATTAGGGTATGCACCCCAAAGCTTAAACACACATGCCTTTCTCTGCAGCCTCAGTTGCATGAATGGGAAGTGCTCTGTGCTGAGCAACTTCCTGTTCATTCACAAACTGAAGCATAGTAAACATTTACTATGCTTCAGCTATGAATGAACACAGTAAGTATCAGTGGCGGCTGGTGCTCTATCGGTCAGGGGGGGCAGCAGACAGACCTGTCCATAAACCCCCCCCCCCCGTTACTCCAGCCAGCCACCCCACACTAACCCCTTCCCCTTCTTTGAGCCAGACACCGCACACTATTGACAACACCGAACACCCCCCCCCCAGTAGCCGGCTTGCCCTCTCGCCCGCCAGGCCCCCATCAGCCCTGCACTTACCCTGTGCAGGTGACGGGTGCAGAGGTGGCTTCTCCCCTCCATCTCCTCCGTGTCCTGGCCATTGCTTTTCCTCCCGGCCAATCAGGTCTTCAGACTCCCAGCCAATGGGGTCTTAGGACCCGCTTCCTGATGATTGGCCAGGGGGAGAAACAGGAAGACATTAGAAAATATTAATTTGCTAATGTCACACAACAGGGTGGGATCGGGGCGCAGTGCTCTGCGCCCCAAGCCCACCCTGTTTTGAAGCCAATTAGAGCCTCAGGCTCTAATCATGTGCTTCTAATAAAATAAAATAAAATCCATAGAAATTAATGTGTCCGGCGCCCTGCATGTAGATTAGGGGGCCAGGTGAATGGATTAAGGGGGCGTCGCCCGTGCGAGCCCAATGAGCGGCCGCCACTGGTGAGCATGTTCACTATGTTCATTTAGAAATGGAAGGGGCTATTCACTGTTAAAAAAAAAAAGTAAGGGGACTGTAAATTACATACTGACTAGCCCCTTCCCCTGCTCTCCAACCTGAAACATCTTTTCAGCAGCCGGGGGGGGGAGAGAGGAGAGGAGGGAAGCCAGCAGCACTGCGGTGGGCGCAACACAGGGGGAAGCCCGGGCAGTAGTGAAAATAAGGAGCGATAGAGTGATTAGGGTGTGCCCAGGCACACCCTCTGTGCACGCCTATGCCCATCAGTATTTTGAGGTTCATATAACCAGCCTACATATTTCCAGTCTTCAACTGTCCAGTTTTAGTGATCCTGTGCCCAACTGCAGCCTCAGTTTTCTATTCTTGGAGAACAAAAATCCAAGCCATGTACAGCTTCTGGGCTGATGAATGCAAATTTTCTTAAAGCGGAGTTCCACCCAAAAGCGGAACTTCCGCTTTAAGCACTCTTCACCCCCTTACATGACACATTTGGCGTGTAATTTTTTTTTTGCGGGGGGGGGGAAGTGGGGGCTTCGGTAGGAGTGGGACTTCCTGTCCCACTTCCACCTACGGACCGCCTAGGCGACTCCTCCTCTCGCCTTAGGCGGCCCCTCCCTCAAGGCGATCTCCTGGGACACGTGACAGGTCCCAGGAGATCGCCTGCCCACTCCTAGAGCGCAGCGCCACTCGCGCAGGCGCAGTGAGTGCCCGGCCGTGAAGCCGGAAGCTGTCACGGCCGGGTCCCCACAGTGTTAATGGAGGCGCCGGCGAAGAGGGGGGGAGAGGAGCGACGCTCCGGGCAGGCCGCATCGCTGGACCGTGGAGCAGGTAAGTGTCTGTTTATTAAAAGTCGGTAGCTACACTTTTTGTAGCTGCTGACTTTTAATAAACATAAAAAGCCTGGAACTCCGCTTTAAGTATTTTCTGAGGACACGCTGCACTTAGATTTCCATCAATTTTATAAAGGGTCCATGTGGCGCTGTAGCTTACAAACCTCCAACACAACAGAGATCTACCACCATGCTCAACAGCAGGGGTGGTGTGCTTGTCTTCATTGACCTTGTTGCCTTCTCTCTAAACATAACATTTATGGTTGTGACCAAAACCTATTTTCTGATAACAAGCTGCATTCATATTGCCGTCAATTTTACATAAGTTCCAAATACCGCTGTAACCAGGTTTTTTTTTTCAGCAGGAACGTGGGGGAACGCAGTTCCGGTACCTTCAGCACTCACTATATGTAATGGCAAGAGGTGCTGGGATGTGCTGCAGGGTCTATTGACGCTGGCTGCTAGGGCATTTATTCTAGCTGGAGGAGATCTATTTTTTGCAGAGGGGGTCTATTGTTACTGAGGAGGTCTATTCTTGCCGGTGGGGTTCATATATTGCTGGGGAGGCAGCTGTTGCTGGGAGAGATCTACTGTTGAGGGAGGAATCTATTGTTGCTGGCTGACGGAAAGTCTGTTGACACCGGCCGTGGGGGGATCTGTTGTTGCTGCCAGGAGTCTATTGTTGCGGGTGGTCCATTGTTGTTAGAGGGATCTATTGTTGCTGGCGGAGGGCTATATTGTTACTGGTTGCAGGGGATCTATTTTACTGCTTTTCTTATTATCATTACCAAATTCCATACAAATTACTTAGCACAACAAAATGATACTTGGTTCTGTATTCTCTAAAAGGGGTGGTACTGGGAGGTGGGTAGGGTATGGAACCAAGGAATGGTGCACGGAGGTGGGTAGGGGGCGGAGAAAAGGGGTGACTTGGAAAGGGGGAGTTCCTACAAATATTTCCTGAGAAAAAAAAGCCCCAACTGTAGCTCACCAACCTCCATTACAACAGTGATCCACCACTATGCTTCATGGTAGGGATGGTGGACTTCTCTTCATAGGCCTTGTTGCCTCCTCTCGAAAAGCAGAACATTTATGGTTGTGACCCCAAAGTTTATTTTGGTCTTGTCTCTCCAAATGATTTCGTTCCAGAAGTTTTGAGGCTTCTCTGGGTGCAAAAATAGATCAAGTTTTTTGCCAAATTCTGCCAGCGTTAACTTATGAACATATCCATATATATTTCCAACCTGAGCTAGACACCTCTATGGTTTTTATCCCTATGGGCAGCCAGGGCCGCCATCAGGGGGGTACAGGCAGTACACCTGTAAGGGGCCAGGAGGTCTCCAGGGGCCTGGGTGGCAACCCCCCCTTTTTTTTTTGTAAGGGGCCCAGAGGTCATCAGGGCCTCGGATGGTAACCCCCCTTTTTTATGTATTTTTTTATAAAAAAAATATATATATATGTTTATTTATTTTTTTCTTTTTTGTAAGGGGCCCAGAGATCCCCAGAGTCCCGGAGGTCCCCAGGGCCCCGGATGGCAACTTCCCCTTTTTTTTTTTTATAAAAAAAAAAATATATTTTTTTATAATTTTTTATTTTTTTTAAGGGGCCCAGAGGTCCGGAGGTCGCCCCGGATGGTAACCCCCCTTTATGTATTTTTTTTTCTAAATAATTTTTCTATTTTTTGTTTTTCGTCAGCACCCAAAGCCCCCCTGACCTCAACAAATTTGCGGCGGCAGCACCCCCCCCCCCCGCTTTGTCAATTAGTGTGGCAGCAATTCTCAATCTCAATACGCGGCCCCACCCTGCTTCTTAATCTGCGGCGGCAGCACCCCCCCCCCCCGGTTCTCCTCTGCTCCAGGGGGCCCATGCCTGAAGCTGTGTAAGAGGGGCCCCAAAATTCCTGATGGCGTCCCCGTGGGCAGCCAAACTTTTCCCTGCACCCATTGTTACAAACGACTCCCTGCTGTTAGAGCAGGAACTTTTCTTTTGGATCTAGCCCTGTACAATGGAATTCTGAATTTAATATTCAGCGGTGGCTGCCTGGCAAGCGCTGGAACTAAGCTTGCACATTCTGCTTCCAACTGTACAAACATGTTGTGTTGCTTCCTCCTCCTGTCACGTTTCTCCGCACAGATTCTAATAAACGTATATAATAGCTGCTCCTTGCCTTTGGCGATGCACAGCTAGAGAGCTCCAAGTGCCTCGGATTATTTTCTAGGAAGTGATTTCTATTTATGTACAACTGAAAGGAGAACACCGACAGCAAACTGACAATCCAAATTGAAAGCCTTGAGGATCACCTTTCATTGTGGATGTTTTCTGTGTCCCAGACTGATGTGTAATGGTGAGCGCAAGCAACAGAATTCTAATGGGAAACAAGCAGACCTTTAGGGGCAACAACAGAGTTGGGGGGGGGTACTATTTCCGGGTACACAGCCTGAGCAGAAAAGCCTGTCCCCTGCCAGCATGTAGCAGAGAAGGACCCTTGCTCTATGTGTGGAAGCAGCTGTCTCTCTGCATAGGTCAGACACACCCCCTGCCGAGTCAGAGCTGGAGCTCTTCAATAAGGAGGGAACATGGAGTTTGCTGATTGCAGAGCTACAGGACAAAGAGAGAGAGAGAGAGAGAGAGAGAGAGAACATCTTCCCAGTGGGGACACACACGGCAATAAAAACCTGACAGAGGTTCTAGCCTTCCCCCACTTTATCCCCCAACAAAAATGGCTTTGGATATACTAAGAAACAAGTAAGATTACTCGAGGGGAGTAACCAATGGTCGGACTTTAGAGGCAACACACCAATAGAATTTGCAATAAAAATTATATTTAAAAAAGAAAATACAGAATGTTCAAAGATAAAAAAACATACAAGATATTGACAGTATGAGTCCCTTGTGCGTCTATGCATTTCGCCGTGAGGCTTTTTCAGGACGGACAACAAGAGAGTACAAGAAAATGGGACAAATCTTACTATCTCGGAAGAATAAGATCTGTTGTATACACACACATCCGAATATCAGAGACTCTATGCTTAGGTAGAGAAAAAATTCCATAGGAAGTATGGTCAAGATGATATATATAAATATATATATATATATTGGCCCTGCAAGTGGATGGGGTGAAATGAGCTATATGCTACACAGTCCCTATATGGGAAATATCCAAAAAGAGGAAACACCCAATGCTGCAGGCATATTTATGTATCAATAGATCCAATTCTGTACAGCGTGAGGCTGTCTCCCAGGGGGGGGGGGGGGTCATACCTCATACGTCCGTTGGTTCTATCTTTTTGTTTGGAATCATCTGATTGGCGGGCTCCATTTTTGAAGATCAGCCTGGTGTGCCTTATTGGATGCCTAATTTTAATACTCTGTGGATATCACAAGCTCCCCATTTTGGACGTTTACCCCGCCAAGTGAAACCTCATTCACAAATTGGATCTATTGATACATATATATCGGTGTGATCAAATGCTTTTAATTTTTATAAATTGCGGCGTTTACATCCGGGGAGACCGGAAGTGATGTCAGGTCATCGCTTCTGGGTTACTATTATCATAGAGTCGAACAAAGCTGATCCGGTCTTTGTTTGGCTCTATGATCCACCGGCAGAAGTGCCGGCTGGTCAATCGGGACTCCTGGTTGAACAAGAGATCCCGGTAAAGCTGCGGAAGGTGGTGGGGGGAAGTTCCCTCCCACTGCTTGTAAAAGCAATCAAGCGGCTAGTTAGCCACTAGGATTTCTTTTACAAGAGAGCTGACCATCCAAAAAAAAGGGTGCAGCTGCAGGCATCATCCCGGTGTAACCACTTGAAGTCCAGCAACATACCGGTACGTTGCTTGGTGGCAAGTGGTTAAATATTTTAAGCTTACCTCTTCTCATTATTACATCTGACCTCCGGCCTTCCCCTCAGTCTTGCACAGTTGTAGCGGCTCCTCTCCTGGACTTAAATGCCTTCCTCTGATTTCATTGCACACTGTGAGCTTCTCACCATGTGCATTAGAAGTCAGATAGAGCTCCGCCTCATTTTCTGGCTGGAGGACGTCCAACATCATCCTCCCCAGCCTGACTGTTCCTGGGCCCGCCCCTTACATTTATTGGATTTCAGTCAGTCATGGAGTCTCAGCATCACATCTGGGTGTCTAGGAACGCCCATTCCTCCAGACTGACACCACACCCACTCAGCAAGGCATTTTGATATTTGCATAACTTCTTCCAGGAGCCAGCCCACTGCTTACATCAGGACTGAGAACTCCTGAGAGGGGAACTGAGGGCGGGGGGCTGGGATGTTGTCAGGAAGCTCAGTACAGCCCCCTGCCGGCCCCTCCCACCAGCCATGATCTGCCTGCATTGCATAGAGAAGCACTTCAGCTTTACGCTGATGCAGCCCTTGACAATCACACAACTTGCACCTACAGGTAAGCCTAGATTAAGGTTTACCTGTAGGTGCAAGAAATATCTCCTAAACCTACACGGTTAAGGAGATATTAGCTGAAAACACTGCACCGATGTCTACGGCGCATGCACGCCGTAGACAATGGCGCAGGCGCACTAGCGGGCCGGTTTCATGAATGGGATCATGCCGGTTTTCTGAATGGGAGCATGCCGGCCCCGTGCGAATGCGTGTGACGTCATCGCCGCTCCGGCCAATCACAGCGCCGGAGCAGCGATACCCGGAAGACGGTCGGAGGGGACATGGCAGCGGCAGCGGAGGGGGACGAGGAGCGCTTCGGAGGCTTTGATCTGAGGTAAGTGCCACATAATGAGCTAGTATGCATAGCATACTAGCTCATTATGCCTTTTTCTTGCAGGTGTTATTTTATTTTATTTTTTGGAAAAGTGGGTTTACAACAACTTTGAGCTCCTCATTAAAAAAAAACTGTCAAACAAAATGCTGTGAACAGTCCCTTTATGAGTGTTTTCACACTATGCCACCCCGAGCGTCGGCGGTAAAACGCCGCTATTTTTACCGTCGGATTTGCGGCGCATCTCGGCCGCAAGCGGGGCGCTTTTAACCCCCGTTAGCGGCTTGAGAAAGGGTTAAAACCGCCCGCAATGCGCCGCTACAGCGGCGTATTGCCGGCGGTACGGTGGCCCTGCCCATTGATTTCAATGGGCAGGAGCGCATTAGGAGCGGTGTGAAGCTGCTGGCAGGACTTTTTCTAACGCCCTGCCAGCGCACCGCTCCAGTGTGAAAGCCCTCGGGCGTTCACACTGGAGACAATGAAGCAGCTGTTTTAGGGCGGATTGCAGGCGCTATTTTTAACGCTATAGCGCCTGCAAAACACCCTCAGTGTGAAAGGGGTCTAAATGTCTGACCTCCTGTCCAGTCTGGCCTCCTCCAGATCTGATTGGAAGGCTAAAACAAAACAAGAAAGAAAAGCCCCCACAACTGTGGGTGACCCCCCTCGCATGAGCCGACGACGTTCTCCTGATGTATATTCGGCCATCTTGTACGGCAGGCTGTCTGCTCCGATTACACAGCAGGCTCTTCAGCATTATTAGATGATTACATTGGGGGGAAACGGGCCGGGCTGCAGTAAGGATATAATGAAGGAAAATGCAGAGACAATTATTTCCTGCCTTCTCCTAATGTTATATAATGAGGGTGGAGATCCCTATACAGGAAGGACTGAAATATGCCACCAAGTCCTGCACAAGACTGATCAGCAGACTGGCTGGAATCTGTAGTTCCTCAGCAACCATAGTACCGGATATTTCCTAATGTACCTAGAGCGTTTGCCTGTTTATCCAACTGCCATTAAAAAATCTGAAATTCTACTAGTCTATGGTCAGCTTTAGCCATATGAGAGAGAACAGCAAAGCACAGTCACTGTGCAGCCCAACTAAGCATAAAGCCGGATCAATCTGGTGACCAGTGGCTGCTGGTGGGGTATTTTTTGGGGAGGGGGCAGCAAACAATCCACCCCCCCGCCCCGGAGGGCACAGAAACACCCCCCCCGCCTCCACCGTCAGTCAAGGCCCCACCCTTACCCCATCTCGTGGGCAGCTGCTGTCTCGGTCCCCAGTGTCTCCTCCCTCCCAATCTGATCAGATCTCCTTTCGGACAATCTGGTGACGGGTTCCTGGCTGGGAGGAGAATCAGAGCTACAATAACGAATATTCATTCGCTATCGTCACACAACTGGGTGGGCTTCGGGCGCAGTGCTCTGTCTCTGGCCCATGCCCCCTCCCCTGACTTCTCCATCAAGATCAATGTGACAGAACCCACTGTCACTGTGTGTTTTGGAAGGGACTGTGGGCTGGCCTCCTGCCCACAGACTATGGCCCAGAAGAGACTGAGAGACTTGGGGACAAGCTGGCATTGAGATAATGTAATGTAATGCTACATCCCTTCTCCCCCATCTCCCCCTCTTGTTGCTGTGTTTAAAGAGGAAGTAAACCCCCCCCCCCCGAAAAAACAGGATAAAACCTTATTCTGCAAGAGAAAGGCATATTGAGCTAGTATGCATAGCAAAATGTGCTGAAAATGCCCCCCCCCCCCCCCCACAGCTTATACTAGAGTCTGTGTCCATCTTCACCTTTGTGCGCCTGATCCCAAACTTGGCACACATGCAGCCCCACTTTTCCTCTATAAGTGTGCAAAGTTTGTTGTCCAGGGGACCTACAGCCGGGGTGCAGCGATTTTTCAAACCAGTCACCCCTTCCATAGACTCCCATGTTAAACTGTAATTTCTCCGGTGATTTAGGGGACCCAGTACCGGCCGGCCCTAGATCCCCTGGACCCCAAACTTGGCACACATGTAGCTACACTCTTGTTCTATAAGTGTGCAAAGTTTGTTGTCCGGGGGACCTACGGCCGGGAAGCACCGATTTTTCAAAGCCGGTCACCCCTTCCGTAGACTCCCATGTTAAACGGTAATTTCTCTGGTGATTTTGGGGACCCAGTACCAGCCGGCCCTAGATCCCCTGGACCCCAAACTTGGCACACATGTAGCCACACTCTTTATCTACAAGTGTGCAAAGTTTGTTGTCCGGGTGATCTACGGCCGGGGAGCACCTATTTTTCAAACCCGGGCACCCCTTCCATTAGCTTCCATGTTAAACATCAGTCTAGTCACACAACGTCGGAGATCAGGTAGGGAGATTGGACACAGTGAGGCATGCAGATGGACACCCTAGGCTTATACTCGAGTCAATACGTTTTCCCAGTTTTTTGTGGTAAAATTAGGTGCCTCGGCTTATATTCGGGTCGGCTTATACTCGAGTATATACAGTATATGTTTTTTTTTTAATTGTTAAATTTTTTTGTTTATAGCACAAAAAACAAAAACCACAGAGGCGATCAAATACCACCAAAAGAAAGCTCTATTTGTGGGGAAAAAAGGAGGTCAAGGGAATAATCTACCTTCCTATCGATTTACTAAAGGTAGGAGCACGAGGGATAAAAATTATTTATAGAAAGGTGGTGCAGCACTTAGAAGATAAATTTGTCCAAAGAAAGTCAATCCAAAGACCGTGTTCAACACACTTCACATCAAAGGTGGTTATCAGAAGGTAAAAGAGGGGGAAACCATCACCGGCACCTGATAACACTGCCGCTCACCCTCCTTAATGGACCCTCATCACAAAGGTCACATGAGCATTGGATAATAAAAGGACGCCCTTCAATTACCACACATCTCAATCAGGACAGGCAAACAAGAATGCAAACACCCCGGTCTCAGCTGTCCTTCTCCTGGTACTCCAGCAGTGACCATCATAGATAAATCCATCCCATGAAATTGCAAAAAGATGGACCTCATGGTGCAGTATTTCCAAAAACAATTATTGGATTAAAAAAAGAGATATACGCTCACATTTGTATAAAAACACGCTATCTTCGATGTAAACATCCAGCGTTCCCCACCAGGTTTCCCCCTCGTTTACCTCCTGATAACCACCTTTCATGTGAATTAGGGTTGCTACTTTTTCTTCAAGCAAAACCCGAACACTTTAGTGCCGCATAATAACAGACCTGGGGCACCTTTGGGCACTCCAAAGAGAATAGAAATGCGGCACATATAGTGCCCCATCACCCTCCTGTCAAGCCCTGTTCTAAGCCACATTCCTGTCTGAATAATGTGTACGGGTTTCAGGTGGACTGAAACCCGGACACATGACTCAAAACCCAGACTGCCCGGGTGAATCCTGGACAGGTGGCAACTATGTGAAGTGTGTTGAACACCATCTTTGGATTGACTTTCTATGGACTCATTTATCTCCGCTGCACCACCTTTCTATAATCTTTATATTGTTGTTCATCAATATTGTGCTAGCTGCTTTTTATTTTATTATATTATTATATTTGTTTTTAGTTCTGGATATAAGCGCAGCAGTTATCTATTTTTTTATAAAAATTGTTCATGTTGAATGAGAGAGTTTAGTGTGTTTGGGGGGGGGGGGGGTGTTTTAGTGTAAGAGGTAGACTGTTACTTTAGTTCAGTGGTTCTCAACCTGGGGGTCGGGACCCCCTTGGAGGTCAAATTACAATTTTCCAGGGGTCACCGAATCCTTGGCTGTTCCTGAAGCCCGCAACGCTCTCCCAGCCTTTTCACGGCCGCCCAGCTAGGCTGTTCCTGGAGCTCGTGGCCGTTCCTGGAGCTACTCAGCCTCTTCGCATCCACCCATTCAGTTCACGGCATGGCTGGGTGGCAGAGACTAGAGGTCAGCTGACTGGTGAGGAACGTGAAGTGGGAGGGGCTGGGGGAGACCCTATCTCCTGATTTTGGCATAGGTGTCACTGGTGACACAGTGAGTAACACTACCTGTGTTTAGAGTTGACATTAAAAGTCACCACTACAGTTCTCAGATCAGCAGATGACCTTGATCAAGAGCACCTAAGTTGGCTGATCAGAACTCCCCCCCAGCACTGCCACTGACCCCACCCCCCCAGCACTGCCACTTATTCCAACTCCCGCCAGCACTGCCACTCATCCCATTACGTCCCCCCACCAAGGAGTAAGCGAAGGAGTAAAAATACAGAATACATGGAAGGGAGAGGAAAAGAGGGGGAGGAACAAAGAAAAACGGAGAGAAATAATAAGAGAAAGAACAATAAAGACGGCTAGAGAGAGAGATGAGGGGAAAAATCGTGAAATTAGGATAGAGAGAGATTAAAGGGAAAGAAATGAGAACAAAGAGAAAGAGTGGTCCATCCTAAAATGTACCAGAAGGGGTTTTCATACTGTACAAGTGGAAGTGACTCAGGGAGCGCTAAATGTCCGCGGGTTAGGGGCGCAAATTACTTGTCTTGCCTTGGGTGCCGACAACCCACGCTACGAAAATAATTTTACTGTGAGAGGTCCCCCCAACTTGGGGAATTTTATCAAGGGGTCACGGCACTAGAAAGGTTGAGAACCACTGCTCTAGTTGATGCACACGAAGCGCTGGCAGCCTAATGCCGAAAGTTACCATTGCTCAGCTCCTGGCACTGAGGAGGCATTACAAGATAATACGTCCGCTCCCGGGTCCTAATCATTACAATACGCCATTCACACCCGCCTATTTATATTACAGAGCGGCTGCACCCTTCACTCCGTTCCATTCTGGATTTCAATTCATTGGATTTAATTTGGAACATTTTAAGACCAATGTTGGCGGATTGAAGATGAGCCATCGGTGAGGTCAGGCTGGAAATGTTCGGGAAATCGGTATCCTATTGGAGATGATGACAGAAGCGCCCCCCCCCCCACCCCTTTTCTCTGGCAGCGCGGGGAGAATCCTGCACTCACTGTCTGTGTATGCGCTCCGGGATGGAGGGGAAGCCTTAGGTGACCTCCGCACAGAACTGTCACTTTACTGACACTGAGCAGAAGCAGCAGTTAAAAGCATCAAAACTCAGGCTGAAGGAAGAGGATGACACAACAGAACTGATAGAAAAGCTTTATATGGGTAAACTGTGCGGCACATGTGGATATGCTGGAAAACTTTATTTAGTCTGGAAACACTTTCTGAATGTCAAAATGTGTGCGCATTTTAGGACTCGCTACAGCACGTGCTTATACACTTCCTTCCATGCATTTTCTTGACTTAACCACTTCACCACCGGAAGGTTTTACCCCCCCCCCCCTCATGACCAGACCATTTTTTGTTATTCAGCACTACGTTACTTTAACCTCCCGAGTCTGGCTCGGGGTGAATTTTCCATACCAAAAGCGGTAACCCCCGAGCCACACTCGGGATCGCACCGCAGGATCCAGGTAAAGTTACTTACCTTGTCCCCAGGATCCAGCGATGTCTCCCCGCTGTGTGTGGGGGCCGCGTCCTCTGCTCGATCTATCACAGTGCCGAGCTCCGTTCCCTGCGAGAATCACGACGCACGGGGACAGAGCCTGGCGCCAAATTCAAAAAGTGAAATACACAGAACACATACAGTACACTATAATCTTACAGATTACATTACTGTAGCAAATTATTTCACCTCCCTTTTGTCCCTAGTGCTTTGTCCGGTGCCCCGCATGTAGTTTTACATTACCGTATTTGCTGGTGTATAAGGCGACCGGGCGTATAAGACGACCCCCTAATTTTACAGTTTTTTAAGATATTTTGCCTGTACTCACCGTATAAGACGACCCCCCTTCCGAAGGCTTCCGATGCTTCATATTTCTTCCCTCTGGAGCCATATTCTTCTTCATTCTTGCTGGAGCTGGAGCCAATCATGGCGAGCGATGTATTTTATTAATGAATACAAAGCCTGCTTGGATTGGCAGAGGCTGTAACATCATCAGCCCGCACCTCTCTGACTCTAAAGGCAATCCGAGCAGGCTACTGTATGTAGCCTGCTCGGATTGGCAGAGGTTGTTACTCCAATCCGAGCAGGCTCTCTATTCATTTGAATACATCGCTCACCGGGATTGGCTAAGTGGTATATACTGTATGTAGCTGAAGCTACATACGGTATTACCGCACATCCAGTAGGCATCCGAGCAGCTGACCCGGCATATAAGACGACCCCTGCTTTTTGGACAGTTTTTTTTAAGTGTAAAAGGTTGTCTTATACGCCAGCAAATACAGTATATATACTGTTCTTTCTGCCTGGAAACTTGAGATTGTCCATAGCAACCAAAAAGTGTCCCTTTATGTCAAAAGTGGTTTTAGACCAGCTAGAAAACAGCGATAATAAATTACCGTATATACTCGAGTATAAGCCGATCTGAATATAAGCCGAGGCACCTAATTTTACCCCAAAAAACTGGGAAAACGTATTGACTCGAGTATAAGCCTAGGGTGTCCATCTGCATGCCTCACTGTGCCTCACTGTGCCCATGTGCATGCCTCACTGTGCCCACGCCTCACTGTGCCCACGCCTCATTATGTCCAGGACTAGACTGACGTTTAACAGAGGAGTCTATGAAAGGGGTGCCCAGGTTTGAAAAATCAGTGACCCCCGGCCGTAGGTCCCCCAGACATCTATCTTTGCACACTTATAGAAGAGAACTGGGGCTACATGTGTGACAAGTTTCGGGTCCAGGGGACCTATGGCTGGCCGTTACCGGGTCCCCAAAGTTACCGGAGAAATGACCGTTTAACATGGGAGTCTATGGAAGGGGTGCCCGGTTTTGAAAAATCGGTGCTCCCCGACCGTAGGTCCCCCGGACAACAAACTTTGCACACTTGTAGAGGAAAAGGCTACATGTGTGCCAAGTTTGGGACCTATGACTAAGCACTAGTTCCCAGTGCGAAACATGTCAGTTGTACCCCCATTTTGTCTGCTGTGACTTGTAGTGCTTTGCATTTTTTTAATTAAAGGCTACCTGAACGGTTTTTGGAGTGCGGCTGTCCATACAGTCATCATTTGCTTCGTGCATTGCCTGCAGCCGTGGTTTCCGAGAAGACACTGATTGCCTCTACCTGGAGCGGTATCTCTCCCCTCCAGGAGACCTACGGCTGGCCGGTATCGGGTCCCCAAAGTCCGGGAGATCAGGCGCAAAAAGGTGACTCGAGTATAAGCCGAGGGGGGCATTTTCAGCACAAATAAATGTGCTGAAAAACTCGGCTTATACTCGAGTATATACGGTAGAATCACATGCAGAATTGAGCGATTTGTGGGGAAATTCATCATCAAACACTGAAAGTGACGACAGCAACAATTCCGCAACTGAGCAAATTTCAGTGTTTTATATTTGATTACATTATTGAATACATTTTATTATTATTATGTGTTATATTTATTTATAGTTATTTATTATATTATAATTTTGTGTTTCAAACTTTATCATACCCGGGATGTCTACTAGACTCTTGTTTGGACAGATTTAAGTGAGTTATTCCTAAGAATTACAGGCCTATAATATAAAATGCCAAATTTCCATGCAAAACATTGTGCCGCTTTAAGCATCAAAAATCTGACATAATCATAACGCCAGGGAGGTTAACCACTTCAGCCCCAGAAGATTTACCCCCTTAATGACCAGGCCATTTTTTGCGATACGGCACTGTGTCGCTTTAACTGACAATTGCGCGGTCGTGCGACGTTGTACACAAACAAAATTTATGTCCTTTTTTTTCCCCACAAATAGAGCTTTCTTTTGGTGGTATTTCATCACCTCTGCGGTTTTTATTTTTTGAGCTGTAAACAAAAAAAGAGCGACAATTTTTGAAAAAAAAAAAATATATATATATATATATATTTTTTTTTTACTTTTTGCTATAATTAATATCCAAAAAAAAAAAAAAAAAAAAGTTTAGGCCAATATGTATTCTTTACATGTTTTTGGTAAAAAAAAATTGCAATAAGCGTATATTGATAGGTTTGCGCAAAAGTTATAGCGTTTACAAAATACGGGATAGATTTATGGCATTTTTATTATTATTATGTTTTTACTAGTAATGGCGGTGATCGCTTCTTTTTTAGCGGGACTGTGACATTGCGGCGGACAGATCGGACACTTGACACTTTTTTTGGGACCAGTGACATTATTACAGTGATCAGAGCTAAAAATATGCACTGATTACTGTATAAATGACACTTGTAGGGAAGGGGTTAACACTAGGGTGCGATCGAAGAGTTAAGTGTTCCCTGGGAGGTGTTTCTAACTGTGGGGGGAGGGGACCGTCTGGGAGTACAGAGAGATTGCTGTTCCTGATCACTAGGAACAGACGATCTCTCTCTCTGTGTACTTCCCTGTCAGAACGGGGATCTGCTTTGTATACATTGGCAGATCCCCGTTCCTCATCGAGGGGTCAGAGGGCCCAGCTGGAAGCCCCGGGACAGAGGTCTCATCGAGGGGTCAGAGGACCCAGCCAGAAGACACGAGACAGAGGTCTCATCGAGGGGTCAGAGGACCCAGCCAGAAGACACGAGACAGAGGTCTCATCGAGGGGTCAGAGGACCCAGCCAGAAGACACGAGACAGAGGTCTCATCGAGGGGTCAGAGAGCACAGCCAGAAGCCCTGGGACAGAGGTCTCATTGAGGGGTCAGAGGACCCAGCCACAAGTCAGGAGAAAGCAGGTCTCATCGAGGGATCAGAGGACCCAGCCAGAAGCCGAGAGACAGAGGTCTCATTGAGGGGTCAAAGGACCCAGCCAGAAGCCCTAGGACAAAGGTCTCATCGAGGGGTCAGAGGACCCAGCCAGAAGCCATGAGACAGAGGTCTCATCGAGCGATCAGAGGCCCCAGCCAGAACCCCCGGGACAGGGGTCTCATCGAGGGGTCAGAGGACCTAGCCAGAAGCCATGAGACAGAGGTCTCATCGAGCGATCAGAGGCCCCAGCCAGAAGCCCCGGGACAGAGGTCTCATCGAGGGGTCAGAGGACCTAGCCAGAACCCACGAGACAGAGGTCTCATCGAGGGGTCAGAGGACCTAGCCAGAAGCCACGAGACAGAGGTCTCATCGAGGGGTCAGAGGACCCAGCCAGAAGACACGAGACAGAGGTCTCATCGAGGGGTCAGAGGACCCAGCCAGAAGACATGAGACAGAGGTCTCATTGAGGGGTCAGAGGGCACAGCCACAAGCCCTGGGACAGAGGTCTCATTGAGGGGTCAGAGGACCCAGCCACAAGTCAGGAGACAGCAGGTCTCATCGAGGGGTCAGAGGACCCAGCCAGAAGCCACGAGACAGAGGTCTCATCGAGGGGTCAGAGGACCCAGCCAGAAGACACGAGACAGAGGTCTCATCGAGGGGTCAGAGGACCCAGCCAGAAGACACGAGACAGAGGTCTCATCGAGGGGTCAGAGAGCACAGCCAGAAGCCCTGGGACAGAGGTCTCATTGAGGGGTCAGAGGACCCAGCCACAAGTCAGGAGAAAGCAGGTCTCATCGAGGGATCAGAGGACCCAGCCAGAAGCCGAGAGACAGAGGTCTCATTGAGGGGTCAAAGGACCCAGCCAGAAGCCCCAGGACAAAGGTCTCATCGAGGGGTCAGAGGACCCAGCCAGAAGCCATGAGACAGAGGTCTCATCGAGCGATCAGAGGCCCCAGCCAGAACCCCCGGGACAGGGGTCTCATCGAGGGGTCAGAGGACCTAGCCAGAAGCCATGAGACAGAGGTCTCATCGAGCGATCAGAGGCCCCAGCCAGAAGCCCCGGGACAGAGGTCTCATCGAGGGGTCAGAGGACCTAGCCAGAACCCACGAGACAGAGGTCTCATTGAGGGGTCAGAGGACCTAGCCAGAAGCCACGAGACAGAGGTCTCATCGAGGGGTCAGAGGACCTAGCCAGAAGCCACGAGACAGAGGCCTCATGGAGCGATTAGAGGCCCCAGCCAGAAGCCCCGGGACAGAGGTCTCATTGAGGGGTCAGAGGACCTAGCCAGAAGCCAAGAGACAGAGGCCTCATGGAGCGATCAGAGGCCCCAGCCAGAAGCCCCGGGACAGAGGTCTCATCGAGGGGTCAGAGGACCTAGCCGGAAGCCAAGAGACAGAGGCCTCATGGAGCGATCAGAGGCCCCAGCCAGAAGCCCCGGGACAGAGGTCTCATTGAGGGGTCAGAGGACCTAGCCAGAAGCCAAGAGACAGAGGCCCCAGCCAGAAGCCCCGGGACAGAGGTCTCATCGAGGGGTCAGAGGACCTAGCCAGAAGCCAAGAGACAGAGGCCTCATGGAGCAATCAGAGGCCCCAGCCAGAAGCCCCGTGACAAAGGTCTCATCGAGGGGTCAGAGGACTTAGCCAGAAGCTACGAGACAGAGGTCTCATCGAGGGGTCAGAGGACCTAGCCAGAAGCCACGAGACAGAGGCCTCATCGAGGGGTCAGAGGACCCAGCCAGAAGACATGAGACAGAGGTCTCATTGAGGGGTCAGAGGCCCCAGCCAGAAGCCACTAGACGGAGGTCTCATCGGATTGTCAGAGGACCTAGCCAGAAGCCAAGAGACAGAGGCCTCATGGAGCGATCAGAGTCCCCAGACAGAAGCCCCGGGACAGAGGTCTCATCGAGGGGTCAGAGGATCCAGCCACAAGCCAGGAGACAGCAGGTCTCGGTTCCAGGAGTTAAGTCAGCTCCTATCAGGGGTGTCAGGAGAACCCCAATACTTAGGCCAGAGGTGGGCCATGCAGCAGGGTGCTGCGACTGAAGGCTAGAGAGCCAAGTGTTCTGAGAGAGCTGGATGACACAGTCAAAAGGCCTAGTAAGAGGAGCAGCAGTGCTGCCAACATGTAAGCTTGGTATTTTTGTTAATGCATGTCATGTGGTAGAAACCCCTGCGTGGGCAACTGATGTATAAGTGAACTTTTCCTTTATTCAATAAAAGTTGGCGGCCACGCCCTAAAATTACAGCTTGGACTGGCGCAACTCATTGTAAATGCACCTGCTGCTTGAGTTTGATAACCCCAATCTCACTATATATACGGTACATATTATATATCCATCATAAAAAAACCTTCAAGGTTTCACTTTCCTAAGCATCTAATCACACCAGTTCTTCCTCGCCTATGGCTACAGATAACATCCCACTTCCACCATACTTGTGTTATAAGCTGTAAATGTGATCGGAGCCTCGGGGGAAGAAGGTTTTATGAATCATACCACACTGAATGAAAAACCGAAAAAAATCTAAAGAATGTTCATGTGTAAAACGGGTGGATTTGCAGGTTTAAGCTATAAAAAGCAGCATAGGTGGCGCATAGGAGGTAAGAATTATTGCACATCTAGTGATACAAGAAATGCCTTGATAATCTACACCAGCCTTTCTAAACCTTTTATTCCAGAGGGACACTGGAAATACATTCTAGCTCTCAGGGAAACCTGGCTATCAGTGTATTTATTTACAGCTTACGGTACCATTAGTATTAATAGCGAGTTGTAGAAAGTTTTAAAGCTGAGCTTTGGCCATACACACAAATACACAAGTTATTGCAGCTCTGTAAATATTAATACGTCGTTAAAGACCCACTGCAGACAAAATCTATATTGAAATATAAAACAGATGATGCAGCGCTAATAATGTCCATATACATATAAAAACACCATCCGTGAGGGGCTTCAGTGATCATATGTTCAGGACATGCAAGTGACTCTGCGAGTGCGATAAACCTCTCCACCAATGGTAGACAATGGCCGCTTACCTCAAAAAGTGGACTCTTTATTATGGAGGGTCAAGAAAGCATACAACCGCAAACACTTGTAGAAATCCAAACGACTACCGGAGTCAGCAAACAGTTAATACCAGCGAACAAGTGGGTTCCGTGTGCCATGTTTTCATGAAATGATAAAATGGCCGCGGGTGACGTCACGGCGCTCCTTACCGGAAGGAGCGTCGTGACGTCACCCGCGGCCATCCCGCTTATCATTTGTACACATGTTTGTACACACGCTTTATCATCTGGCACCGGCTTAGGTGCCTTGTCTCTAAGTTTTTACTTCTACTTTTTAATAAATTACTGAATTGTTCTACGGAGAGCACTATGTACCTGCCTTTTATCATTTCATGAAAACATGGCACACGGAACCCACTGTTCGCTGGTATTAACTGTTTGCTGACTCCGGTAGTCGTTTGGATTTCTACAAGTGTTTGCAGTTGTATGCTTTCTTGACCCTCCATAATAAAGGCTCCACTTTTTGAGGTGAGCGGCCATTGTTTACCATTGGTGGAGGTTTATCGCACCCGCAGAGTCACGTGCATGTCCTGAACATATGATCACTGAAGCCCCTCACGGATGGTGTTTTTATATATACCGTATATACTCGAGTATAAGCCAAGTTTTTCAGCACATTTTTTTGTGCTGAAAATGCCCCCCTCGGCTTATACTCGAGTCACCTTTTTGCGCCTGATCTCCCGGACTTTGGGGACCCGGTACTGGCCGGTTGTAGATCCCCTGGACTCCAAACTTGGCAAACATGTAGTCCCACTCTTTCTCTACAAGTGTGCAAAGTTTTTTGTCTGGGGGACCTACGACCGGGGGGCACCGATTTTTCAAACCGGGCACCCCTTCCATAGACTCCCATGTTAAACGTCAGGCTAGCCATGGGCACAGTGAGGCATGGACACAGTGAGGCAAAGTGAGGCACAGTGAGGCATGCAGATGGACACCCTAGGCTTATACTCGAGTCAATAAGTTTTCCCATTTTTTTGTGGTAAAATTTGGTGCCTCGGCTTATATTCAGGTCGGCTTATACTCGAGTATACACAGTATGTGGACATTATTAGCGCTGCATCATCTGTTTTATATTTCTCTCAGGGATTTTTTGATTATTGACCCTGATGTTCAGCTGCTGTGATTAGGGTCATTACTGTTTCCATTGCGCTGATTTATTTTCTATTATATTTAAAATCTATATGGACTATTAGGTTAGACTCATATATATCTTTTATATATCTGTCGGTGCTATATAAATCCTGTATAATAATAATGTGAGGTCCATCTATCAGTAACGTCATCATTTGAAAGCTTGCAATTTCCTATCTAGGGGACCGGACACTTGTGGCTACTCTAATCTGTAGCAGGGTGACCGGTCCCCTCACCGCCCCCTATGTAGTCTGATAGGTGACCCATGTCAGGCAACAGTGGGCGGTACTATTCTAATTGACCAGAAACTTCCTCTGCTTGTCTGTGCTAATTTTCCACCCAGCTCCGCCCACCCCATTGCATCATCAAATCTACTCTGGATAGAGGAGAAAATAACTTCCCAGACACTGCCCAATGAACACCCACAACTGTCCCTTCCATCGCAATGCATGACGGGATGTGCAATGTGGTAATGATTAAGCACTTATAACAATGTGAAACGCGTCTACCGGGCACTCTTGCTCTTGCGGTGTCACTCTGGGATGTCCCAATAAAGGATTTTGGATCACAATCGTGGTGTGCAGCCTATTCTTTCTCTTATACATTGATTGTGGAGGCGAGCCGAGGCGGGTACCCATTAGTTCCATCAGGCTTCCTTATTTCACCTGGTGCGGCAAGCCTTCCTTGTCTAATTGCTCATTTCCACCCAGCTCCGCCCACCCCATTGCATCATCAACTCTACTGGAACAGGAAAAGGCCTCAGATACAAGGGTTAATTGGCATAATTAATCACTTGTTGATTTCAGCTGAGTATATGCTATATAAGTGTTAGGCCGGGTTCACACTTGTCCGACAAACGCTCCGACATTGGGAGCTCATGTCGCATGACGTGTGAAAATCAATGTTTCCTATGGGAGCCGTCTTAACTGGTCCGACACATGTCCAAACCAGACCCTTATCCGAGCACGCAACCTGGCAGGCCGCAGGAAAAGAGGGGGGGACGAGAGCGCCCCCCCCCCCCCCCTCCTGAATTGTACCAGGCCGCATGCCCTCAACATGGGGGGTTTGGTGCTTTGGGGCAGGGGGGCGACCTGCGGCCCCCCCACCCCAAAGCACTCTGCCCCATGTTGATGAGGACAGGGCCTCTTCCTGACAACCCTGGCCGTTGGTCGTCGGGGTCTGCGGGCGGGGGCTTATCGGAACTCCGGGAGTCCCCTTTAATAAGGGGGCCCCCAGATCCCGGCCCCCCACCCTATGTGAATGAGTATGGGGTACATCGTACCCCTACCCATGCTCCGGGTGGCCACATGCTCCCATGACGTCACATTCACATGCTCCGGGCCACCCGGAGCTTGTGACTGTGACGTCATGAGAGGCCTATATAAATCGGAGCGCACCGCACACCCAGCATTACAGCGGGAGGAAGCGATGTGTCAACATCGAAGAGGAGAAGAGGGAAGAAGGCGACAGAGAAGACCGGGCCCCGCTAGCAAAAGAGCTGGAAGAAGATAGCGGAGGCCCGACAGAAGGAAGAAAGAACCGGAGAGCGAGAGAAGAACCGGAGAGCGTGGAGACGACACCGGAGACCCCCGAAGTCGGAAGAGACCCCCGGAGTCGGAGGAAGACCCCCGGAGCTGTGTAATAAATTACTTTAAAAACCTGTGTAGTGTTTTTATTGAATTTTTTTTCCACCAGGTGAATGGGTAGGGGTACGATGTACCCAATACTCATTCACATAGGGTGGGGGGCCGGGATCTGGGGGCCCCTTTATTAAAGGGGGCTCCCGGATTCCGATAAGCCCCCGCCCGCAGACCCCGACAACCAACGGCCAGGGTTGTCGGGAAGAGGCCCTGTCCTCATCAACATGGGGGCAGGGTGCTTTGGGGTGGGGGGGGGTGCAGGTCGCCCCCCTGCCCCAAAGCACCAAACCCCCCATGTTGAGGGCATGCGGCCTGGTACGGTTCAGGAGAGAGGGGGGGCCGCTCTCTCGTCCGCCCCTCTTCTCCTGTGGCCTGCCAGGTTGCGTGCTCGGATAAGGGTCTGGTTTGGATTTTGGGGGGACCCCCACGCTGTTTTTTCGGCTTAGGGGGTTCCCCTAAAATCCATACCAGACCGAAGGGCCTGGTATGCTCCTGGAGGTGGAACCCATGCCGGTTTTTTATTTAAAATTTGGCGTGGAGTTCCCCCTCAAGATTCATACCAAACACAGTGCCTGGTATTGGCGGGGATCCAAGTCAGATCCCCGTTCATTGAAAGTCGGACATATGTCGGCTTCATGTCGCAGGGCAAAGTCAGGTCCAAAGTAGGACGGCTGTCGTGTCGCACAAGTGTGAACCCAGCCTCATACTTGCCAGTGTTTGTCAGATTATGACTGAGGCTGGGTTCACACTGGTGCGACAAACGCTCCGACATTGGGAGCTCATGTCGCATGACGTGTGAAAATCAATGTTTCCCTATGAGAGCCGTCTTAACTGGTCCGACATAAGTCTGTCCGACTTTGAAAATGCTCCCTGTACTACTTTGGTCCGACTTCAGCCCATTGAATATCATTGAAGTCGGATCAAAGTAGGATCCTTGTCCTAACCATCTGACTTTTGACATCCGACATGTGATTACAGCAGCAGTAAAAGGAATTTATCTCACACTGGGATTGTTTTGATTGGTCAAAGGACAAGTCAGACTAGCACAAAGTTGGATCAAAGTAGTATCCTGTTCATGAAAGTCGGATGGATGTAGGACCAATGTAGGACCAATGTAGGACTGATGTCGCAAAGCAAAGTAGGATGAAAGTCGTATGACTGTCGTGCAGTATCAGTGTAAACCCAGCCTAAAGGCCCGTACACACGATCGGATTTTCCAACGGGAATTGTGTGATGGCAGGCTTTTGTCGGAAAATCCGACCGTTTTGTATGCTCCATCGGACAATTGTTGTCGGATTTTCCCAACAACAAATGTTGGATAGCATGCTTTAAAATTTTCCGACAACAAATGTGAGCTGTCAGGTTATCCGATCGTGTGAACAGAAGTCCTTCGGAAAAAAATCCAAAGTACAAACACGCATGCTCAGAAGCAATGCTAACCATAACACAACATTACCAGAAGTTGCCTAAAGGGTGGCGCTAAAGAGCTGAAAAAACACGTAGTTTTGTGTTTGTTGGCCAACAATTGTGTGCCGTTTGTATGCAAGACAAATTCCCGGCCAACACCCTTCGGACAAAAGTCCTACGCTTTGTCCGATGGAAATCCGATCGTGTGTCCCAGGCTTAAGCGAATTCCAATTTGTGAAACGCGTTAATCTCTGCCAGGTCTGCATTGATGTCTATGATGTTGTCTGATAATTTTTATCTTCAATAAAGTCTTCACTTCTGCTTCAAACCTGTGAGCGCCGTCAAACCTTTTCCTGTTCCAGTGGCTCCTATCCTGATTGCGGACTGGACCTGCAACGTGAGTATGAAGCGTGGGATTGCTCTCACCTGGAGCGGCTTGGCTTTGCACATCATCAAATCTACTCTGGATACAGGACAAGATAACTTCCCAGACACTGCCCGCAGCCCTGCCCAATAAACGCCCACAACTGTCACTACCATTGCAATGCATGATGGGATGTGCAATGTGGCGTTCTGAGTCTTCTACTGGGCTTTAAATGCATTTTTTACTGACTTTGTCACATATATAAAAACAAGCAATGTTTGGAAGCATAGTAAAGACAACTTCATCAGGCTCTGGCAATAGTGATGCTGAAGGAATCTCCATGTTGGACTGCATTACGATGGCACCATCCATTGTTGCCAATTCAGCATCTTGCAAATATAGGTCACTACACAGCATGGGGTACACCTACATTTATGTTCTACTCTGCATAGAGGAGCAAGATCATAGCCAAACTGAATGAAGAGAGTTGAAGAACCCCGGTCCTTTTAATCATGTCTGATATTTTATTGAAGATATCCTACAATTTTAACGAGATCCGTGTTTCTTTCAATCTATTCATTCAGTTCAGAGATGGGCTTTGTCCTCTTACTAGAACGGGGGTCCCTCATATTTCCACTTTCCTTTTCATCAGCACATGAGAGATCACTAGACCTTCTATTCATTTTTCTTCTTCCTTCCAATGTAATGGCTGAATAGACAAAAGAAAACAGTGCAGCGTAAAAATGATTAAACTAAAAATAACTATCTGAAAAAGTCCATAAGAATCATCAATGAATGACATCAAATCTTAATAGTCCATGTAGAACCATCCAAAAATGGAAATAAATGCTCTCCCCGTGATCTTGCAGACAAGACAGATATCAGGTGAGTTGTAATCCCTCCACCACAGATGATACTAGCCTCTCACCTCATATATTCAACCTGGGTAGGTCACAGGGCCTTGTATCTGTCCACACCTCCCCTATGTGGACACACCTCCCCTATGCAGACGCATCCGTAAGTTCTGTGGGTTAAATGTATGGGTGGGGGAGTTTTCTCCTATTCTATGTTTGCCCACTGGCTCTCTAGCATTCCTTTAGATCATTAAAATGTATCTGTCTTTTTCATCCCTAGATGACCACTTCGGTTTTTGCTCCTGATGAGCGGCCTGAAAGGCCCGAAATGCATAGAGCTAATATCTACCGATAAGTGCACATACTCATCAACCTTTTATGGACGTTCCTTCCAATATATACAAAATCCCCCTCCACCATTCATTTTTAAAAAATAATTTAGTGGTTTACCAGGTTGCATAGGTAGCGACTGCAATGTTTGATTGACATGTACTGTTGTATCTGTAAATATATGAAATATCCTTGATGGAATATTTATTACTGTGTAATATTTGGTTCAGATGAAATATAAAAAAGTATTGATATATAGCAAAATGCATAAAATTTAAATATGAAATTGTATTGCGATTTTGAACCAATTAAAAGCTGTCCCCCCATCAAACGTATTTCTTTGTGTCCGTGTGCCTCATATAAAGTCCCGCCTTCTACCTTCTCTTTTGAATACCAAACCAGGGATGGAGGAGGGGATCTGAACGGCCCCTGAACCTCATTTAAAGTCCCAAAAAAACCCTCTTTTTATCATTGAATTAACCTTAGTGTCAGCTTGCAAATTTAGAGGTCATTTAGGGTTATTAGTCTGTGCTGAATACTTTATATTGTGCTGAAAATTTACCGTATATACCCGAGTATAAGCCGACCCGAGTATAAGCCGAGGCACCTAATGTTACCACAAAAACCTGGGAAAACTTACTGACCCGAGTATAAACCGAGGGTCAACAATGCCCACCCATTGCAACTTCACTAAGCCCATTGCCACCTTACTGTTCCCACCCTCACTGTTCCCATCCTCACCTGTGCCCATCCTCACTGTGCCCACCCTCACTGTGCCCACCCTCACTGTTTCCCTAGAATTATAATTGAACATTGTAAAATTGTACCTGAAGGCTGCGGCGTCCATCGTTTAAAACTCGCGCTCTCTTCCTGGTCTCTTCCGTGATAGGCGGAACTGCCTGCTGAGAATCGCCTATCACGAACGTTCTCTCATCTTCACCCATCCCAGCAGACACTGTGTTCAGTTTCCGCCAATCACGGACGTCTGCTGGGAAACTGAGGATGAGAGAACGTTCGTGATAGGCGATTCTTAGCAGACACAGTTCCGCCTATCACGGAAGGGACCAGGAAGAGCCCACGAGTTTTAAACGATGGACGCTGCAGCCTTCAGGTACATTTTACAATATTCAATTTCGCTGACTCGAGTATAAGCCGAGGGGGGGACGACGACGACTTTCGACCCCAAAAAAAGGGCTGAAAATCTCGGCTTATACTCGAGTATATACGGTATATTGTAATGGCTGAATAGCCTCGGCGAAGTGACTACTCTGCTCAGGAACAACATGAGCGCTTGCTAAGAGAGGTAGAAGGTCACCTTTATGTGCTCAATAAAACATCCCACAGGATTAAAGAGATTGGTGCTTCTTCTAATCTATGAACTCACTATGGATATGGCCTTTGCCCTCTAGCTAGAATGGAGGCCCTCATAATTCCACATTCCTTTTCATCAGTATATGAGAGATCCCCAGACCTCACTAATGATCTACTGAGCAGACCACCACCTAGACTTTGTGATAATGTAGTCTGCGCCTCCCAATATTCACTTTTTTTTTTCTTCCTTCCATGTGGGCACTTAGCACATGGGAGTAAGGGGTCAGTGGAAAGCGCTGTGTAAGCTCCAAGTTTCATTTTTAATCTCACATGGGGAATGTTCTCATCAATGTAGGTAAATGGAGCAGCCCCCTGCAAATAGAGGTCATTACACTGTAGGGAGTGCACCTGAATTATTATTCTACTCTTTTTAGAGGGACAAAGCCCATAGTCAATGTGAATGAAGTGAGTGGAGGAAGCACCGGCCTTTTTAACCAGGCAGGATCTAGCAGGACCAATGTAATGGGCGATTAGCCTCTGTGAAGGGACCACTCTACTCAGGGACAACATGAGCGCTTGCTAAAAGAGAGGTAGAAGGTTAATATTACGTGTTCAATAAAATATCCAACATGAATAAAGAGATCAGAGCTTCTTCCAATCTATTAATTCACTATGGATATGGGCTATGAACTTTAACTATAACGGAGGCCCTCATAACTCCACATTTCTTTACTTCAGCACATGAGAAGATCCCTAGACCTCGTCAACGGTCTACTGAGCAGACCACCACCTGAACTTTATGATAATGTAGCCTACACCTCCCAAGATTAATTTCTTCTTCTTCCTTCCATGTGTGCGTTCAGCACATGGGACTGAGATGAGCACTATAAGCTCTGTGTAAGCTCCAAATCTCATTTTAAAGCTCACATGAAGAATGTTTTCATTACTGTGGGTAAACGGAGCAACACCCTTCAAATATAGGTCGTTATGCTGCATGACGGGCACCTTGATGTTCCACTTTTCTTTTCTTTTCTTTTTTTTAGAAAGGCAAAGCCTATTGCCAGAGTTAAGGAATAGGGTGCAGGAAACACCAGTCTTTTTCACTATGTAGGACAGGAGTGCCCAACCTTTTGAAGAGCGTGGGCCACTTAAAGCGGAAGTAAACCCAACGATTTAATAGTTTCAAAAAACAGTTACATTCCCGGCATGCCAACTGTCACATTGGTTGTGCTCTCAACCAAACTATCACACCATCCAATGTCTGGTGTCATAACTGATCACATGTGCAGTATCATGGCAGTTGAAGATTAAACAGAGGCCAAGATGGCAGCTTCCTTGGCTGAAAATTATAGGAGGGTTTACTTCCACTTTAAGCGACTTGGTAACCGGTCACGGGCCACAATGAGCGGAACGGGTGGATGGCAGCCCACTCTACTCTATAGAGCCCATTCTATAGAGTCTACTGGTTTTTTTTTAGCGGATTGGATTGGAGGTAGGCGTTTGTAAATGGACACAAGTCCGTTTACATCTGCCACGGACTGACCGTGTGAAAGGGGCCTAAGGCTGCTTTCACACTAATGCAGTGTTTCTCAACTCCAGTCCTCAAGGCGCCCCAACAGGTCATGTTTTCAGGCTTTCCATTATTTTGCACAGGTGATTTGATCAGTTTCACTGCGTTAGTAATTACCACAGCCGTTTCATCTGAGGGAAATCCTGAAAACATGAACTGTTTTGGCGCCTTGAGGACTGGAGTTGAGAAACACTGCACTAATGCACTGTTATTTACCCGCACTGTGGGTGCAGCTCAGTTCTCCAGTGGCTTTCCTGCAGGTTAGCTGCACTTTGCCATAGACTTCTATTATATCCTGTAGGTGTAGTGCACTTTCAGAAAGCACACCAAACTCGCAGGTAATAGAAGTCTATGGCTCAGTGCAGGTAACCAGCAGGTAAACTGCTCTGCACCTGCAGGTCAGTTTGAAAGCAGCCCAGTAACCACTGCAGAACAGATATGCCCAAATATACACTGTGATTTTAGTAATAAACTGACCTTTAATAGCAGTATTCTATTCTATTCCATCCCAGATCAGGAGGTTGCGGGACAGATCAAAGGGCTCCGGGCCACTGGTGGGGCACCCCTGATGAAGGATCTAGAAGGACCAATGTAATGGTTGATTAGCCTCTGTGAAGTGACTACTCTGCTCAGGGACAACATTAGTGCATGTTAAATGAGTAGTAGAAGGTTATTATTATTATTTTATTTTACTAAAGATCTAACAGTAGCCCAATGCAGTTCAGGAATCTGAGCCTGGATGGATGTTTGTAAACAAGGAGCAACTTTGGAAGTTAACAGCATTGTGGCAGGGATCCAGCAGAGACAAACCCAACCCTCTGGGGGAAGTTACACCTACAGTTAAGCCTAGATTAAGGCTTACCTGTAGGTGCTTGCAATATCTCCTAAACCTACACGGTTTAAGAGATATTTGCAAAAAAGAATGCACCGATGTCTATGGCGTAGACAACGGCGCAGGCGCACTGAGAAAGCCGGTTTTATGAATGGCTAATGCCGGTGTCTCGTCACAGTCGGCTCCCCATCACAGATTGCTCCTGAAGTGACGTTTCATCGCCGCCATCTTGCTACACCCCACACTCCTGCACAGTAATGATAGAGTGAGAAGGGGGACAAGCGGACATCTTGTTACACCCACCGGAGTTTTAGATTTCACAGTTATTTTCAACACAAAACGGAGCTTATGAGCTTAAATACAGGATTTGGAAATCCGAAGGACTGTTTACATGTTAAATTTTAAAAGCAGCAGCAAACCTGCTGACCTCACATGGTTGCTAATGTGACAGAACACCTCTGATTTTCACATTTAACATGTAAACAGTCTGTCGGATTTCCAAATCCTGTATTTAAGCAGATAAGCTGCGTTTTGTGTTGAAAATAACTGTGAAATCTAAAACTCCGGTGGGTGTAACAAGATGTCCGCTTGCCCCCTTCTCACTCTATCATTACTGTGCAGGAGTGTGGGGTGTAGCAAGATGGCGGCGATGGAACGTCACTTCCGGAGCAATCTGTGATGGGGAGCCAAATGTGACAAGACACCGGCTTTGACGGCTCCCGCGTGCATGCGCGGAGTGACGTCTTCCCCGCTCCGGGCAATCACAGCGCCGGAGCGGCAATACCCGGAAGTAACCTTCCGGAGAGATGTCTGCGGCCGAAGGGGGAGATGAGGATGGCTTTGGGGGCTTTGATCTAAGGTAAGTAATTCATAATGAGCTAGTAGGCTAGTCATACTAGCTCACTATGCCTTTGCCTTGCAGGTTTTAACTTGGGGTTTACAACAACTTTAAGGGCTGATTGGTCTCTGGGAAGTGACCATTCTGCTCAGGAACAACATGAGTGCTGGCTAAAAGACCAGTAGAAGGATACTGCTAGATCTTGAAGGACATATCCTACATTATTAAAGAGTCCAGTGCTTCTTCCAGTCTACTCATTCACTTTGGATTTGGGCTTTGCCCTCCTAACGAGGATAGAGGCACCCCGAATTCTACCGTCCTTCCAATCAACACATGAGAGGTGGTCCCTAGGCCTCATCAATGGTCTACTGAGCCACCCGGACCTTCCAATAATGATAATGTGCAGTGGCTTCCTTCCACTCAGCACCTGGGGATGGGACGAGAGCCATAAGCTCTGTGTAAGTACCAAAGTCTCACTTCGTTGTTCTGGGTACACGGAGTGGATCGGTAGGGGAGTGAAGGGAATGTATACGCATCTGTGGGAGGCAAAGCACCGGTTTATATTAAAGTCACAGTTTGGGATACTTCCCCCCCCCCGTAGAGCTTGAAGCACGTGAACCATTCTGCTGACAGCAGAGGCTGAGCTGTAATGTCGAAACATTAGTATTCCTAATGTATTTACAGAATGTGCTTCTGTTTGGGATCACTTGCTCCCTGAGAGCGTGGGAGGTGTGCGCTGCACCCAGACATCCCTGAGACCGGCCAGCTGTTTCCTATCCAATGTGTGGTGTCCTTATAACGGCTGTAAGCATCTGCATGTTGCCATGTAACCTACCGATTGGTTCACCTTCTGGAAACTGCCACATTGGTTCGTGATGGAAGAAGGGTTTGCCATGCAATGTTTCGGCACCAATAAACGCCAATGTGTATTTGGCACTGACCCTCTAGCGACCAGTGTTAATTTTGTCGACTAAAACGAATACTATTTTAGTCAACTAAAATACGAGTATAAATAAAACAATTGAGATGACTAAAATACGACTAAAGCCGTGTACACACGATCGGTTTTAGCGATGAAAACTGTCTGTTTTCATCGGACGAACCGATCGTGTATGGGCCCCATCTGACTTTTTTTTCATCGGTGAAAAAAAATAGAACATGTTTTAAATTTTTCCGTTGGAAAAAAAATCGATCGCAAATTCTAGTCGTCTGTGTGGAACTCCATCGGAGAAAAATCCCACGCATGCTCAGACTGAATTAGGAGACGGGAGCGCTCGTTCTGGTAAAACTAGCGTTCGTAATGGAGATAACACATTCGTCACGCTGTAACGGACTGAAAAGCACGGAGACTGAAAAGCCCGAATCGTCTCTCACCAAACTTTTACTAACACGCGGTAACACGAAATCAGCAAAAGCAGCCCAAAGGGTGGCGCCATTGGATTTGAACTTCCCCTTTATAGTGCCGTCGTACGTGTTGTATGTCACGGCGTTTGGGATGGTCGGAATTTTGTCTGATGGTGTGTAGGCAAGACTGATGGAAGTCAGCTTCATCGGAATTCCGATGGAAAAATCCATCAGATTTGATTCCATCGGAAATCCGATCGTGTGTACAGGGCTTAAAACTAAAATGGCATTTTAGTCAAAAGGCTAAAATGGGACAAAAACTAAAATGCCATTTTAGTCAAAAGACTAATGCCGCGTACACACGGTCGGAATTTCCGACAACAAATGTTCGACGGGAGCTTGTTGTCGGAAACTTCGACCGCGTGTAGGCTCCATCAGACAATTGCTGTCGGAATTTCCGACAACAAAAATTTGAGAGCTGGTTCTCAAATTTTCCGACAAGAAAACTTTTTGTCGGAAATTCCGAGCGTGTGTACACAATTCCACGCATGCTCGGAATCAAGCAGAAGAGCCGCACTGGCTATTGAACTTCATTTTTCTCAGCTCATCGTACATGTTGTATGTCTCCGCGTTCTTGACGTTCGCAATTTCCGACAATATTTGTGTGACCGTGTGTATGCAAGACAAGTTTGAGCCAACATTCCGTCGGAAAAAAAATCCACGGTTTTGTTGTCGGAATGTCCGATCGTCTGTACGCGGCATAAGACTAAAACCAAATTGAAATTTGACTTCAAAAGAAACGCTGGTCTGTAGTGCATGTTCATACCTCAATACGATAAATAATAACATATTAGATTTTTCACTCCAGCCGTATATAATGAGTTTGGAAATTGTAGAGAAATGTTAACTAATGCATTACAATTTAATTACACTTATTAGATTTTAGACGACTAAAATTAGTTTTAGTCAACTAAAACGTACTGGCCCCCCCCCCTTTCCGCCCTTGGTCTCTTTTCCCACAGGGGCGGATCCAGAGTCTTTTCTCGGGAGTGGCACTGCCAAAAAATATGTTTTTTTGTGGGAAATTTATCGGGGAAATGGCTGGTGTCGGCGCTTCAATCATCTCGGCACCATGGTTGTTATGGTGTCAGGATGATTGACGCGCAATATTTCAAATATTACATTGTAATTTAAAATTACCGTATATACTCGAGTATAGGCCAAGTTTTTCAGCACATTTTTTTGTGCTGAAAATGCCCCCCTCGGCTTATACTCAAGGTCACCTTTTTGCGCCTGATCTCCCGGATTTTGGGGACCCGGTACTGGCCGGCCGTAAGTCCCCTGGACACCAAACTTGGCACACATGTAGCCCCGCTCTTCCTCTACAAGTGTGCAAAGTTTTTTGTCCGGGGGACCTACGGCCGGGGAGCACCGATTTTTCAAAGCCGGGCACTCCTTCCATAGACTCCCATGTTAAACGGTAATTTCTCTGGTGATTTTGGGGACCCGGTACTAGCCGGTCGTAGGTCCCCTGTACCCGGAACTTGGCACACATGTAGCCCCATTTCCCCTCTACAAGTGTGCAAAGTTTTATGTCTGGTGGACCTACGGCCAGGGAGCACCGATTTTTCAAAGCTGGAAACCCCTTCCATAGACTCCCATGTTAAACGTCAGTCTAGGCATGGGCACAGTGAGGCACAGTGAGGCATGGACACAGTGAGGCATGGGCACAGTGAGGCAAAGTGAGGCACAGTGAGGCATGCAGATGGACACCCTAGGCTTATACTCGAGTCAATACGCTTTCCCAGTTTTTTGTGGTAAAATTAGGTGCCTCGGCTTATAATCGGGTCGGCTTATACTCGAGTATATACGGTAAATAGTTCAATGCAGAATCAGTGGGAGCCCCGAGTGTGTCACTTGCCACCATCGCCTGCAATTAGTGGGAGCCCCGAGTGTGTCACTTGCCACCATCGCCTGCAATTAGTGGGAGCCCTGAGCGTGCCACTTGCCACACCTTGCGGATTGTCACTTGTCACGTCACCTGCCACACCTTGCTGATTGTCACTTGCCTGCCACCAGATGCAGATTGTCATTTGCCACGTCACCTGACACAATTTGCGGAATAACACCAGACTGATTTTGGTGTCATAGACACTCCCATTTTGAGATCCTTCCCCATTCACCATTAGGATACAGCAACAGGTCAGTTACTGATCTAATTTTATGCTAAATTATTTTTCTGATGAGTCCTAGTCTTGCAGAAGCTTCCTTGGGACCAAAGTGTTTGGCTAAATGACTTTAGATACTCCCAAGGAGACGTATGGTTATACACATTGATCATTATATAAATTACAATATAAAGGTCATATTCATCTACTATCATTTGTATGTCCTTTTAATACATCAGGAGACTCACATTACCTTTAAGGATGCTAACTTTTTAAATAGGCTCCTTTTTATCCATTTTATTGTTTTTCTTTTCTTTCGCTCTTTGCTGTTTTTATCAGCACCTTGAGTATTATGCAAAAAAATATATATATACATGTAAGTTTTTACATACAGTGTTCATATGCTTCACCTTTTTATAAGATGTTCTGATATACGATTATATAAATTATATTTTTAACCTCCATTTCAACATATTTATATTCTTCTAATATATATGCATCATACAGACTAGGGGGGAGTACAACTGGGGGAGATCCGTAGTGGAGAAGGATCTGGGGGTTTTGGTAGAACATAAGCTCAATAATAACATGCAATGCCAAGCTGCGGTTTCCAAAGCGAGCAAAGTCCTTTCTTGTATTAAGAGAGGTATGGACTCCAGAGACAGAGATATCATTTTGCCCCCCTGTACAAATCATTAGTAAGACCTCATCTGGAATATGCAGTTCAGTTTTGGGCCCCAGTTCTCAAAAAGGATATTGGGGAACTGGAGAAAGTGCAGAGAAGGGCAACCAAACTGATAAGAGGCATGGAGGAGCTCAGCTATGAGGAAAGATTAGAGGAACTGAATTTATTCCCTCTTGAGAAGAGGAGAATAAGGGGGGATATGATCAACATGTACAAATATATAAGGGGTCCATATATAATGACCTTGGTGTTGAGTTATTCACTTTACGGTCAACACTGAGGACAAGGGGGCACTTTTTACGTCTAGAGGAAAAGAGATTTCATCTCCAAATACGGAAAGGTTTCTTCACAGTAAGAGCTGTGAAAATGTGGAATAGACTCCCTGCAGAGGTGGTTCTGGCCAGCTCAGTAGATTGCTTTAAGAAGGGCCTGGATTCTTTCTTAAATGTACATAATATAACTGGGAACTGACATTTATAGGTAAAGTTGATCCGGGGGATATATCCGATTGCCTCTCGGGGGATCAGGAAGGAATTTTTTCCCCTGCTGTAGCAAATTGGATCATGCTCTGCTGGGGTTTTTCGCCTTCCTCTGGATCAACTGTGGGTATAGAATTGGGTATATGGGATTGTACGATATAATTTAATATTTTTTTTTTTTTTATGGTTGAACTGGATGGACTTGTGTCTTTTTTCAACCTGACTAACTATGTAACTACAGTATATACTGTATATGCTTCTTTTATGCTTCTTTACTCTCTTATTTTTCTCTAATAGCCCTGAGGAAGGGGGGAGTCTCTGTTCCGCACAAAACGCATTGGCTTGATCACTTGTCACTACATTTAATAAAACGATTACAAATGCACCTTCCAACTTGCATTTCATTGGATATTGGGCGCTCCTTCTTACCTTCCTTATTTTGTGGGGGGAGTTTGAGACTTTAAATGAAGCACAATAAATGTACCTCCATCCTGGGTTCAAGCACGTAAGAAAGGAATGTGGGACTTTAAACGAGGCAATTGACTTGTGGAGGTAGAGTGGTTTAGTAAAAATGATTTATTTGTAACAATGGTATGAAACAAGTAAAAAATTATTTTCATATATATATATATATATATATATATATATATATATATATATACATACACATGTACACATGGCATGAACATAATGAATACATATATGTCAGCTTGGCAGCACATGAGAGATAATGAATATTGATAAAATGTAATACAAGGTTTTTCCTATTAGCAGGTATTGGTACACCATATGCAACAGAGCTGATGTAAAAACAGATAGATACACATACACATTAATAGTTACATAGTACTCAATGAATTTTGAATGTATAAAAATAGGATTTTTATAACAGCTTACCTGTAAAATCCTTTTCTTGGAGTACATCACGGGACACAGAGCGACATAGTCATTACTAATGGGTTATATAGTTACCGTCAGGTGCTGGCACTGGCAACTTCCAAAACCGGAAGTACCCTCCCCTATATAAGCCCCTCCCATCCGGGAGCACCTCAGTTTTGTAGCAAAGCAATAAGTGTCCCCAAAGAGGGGCGGGAGCTCTGTGTCCCGTGATGTACTCCAAGAAAAGGATTTTACAGGTAAGCTGTTATAAAAATCCTATTTTCTTTCTCGTACATCACGGGACACAGAGCGACATAGTCATTACTAATGGGATGTCCTAAAGCAATGCCAAATGAGGGGGGGGGATACACCATATATAAGCTGAGCGCTATCAGACATGAGGATCTTTTGCGGCCTGCAACACACTGCGCCCAAAGGCGACATCCTCCTGACTTCTAACGTCCACCTGGTAGGACCTAGTAAACGTGTGTACCGAAGACCATGTTGCGGCCTTACAGATTTGAGCCAGGGAGGCCTGGTGATGCACTGCCCATGAAGTTCCAACTGCTCTCGTGGAGTGCGCTCTAACTTTGAACGGATGCGGTCTCCTTCTCAAGCCATAAGCTTGCATAATGACCTGTCGAATCCACTTGGCTAAAGTAGATTTTGACGCTGCCTGACCCTTTCTGGGGCCTTCCGGCAGAATAAACAAAGTATCCGTTCTGCGAATCTGAGCAGTGGCTTTTAGATAAGCTTTAACTGCTCTTACTACATCCAAAGAATGCAATAACTTTTCCTCTACCGAAGTAGGTTTGGGGAAAAAAGAAGGAAGAACCACATCTTGGTTCAAATGAAACCTCGATACCACCTTAGGAAGAAAGGCTGGATGAGGACGTAACACTACTCTGTCCTTATGGATAACCAGATATGGCTCCTTACAGGACATAGCTGCTAATTCCGATACTCTTTTAGCCGAACAAATGGCTACTAGAAAAATCAATTTCCTGGTGAGAAGCACTAAGGAAATATGCTGTAATGGTTCAAATGGTTGTTTCTGTAGAACCGACAGAACCAAGTTTAGATCCCATGGACATATGGGAATATTAACCGGAGGACTAATACGCATCACTCCTTGTATAAAGGCTTTGACTAGTGAATGCGAAGCCAAGGGCCTTTGAAAAAATATTGACAAGGCCGAAATCTGACCCTTGATAGTACTCAAGGCAAGCTTCCTATCTACAGCCCATTGTAGGAAGTCCAGAATCCTACCTATTACGTACTTATGTGGATGCCATTTCTTGGCCTCACACCACGCGATGTACGCCTTCCAGATTCTATAGTAGATCTGCCTGGATACCGGCTTCCTGGCATTGATCATGGTAGATACCACAGCATTAGAGAGCCCTCTCTTTTTTAGAATGTGGGCTTCAATAGCCAGGCCGTCAAACCTAGGGCTGGTAAGGAAGGGTGGTATATCGGTCCTTGCGAAAGCCGGACGACGTGGGAGAGTCCAAGGACTCCCCACTGAAATTTTACAATCTCCGCGTACCACGCTCTTCGGGGCCACGCTGGAGCCACCGGAATCACTGGTTTCTTTTCTACCCTGATTCTGCGGAGTAATCGAGGTAACCATTGGCGGTGTGAATGCATATATCAGCTTGAACTGATCCCAAGGGAACACTAGGGCATCCGAGCCGCAAGCTAGGGGATCCCTTGTCCGAGAGACAAACCTGTCCCCCTTTGCGTTGAATCTGGATGCTAGAAGATCTACATCCGATGTTCCCCACCGCTGACATATTGTCCAGAAAACCTCGGGGTGAAGGGACCCTTCCTCTGGGCCTAATTGCTGGCGACTTAGAAAGTCCGCCTTCCAATTCTCCACTCCTGGAATGAATACCGCAGATATGGCTGGGACATATTTTTCTGCCCATTTCAGGATGTAATTTACTTCCCTCTGGGCTGCACGACTCCTGGTGCCCCCCTGATGATTGATATATGCCACTGCTGTGGCATTGTCTGATTGAATTCTGACAGGGGACCCTTGGAGTTTGGATGTCCATGCTACTAGGGCATACCGGGCTGCTCGTATCTCTAAGAGATTGATGGGCAGGGCCTTTTCTGCATCCGACCATCTGCCCTGGAGAGACTATTGCTCCAATACTGCTCCCCAGCCTATAAGGCTGGCATCTGTAGTGACCACCTTCCAAGAAATCGGACTGAAGGATTTCCTTTTTTCCAGATTCTGGGGAACCAACCACCAACGGAGGCTCTTGCGAACGGAAGGGGACAAGGACATTGTAAGTCTAGGGCCTGAACTTTTTTGTTCCAGGCTGACAGTATGGCCCCTTGCAAATTCCTTGAATGGAATTGACCGTAGGGTACTGCTTCGAATGATGCCACCATTTTTCCCAGCAGCCTCATATACAGGCGTATGGACGGCTGTCTTTTTTGTACCCACTAAGTGGATCAAATCTTTCAAAGACAACACCTTTCCTCGAGGCAAGAATATTTTTCTCTGGCCTGAATCCAACCTTAGCCCCAAGTATTCCAGACTTTTGACTGGTTTTTAGGGCTGACTTGTCTCGGTTGATAATCCAACCGTGAGATTCCAGATACTTGATCGTCTTGTGAACGACCACGTCTAGTTTTTTCACTGAGTGGTCTATCAGCAACAAGTCATCCAGATATGCCATTATCATTACACCTTGTGTTCTTAGATTGGCCAATAAAGGGCCAGAATTTTTGTAAACACTCGTGGTGCTGTGGCCAAACCGAAGGGTAAGGCTCTGAACTGAAAATGGCGCCCTTCTACTGCAAAGCGTAGAAATTTTTGGTGGACTGGAAAGATGGGAATGTGCAAATAAGCATCTTTGATGTCGATCGTGGCTAACCAATCCTCCCCTTGTAGGGCAGTGGCCACCGATCGGATCGACTCCATCGGAAAGTCCTGATATACAGGAATTTGTATAGCCCTTTTAGAATTAATATGGGCTTCCCGACCGCGTTTGCTTCGGGACTGTAAAGAGGTTTGAGTAAAACTCGAACCCTCATTCTTCCAGGGGAACCTCCATAATTACTCCTTGGAGCAATAGTTGTTCTAGTGCCAACAGGAGGGACTCTCTCTTCCGGGGATCCCTTGGCACGTTTGACCTCAAAAATGGGAAGGAGGAGAGTCTTTTAACTCCAAACTGTATCCCAAACCTACTGCGGAGAGCACCTATCTGTCTTGATCGTGTCCCGCCAGGTCTCTTGCGAACAACTGGAGTCCTCCCCCCACCCGACTGAGTGGGGGCTTCAATGAATTTCACTTTGGGGGAGGTTTTGTACCTCCCCTGACCCAGGGTTTCTTATTACCCTGCTACTGTCCCTGTTTTTTACCCCCGGGATTTGACCGAGGAGGCCGTCGGAACTGTTACACAGCCGATGCCCCAGGGACTGGAGAAGCAGGCCTCTTAAAGAGGGACCTCTAACTCTGCTTTTAACCGGCAAGAGCGTATTTTTACCGCTGGAAATTTTCTGGATATATTTGTCCAGGTTTTCCCTGAATAAGCGTTCACCATGAAATGGGACGCTAACCAGCCATTCTTTACAGGGAGCTTCAGCAGACCAGTTTCTGAGCCATAGGAGCCTACGCATATGTACTATAGACAGCGTAAGGCGGGAGGCCTGATGGACTGAATCCTCTATGGCATCAACCGCAAAGCCTAAGGCTCTAGGTAGATCAGCTAGGGCAAAGCCTGCTGATCTGTCAAGTCCCTCAAGACCTGTTTCAACTGATCCTTCACTGCTTAGCAGACCCCAATAGCTGCTACTGCTGGTTGTATCACCAAGCAGATTTTCATAAGGACTCCAATCTTTTATCTATTGGGTTCTTGAACATTTGGACATTATCCACTGGACATGTCAGTGATTTATACATACAAGAGATGGCTGCGTCCACTGTAGGGACCTTCCATTTTTTTTTTTTGATGAACTTATCCTCCATGGGATAGACCACCGGAAATCTCTTGGGGGAATAAATATTTTCTCAGGACGTTCCCAATCCTGGTAAATGAGCCCTTTCAGTAAAGGGTGAAGTGGAAAAGAACGAACAGTCTGGGGGCTTCTAGCGACCCCAACGAGGATACAGTAGTGGTTGATGGTTCCGCGAGGTGCATTTTTAAATGCTGATCGGACCATGTTAGTCAGAGACTGAACCCATAATCTTTCAGCTTGAGATGCTGAGAAAAGGTTCCCCCACTGTTGATTCCTCTATAACAGAATCAACCTTATCCTGATCCCCTTCAGGCAGGTCGATCCCTGTATGGGACTGTTGCTCTGCTAACAGGCACTCTGAAGGAGGAGACGGAGATCGGGCGTGCTTTCCCTGACAGGGAGGCAGCGATAAATTTTGACAATCTCTCTCTAATCCTCCCAGAGCTGAGGAAAAAACCTCCTCTGTTACATACACAGGAGCAGGTGACTGAGGACAGCCACAGTACCAAGTACCCCTGCGGGGTCTCTACGGTCACTTACCTCTGAACTTCAGGGGAGACTGGTGCAGCAGGAGTATGCCCAAGATCCTCAGAGCCCGATGAGACCCCCTTCGCTTCCTGGAAGATTCAGTTCCGGAGCTACTGGACGGCATATTCCTAAGCCTAAAGCTGAGGTATTCCAGCCGTAATACACCACTTTTACTGAGAATAGTCTAGCACAATTGCTGCTATATCACAGTTGGTGTCTACTAATGTGCCTTTCTAGGGGATGCCTGTATCAACCGCTATGCTGTATGCCTTTAAATGTTGCCAGCTCTGTCTCTGTACTTCATAGCCAGTTTATCTGCAATAATGTGGCTTTTTTAAAAACCTGCTGGGACGCCCGCACATGCGCAGAAGCGCTGCGGCGCGCACAGAGCGTCATCCCCCAGGCCCCGCCCCTTTTTCCGGCCACCTCTATATATAGAGGCGCGTGCACGCGCGCGGCCACGTGCGCCTCGGCGCTAATTTTCAAACATGGAAACCAGGGACAGGAGCCAGGGCCCCCTTTGCCGCAGGCCGGGGGATAGACGAACACTGCAACATGGCAGAGGAAACAGTTTCCTGTAGGAGAACTCACCAGCTGCCTGGACTTTGCTCTCTGAGAAGAAACTAGTCCATATGACAAGAAAAACATTCCACAGCGGCCTCTAGTGGACAAACACAGGTACCGCAGTTTAATATACTAAACATATATAAAAAAACATTCTTTTTTTTTTTTTTTTTTTTTTTTTCTTGACCACCATTAAAAATTATTACATTTTTTTAGTAGTTACAGGCATGCACAGATATTAGCGGGAATACCGTTAGGTAACAGACAGAAAGACAAATTAGGCTTGGGGGTCCCCCAATAGAACCAAGTTCCTGGGGGCCCCCACTTACCTGTTCCCCGCCGCAGGACTTTGTTTGGTCCACAAAAGCCCAAACTTCACCTATCACGGCAGGCATTGTAATCAAACCTTCAGGGACCGGGTTCCCAAGGATTCCACTCCCCTGGACCTGTATAGCACCCTGCACAGAAAACATCTTGGTCGTGGGTATGACCAGAGCTCTGGATCCCAGGGTCCAGCTCTCCTAAGAGAAGCATTACAGGCAGAACCTTGCTCTTCTCTGCAAGGCCCGGGTACCGACCGTTTAGCTATGAAGCTTTTTTGGTCGGATCCGGAATAGCTTACTGAGGCCCAAAAGAACCTGTACGCAAGCTCAGTGAAAAACACATGTTTCTTCTTGGCCAACACCTTAGACACTGGCAAAAAACTGAGGTGCTCCCGGATGGGAGGGGCTTATATAGGGGAGGGTACTTCCGGTTTTGGAAGTTGCCAGTGCCAGCACCTGACGGTAACTATATAACCCATTAGTAATGACTATGTCGCTCTGTGTCCCGTGATGTACGAGAAAGAAAGATATATATGGGCCAGTGAATAGGTAATGAGCCAGACTTGACTGAGCACCCCATGGAAACTCAACCCGTTTCATGGCTATATGCTATTCATCAGGAGTTGGGTACAGAAACAAACTGTAAATACAAATGGATATGTAGTATTAATTACCTTAGGGTTAGAACATATTAACTAATATATGAAGTATTAGTTACCCTAGGGGTAGAACATATTAACTAATACTACATATCCATTTGTATTTACAGTTTAGTCCTGTACCCAACTCCTCACTATTGTAATGCCATGTGTGCAAGTGTATGTATATATATATATGAAAATACTTTTTTTACTTGTTTCATACCATTGTTACAAATAAATCATTTTTACTAAACCACTCTACCTCCACAAGTCAATTGCCTCATTTAAAGTCCCACATTCCTTTCTTACGTTCCTTATTTTGTGGGTCAAGGAAGGCAAAGAGGAGGAAAACCTGTCAATACAATGGAGAAATGGACTCAGCAATGCAGCAATAGGTCTGCTGTACACTATGACGTGAAAATACTTATAGTGCTTCTCTAAGCAAAAAAGGAAGTACTGTATATACTCGAGTATAAGCCGACCCGAGTATAAGCGGAGGCCCTAATTTTACCTCAAAAAACTGGGAAAACTTATTGACTCGAGTATAATGCCTGGTACACACGATCGTGATTCACGGCGGTTAAAAAAATGCCGTGAATCATGACATTAAAAACGAGGGAACGGCTTGTTCCCCCACACACGGTCATTTTTCCCGTCATTTATTCTCATGTCGAGAAAAACAACTGTGTGTGGGCTCCGTGGCAGTGTTTCCCTATGGGAAAACTGCGGCGGAAAAAAACGACGAGAAAAATTAGAGCATGTTCTAATTTTCTTGTCGTTTTTAATGCCGTTTTTCACGTCGGGAAAAATGTCAAAAAGACCACACAGTCGTTTTTCTTGTTAAAAAAAAAAAAATGAAATTTTTCACGACGTGAAAAATGATCGTGTGTACGCGGCATAAGCCGAGGGCGAGAATGCAGCAGCTACTGTAAGCGGAAAAGAGGGCCAACAATGCCCATTTGCACGCCTCACTGTGCCCATTACAACCTCACTGTGCCCATTATAACCTCACTGTGCCCATTACCTCACTGTGCCCATTACAACCTCACTGTGCCCATTGCAGCGTTCCTTGAAATTCTTGACAGGCTGTGCTGCGGGCGTCAATTTTTTAAAACTCGCGGCTTCCTCCTGGTCCCGTCCTGTTCCGTGATAGGCGTTTGACTTTGTGTTCAGTGTTCCGCCTATCACGGACGTTCTTTCATCCTCGGACAAGAGAAGGTCCGTGATAGGAGGAACACTGAACACAGTGTCTGCTGGGAAACTGAGTCCGTGGATGAGAGGACCTCCGTGATAGGCAGTAGCGGAACACAGTGTCAAACGCCTATCACGGAGCGGGACAGGACCAGGAGGAAGCCACGAGTTTTAAAAAATGGACGCCCAAGATACACTGACTCGAGTATAAGCCGAGAGGGGTATTTTCAGCCCTAAAAAAAGGGCTGAAAAACTCGGCTTATACTCGAGTATATACATATATATATATATATATATATATATATATATATATACTGTGAGGGGGTTAGCTCGGCAGCGGGTGTGTGTGACCCCCGGGATGGGCTCCCCACACAAAAACAGGCCCAGCAAACGGAGGTTGTGGTTTTCAAAATCAAAAAGGTGCGGTTTATTTTCTATTTACAGTGACAAAACACAGCAAAGCAAAAGAAACATAAATAAAATAAATCCTGGTCAACTTGACCTCTGAGTAAACATACAGGTTTCCTAACTAACAACTGGGATCAGCCTAGTGCTGTCCTAGTCCCTAAGTCCCTGGTTTTAAATGTCCAAGCAAATAGCCACACAGGCTTTGTCTCACCGCACAGGGGTTCACTCTCCCTAGACAGTCCACACAGGTCTGGTTCCAGGCATGAGCTAACACCTAATGAATCTGGGAGTTCTTATAGAGGCCTAAATGAGCTGACAAGCTTCAGCTGGTCTCATCAACTCCCTGTCTGCACGACGCCCCACACTCTCCCTAGAGGTATGAGTCATTCATGAGCCCACTAGCCTCAGCTGGGCTTATACAACTCTCCACCTAGTTGTATAAGTCGGCGTAAAGCCTGAATCTGGGCGAAATATATCTACCCCCCTGGATGCAACCAGGTGACTTTACCTTCCTGCTGTCACATACCCCCCCCTCTTGTTTTAACCTCGGGGTTGGAACACCAGCAATCAGGCATTCATGTACTCGAGACAAAGCATCCACATTCCCCATTTGAACGCCAGGGCGATGCTTTACTGTGAAGTTGAATTCCTGGAGGGCCAGGAACCACCTATTCACTCTTCTATTTGTTTCCTTGTTTTGAGCCATCCACTTTAACGGAGCGTGATCCGTAACCATGTCAAAGTGCCTACCTAGCAGGTAGTACCGAAGGGAATCTAGAGCCCACTTCACCGCTAAACACTCCTTTTCAACGGTGGCGTAATTTACCTCATGGGACTTCAACTTCCTGCTGAGGTAAATGACTGGGTGCTCTTCCCCGTTCCAGACCTGGGACAATACTGCTCCTAACCCCACATCTGACGCATCACTTTGTACGACAAAGTCTTTAGAGAAGTCGGGTGAGTACAACACTGGCTGGCTACATAAGGCTTGTTTCAAGAATTGGAATGCTGCCTCAGCCTCGGGGGTCCATTTAATCATGACCGACCCTTTCCCCTTCGTCAGGTTGGTTAGGGGCACAGCCTTAGAAGCAAAGTGGGGAATGAATCGCCGATAATACCCAGCGATTCCCAGAAAGGCTCGTACCTGCTTCTTGCTGTTGGGACGTGGCCAACTCTGGATGGCCTCGACTTTGTTGAGTTGGGGTTTTATTACTCCCCTCCCAATGGTGTACCCAAGATATTTGGCCTCCTCCTGCCCAATGGTACACTTCTTGGGGTTAGCCGTAAACCCCGCTTCCCGAACAGAGTCCAGGACTGCTTGCACTTTTGGCAGATGTGAGGCCCAATCTGTGCTATGGACAATTACGTCATCCAGGTAAGCCGCAGCATACTTCCGATGGGGCCTCAGCATCTGGTCCATTTTCCGCTGGAATGTGGCCGGCGCATTCTGTAACCCGAACGGCATTCTTTTATATTGGAACGCCCCGTCTGGGGTTACAAATGCGGTTTTCTCTTTGGCCGACTTGGCCAGGGGGATTTGCCAATACCCTTTTGTGAGGTCAAGTGTCGTCATGTATCGGGCTGTTCCCAGCCGGTCGATCAACTCATCTATACGTGGCATGGGGTAGGTGTCAAATTTTGTAACTTTGTTCAACTGACGAAAATCGTTACAAAATCGTCAGCTCCCATCCGGTTTAGGCACCAACACAATGGGACTAGACCAATCACTTTGGGACTCCTCTATCACCCCTAAGTTCAGCATTTTCTGTACTTCCTCCCGTATTGCCTCCCGTCGGGCCTCTGGGATCCGATAGGGTTTTAACTTCACCCTTTCACCGGGCGGGGTAATGATGTCATGCTCTACCCCAGATGTTTGTCCCGGCAGCTCAGAGAATACCTCCTTGTTGCGAAGCACAAACTCCTTAACCTCCTGTTGTTGGGGTTGTGACAAGGTGGCTGCTATTCCAACCTCAGGAATCACGCAACCAGTTTGAGCTGGTGACCAAGTGTCTGCGACTAGGGACTCTCTATCCCTGCAGGCTTTCAACAGATTAACGTGATAGATCTGTTCGGGCTTTCGCCTTCCTGGTTGTCTGACCTTGTAATTCACTTCGCTCACTTTTTCCATTATCTCATAGGGGCCTTGCCATTTGGCAAGGAATTTACTTTCAACCGTAGGGACAAGTACCAGTATCCTATCCCCCGGGGAAAAGGTACGGGTCTTGGCTCCACGGTTGTACACTCTCTGCTGTGCTAACTGCGCTTGGGCCAAATGTTCCTTCACGATGGGCATTACCTGTGCAATTCGGTCTTGCATCAGGGCGACATGCTCAATCACACTCCTGTGGGGAGAACTCTCACTTTCCCAAGTTTCCTTGGCAATATCCAACAGCCCTCTTGGGTGTCTCCCATACAGTAACTCAAAGGGGGAGAATCCCGTAGAGGATTGGGGCACCTCCCTAATAGCAAACATCAGATAAGGAAGTAGACAGTCCCAATCCTTTCCATCTCTATCCACCACTTTCTTCAACATTTGTTTTAGGGTTTTGTTGAATCTTTCAACCAGCCCATCGGTTTGGGGGTGATACACAGATGTACGTAATTGCGTCACTTTGAACAATTTACACAGCTCCTTCATAACCCGGGACATAAAGGGTGTACCTTGGTCCGTAAGCAGTTCTTTACAAATACCCACCCGGCTAAACACAAGAGATAGCTCTTTGGCTATGGTTTTGGCCGAGGTATTTCGGAGAGGGATCGCTTCTGGATAACGGGTGGCATAGTCCATTATAACTAATATGTACTGGTGCCCCCTAGCGGACTTGATTATAGGCCCTACCAAATCCATGGCGATCCTCTCAAACGGGACCTCAATGATGGGTAGAGGGACCAGCGGGCTACGGAAATGTGGCATCGGGGCCGACCTCTGACACACAGGGCAGGAGGAACAATAATTTTCTATGTCCTTCATCACCCCCGGCCAATAGAATCTCTGTAATACCCTCTCTCGGGTTTTCTCTGTCCCCAGATGACCTCCAAGAATGTGCCCATGGGCCAACTCCAACACCAACTTCCTGTAAGGTTTGGGCACCACAAGCTGCTCAACGGTTTCTTCTGCCCTTTTTGCCACCCGATACAGTAGGTCCTTCTCTACGCTGAAGTATGGGTAAGTGCAGGTATTATCTGGGTTCACTAACTCGCCATCTATTTTCACTACGTTTTCCCGTGCCTTTATTAGGGCGGGGTCTTTCAACTGTTCTGTGGCAAAGTTTTCCCTGTGAACCTCAAGATCAGAAAACTCCACAGACGGTAGGTTTTCGTCTGAGGAGGTGGGCTCCTCTCCAGTTTCTTGAGTCTCCCCTGCCAATACTGTTAAGGGAAATTCCGGAGAGTCCTCACCACTCTCAGGGGAGTTCTGGCTATCACATTCCTGGTACATAGGGGCACCAGTGGGGGGCTCAGGATCATCCCACAGTTCCCAGAACTTCGGAAAATCTCTTCCCACAATGGCGTCATGCGGTAACTGAGATACTAAGCCCACTGGATGAGAGAGGGTACCTTTGGGGGTCTCGAAACACACTGTAGTCACTGGATACTCTCGGGTGTCCCCATGCACACAAATAACAGCTACCTTGCTATTCCCAAAGACCTCTGTTTTAACTAACTCAGCCTTTATCAGGGTCACAAGGCTACCTGAATCCAGCAATACCACAACATTTCTACCATTAACACACATTTTGCATAAATGTTTCTCAGTTCCTCGAATGGCAGTGCATGCGACTGTCGCACACAGCGACTGACGTCTGCCCGTCAGAAAGTCACACTGCATGGGTTCCTCCACAACCGGGCAATTGGCTGCAATATGTCCCGCTTGCCGGCAGCGGTAGCAAACGATCCTTCTTGCCGCCTCTTGAGCCGCTGATTTCCCAGGCTGTTCTCGCCAAACTTGGGGTAGAGCTCCCACCCTCTCACTCTCTCCACCCTCACCCCTTGGAATCCTCTTATCCGCCCCTGGGGATGGTCTGGTCTTAGGGTGGAAAGTCCGAGTGTCTCTGGAAGAGGCCGTCAGGTTCTCTGTAGCCAAGTATTTCTCCACACGATCCACAAGACCATCGGCCGTCTCTGGGTCTCCATGGCTTACCCACTTTTGGATGGCAGTAGGAAGAGCTCTCAAAAACCGATCCATTACAACACGTTCCACAATCTTTGGTGCGGACAAAGTCTCTGGCTGTAGCCACTTTCTGCTCAGGTGAATGAGATCATACATTTGAGACCTGGGGGGTTTTCCAAGCTGGAAAGTCCAGTTATGCACACGCAGAGCCCGGACAGCCTGGGTGACACCCAGCCTTGCCAAAATTTCAGCTTTTAGCATCACATAGTCTTTTGCTTGGTTAGGCTCTAGGTCATAGTAAGCTTTCTGCGATTCACCAGTTAACAGAGGAGCCACCAGTCCAGCCCACTGCTCCTCAGGCCACTTTTCTCTTTCAGCGGTCCTTTCAAATGTGGTCAAAAATACCTCTGGATCATCCTCTCCAGTCATTTTTGTCAATAAACGACTCACCCCAAAGGACGCGGTATTAGTGGGACGGCTTTCCTCACTGGTCTGCGGACGTTGCTGCATTACTGCTTCCATTTGTTGTAGTCTCTGCTCTTGCTTCTGTAACAGGTCTATGAAGCGGGCCTCAGATTGCTGCTGGGCTTGTTGCTGAGCTTCCAGACTCTGTTGGTGAGCTTGCTGCTGGGCTGCAAGGCTCTGTTGATGAGCTTGCTGCTGGGCTGCAAGGCTCCTTTGCAAACCTGCATTTGTCTGCTGTTGATTGGTATTTGCTAGAGCCAGCTGTTTCAGTATCTCCTCCATGCTGGCTTAAAAAAAAACTGCCACTGGTTCTCCACCAACTGTGAGGGGGTTAGCTCGGCAGCGGGTGTGTGTGACCCCCGGGATGGGCTCCCCACACAAAAACAGGCCCAGCAAACGGAGGTTGTGGTTTTCAAAATCAAAAAGGTGCGGTTTATTTTCTATTTACAGTGACAAAACACAGCAAAGCAAAAGAAACATAAATAAAATAAATCCTGGTCAACTTGACCTCTGAGTAAACATACAGGTTTCCTAACAACTGGGATCAGCCTAGTGCTGTCCTAGTCCCTAAGTCCCTGGTTTTAAATGTCCAAGCAAATAGCCACACAGGCTTTGTCTCACCGCACAGGGGTTCACTCTCCCTAGACAGTCCACACAGGTCTGGGTCCAGGCATGAGCAAACACCTAATGAATCTGGGAGTTCTTATAGAGGCCTAAATGAGCTGACAAGCTTCAGCTGGTCTCATCAACTCCCTGTCTGCACGACGCCCCACACTCTCCCTAGAGGTATGAGTCATTCATGAGCCCACTAGCCTCAGCTGGGCTTATACAACTCTCCACCTAGTTGTATAAGTCGGCGTAAAGCCTGAATCTGGGCGAAATATATCTACCCCCCTGGATGCAACCAGGTGACTTTACCTTCCTGCTGTCACAATATATATAAATATATATATTGTGGCAGAGCGTCCCAGAGAGAGCTTGGGAAAGTCCTATTCGGGGTTTATACATCTCCCAGGCTCCTCTCATATACATTCAGGGATCTCTGAGCCAGGATCCACTTCAGGTGTTGGTTCTTTCCACCAGCTTAATTAAAAGCTCACCTGAGCAGACAGCCTTTGCTCAGCCTGGGAAACACAGACAACATTGGTCTGTGAGAGCAAGAAGGTTGGTAAAACTTGTTACTCTGTGAATGTGGAAAATGACAAGCGTTAGGCTTGTCCAGCCTGGTAGTGAGGGCTTGTAAATACTGTATTGTTAGAGCCGAGACACGGCTAGGCTTTTGTTTAGCTATTTTTTCTTCTGTTTGTTTTCAGCCCACTGTACAGCACCTGTCATTAGACTTTGTATATAGCACCAATAAACAACACTGTGTTTTCACTGATCCAATGGACTTGGTATCTGTGCCTGCTCATCCCAGGGATCTTTTGTACCCGCTACCTGCCCCCCAGGTTACATATGGTGGAGGCTGCGACCAGCTGTAGTAAGTTACTACTTAAAAGGCCAGTACCTAAAGTGACAACATGGAGGACATCCTCAAACAAATGGTGTTAGCAAACGCTGCACAGCAGCAAGCAAACGCTGCACAACAGCAAACTAACGCTGCATTACAGCAAGCCAACGCTATCGCACAGGAGCAAACCAAGGTGCTGTTCCAACAGATTGGTGCTGTACAGGAGCCGTCACAGAGGCTGTTTGAACAGCTTGCCACTGCTGCAAAAGCGGATAGAAAAACCCTTACTGAGGTTGTGGAGACGCTAGCACAGGGGTCACCTGCGATAATGAAGGATATTGGAGACAAGCCCTCAGCCATCCATGTGGGTCGCTTTCTTTCAAAGATGACGGCAGATGATGATCCAGAGGCTTTCCTACTAACATTTGAACGGACCGCTGAGAGGGAAGGTTGGCCCCAAACCCAGTGGGCAGGACTGATCGCCCCCTTACTTTCTGGAGAAGCGCAGAAGGCCTACTATGATCTGGAGTCAGCAGAAGCAGGAGAATATGAGAAGGTCAAGCGGGAAATCCTGGCACGACTCGGTGTCATCTTGGCTGTTCGAGCTCAGCGGGTCCACAGCTGGTTCTTCCAAGATAAGAGGCCCCCAAGATCGCAGATGTTTGATCTGATCCACCTGATACGGAAATGGCTACAGCCGGAGTCCCTGTCTGCGCCACAAATAGTGGAGCGTGTGGTCATGGACCAATTCCTGAGGTCACTACCAATTCCCCTGCAGAAGTGGGTGAGTCAAGGAGACCCCAAGTCGGCAGACAACCTGGTGGAGCTCGTGGAGAGGTACTTTGCTGCAGAGAACCTGGTCACCACCCCTACAGCCGCACAGACTTTCCACCCAAAGCCACGGTCTCCCCAGGCAACCAGTAAGACTGTTCCAGGGGAAGTGGGTGGTAAGCATGGCAAGGAAATAGGGGGGAGGATTTTTGGTGTCAGGACTGAAGTTTGGCGGCCCAAACAAGGGAAGCCCCTGCCTGTCAGCAAACCAAATTGGGGAAACATCAGGTGTTTTCGTTGCCAAGAACTGGGACATGTTGCAGCAAACTGTCCATTAACAGATGAACCAATGCAGTGTGATCTATCTTTTAGAAGGCAGTCTATGTTTGCTGCTGTTTCATGCGCTGCAGTGCCAAATGTGGGAAAACACATGTGTCAAGTGACTGTTAATAATAAGCCTATTACGGCCTTGCTGGACTCGGGAAGTCTAGTTACTTTGGTTACAGCTGAGATGGTTGAAACTGTGAATTTTCTTGCAAAAAAAGTTGCTGTAATCTGTGTACATGGGGATACCCGCGAGTATCCAATAGCCACTGTTCAGTTTAAAACTGGCTTAGGTACGGTGACCCATTCGGTCGGACTGGTGCCCCACTTGGTGCACGAGGCTATCATTGGTAGGGACTTCCCTAAGTTTTGGGAACTGTGGGATTGTCCCGACCCAGTCGCAGTAAATAACTCAGTCGCAGAGCCAGAACTCATGGCCATTACTGACCTTGTGAGTTCAGGGGACTCCTCTCAGGGCTCTCCGGGTGATCCTTTCTCAGTTATGGCAGGAGAGCTGGGGGAGCCTGAAGAAGTCCCCACAACCAGTAGAGCTTGACAGCCGTCTGCTGAATCTGAGCCTACGTTAGAGTTTACCGATCTTAATGTGCACAAGGAAAATTTTGGTACGGAGCAGAGAAAAGACCCTACCCTTGCCAGGGCCTGGGAAAATGTAATGGTGATTAATGAGGTACCTGTCGAACCAGGGGACAGGCCCTGTTTTCCATATTTCTGCAGCAATGAGGATTTACTGTATCGTGTATGTAAAACTAATGATGAAGTGGTTGAACAGTTGGTAGTCCCTAAGCTATACAGACGGGTGGTGTTGGAACTTGCCCATGGGCACTTGCTAGGAGGCCATTTAGGGCTTGAGAAAACCACTGAATGGGTGTTGCGCAGGTTTTACTGGCCTGGGATATGGAAAAATATCGAGAATTATTGTCAATCCTGTCCTATGTGTCAGATGTCAGCCCCCCAACCCCACTTCCGAAGTCCGTTAGTGCCCTTGCCCATTATTGAAGTGCCCTTTGAGAGGATTGCCATGGACCTTGTGGGTCCACTCCCCAAATCTGCCCGCGGTCATCAACATATCCTCGTGATCATGGATTACGCTACCCGTTACCCAGAGGCCGTTCCCTTACGCACTGCGTCTGCTAAAAACATTGCCAAAGAGCTGTTTATGGTGTTCAGTTGGGTTGGCGTCCCGAAAGAAGTCCTTACAGACCAGGGTACCCCATTCATGTCACGAATAACTAGGGAGCTGTGCAAGTTATTTAAGGTGACGCAGTTGCGTACCTCAGTGTACCATCCTCAAACGGATGGCTTGGTGGAACGCTTCAATAAGACATTAAAGAGTATGTTAAAAAAGGTTGTTGACAAGGATGGGAAAAACTGGGACTTCCTGATACCGTACTTGATGTTCGCCATCAGGGAAGTTCCCCAGTCCTCTACGGGGTACTCTCCATTTGAGCTGCTTTATGGGAGACACCCTCTGGGACTCTTAGACATAGCCAAGGAAACTTGGGAGGGGGAGCAGACACCTCACAAAAGTGTTATTGAGCATATCGCTCAAATGCAGGATAGGATTGCAGCAATCATGCCGGTAGTAAAAGAACATTTACTGCAGGCCCAAGCAGCCCAACAGAGGATATACAACAGGGGGGCCCAACTTCGTGTTTTCTCACCTGGTGACAGGGTCCTCGTGTTAGTTCCCACTGTTGAGAGCAAATTCCTGGCTAAGTGGCAGGGCCCCTTTAAAATAATTGAAAGAGTTGGGGAGGTCAATTACAAGGTGTATCAACCAGGTAAAAGGAAGCCCAAACAGATTTACCACATAAACCTGTTAAAACCCTGGAAGGATAGACTGGCATTAACTGCCAGGTCTCTCCTGGTAACCCTTAAGGGTACTGAATCCCCTCTGATCCCTGAGGTCACGATTCCAGACACCCTGTCATGTTCCCAGAAACAGGAAGCTAGAGAGTTCCTGATAAGGACTAAAGAGAAATTTGCCGGGCACGACTTCAGCAGTTCAGCATGATATTGTTACTGAACCTGGGGTCCGTGTCAAGCTCAAACCATACCGAATTCCCGAAGCTAGAAGAAAGGACATCAGTGAGGAAGTTAAAAGGATGTTGGAGCTAGATGTTATTGAGGAATCCAATAGTGACTGGTCTAGCCCCATTGTATTGGTCCAAAAACCGGATGGCACTTGGAGGTTTTGTAACGACTTCAGAAAGCTTAATGCAGTAACAAAGTTTGACACATACCCAATGCCCAGGGTAGACGAGCTAATAGACAGACTTGGCAAGGCCCGTTATCTGACCACTTTGGACTTGACCAAAGGATATTGGCAAATACCCCTGACTGGTAGTGCCAAAGAAAAGACTGCGTTTGTGACCCCGGAGGGGTCGTTTCAGTATAAGAAAATGCCTTTTGGGTTGCAAAATGCCCCTGAAACATTTCAGAGGGCTATGGACAGGACCCTAAGACCTCAACGACAGTATGCTGCAGCCTATCTGGACGACATAGTGGTGCATAGCACTGACTGGGAGTCTCACTTGCCCCGTGTCCAGGCTGTCCTGGATTCCCTCTTCAAAGAAGGGTTTACGGCAAATCCAAAAAAATGTGCCATTGGGCTAGAGGAAGCCAGGTATTTGGGCTACACTATTGGCCGGGGTGTCATAAAGCCCCAGGTGAATAAAATAGAAGCCATCCAGGAGTGGCCACGTCCTGCAAACAAGAAGCAGGTCAGGGCCTTTCTTGGCATTGCGGGGTACTATAGAAGATTTATCCCAAATTTCGCAACTATAGCTGCCCCACTGACAGACCTTACGAAAGGGAAAGCCTCCGTAATGGTGAAATGGTCTCCAGTAGCAGAAGAGTCTTTTCAAGTCCTGAAGAAGGCTTTTTGTGCACAGCCAATCCTATACTCCCCCGATTTCTCCAAAAACTTTTTGGTCCAGACAGATGCGTCTGATGTTGGTATCGGGGCAGTACTTTCACAGGTACACAATGGGGAAGAACACCCTGTGGTGTACTTAAGCAGAAAGCTCAATGACCATGAAAAGAAGTACGCAGTCATTGAAAAGGAGTGTCTGGCCATAAAGTGGGCCGTGGACGCGCTCAGGTACTATTTGTTGGGGCGCCAGTTTGAGTTGATAACTGACCATGCTCCCCTGAAATGGATGGCCCAAAAGAAGGAGACTAATAGGCGGGTGAACCAGTGGTTTTTGGCCCTACAAGATTACGCCTTTACGGTAAAACACAGGCCAGGTGTGGAGATGGGAAATGTAGATGCCCTGTCCCATGTTCACTCCTGTTGGGCTACAGGTGTTCCAACCCTGGGGTTGAAACAAGGGGGGGGGATGTGTGGCAGAGCGTCCCAGAGAGAGCTTGGGAAAGTCCTGTTCGGGGTTTATACATCTCCCAGGCTCCTCTCATATACATTCAGGGATCTCTGAGCCTGGATCCACTTCAGGTGTTGGTTCTCTCCACCAGCTTAATTAAAAGCTCACCTGAGCAGACAGCCTTTGCTCAGCCTGGGAAACACAGACAACATTGGTCTGTGAGAGCAAGAAGGTTGGTAAAACTTGTTACTCTGTGAATGTGGAAGCTGACAAGCGTTAGGCTTGTTCAGCCTAGTAGTGAGGGCCTGTAAATACTGTATAGTTAGAGCCGAGACACGGCTAGGCTTTTGTTTAGCTATTTTTTCTTCTGTTTGTTTTCAGCCCACTGTACAGCACCTGTCATTAGACTTTGTATATAGCACCAATAAACAACACTGTGTTTTTACTGATCCAATGGACTTGGTATCTGTGCCTGCTCATCCCAGGGAGCTTTTGTACCCGCTACCTGCCCCCCAGGTTACAATATATATATATATATATATATATATATATATATATATATATATATAGTCCCCTCTAGTACTCAGGAATGAGGATACTGGCGAAAAATATCACCATCCTGTAGTGTATAGGATACTTGAAAAAATTGCCGCTCAACCCTATCCAGTCTATGTGGTTAACATGTATAAGCTGGCCTCAGCCTTGCACCACTTCACACGCCATGTCCTTTGACATGTTTCGCCCCACCTACCGGGGCTTGGTCATAAGTCTGAGGCCAGCTTATGGTCATAGATGACCAAGCCCCGGTAGATGTGGCCAAACATGTCAGAGGACATGGCGTGTGAAGTGGTGCAAGGCTGAGGCCAGCTTATAGTCATAGATGAAAAAGCCACGGTAGGTGGGGCGAAACATGTCATGTGGAGTGGTGCAAGGCTGAGGCCAGCTTATACATGTTAACCACATAGACTGGATAGGGTTGAGCGGCGATTTTTTTCAAGTCTGCTGTACAATAAGCAGCCCCATTGACAGTCTGTGACATGGGCAGCTATGAGCTGAACGGGACAGAAGAGAGCAAGGAATGGGAGCATTTGCACTAAAGTGGCAACTCTGCAGAGGCTAGCTCAGCCTGTAGATTGTTGCCACTCTAATCCTGGAGTTGTAAGTAATTGGAAGGATCAACAGGTATTGTCTCGATTAATGATATTTTTGGAAAATTGAAGGAGGTTCTTATTATTATAATTTTTTTTTTTTTTTTTAAGTTTAATATAACATTATATGTTTAATCTCTGAACGTAATTTAAACATAATTTTCCAAAGGTGAGAAGAAAGTTTTGATTTCCAGGCATTCTGCATTGCAGAGTTTGTACCTGAACCACTATAATATTTCTGTAGCCAGATTTCAGTCTAAATAAAAGAATTGCCCTTTTGAGAAGCTGCGTACGTGCGTTCTCACGTAGGCCGGATTTCAGCATACTTGTGATGAATTAGAAGGAAAGCTTGGCTCTGCCCGGAGGCACAGAGCTCCCTTGACAGATCAGCCAGGAGGGCACAGTGACGGCATCACACTCAGGTCTTATCTAGGCCGTCACGACTCGCCTTCCCTTTACCGAAATCCCACCAATTCCCATGTCCATCCATCTTGGAAAAGGGAGCAGAGGTCATAGACTCCAGCCTCTGTTCAATTTATGAGATTAAGATGTTTAATAAATTGCTCCCTTAGATATGTCAGCAGTCTGCAGAGCTGGCCAAGAAACACAAAAAAAAAAAAACATTCTGGCTGGAATTCTGCAGATGTCTCGGTGTTGTTCTTTATCTGACAGTAGCTGAGGTGGCTGCAATGTCACGGTCAGCGTTCCTGTCTCCTCCTGTGCAAAGAATACACCTTTGGCTATATACGTTCCTATTATTACCTTTCACCATCATGTAGAAAAAACAAAAAAGGAGAGAAAGAAAACTACTTGGCAGAGAAGGAATGTACAGGCAAAAAACAGATCTGCATAAAAAGACATTGGACACAAGTTAAACAGTGAGCCAGGGCACAGGAAAGACAAGAACTGCACAAAAAAAGGTGGCAGGAGAGACGAAGACTACACAGAGAACCAGGTGGCAGGAGAGATGAGGACTACACAGAGAACCAGGTGGCAGGAGAGATGAGGACTACACAGAGAGCAAGGTGGCAGGAGAGATGAGGACTACACAGAGAGCCAGGTGGCAGGAGAGATGAGGACTACACAGAGAGCCAGGTGGCAGGAGAGATGAGGACTACACAGAGAACCAGGTGACAGGAGAGATGAGGACTACACAGAGAGCCAGGTGACAGGAGAGATGAGGACTACACAGAGAGCCAGGTGACAGGAGAGATGAGGACTACACAGAGAGCCAGGTGGCAGGAGAGATGAGGACTACACAGAGAACCAGGTGGCAGGAGAGATGAGGACTTCACAGAGAACCAGGTGACAGGAGAGATGAGGACTACACAGAGAACCAGGTGGCAGGAGAGATGAGGACTACACAGAGAACCAGGTGGCAGGAGACCAGGTGGCAGGAGAGACGAGGACTACACAGAGAACCAGGGGGCAGGAGAGACGAGGACTACACAGAGAACCAGGTGGCAGGAGAGATGAGGACTACACAGAGAACCAGGTGGCAGGAGAGATGAGGACTACACAGAGAACCAGGTGGCAGGAGAGATGAGGACTACACAGAGAACCAGGTGGCAGGAGACCAGATGGCAGGAGAGATGAGGGCTACACAGAGAACCAGGTGGCAGGAGAGACGAGGACTGCACACAAAAAATAGCATGCAGGAGGGACAAGGACTGCACAGAGAACCAGGGGGCAGGATAGACAAGGACTGGACAGAGAACCAGGGGGAAGGAGAGACAAGGACTGCACAGAGAACCAGGGGGAAGGAGAGACAAGGACTGCACAGAGAATGCGGGGAAATAGAGAAAAGGGCTGGGCAGAGAACCAACAGGTAGAAAAGAGGATGGCTGTAACAAAGAACCAGGGAAAGGAGAGAACAAGGGCTTCACAGAGGACCTAGGAAAGGGCTGAAAAGAGGAGGGTTGCTCAGAGAAACCGGAAAGACAAGGGCTGCATGGAGATCCAGGGGAATGAAAGACAAGGACTGTGCACAGAACCTGGGCTGTACAAACTAGATGGAAGAAAAGAGAAGGTCTGGCTAGAGAACTAGGAGGCAGAAAATACAAGGGCTGTGCAGAGAACCAGTAGGCACGAGAGACAAGGGCTGAGTAGAGAACCAGATAGAAGAAAAGACGAGGGTTGGGTAGAGAACTAAGGGGCAGGAGAGACAAGTGCCGAATAGAGAACCAAGGGGCAGAAGGGACAAGGGCTGAGTAGAGAACCAGAGTCAGAGGAGACAAGGGCTGATTAGAGAACCAGGGGCAGAAGAGATGAGGGCTGGGTAGAGAACCAGAGGCAGAAGAGATGAAGGCTGAATAGATATCCGGGGACAGAAGTGACAAGGGCTAGGTAGAGAACCAGGGGCAGAAAAGACAAGGGCCATTCAGAGAACCAAAAGGCAGAAGAGACAAGAGCTGGGTAGAGAACCAGATGGAAAAAAAGACGAGGATTGGGTAGAGAACTAGGGGGCAGAAAAGACAAGGGTTGGGTAGAGAACCAGGGGCAGAAGAGACGAGGGCTGAGTAGAGAACCAGGTAGAAGAAAAGACGAGGGCTGGGTAGAGAACTAAGGGGCAGGAGAGACAAGTGCAGAATAGAGAACCAAGGGGCAGAAGAGACAAGGGCTGAGTAGAGAACCATGTAGAAGAAAAGACGAGGGCTGGGTAGAGAACTAAGGGGCAGGAGAGACAAGTGCAGAATAGAGAACCAAGGGGCAGAAGAGACAAGGGCTGAGTAGAGAACCAGAGTCAGAGGAGACAAGGGCTGATTAGAGAACCAGGGGCAGAAGAGATGAGGGCTGGGTAGAGAACCAGAGGCAGAAGAGCTAAGGCTGGGTAGAGAACCAGAGGCAGAAGAGATGAAGGCTGAATAGATATCCAGGGCCAGAAGTGACAAGGGCTATGTAGAGAACCAGGGGCAGAAAAGACAAGGGCTGTGCAGAGAACCAGAAGGCAGAAGAGACAAGGGCTGGGTAGAGAACCAGATGGAAAAAAAGACAAGGATTGGGAAGAGAACTAGGGGGCAGAAAAGACAAGGGTTGGGTAGAGAACCTGGGGCAGAAGAGACGAGGACTGGGTAGAGAACCAGGGGCAGAAAAGACAAGGGTTGAGTAGAGAACCAGGGGCAGAAAAGACAAGGGCTGAGTAGAGACCCAGGGGCAGAAGAGACACGGGCTGCATAGAGAACCAGAGGCAGAAGAGACAAAGTCTGAGTGAAGAACCAGTGGCAGAAAAGACAAGGGCTGAGTGAAGAACCAGGGGCAGAAGAGACACGGGCGGCATAGAGAACCAGAGGCAGAAGAGACCAAGGCTGAGTGAAGAACCAGTGGCAGAAAAGACAAGGGCTGAGTAGAAAACCAGGGGCAGAAGAGACAAGGGCTGAGTGTAGAACCAGAGGCAGAAGAGACAAGGGATGAGTGAAGAACCAGAGGCAGAAAAGACAAGGGCTGAGTAGAGACCCAGGGGCAGAAGAGACACGGCTGCATAGAGAACCAGGGGCAGAAGAGACAAGGGCTGAGTAGAAAACCAGGGGCAGAAGAGACCAGGGCTGAGTGAAGAACCAGAGGCAGAAAAGACAAGGGCCGAGTAGAAAACCAGGGGCAGAAGAGACCAGGGCTGAGTAGAGACCCAGGGGCAGAAGAGACAAGGGCTGAGTGAAGAACCAGGGGCAGAAAAGACAAGGGCCGAGTAGAAAACCAGGGGCAGAAGAGACCAGGGCTGAGTGAAGAACCAGGGGCAGAAGAGACCAGGGCTGAGTGAAGAACCAGGGGCAGAAGAGACGAGGGCTGAGTAGAGACCCAGGGGCAGAAGAGACCAGGGCTGAGTGAAGAACCAGGGGCAGAAGAGACCAGGGCTGAGTGAAGAACCAGGGGCAGAAGAGACCAGGGCTGAGTGAAGAACCAGGGGCAGAAGAGACACGGGCTGCATAGAAAACCAGGGGCAGAAGAGACAAGGGCTGAATGAAGATCCAGAGGCAGAAGAGACAAGGGCTGAGTGAAGAACCAGGGGCAGAAAAGACAGGGGCCGAGTAGAAAACCAGGGGCAGAAGAGACCAGGGCTGAGTGAAGAACCAGGGGCAGAAGAGACGAGGCCTGTGCAAAGAACCAGGGAGCAGAAGTCGAGGACTGTGCAATCAAAATCAGAACGGAAAAGGACTGTGTGGTAATTGGAAGGGCAACTGTCAGACTTTGGTTGATCTTTAAAATTCAAACTGAGAATAGGAAAGCAAAGCTAGGACACAAATATATATTTTTCAAGTTACACTGAATAACTGAATGTTTTGATTCTTGCATAAGCGCAGATGTAAGTGATTTTCAGTCATAAAACATAAAATATTGACACCACTTACCACTTTCTCTTTGTAAACAATATATTTCAGCCATTTGAAGTCTTGCCACTTGAATCCGGTCAGCACGAAAAGGGAATCTTTCTCATATTGTTCAAGTTTCTGAATGGCTCCTTCGGGATATGTAATTCTTAGTGTTGTTTTACTGCCCACGTCCTTCACGAAGCCTCTCACCGGTGCCGAGTTCAGCCTGGAACATGAGAGGTTACACATGCAGACCAGCTGACATCTCCGCTCCGGAGTTTATTATTCTAGGCCAATGAAAGCCTCTTACCTGACAACCACTTCGTACTCATCGATTTTTGATCCTAATGACTTGTTGGCGAGCACCCCTCCGTTCCCGACGATGATACATCGCCGACAGCTCAAACTGTGGAGGAAATGAATATCAATCAAGAAATAAGACATATGTTTATATGCTAGAATTTCAGTCTTTGTCTACAAAGAATAAAGTTTCCAGAAAAGCAGGATAATAAAGACCGATAAAACTCTGTTCTGAATGAAGGATTTCTGAGTCTTTCCGCAATCTACATCTGTTTTTTTTTACCTCAGCTTTCCAAGTTTTACATTTTTACGGTACCAGTTCTATAGTATTATTCTAGTATTACCTATACCTACTCCTAGGCTTTAGATTAATAAAGTGCCCATAAGCGTGCAGTCAAACTTCCAGCGCTCAAAGATTTTCTTTTCTTCTTTTCCACACAAGATTAATGCACACTTGGATCGGTAAAGCATGAATGTTTATAGATACACTATATTACCAAAAGTATTGGGACGCCGGCCTTTACCCACACATGAACTTTAATGGCCTCCCAATCTTAGTCCGTAGGGTTCAACATTGAGTTGGCCCACCCTTTGCAGTTATAACAGCTTCAACTCTTCTGGGAAGGCCGTCCACAAGGTTTAGGAGGGTGTCTATGGGAATGTTTGACCATTCTTCCAGAAGCGCATTTGTGAGGTCAGGCACTGATGTTGGACGAGAAGGCTTGGCTCGCAGTCTCTGCTCTAATTCATCCCAAAGTTGTTCTATCGGTTTGAGGTCAGGACAGGCCAGTTTCATGCTCCCAACTTTTTGAGAACAGTTTGGGGATGGCCCCTTCCTGGTCCAACATGACTGCCCACCAGTGCACAAAGCAAGGTCCATAAAGACACGGATGATCGAGTTTGGGGTGGAGGAACTTGACTGGCCTGCACAGAGTCATGGTGTGGGGTTATTTTTCATGGGTTGGGCTTGGCCCCTTAGTTCCAGTGAAGGGAACTCTTAAGGCGTCAGCATACCAAGACATGGTACAGTTTGGTGATGGCCCCTTCCTGTTTCAACATGACTGCGCACCAGTGCACAAAGCAAGGTCCATAAACACCCCAGACGATGCAATTTGTTTTGAAACGCGTCGGGAGACTCCACTGCTGCCACTATTTGATTTGACAAGCGCTTGTTTAACTACTCTGATGCAAGTGTACCTACCTACATTAAATTTAGTTTTAAGACTGTATTATGCTATGTGCCCTTTTCTTTTCCTCCATACCGCTTTTTGTTCCTTGTCCTGGTTCACCATCATTGGGCTACCGATTTCCGAGCTTCCATCTACCTTCCTACCTCATTGGATGTGAGTGATGTTCTGGTGGATTCATCTGTAGAGGATTGATTCATCAGGGTGATATACACCCAAAGCTTGATGTGACCTTCCAGACGTATGTCTGTTTGGGTCCACAGACTCTGGTAAGCCTCCTCTGTATTGGTGGTGGTCATCTTCACTTTTCTCAAGATATTGGGATTATCACACATTTGTCAAAATTTGTTTTGATTCTATTCATCAGAGACTTTTTATTATCAGAACTTCATATGGACTTTTCTTATTTGATTTTCTGTCTCAACACTTTATATCACTGGGTGTTGTATTTACCATTATTAGCGCTACATTTTTTGTTTTTTCGGTATGCACCTTTGTCCATTGGTTTTGTAGCTGCTCACATTCACAAGCAGTGCGGAATTTTTTTGTATATTGTTTTTTCTACAAAGCAAGGTCCAGAAAGAAATGGATGAGCAAGGTGGGGGTGGAGGAACTTGATTGTCCTGACCTCAACCCGATAGAACACCTTTGGGATGAATTAGAGCGGAGACTGCGAGCCAGGCCTTCTCGCCCATATCAGTGCCTGACCTCACAAATGCTCTTCTGGAAGAATGGTCAAACATTCCCATAGACACTCTCCTAAACCTTGTGGGACAGCCTTCCCAGAAGAGTTGAAGCTGTTATAGCTGCAAAGGGTGGGCCAACTCAATATTGAACCCTACAGACTAAGACTGGGATGCCATTAAAGTTAATGTGCGTGTAAAGGCAGGCGTCCCAATACTTTTGGTAATACAGTGTATGTAGATGGCTGCAGCCTTGGTTTACCTTTGGTGAAAAAAACAGAGACTGGCTGAACTAATTCAACATGGCAGATCTTCCTTCTGGTAATAACAGACATATTAGCGTTCTAACCTGGCCAATATCGGCCAACTGGGTGACAACCATACAAGAAAAGGTTCCCCTTTACCAATATAAATCCTATATGGTGTATCAATCCTCCTGCTGACTATATGTAGGCACTAAGCATGGGCTCGTCCTCAACTGTCAACACAAACTGAGAAAAATAGGTGACAGCACACTGTAACATTCAACAATTGTAAAACTTTATTATTCCAAGACAAACTTCATAGACATCCCACCTGAGATCATGACTATGGTAGTAACCATGGCTTGTTACCTGCTATACCAATAAAACCACCCCCCTTTGCTCCAATGACCACACCACACATAACTGGGGTAAATTGGTTGTAGCAGCCGTTTTATTAACCAAATATATAAATAACCAATAATTAACATATCAATAACCTTTTAAACATAACATACAGTTATTAACGATAATGGAGCCCAAGGTCCCAATAGGCATAAACCAGAACCGTACCTGCTAGTCACTTGTAAGGCCTCCAGTCGCGAACCACCGACTCGGAGACAACTAGCAGGTACCCGTACCAACTGGGAGCCGTACCTCAGACGGGTCCCTACACCATACCTTTTAAGTGCCCATATGACCTAAAAGGATCTTGCACCCCGCCAGGTGCAAGAATTTTCTCCCAGGGACGCACAAGTCCCCCAAAACCAACAGGAAAATTACCACAACATGTAGGGTGGGTGGGTGGGAAGCTGTTTCTCTCTCTTCCCCTGCAGACTGATGCCGCCCCCCTTCCTCCTACGTCACTTCCTCCTCCAGGGCTCCGCCCACCTCAATACCCACTACACTCCCCTGCTTCCCTCACCTCAAGTACCTAACGCCGCATTAACCCCTGTCATGCCGACCTTCCGTTATGGCTTTGGGGTTGTACTCCGGGCCTCTCTCTATGATTAGGCTTAGTTTTGGGTGAAATGTGGCAGACAACAAGGCCTCTGGTGGGGCTTCTTTGGCATTTGCTCTTGAATAAGAACATTGTACAATTGACGGATCTTACATTGGGCTGCCCACTGTTTTTCTCTGGATGGGCAACAACCATCCTGTGTCAATGGAGACCTTAGCTATTTTGAAAACATAAAAAAAAAAAAAGAAGAGTGATCTACCTTTGAATCTATCTTTGGAGAGCATCTGACAGGAGGTGATGAGGCGATGTATCACCACCTCATCGCCTGATTTAACCCCTTATAACTCCACCTAAACACGGTTGCAGGGCACCTCCAATTCAGTAGAATGGGTCGCGTTCAGCAGGCGTTACTGCCCGCTGCACAGTGCACACAACAGTGGGGATGAATCTTGCTTTGCCTTGATGTAGACACCCCTGGCTGCTGCCTTCGCAGCTTAAGGGGGTAGTGGATGGGGGCTGTAAAACCATGGCGTAGCTGAGTGGTCCCCAACCGCAAGTGTAAACAAGGCTTAGGCTGGTTTCACACTGGGGCGGTGGCGGTATAGCGCCGCTATATTTAGCGGGCACTATACCGTCGGAATTGCGGCGGTATTCGGCCGCTAGCGGTGCAGTTTTAACCCCCGCTAGCGTCCGAAAAAGGGAGCGCATTGCCGGCGGTATTACCGCGGTTTCCCATTGCTTTCTAAACACATCGCTCCAAAGATGCGGCTAGCAGGACTTTTTTTCTCGTCCTGCTAGAGCACCGCTCCAGTGTGAAAGCCCTCGGGCTTTCACACTGGAGAAACAGCAGCCGCTGTTTAGGATCGGTTTGCAGGTGCTATTTTTAGTGCAATAGCGCCTGCAAACCGCCCCAGTGTGAAAGGGGCCTTAAAGAGGAAGTAAACCCTGATGGGTTTACTTCCTCTTTGTTTCCCTGCAAAGGTAAAGCATAATGGGCTACTATGCATCGCACAGTAGCCCATTATGTGTCACTTACCTGTAGGAGAAGCCCGCGATGTCCCGGTCTTCCTCGCTAGTAGCAAGCGTCCATCTTCACCCCTCTTCTTCCAGGGGGCCGCGAACTCCGGCTCTGTGACTGGCCGGAGATGCGTGACGGCGCGTGACGTCACTCCCGCGCATGCGCCGCCACTTACGGCATGACCCCATTCATAAAACGGCACGCTCAGTGTGCCTGCGCCATTGCCTTTCTTTCCAAATATCTCCTAAACCGTGTAGGTTAAGGAGATATTGCGAGCACCTACAGGTAAGCCTTAATCTAGGTTTACCTGTAGGTGAAAGTTCTACCTGAGGGTTTACAACCACTTTAAAACAGCATTTTGTTATTTTAGAAAAACATCTCGCTTGTCTTTTGACATGACCTACAGAATCCGATCCAATGCCAGTGGAAGATTATTCCACATTTATACAGCTCTTACAGTAAAATGCCCCTTTGAAGTCTCTATCTCTCCGTGTGTGTGTCTTCTATGGTTACCCACCCCCGTGCTCTCTGGTCTCCTCCATGCAAACATCAAGCAGTATAGAAATGACTCTTCAGAACCCGTCCCGAAAATGTCAAAACTGGAACAGATATGTACTATACTATATGGCTGAAGGTTTTCAGACATCTGACTAACTTGGTGTTAATTTGGAGTTGGCCTTCCTTTGCGGCTATAACAGTCTCCACTCTTCTGGGAAGACTTTCCACAAGACTTTGGAGCACGTTTGTGGAAATTTGTGCCCTTTCAGCCAAAAGAGCGTTTGTGAGGTCAGGTACTAATGTTGGAGGAGAAGACCTGGCTCACAATCATCAATACCGTTCCATTTTCTAGTGTATGCCAGAGAATGAGCATAAAATATAATACAATATTACCAAAAGTATTGGGACGCCTGCCTTTACACGCACATGAACTTTAATGGCATCCCAGTCTTAGTCCGTAGGGTTCAATATTGAGTTGGCCCACCCTTTGCAGCTTTAACAGCTTCAACTCTTCTGGGAAGGCCGTCCACAAGGTTTAGGAGGGTGTCTATGGGAATGTTTGACCATTCTTCCAGAATCGCATTTGTGAGGTCAGGCACTGATATTGGATGAGAAGGCCTGGCTCGCAGTCTCCGCTCTAATTCATCCCAAAGGTGTTCTATTGGGTTGAGGTCAGGACTCTGTGCAGGCCACTCAAGTTCTTCCACCCCAAACTCGCTCACCCATGTCTTTATGGACCTTGCTTTGTACACTGGTGGGCAGTCATGTTGGAACAGGAAGGGGCCATCCCCAAATTGTTCCCACAAAGTTGGGAGCATGAAATTGTCCAAAATATCTTGGTATGCTGACGCCTTAAGAGCTCCCTTCACTGAAACGAAGGGACCACGCCAAACCCCTGAAAAACCACCCCACGCCATAATCCCCCCTCCACTAAATGATTTGGACCAGTTGTGTGACAATTAATATTCACTACTGTCTTCCTGATTCTCCTCCTGGACAATCAGGAAGCAGTTCCTGGGACCCAATTGGCCAGGGAGTCTTAGGACTTCTTGGCCAATCGGGTCTCAGCACACACTTGCTGTTCGCCCCGGGAGGAGGATCAACGGCCCAGCTCTTCATTCCCCCTGACTCCAAAGGTAATGCCCTGATTGCCGCCATCCCATCCGTCACCCGCAGGGGGGGTGCATCGTTGCATTCATGTCCGTCTCTGGGTGACGGGGGGTTTGTGCGATCGCTGCACATTCCCAGTCATCTTCCATGGGGGGGGGGGGGGGTTGGGTGGCTTTGGTGTTAGTTTGCCACCCCCCCCCAATATATTAAGCATGGCCGCCACTGGTCATCAGCACAAGTGCTGCGAGGCTCTGCATTCAGGGAACACAGAGTGTGCCGGGGAATTGCAGAGCACTCTGCTGCGATCGTGACCACCCTGCATGCGTGGGAGTCAAGCCAGGCCATTCATTCAAACTGCCTGAGCCTGTGAACCCGGAGTGAGGCCAGGCCATTCAAACTGCCTGAGCCTGTGAACCCGGAAGGAAAATGCTGAAAGGTATGTTTGTCATAATGTGCTAGTACATACTAGCATATTATGGAATAGACCTACCTACAGGGGGCTGAGATTTTTTTTTATTTTTTTTGCCAGTTAACTACTGCTTTATTCTTTCCAGCATGATCCAAAAAGTATTTTTGAAGAATTTGCCTGAAAGTCGGCTTTACCTCTCCTTTGAAGGGTGCATGCATGCAATTGTGCAGTCCTGTTCTTGGAAATAAAGGTCCCCCCCCCCCCCGGCCCCATACACTTTATCTGTATGTACATACCCCCAGCCTGTAAACTGAATGTTTGCAAAAACACACATAGGTTGTACCTGTCGAGCGCCGGCGTCAGGCGATATTCCTTTGTAGCTGACAAGATGGCCTTGATTAAGTTATCTGCACAATAGAAAGAATGTAATGTAATGTTAGCAAAAGGCAACAGTCAGGAATAAAGATTTACAGAGTGAAAGATGTAGATCAGCAGATCTGTCTTCAGGTCTATAGATGGTCAGCTCCTGGGGGCACAAGCAGACTGTTCTCACCTCTTCCCAGCACTTAGCTCCGGGTATTTAGACAACCCCGCAGAGAAGTACTCTGACACTCGGACAAATACAAGGAGCCTGTACAGGGATACGCCATGACATGTGGAATTAAATCAGGAATCCACTTTATTATCTCCTCTTTATTTAGGAGAAGCTGAAGGATTAAAGTTTTCGGATAATGGGATCATAGAGAAAGCCGTCCACTTTACTAGGAACTGCATTACCCAAACAACTTATCCACAGCCTCGAGAAATGAAGAGTGACATTAATTGGCATCCCTGTCTATCACAAAGAGAATAAAAGATACAAACGATGCTTCACATGACATCTTCTACTGAGGGGTATGAGCATACAGCCTGTGGAACATTAAGGCTGAACTCCAGTCTTGCACACTGCAGAAACAGGAAGAGATAGCCCGGGCGCCACACACCTCATCCGGTCTGAGTGGTTAGCAGGTAAAAGCAGCCTCAGCTCGATTCATCTAGACCATGACTCCAACATGTTTCGCCCCTGGGGCTTAATCATGATCTCCAAGATTAAGCCCCCGGGGCAGGGCGAAACATGTCAGAGTTATGGTCTGGCTGAATCAAACTGAGGCTTCTTTTACCTGCTAACCACTCGGGCCGGATGAGGTATGCGGCAGCCGCGCTATCTCTTCATATTTCTGCAGTATGCTTTGGGCCTGGACGTAACTTTCCTCAGCCTGGGCCCTCACTAGTCAGTGGCATCCAATTTATCAGACCTTGGAAGCCTGAGCAGAGGGCCTTTTAAGCATTTATCATGGGTTTCAGTCTTGTACAGTTGTACTGGCTTCTCTCCTCGTCTTGCTTACTACGCCACTTGTTAAGTCTAACTCCGGCCTTCCCTTCAGTCTTGCACAGTTGTACAGGATCCCCTCCTGGACTGAAATGTCTTCCTCTGATTTCACTGCACACTGCGAGCTTCTCACAATGTGCATTAGAAACTGCGGCAAGTCAGATGCTGGAGGAAGTGCAGCTTCACTTTGTACTCTAGGTGCTTTTTGTAGGAATGGCTGGCTGTACAGGGTTTCTGCTGTTATGATGGGGGCTCTGGAGGTTTGTCTTGTAGGAACAGAAACTGGGGCCCTCACTGGGTAAGGTGGGGCACAGGAGTATTTCCCCGGGAAGACTAGAGGGGCCCAATACCTCCTGATTTGAACGGGTCTATCTTGTCTGGCAATGAGCTAGGAAGGCAGTGAATACATGGTGTCAGTGCCCCTTGGGAGTTGGTCGCCCCAGGCAGTTCTGCTGTCAGAAACCACGGGGCCCCAGTTAACCTGACAGTCAGCCCCTCCAATAAACACACTATTTTACTATGCTTCAGTTATGAATGAACATAGAGTGATTGGTACTGATCACTTATTGTGTTCATTCAGGAAAAGAAGGGGCTGGTAAATATGCAGTGGCGTTAAAAAGAGGGGGCTGACCGGGGCTATAGCTCCCAAAAAGCCCCGGGTCTCGTATTTCTCATTCAGGATTATTAGCCCCGAGGCCTGGGGTTGGCCTGGAACTCAGGGCTATACAGGGCTGGACTGCCCTGGGGCCACTTTGCAAGGCTGATACTGGGGATGCAGGGGCTGCCTCTGAAGGGAAGGGGGGGGCGAGTGCTGCCAGATTACACAGAGCGGGGGTCTCCCGCTTACCCAGCACCACTAAGTCCCGCCTCCTGGACCGTCTCCTATGATGGACATCACACTGGTCCAATGCCGGGAGGTCCATCATAGGAGCCGCTCCATAGAATGGAAGATCCTGCTTCTCTGAACCATGGGAGCAGGATCTTCCATTCTATGGATAGTGTAGGACCCACTGACAATGGGGTACTTTGTCGCAGTAAGTGGGCTTAAGCACCATATAGCCATATGGTGTGACCAAATCCCCATATTTTTGGAAAATGTTCAGGTGTTTCAAATAGCCTTGCAGGAGTTAAATGTCATTTTTTGCATGTGTGCGCGCTGTAATATTTTGTTCTGTTTTATGGTCTTATGGCTGCACCACCTTTAATGCATCTTTTAGGGTGTGCCCCCCAAATCTTTGTGTGACTGTGAGCGTCGGGTAAGCGGGAGTTCCCTGCTCTGTGTAAACCGGCGGCTCTCCTCTCCCAATGGCTGAAATGGCAAGGCTGCGCTGATGGGCACTGGCAAGGCTGCATTAGATGGGCACTGATGGGCACTGGTGAGGCTGCATTAATGGGCATTGATGGGCACTGATGAGGCTGCACTGGTGGGCACTGGTCAGGCTGCATTGATGGGAACTGGTGAGGCTGCATTAATGGTCACTGATCAGGCTGCATTGATGGGCACTGATGAGGCTGCACTGGTGGGCACTGGTCAGGCTGAATTGATGGGAACTGGTGAGGCTGCATTAATGGTCACTGATCAGGCTGCATTGATGGGCACTGGTGAGGCTGAGCTGATGGGCACTGGTGAAGCTGCATTGATGGGCATTACCTTCGGGCTGAAGCCCCTGGTCTTTTTCCCACCTAGCGACACCCCTGCCTGCCTGTTTTCTCGCCGATCAGCGGGTGCCAGGGGACATTCAACGATTGGCGACCCTACTGTGCTGTGATTAAACACAGCACAAGTCAATCAGCAGATGCTGAAAATGGAAATGAATGAATGTAAAAAAAAAATGAGTCACACAAAAATGACTGTCAAATCAATGAAATGAATAAATGAAGAGCTCAGGATATACACCCAATTTATTAATGAATACTTTCCCCTCACTGAAGTGACTCCGCCGCCTGGGCAGAAGCAGACGGTGAGTACAGTGCCAGCGCTGCGAGGTTACACGCTCCTCCAGAATTACACTCCTATAACTCAAACACAAATTGTCTATTTGGCAGCACTGCAGGAACACTGACATTAATGAACATTCCTCTGCCTACTGCAATGGCATTCCAAGCCGGATATTTGTACTGGACCCAAACAGCCCTCAGGAGTTCCTCTCCGACCAGTCTGCCAATGTGTGTGTGTGGAAGCCATGCGGGAATACAACCGGGAAATGACTGAGGGCCCCTCCTCCATGGAGTATGATAAGTGGACCAGAGGAGCTTACACTCTAATGTCCCTCCACAGTAACACACTATTATTATTATACATTTATATAGCTCTGACATATACCACAATGCTGTATGTAGAACACTGAGCCAGTCACATCAGTCTCTGCACCAGAGGAGCTTACACTCTAATGCCCCCCCCCCCCCACAGTCACACACTATTATTATTATACATTTATATAGCTCTGACATATACCGCAGTGCTGTACGTAGAGCACTGATCCAGTCACATAAGTCTCTGTACCAGAGGAGCTTACACTCTAATGTCCCCCCACAGTCACACACTGTTAATATTATGCATTTACAGTGGGGAAAAATATGTTTTTTATCCCCTACCAACCAACAATAATTCTGGCTTCCACAGACTGGCTAAAAGAAGGGTCTCATGTGGTACACAGATTAGTCCTGTCAATGTAAGAAGGTTCTCCTAACGACAACTCGTTATGTTTATAAAAGACACCTGTCCACAGAATCTCTTTCCTCCAATCACAGCTCACCATCATGGGGGAGACCAAAGAGCTGTCAGAGGACGTCGGGGAGAAGATTGGAGACCTGCACAAGGCTGGAATGGGCTACAAGACCATCAGTAAGAAGATTGGTGAGAAGGAGACAAGTGTTGGAGCGATTATTCGCAAATGGAAGAAATACAAAATACTGTATATACTCGAGTATAAGCCGAGTTTTTCAGCACATGTTTTTGTGCTGAAAATGCCCCCCTCGGCTTATACTCGAGTCACCTTTTTGCGGCTCATCTCCAGGATTTCAGGGACTCAGTACCGGCCGGCCGTAGGTCCCCTGGACCACAACCTTGGCACATATGTAGCCCCACTCTTCCTCTACAAGTGTGCAAAGTTTGTTGTCCGGGGGTCCTACGGCCGGGGAGCAACGATTTTTCAAAGCCAGGCACCCCTTCCATAGACTCCTATGTTAAACAGCAATTTCTCCGGTGAATTTGGGGACCCGGTACCGGCCGGTTATAAGTCTCCTGGACCCGGAACTTGGCACACATGTAGCCCCATTTCTGCTCTACAAATGTGCAAAGTTTGTTGTCCAGGGGGACCTACGGCCGGGGAGCACCGATTTTTCAAAGCCGGGCACCCCTTCCATAGACTCCCATGTTAAACAGTAATTTCTCTGGTGAATTTGGGGACCCGGTACCAGCCGGTTGTAGGTCCCCTGGACCCGGAACTTGGCACACATGTAGCCCAATTTCTCCTCTACAAATGTGCAAAGTTTGTTGTCTGGGGGACCTATGGCCGGGGAGCACAGATTTTTCAAAGCCGGGCACCCCTTCCATAGACTCCCATGTTAAACGTCCGTCTAGTCATGGACACAGTGAGGCATGGACACAGTGAGGCACAGTGAGACATGGGCACAGTGAGGCATGGGCACAGTGAGGCATGCACATGGACACAGTGAGGCACAGTGAGGCATGCAGATGGACACCCTAGGCTTATACTCGAGTCAATACATTTTCACAGTTTTTTTGTGGTTAAATTAGGTGCCTCGGCTTATATTCGGGTCGGCTTATACTCGAGTATATACGGTAACCATCAATCGCCCTCGGTCTGGAGCTCCACGCAAGGTTTCGCCTCATGGGGTGAGGATGGTCGTGAGAAAAGGTCCCCCCTTCTCAAGAAGGCACGTGTACATGTGAGCGCCATTGTCTAGTGATGTCTATACAAGAAGCAGTGTTTTTTGGAGCAAGCCTATCTCTATTTGTGGAAATATTCGGTGGTGAGCGCATGGGGTTTTGATGCCAGGACCATATCCAGCACTACGTCTTGGCTTTGGACTGGAAGGCGTCTCTGTAGATCCATCAGCAGGCTACCCCAGTTGATATCTGATGAGCCTTGTCTGACCTTTTTGGTCATCCTTGGAGGTGAGAGGCCAATCTATACATTTTTCAATTGATGCTGGATTGATGTTTGGTTTCCTTCTATCAAATTACAGATCTATTAGTCATTTACTTATTTTAAGCGGAGCTCCACCCTAAAGTGGAACTTTCACTCATCGGATTCTTCCCCCCCTCCGGTGCCACAATTGCCACCTTTCGGGGGGGAGGGGGGACAGGATACCTGTCTTTGACAGGTATCCTTTCCCACTTCCGGGAGTCTGGTCGCGGCTGTGACGTCACCGCGGGGCTCCCTCCTCCTCCTCCTCCCCCAGCCCCTGGGCTAATAGGAGAGAGGAGCGGGGCCTCGAGCATGCGCAGTAGGGTTCCCGGCGTGAAGCCGAAAGGCTACGCTGCCAGGTTCCCTTACCCGCAATGGCGGCTGCAGCACCCGACCGCTGATGGAAACATCAGCTGCGGTGCCGACATCGAGGGACTGCAGGACAGGTAAGCGTCCATTTATTAAAAGCCGGCAGCTGCAGTATGTGTAGCTGATGGCTTTTAATATTATTATTTTTCCCGCAACACCACTTTAAGAACTGTTACGTACCCTCAATTTTTCACTTGGACTATTTTTGCAGTTGTTTTTGTTTTTTCTTTCACTTGTTTTGAATAAGCACACCATTACCTCCTTTATTTTTACATTTACAGACCCGTCTGAAGTCTGCCAATGGACATCTAAATGATTCAGAGAAGGATCGGGAGAAAGTTCTGTGGTCAGATGAGACCAAAATTTACCTCTTTGGCATCAACTCGACTCGCCAGATTTGGAGGAAGAAAAATGGTGACTATGACCCTAAGAACTCCATCCCTACAGTCACACGGAGGTGGAAACATGATGATTTGGGGCTGTTTCTCTGATAAAGGTCCAGGCCGACTTTACCGCATTGAGGGGCCAATGGACGGGGGCCACGTATTGTAAGATCTTGGATGAGAACCTCCTTCCTTCAGCCAGAACACTGAAGATGGGTCATGGACGGGTCTTCCAGCATGACAATCACCCAAAACATACCGCCAAGGCAACAAAGGAGTGGCTCAAGAAGAAGCACAATAAAGTCATGGAGTGGCCTAGCCAGTCTCCAGACCTTAATCCTATAGAAATTTATGAAGGGAGCTGAAACTTCGAGTTGCCAAGCGACAGCCAAGAAACCTTCAGGATTTAGAGAAAATCTGTAGAGAGGAGTGGCCCAAAATCCCTCCCGAGATGTGTGGAGACCTGATCACCACCTACAAGAAACGTCTGACCTCTGTGCTTCCCAACAAGGAACCTCCACCAACTACTAAGGGGATCAAATACTTATTTTACTCACTGAACTGCAACTTAATCTATAACATTTATTTTATGTGTTTTTTTTTTTGGTTGATATTCTGTATATAAAATACACCTATGATAAAAATGATAGACCCTTCATTTCTTTGTAAGTGGGCAAAACTTACACCATCTGCAGGGGAGCCAATCATTATTTTCCCCAACTGTATAAACCGCAGTGCTGTACAGAGAACACTGAGCCAGTCACATCAGTCTCTGTACCAGAGGAGCTTACACTCTAATGTCCTGATCACACAGTAGAGTCAGTATGTCAGACACCATTTTTCACCATCTAATCACACTTCACACCTTGTTAAACTTTAAAAGTATAACTAAAGACAAAAACATTTTTATTCGTTTTGGATGGATTGGAGGGGGATGAGACCCCCTGACAGTTTTTATTGCTGTCTGTGTCCAAATTAGGGAGATTCCCCCTATTTGTCGTATTTACCATTATAATTGAGAAGTGAAAGTAAAAGAAAATCCCACATTTTGGGTTGTCCCCAGAAAAGTAATAGAGGGGAAATCTTCCAATAGGGGCACTAGTTCTGGTGACCTGGGGGTCCCCAATGGATTCCCTTATTTTGCAGGGATTTCCTCTCATTCCTGTTTGGCTATGGGACAGGAAGTAAAGGGAAATCTCTGCAATGGGACACAGATGGGGGGAAAAAAAATAGGGACATCAAAGCCCCGCACTTACCCCATCTAGGAAGTGGACGGGCGGGCAGCGTGTCCGGAAAACGGCAGCTTTCTTTATTCCTCCTGTGGATCACGGTGGCTTCCGCTGTGCATATCCCTCCTCCTCTGCCTAGGTATACAATAGGATTGCCTGTCCTTTCAGCCAATTGGGAAATGGGTATCAGACCCGCGCTTCTTGATTGGCGGAGAGGCGATTCAGGGTTAGAAAAGCGGAGATTCATTTGCTTTTCTAACACACCTGGGTGGCCTCCGAGCACAATGCTCTGCGCCACGAGGCCACCCTAATTTAAAGCCTATTGGAGCCTCTGGCTCTAATCAGGTGCTTCAAAAAAACACCCCCTCCGCTGTAATTCATGCGCCCGGCGTCCTGAAAGGGGCCGAACGCATGAATAGGGGGTGGCAGCTGTGATGGAAAGGGGAGGCGGCGCCCTGTGTGCCCTTTATAGACGGGCCGCCCCTGGTAACCCCTCCCCTTACTCTATCCAACATTAAAAAAACAAGTTTTGCCTATAGTTCTACTTTAAATTGGAGAAAATGTTTGTAGGTGAATAAGGTAAGGTGCAGCAAAATGAAAATCAATGAGATGGGCCCCGAAGAACGCAGCCATTCCCTATGGTGGACGGCTATAAAAGGACGACATCTGTACATCGTTTCCTGTTGTGTAGAAAAACACTTGATACAATGTTTCCCCATCCCAGGGCCACATGACTGCTGAGGATGGAGCCTCCTAGAAGGCCGATCATAGAGGCTGGAGGCTCTGTGCTGTATAACATATGTACATCTGCCACCAATCAGTGCGATGGAAATGCGACACGTGCAGATGGTAACACAAGGCAATGCAGATGACACAACCAACTATGAAAATTCCCAAATATTACAAAGACTGGACATAAAATAAAGCTTAATATCCGCAGTACTACCGACAGCTCCATTCATAGAGAAGCAGCCGTCCTCAGAGTATATTTATTCGTCTTCCCGCCATCTGGACGCACAATATCCTGGTAACGTATATACAAGGCTCTGTAAACAGCCACGGCAGAAAATGCAGCAAACATTTACAGCCTTCACTATGGAGATGGAAGGGGGGCACGCGATATAAAGGATTATTTTGTTTCCTTCAAACTCTTTACAAGTGGAGATCCTCTTGGGATCTACATGACCTGGAGTGGCCGAATATTGCGCCACATACAAAATAAAATAAGAAAAAAGGATGGTTTTCTCCTAAATCTGACTTCCAGCCTAATCTTCCGTCTTGCACGGTTGTACAGGCCCCTTTTAGGAAGGGCATGCCAGCAAACATAATGTCTCCGCAAGGCGAATTCCTGTGCACAGGTGCAGGGTGACATATGGTCATGTAGTTTTCCACTTTGCAACAGACCATTTTAAATGAGCTTTGGCACCAGAAAGCGTGTGCGCGTGTGTGTACAGGTGCGTGTGTAAACACGCGAACGTACACGCGCATCTGCCACTAATGTTGGCGCCAAGCGGCCATTTAAACTGGGCCATTGCCCAAGTTCAGTGCGGTCTCGTCTACAGCATTTCCTGGTAAATCTGTGACCTCTTACCCACTTTTGATTCTCATTTATTGACCTGGCTTGCTCTGACCATCCTTGAAATAGTGTTAGGACTAAAGCTGTGTAGGCTGAAACGCGTCAACACACTGCATCAGTAATTTGTACATTGTGGTTTTCTCCATAAATGCAAAATTTTAGGAGCATTAGCGGTCATGCGGATCACTTTAATGAAGTATGTTATACAGCTGAGCAACTGAGGATCGGGCTTCCGTAAGCTTTTTGGATGTGGGATCGAGTGGGTAGTAGCACCAATACTTGGTTTTTCATTCTTGAACTCTGCCTGCACTGACCCCGGCTTGACCTCCACTTCTGCCTGCTCCTTCTGCCGCTGCACCGCTCATCTGCTACCTACTCTGCCTTGTACTCTGACCACGCTCCATTCTATGAAATTGTACCTGATCTGATTATCTGTTACTGACCCAGCTCACGTGACTCGGCCACTCTTCCCTCTACTACCGGCAATCCACTATGAGTACCTACCTCCTGACCAGCCAGTTCCTGCTCACTACTATCCGCTGACCGGCCAGTGCCTGCTTATCACCTGACTGCTGCCCACCAGTATTCGTTTGTTCCGACCTGCTGCTGTCATGGTCTGCTGTCAGCCTACTTCGGCTTGAACACTTCGTTCATCTCCACTGCTGGGGAAGACCATCAGGCACTCATGCCATTCCATGCTCTCGCTCCACCCGTCAATTCTACCAGGGCCCCTGAGCCATAGGTGTAGGGCAGGCTCATCCATCAGGTACATGACAGCTTCTCTCCTGGAATGAAATGGCTTCTTCTGATTTCACTGCACACTGTGAGCTTCTTACAATGTGCATTAGAAGCTACAGCAAGCCATGGAGAGCCCCGCCTCATTTCCTGGCATCATCTTGCCTAGTCTTTCTCAACCAGGGTTCCTTCAGAGGTTACTAGGGGTTCCTGACCACCAATTTAAGGGGCATTCTTCCCACTGATCACCAATGTAAGGGACATTCTTCCCACTGATCACCAATGTAAGGAACATTCTTCCCACTGACCACTAATGTAAGGGACATTCTTCCCACTGATCACCAATGTAAGGGACATTCTTCCCACTGATCACCAATGTAAGGGACATTCTTCCCACTGACCACCAATGTAAGGAACATTCTTCTCACTGATCACCAATGTAAGGAACATTCTTCTCACTGATCACCAATGTAAGGAACATTCTTCTCACTGATCACCAATGTAAGGAACATTCTTCTCACTGATCACCAATGTAAGGGACATTCTTCCCACTGATCACCAATGTAAGGAACATTCTTCTCACTGATCACCAATGTAAGGGACATTCTTCTCACTGATCACCAATGTAAGGAGCATTCTTCTCACTGATCACCAATGTAAGGGACATTCTTCCCACTGGTCACCAATGTAAGTGACATTCTTCCCACTGATCACCAATGTAAGGGACATTCTTCCCACTGACCACCAATGTAAGGGACATTCTTCCCACTGATCACCAACGTAAGGGACATTCTTCCCACTGATCACCAATGTAAGGGACATTCTTCCCACTGATCACCAATGTAAGGAGCATTCTTCCCACTGATCACCAATGTAAGGAACATTCTTCTCACTGATCACCAATGTAAGGAACATTCTTCCCACTGATCACCAATGTAAGGAACATTCTTCCCACTGATCACCAATGTAAGGAGCATTCTTCCCACTGATCACCAATGTAAGGAACATTCTTCTCACTGATCACCAACGTAAGGAACATTCTTCCCACTGATCACCAATGTAAGGAACATTCTTCCCACTGATCACCAATGTAAGGAACATTCTTGCCACTGATCACCAATGTAAGGAACATTCTTCCCACTGATCATCAATGTAAGGAACATTCTTCCCACTGATTTCCAATGTAAGGGACATTCTTCTCACTGATCACCAATGTAAGGGACATTCTTCCCACTGATCACCAATGTAAGAAACATTCTTCTCACTGATCACCAATGTAAGGGACATTCTTCCCACTGATCACCAATGTAAGGAACATTCTTCTCACTGATCACCAATGTAAGGAACATTCTTCCCACTGATCACCAATGTAAGGGACATTCTTCCCACTGATCACCAATGTAAGGAACATTCTTCTCACTGATCACCAATGTAAGGAACATTCTTCCCACTGATCACCAATGTAAGGAACATTCTTCCCACTGATCACCAATGTAAGGAGCATTCTTCCCACTGATCACCAATGTAAGGGACATTCTTCCCACTGACCACCAATGTAAGGAGCATTCTTCCCACTGATCACCAATGTAAGGAACATTCTTGCCACTGATCACCAATGTAAGGAACATTCTTCCCACTGATCATCAATGTAAGGAACATTCTTCCCACTGATTTCCAATGTAAGGGACATTCTTCTCACTGATCACCAATGTAAGGGACATTCTTCCCACTGATCACCAATGTAAGAAACATTCTTCTCACTGATCACCAATGTAAGGGACATTCTTCCCACTGATCACCAATGTAAGGAACATTCTTCTCACTGATCACCAATGTAAGGAACATTCTTCCCACTGATCACCAATGTAAGGGACATTCTTCCCACTGATCACCAATGTAAGGAACATTCTTCTCACTGATCACCAATGTAAGGAACATTCTTCCCACTGATCACCAATGTAAGGAACATTCTTCCCACTGATCACCAATGTAAGGAGCATTCTTCCCACTGATCACCAATGTAAGGGACATTCTTCCCACTGACCACCAATGTAAGGAGCATTCTTCCCACTGATCACCAATGTAAGGGACATTCTTCTCACTGATCACCAATGTAAGGGACATTCTTCCCACTGACCACCAATGTAAGGGACATTCTTCTCACTGACCACCAATGTAAGGAGCATTCTTCTCACTGATCACCAATGTAAGGGACATTCTTCCCACTGATCACCAATGTAAGGGACATTCTTCCCACTGATCACCAATGTAAGGAGCATTCTTCCCACTGATCACCAACGTAAGGGACATTCTTCCCACTGATCACCAATGTAAGGGACATTCTTCCCACTGATCACCAATGTAAGAAACATTCTTCTCACTGATCACCAATGTAAGGGACATTCTTCCCACTGATCACCAATGTAAGGAACATTCTTCTCACTGATCACCAATGTAAGGAACATTCTTCCCACTGATCACCAATGTAAGGGACATTCTTCCCACTGATCACCAATGTAAGGAACATTCTTCTCACTGATCACCAATGTAAGGAACATTCTTCCCACTGATCACCAATGTAAGGAACATTCTTCCCACTGATCACCAATGTAAGGAGCATTCTTCCCACTGATCACCAATGTAAGGGACATTCTTCCCACTGACCACCAATGTAAGGAGCATTCTTCCCACTGATCACCAATGTAAGGGACATTCTTCTCACTGATCACCAATGTAAGGGACATTCTTCCCACTGACCACCAATGTAAGGGACATTCTTCTCACTGACCACCAATGTAAGGAGCATTCTTCTCACTGATCACCAATGTAAGGGACATTCTTCCCACTGATCACCAATGTAAGGGACATTCTTCCCACTGATCACCAATGTAAGGAGCATTCTTCCCACTGATCACCAACGTAAGGGACATTCTTCCCACTGATCACCAATGTAAGGAGCATTCTTCCCACTGATCACCAATGTAAGGAACATTCTTCCCACTGATCACCAATGTAAGGAACATTCTTCCCACTGATCACCAATGTAAGGGACATTCTTCCCACTGATCACCAATGTAAGGGACATTCTTCCCACTGATCACCAATGTAAGGAGCATTCTTCCCACTGATCACCAACGTAAGGGACATTCTTCCCACTGATCACCAATGTAAGGGACATTCTTCCCACTGATCACCAATGTAAGGAGCATTCTTCCCACTGATCACCAATGTAAGGGACATTCTTCCCACTGATCACCAATGTAAGGAACATTCTTCCCACTGATCACCAATGTAAGGGACATTCTTCTTACTGATCACCAATGTAAGGAACATTCTTCTCACTGATCACCAATGTAAGGAGCATTCTTCTCAGTGACCACCAATGTAAGGAGCATTCTTCTCACTGATCACCAATGTAAGGGACATTCTTCCCACTGATCACCAATGTAAGGAGCATTCTTCCCACTGATCACCAACGTAAGGGACATTCTTCCCACTGATCACCAATGTAAGGGACATTCTTCCCACTGATCACCAATGTAAGGAACATTCTTCCCACTGATCACCAATGTAAGGAGCATTCTTCCCACTGATCACCAATGTAAGGGACATTCTTCCCACTGACCACCAATGTAAGGAGCATTCTTCCCACTGATCACCAATGTAAGGGACATTCTTCTCACTGATCACCAATGTAAGGGACATTCTTCCCACTGACCACCAATGTAAGGGACATTCTTCTCACTGACCACCAATGTAAGGAGCATTCTTCTCACTGATCACCAATGTAAGGGACATTCTTCCCACTGATCACCAATGTAAGGGACATTCTTCCCACTGATCACCAATGTAAGGAGCATTCTTCCCACTGATCACCAACGTAAGGGACATTCTTCCCACTGATCACCAATGTAAGGGACATTCTTCCCACTGATCACCAATGTAAGGAGCATTCTTCCCACTGACCACCAATGTAAGGAACATTCTTCTCACTGATCACCAATGTAAGGAACATTCTTCCCACTGATCACCAACGTAAGGGGCATTCTTCCCACTGATCACCAATGTAAGGGACATTCTTCCCACTGATCACCAATGTAAGGAGCATTCTTCTCACTGATCACTAATGTAAGGGACATTCTTCCCACTGATCACCAATGTAAGGGACATTCTTCCCACTGATCACCAATGTAAGGAGCATTCTTCCCACTGATCACCAACGTAAGGGACATTCTTCCCACTGATCACCAATGTAAGGGACATTCTTCCCACTGATCACCAATGTAAGGAGCATTCTTCCCACTGACCACCAATGTAAGGGACATTCTTCCCACTGATCACCAACGTAAGGGGCATTCTTCCCACTGATCACCAATGTAAGGAACATTCTTCCCACTGATCACCAATGTAAGGGACATTCTTCCCACTGACCACCAATGTAAGGGACATTCTTCCCACTGATCACCAACGTAAGGGACATTCTTCCCACTGATCACCAATGTAAGGAACATTCTTCCCACTGACCACCAATGTAAGGGACATTCTTCCCACTGATCACCAATGTAAGGAGCATTCTTCCCACTGATCACCTATGTAAGGAACATTCTTCCCACTGATCACCAACGTAAGGGACATTCTTCCCACTGATCACCAATGTAAGGAGCATTCTTCTCACTGATCACCAATGTAAGGAACATTCTTCCCACTGATCACCAACGTAAGGGACATTCTTCTCACTGATCACCAATGTAAGGAACATTCTTCCCACTGATCACCAATGTAAGGGACATTCTTCCCACTGATCACCAATGTAAGGAACATTCTTCCCACTGATCACCAATGTAAGGAACATTCTTCTCACTGATCACCAACGTAAGAGGCATTCTTCCCACTGATCACCAATGTAAGGGACATTCTTCCCACTGATCACCAATGTAAGGAACATTCTTGCCACTGATCACCAATGTAAGGGACATTCTACCCACTGATCACCAATGTAAGGAACATTCTTCCCACTGATCATCAATGTAAGGAACATTCTTCCCACTGATTTCCAATGTAAGGGACATTCTTCCCACTGATCACCAATGTAAGAAACATTCTTCTCACTGATCACCAATGTAAGGGACATTCTTCCCACTGATCACCAATGTAAGGAACATTCTTCTCACTGATCACCAATGTAAGGAACATTCTTCCCACTGATCACCAATGTAAGGGACATTCTTCCCACTGATCACCAATGTAAGGAACATTCTTCTCACTGATCACCAATGTAAGGAACATTCTTCCCACTGATCACCAATGTAAGGAACATTCTTCCCACTGATCACCAATGTAAGGAGCATTCTTCCCACTGATCACCAATGTAAGGGACATTCTTCCCACTGACCACCAATGTAAGGAGCATTCTTCCCACTGATCACCAATGTAAGGAGCATTCTTCCCACTGATCACCAATGTAAGGGACATTCTTCTCACTGATCACCAATGTAAGGAACATTCTTCCCACTGATCACCAATGTAAGGAACATTCTTCCCACTGATCACCAATGTAAGGAGCATTCTTCCCACTGATCACCAATGTAAGGGACATTCTTCCCACTGACCACCAATGTAAGGAGCATTCTTCCCACTGATCACCAATGTAAGGAGCATTCTTCCCACTGATCACCAACGTAAGGGACATTCTTCCCACTGATCACCAATGTAAGGGACATTCTTCCCACTGATCACCAACGTAAGGGGCATTCTTCCCACTGATCACCAATGTAAGGAACATTCTTCCCACTGATCACCAATGTAAGGGACATTCTTCCCACTGACCACCAATGTAAGGGACATTCTTCCCACTGATCACCAACGTAAGGGACATTCTTCCCACTGATCACCAATGTAAGGAACATTCTTCCCACTGACCACCAATGTAAGGGACATTCTTCCCACTGATCACCAATGTAAGGAGCATTCTTCCCACTGATCACCAATGTAAGGAACATTCTTCCCACTGATCACCAACGTAAGGGACATTCTTCCCACTGATCACCAATGTAAGGAGCATTCTTCTCACTGATCACCAATGTAAGGAACATTCTTCCCACTGATCACCAACGTAAGGGACATTCTTCTCACTGATCACCAATGTAAGGAACATTCTTCCCACTGATCACCAATGTAAGGGACATTCTTCCCACTGATCACCAATGTAAGGAACATTCTTCCCACTGATCACCAATGTAAGGAACATTCTTCTCACTGATCACCAACGTAAGAGGCATTCTTCCCACTGATCACCAATGTAAGGGACATTCTTCCCACTGATCACCAATGTAAGGAACATTCTTGCCACTGATCACCAATGTAAGGGACATTCTACCCACTGATCACCAATGTAAGGAACATTCTTCCCACTGATCATCAATGTAAGGAACATTCTTCCCACTGATTTCCAATGTAAGGGACATTCTTCCCACTGATCACCAATGTAAGAAACATTCTTCTCACTGATCACCAATGTAAGGGACATTCTTCCCACTGATCACCAATGTAAGGAACATTCTTCTCACTGATCACCAATGTAAGGAACATTCTTCCCACTGATCACCAATGTAAGGGACATTCTTCCCACTGATCACCAATGTAAGGGACATTCTTCCCACTGACCACCAATGTAAGGGACATTCTTCTCACTGACCACCAATGTAAGGAGCATTCTTCTCACTGATCACCAATGTAAGGGACATTCTTCTCACTGATCACCAATGTAAGGAACATTCTTCCCATTAACAGCCAATGTACAGTGGATATAAAAAGTCTACACACCCCTGTTAAAATGTCAGGTTTCTGTGATGTAAAAAAAAATGATACAAAGATAAATCATTTCAGAACTTTTTTCACCTTTAATGTGACCTATAAACTGTACAACTCAATTGAACAACAAACTGAAATCTTTTAGGTGGAGGGAAGTAAATATAAAAAAAAATAATAATATGGTTGTTGATTTGGATGTATGCTTTGGGTCATTGTCATGTGGAAAGATGAAGTTCCTCTTCATGTTCAGCTTTCTAGCAGAAGCCTGAAGGTTTTGTGCCAATATTGACTGGTATTTGGAACTGTTCATAATTCCCTCTACTTTGACTAAGGCCCCTGTTCCAGCCAAAGAAAAACAGCCCCAAAGCATGATGCTGCCACCACCATGCTTCACGGTGGGTATGGTGTTCTTTTGGTGATGTGCAGTGTTGTTTTTGCGCCAAACATATCTTTTGGAATTATATCCAAAAAGTTCAATCTTGGTTTCATCAGACCAGAACACATTTTCCCACATGCTTTTGGGAGACTTCAGATGTGTTTTTGCTAAATTTAGCTGGGCTGGGATATTTTTCTTCGTGAGAAAAGGTTTCCTTCCGTCTTGCCACTCCACCCCATAGACCAGACATACGAAGAATACGGGAGATTGTTGTCACATGTACCACACAGACAGTACTTGCCAGATATTCCTGCAGCTCCTTTAATGTTGCCATAGGTCCCTTGGCAGCCTCCCTCACCAGTTTTCTTCTCGTCTTTTCATCAATTTTGGAGGGACGTCCAGTTTTTGGTGATGTCACTGTTGTGCCATATTTTCTCCACTCGATGATAACTGTATTTCTAATGCCTTGAAAAGTCTTTTGTACCCTTCTCCTGACTGATTCCTTTTTACAATGAGATCCCTCTGATGCTTTGGAAGCTCTCTGAGGACCATGGCTTTTGCTGTAGGATGCGACTAAGAAAATGTCAGGAAAGACCTACTAGAACAGCTGAACTTTATTTGGGGTTAATCAGAGGCACTTTAAATGAGGGCAGATGTGTACTGACTCCTATTTAACCACTAGAGGCCCGCGTTATAGCCCAATGACGGCTACAGCGCGGACCTAGAATGCCGGGAGGACGTCTATTGACGTCCTCCCCTTTCCTCGTTCCCCGCGCGCGCTCCCGAGTGCGCATCGGGGAACTTCTGTGCCCGCCGCGTCACGCGGGTGCCGATGCACGTGCCTGGCAGGCCGCGATGTCCGCCAGGTATCCGCGATCGGCATTTACAGAGACAGGGATGTGGATCTCTGTGTGTAAACACAGAGATCCACACAGAGATCCACGTCCTGTCAGGGAGAGGAGACCAATGGTGGGTCCCTTGTACATAGGGACAACCATCGGTCACCTCCCCCAGTCAGTCCCCTCCCCCCACAGTAAGAATCACACCCTTAGGTACACTTAACCACTTCAGCGCCCCTAGTGGTTAACCCCTTCACTGTCAGTGTCATTTTTACAGTAACCAGTGCATTTTCATAGCACTGATCGCTGTAAAATTGACAATGGTCCCAAAATGGTGTCTAATGTCGCAGTCGCAATAAAAATCCCTGATCGCCGCCATTACTAGTATCAAAAAAATTATTAATAAAAATGCTATAAAACTATGCCCTATTTTGTAGACGCTATAACTTTTGCGCAAACCAATCAATAAACGCTTATTGCGATTTTTTTTTTTAACCAAAAATATGTAGAAGAATACGTATCGGCCTAAACTGGGGAAATTATTATTATTTTTTTTTTTAAATTGGGATATTTATTATAGCAAAAAGTTAAAAATATTGTGTTTTTTTCAAAATTTTCGTTTTTTTTTTTTTGTTTATAGCGCAAAAAATAAAAACCGCAGAGGTGATCAAATACCATCAAAAGAAATCTCTATTTGTGGGGAAAAAAAGGACGTCAATTTTGTTTGGGAGCCATGTCGCACGACCGCGCAATTGTAATTCAAATCGTGACAGTGCCGAAAGCTGAAAATTGGCCTGGGCAGGAAGGGGGTTTAAGTGCCCAGTAAGCAAGTGGTTAACATGAGTTTGAATGTGATTGCTTAATTCTGAACACAGCGACATCCCCAGTTATAAGAGGGTGTGCACACTTATGCAACCACATTATTTTATTTTTTTATTTTTACCACCCCCATAAAAGACTTCAGTTTGATGTTCAACTGAGTTGTACAGTTTATAGGTCACATTCAGGCCGGGTTCACACCTAAGCGAATTGGTTGCGGCTTACACCGCATCCAATTCGCATAAAATTTTAAAATACATTGATTTCAATGAGGCTGGTTCACATATGTGCGATGCATTCGCACTGCACATTGCCAAAAAAACGTGTGCGTTTTCTAGGCATTGCGGTGCGGCTCAGGTGCGAATTCAGGCCCATTATCTTCTATGGGCACGCATCTGATTCGCAGATGTGTTCAGTTCTCATCAGGATTTCTCTCCTTCACTTCACTACACTTCCCCCCCTCCCCCTCCCCTCTCCCAGGTCACCAAATTCGCAGCTAAAACGGAGATGATCTCCTGAACAGTTCTCTTCTCTTTTTGCAGAGATAAGAGAGCTGGAATTCGCACTGCACAAGTGTGAGCCCAGCCTGAAGGTGGAAAAAGTTCTGAAATGATTTATCTTTGTCTCATTTTTTTACATCACAGGAACCTGACATTTTACCAGGGGTGTGTAGACTTTTTATATCCACTGTAAGCAGCATTCTTTCCACTGACCACCTATGTATGGAGCACTGGTGGTCCAATGTAACACCAATGTTCACTCAAGAATTGTACAGGAACTGCTGCCCATTCCGCTGCAGTGCAATATTGCAGCCCATTGATTTGAATGGGCTGCAAAATCGCACAAAAAGTAATGCATGTACTACCTTGGAAAAATATGCCCCACCAAAGAGCATGGTACTGCGGTACCATGCGATCTGGTGCCCGCAAACGCACTGCGATTTGCATTTGGGGTGCCATTAACAATGTATCGGCACCCGCAGCAGATTGCAAAGGCAGTGCGTTTTGAACGTGACGTGGGAAATGTGGACGCAACGCGCCCAATCCCGCCCCACGTTTTGGTGTGAGCCGGCTCTGAGACCGGAAAGTTATTTCAGAAGTTTCTCCGTGTTACAAAACGTTGAGTAAGGATGATCTCGCCCTTTTTCCTCCACAGCCTGGCTGTCCCTGACCCGCATTACTGAACGTAGACAGAGCGACCTATTATTAACAAGAATAGCTGCTCTCTGTTGTTTTGGTGGCTCTAGGTGCAGCCTCATGCTGTGTTGCAGTTTATTTCCAATTATTACATAAGGCTGGAGACAGACAGACTGGGTCTCTGACTTACCTTTGTGTATTGTATATCCATCGCTCTTAGAATAATAATCATTGTGAAGAGATAGAAGTATTATTACATCGGAGGCAATACACACACACAGGAGGTCTGTACAGAATGTCCGCACAATTGCTCTGCTATACACAGAACTCCTGACTAATGAAAGCTATTGAGGAATATAATAGAAGGATGAGACGGCTGAGATACCGCGACTGAATACCGCGACTGAATACCGCGCACTACACAAGGACATCCCGTACATGTGCAGGGGGGAGCACTGATAACATTTCGGGGTGAAAATACCTTTATCCAATCCATATTAGAATTCACAAGGGGCTCCTGTAAATGCCTATGTGTGCATGGACAGCTAAGCTAACACAGAGGGGCATTTAGAGGCAAAAAAGACCCCCAAAAAAACGTCAGACGCCCCTAACAGCCACGTTAAAAACTTTTCTTTTAGGGCTCATTTACATTTGCTTCGACTGCTTCCACACATGAAAGTACCAAACGCTTCGACATTGATTTTTTCGATGAGCTTTTGATGCTTCTGTGGCACTTCCATGATGATTTTTGTGAAGCTTTAACCACTTAAAGCGGAGGTCCACCCTTTTTACATTAAAAATCCCCCCCAAAAAAATAAAAAAATTAATAGAAAAAATAAAATAAAAATTATACTCGCCCTAAATGTCCGTTGCTATGCGGAAGTCCCCTAATCTGCCTCTAATGTTCCTCTTCTCGTCCGCGGTGGGTCTCCTTCCGCTTCCTCTTCTTGTGAATGGGGCGCGCTGCCTTCTGGGAACTGTGTGTATCCCAGGAGGCAAGCCGCCCATTCACAAAGCGCCGTGCGAGTGGCGCATGCGCAGTAGGAAACGGGCAGTGAAGCCGTAAGGCTTCACTGCCTGTTTCCCTTAGTCAGGATGGAGGAGCCGGGACCTGCCAGCAGCGATCGATCGCCATGGCGGGACCGACGCCGCGGGCGAGTAGGACAGGTAAGTGTCCTTATTAAAAGTCAGCAGCTACACTGTTAGTAGCTGGTGACTTAAAAAAAAAAAAAAAACTGGCTGCACCTCCGCTTTAAAGGACCAGGCCAATTTGAAAAACTTGTTGTTTACAAGTTAAAATTCCTTTTTTTGCTAAAAAATTACTTAGAACCCCCAAACATTATATATATATTTTTTCAGACACCCTAGAGCAGGGGGTGCCCAACCTTTTGAAGCGCGAGGGCCACGTAAGCGACTTGGTAACTGGTCGTGGGCCACAATCAGCGGAGGGGGCGGATGGCAGGTCCGTGTCTGCTCTGCATATGCACAGCGGACACTGACACAGCGGGATTGGATTGAAGGTAGGACACAAGTCGATTTAAATCTGCCACTCCTTAGAGGTGAATGGAGGGTCCAATTGGGTCGGACTGACCGTGTGAAAGGGGCCCATGGCTGCTTTTACGTGCACTTTCAGAAAGCTCACCAAACTTGCAGGTAATAACAGAAGTCTATGGCTCAGTGCAGGTATCCCGCAGGTGCGCTGCTCTGCATCTGCAGGTCAGTTTGAAAGCAGCCCAGAAACCACTGCAGAACAGATATGCCCATAATATATATATATATATATATATATACACTGATTTTAGTAATAAACTGACCTTTAATAACAGTATTCTATTCCATCCCAGAGCAGGAGGTCACAGGCCACATCAGAGTGCTCCGCGGGCCACATGTGGCCCCCAGGGCCACATGTTGGGCACCTCTGCCTTAGAGCAGTGTTTCTCAACTCTAGTCCTCAAGGCGCCCCAACAGGTCATGTTTTCAGGATTTCCCTCAGATGAAACGCCTGTGATAATTACTTAGGGTCCTTTCACACGGGGCGGATCCGTGCAGATCCGTCCCGTGAAGCTCCGCTTGCTCAGCGGGGATCGCTCCGTTGATCCCCGCTGAGCCGACGGATGACTGGGCGGTCCCCGCACACTGTGCAGGGACCGCCCTGTCAGAGCGCCGCTCTCCCCTATGGGGAATCGGATGACGACGGACCGTAGAGTCTGTTGTCATCCGATCCGCTCCGCCGACGGAAGGAAAAATAGGGTTTTCCTCCCTCACACTTTGGCGGAGCGGATGTCAGCGGACATGTCTCCGCTGACATCCGTGCTTCCATAGGGGTACATGGAGGATCCGTTTCAGGTCCGCCTAAAAAAACTGACAGGCGGACCTGAACGGACCTCCGTGTGAAAGAGCCCTAAGGCAGTGAAACTGATCAAATCACCTGTGCAACATAATGGAAATCCTGAAACCATGACCTGTCGGGGCGCCTTGAGTACTGGAGTTGAGAAACACTGCCCTAGAGAATAAAAAGGCGGTCGTTGCAATACTTTGCGTCACACCGTATTTGCGCAGCGGTCGTACAAGTAAATTTTTTTTGGGGAAAAAAAAGACACTTTTTTGAATTAAAAAATAAGACAACAGTAAAGTTAGCCCAATGTGTTTTTTATATTGTGAAAGATAATGTTACGCTGAGTAAATTGATACCCAACGTGTCACGCTTCAAAATAGCGCCGGCTCGTGGAATGGCGACAAACTTTGACCCTGAAAAATCTCCAAAGGCGACGTTTAAAAATTTCTACTGGTTACCAGTTTTGAGTTACAGAGGAGGTCTTTTGCTAGAATTATTGCTCTCGCTCTAACGATCGCGGCAATACTTCACATGTGTGGTTTGAACACCGTTTTCATAAGCGGGCGCGACTTACGTATGCGTTCGCTTCTGCGCGCGAGCTCGGTGGGACGGGGCGCTTTACTTTTCTTCTTTCCTTACTTATTTGACTTTTTATTTTTTCACTGTCCTTTTAAAAAAAAAAAAGATTTTTGGGTCACTTTTATTCCTATTACAAGGAATCCCTTTTAATAGAAAAAAAGCATGACAGGACCTCTTTAAGGTGACATCTGGGGGTCAAATAGAACTCACATCTAACATTTACAATAAAATGCAATAAAAAAATAAAAAAAAAGTTTTTTTTTTCCAAAAAATAAATAAATAAATATTCCTATTTAAAGCGGAGGTCCCGCAAAAAAAAAAAAAAAAAAACTTAAAAGTTAGCAGCTACAATTACTGCAGCTGCTGACTTTTAACAAATGGACTCTTACCTGCCCAGGGTGCCCGCGATGTCGGCAGCTGAAGCTACTGCGCATGCTCAAGTAGAACGTCGCGTTCCCAGTGGTCCCCGCTGTCTCTTGGGATCAGTTTGTTTCCCAGAAGACAGTGAGGTGGGGGGTGGGAAGTGGAGTGACTCCCGTGGGAGTCTCTCCCCGGAAGTGGTGCAAATACCTGTATTATACAGGTATCTGCACCCCCCTCCCCCCTGAAAGGTGCTAAATGTGACACCGGAGGGGGGGGGGGAGGAGGGTTCCGAAAAGCGGAAGTTCCATTTTTGGGTGGAACTCCGCTTTAACACCTTTGGGCGGAAGTGACGTTTGATGTCGCTTCCGTCATCCAATGTTATGGAGCCGAGTGGGGGAAATCTTTTCCTCACTCGGCTCCATGCTACTGAGGGGAAAGGATCGTATAGTATCCGCCGCCACCGGAGGCTCCGGTAAACGGCGGAGACGACCGCAGCGCGGCGGGAGGGCGGCCACCTCTCCCGTCGCCGATAAAAGTGATCTTGGGGCGAATCCGCCAGGGAGATCACTTTTATTTGAAAGAGGACCACCCGCCGTTTCAGAAAATACCGGGGTTATGGGAGCTATCTTCTGCCATAACCCCAGTACGTCAAAGTACCGACGTATAACGACGGTGGCTGGTCCGTAAGCGGTTAATGAAGCTTGGTAAATGCCCTGTGTGTGTTGATTTTCAATTTGTTTTAAAGGGGCCCAGTAGAACACCTGCTCAGTAGTACCCCCCATTCAGCAGATCCCCAGCTCAATGGTACCCTCATTCAGCATATCCGCCACCCAGTAGTAACCCCCCAGCTCTGCTGATCCTCTGGTTTGTGGATCCTCCTCTTTTTCCCTGGACCCCGCTCACCTCACGCTATACTGTTCACATGCTGAGCACCACCTGTGACACTGCTGGTTTCTCCTGCTCTGTTCCCCCAGCTCTGCCGATCCTCTGCCGCTCAGTCCTCTCTTTCCGGGATAGCGTTCCCATGTTGCACACCACATGTGCTGTCTGCTAGTTGATCCGCTCTGGTCCAGACCCCGCTTACCTTCCTGCTGCTCCTCGCTGCACACCAGATGTGACGTCTGCACCAGACACTTCCAGAATATATATTTATGAACCCGGAAGTGACTGCTGATGACGTCTTTCTGGTTCGCTTGTTGGTTTCCCAGTGCATCCTGGGATATCTCATACTTGCAATACCCCCAAAACAAAGCGAATAAAAGCATCTCAGAAGCTGCAGGTGCTGTTAGTGAGTGTGGTCATAGACTTCTATGGAGGCTTTGGAGACGCTTTGAAGCACCAAGAAAGTGACATGGGGGATCATTTTTGAAGCAAAGCAAACACAACGTGTGACCAGGACTGTAATGTAAGGTCACTATTTTATTTAGTGACAGGAGCTTTGGTTGGCATTCAGAGTGCTTTAAAAAAATCGTCCAATGCTACATTTTGAAACAAGCATAAAGGAGCCTGTAATGGTGAGAAGAAAGTAATTATTCCCTTCTCTTATATCTTCAGCTTTCCCGACTGGCTCACGCAGATATAATGCGGCAGAATGGCTCCCCTGGGCGTGATCGGGGCCAGCCACGCGTGATCGCGAGCAGGAGCACGGGGGGTTTGTGTGTGTAAAAACACAAATCCCGTGCTGTCTGAGGAGACAACACAGATCGTGTCTTTCTACAAAGTAGAAAACACGATCTGTCATCTCCTATAGTCAGTCACCATCCCCCCCACAGTTAGAACACAAAATAGGGAACACAGTTAACCCCTTAATCGCCCCCTAGTGTTAACCCCTTTCCCTGCCAGTGTCATTTACACAGTAATCAGTGCATTTTTATAGCACTGATCGCTCTGTAAATGTCAATGGTCCCAAAAATGTGTCAAACGTGTCCAACCTGTCCGCCGCAACACTGCAAAAAAAAATCGCAGATCACCGACATTACTAGTTAAAAAAAAAAAGAAAACGCCATATAAATGCCATTTTTTTAGCAAAAATATGTAGAAGAATACATATCGGCCTAATCTGAGGAAAAATTGGGATATTTACTATAGCAAAAAGTAAAAGATATTGGGGCTGATTTCCGAAACGTTTGCGCCATGAGTATCGGCGCGCGCAACGGCAGTTTTGGTATTTACGAAACATTTGCGCCGGTAACGCAGCGCTATTCCCCATTTACTATAGTGTTCTCGGCGCACGGGAGGAGGCGCTCAGTGCGCCACTATGGACCTGGCGCACGGCATCTTCAAATCAAAATATAAAGAAGCTGGAAGTGCCAATATAATGGGGGTGATGTGGGGTGATGTGAGGAAGTTTAGTGACAACTGCCCAAGTAACAAATATGCCCAAAATAGAATGAGAAAGTAACTTTTTCTGAACCAGCCCGCTGCGCCTGCAATTACGTTTATAACTGCGAGAGGTGTATTTGTGCAATTGTGTTTTTTTCTAAATTGTCGCTTTTTTTTTTTGTTTATAGCGCAAAAAATAAAAACCGCAGAGGTGATCAAATGCCACCAAAAGAAAGCTCTATTTGTGGGGAAAAAAGGACGTCAATTTTGTTTGGGTACAACGTCGCACGACCGCGCAATTGTCAGTTAAAGCGACGCAGTGCCATATTGCAAAAAAAAAAAAAAATGTCCCGGTCATTGGGCAGCCAAATCCTCCGGGACTGAAGCGGTTAAACACTATTCTACCCCCTCCCCTCCCGCTTAAACTAGCTATGGAGGCCATCACACAATGCAGTGAGACCATTACAGTATGTTACAACTATTTACGCCTTGTAAGAATCCAAGGAAGTAAAAATTAAAAAAAAATGAGAAAGTCCCCTTTAAGTGGCTGAAGTGATTAGACACATGGCGCTCTTCCAATCTCTCTTTCATGTTGGCTCGTGAAGAATGAAGGCACGAAGCGGTCGTAGCCTCCGTCGCACGCACCACAACACAAACTCTACTACACAGGCATTGTTCGCCCCTGCGCCTCCTCATGCTAAGTGAATTCGCTCGGCAGCCGCGAGGCCGGCACAAGCCAGAGGAGAAATGTAACGGTAATTATATCCAGGCCTGTGTGTGGATGACAGACAAGCAGGGATTGTTTCTGCTCTAATGTGAGACATTTAATAAATGTTACGGTGAACATGAATGGGATGGGTTGAGCGGGGAGCTGGCAGCGGGGCAGGCGGCCGACTGGAAATGTCAATGCTCTTATTCAGGAAATCTGGGCACTGCAATTACAAGGCGGCACTCTGTCACTTCTAATGTTCTACCAAAACACACATCCACATATTCAACACTTATTCATCCAAAAGTAAATGAGTCCTTCCACAAGCTCTGGGTAGGCCGATCAGGTTCCCGTCTGAGGGGTTCCCAGAATGTGACTCAACAGAAGTGCTAGGAGGTGTAAGGAAGACATTCTGATCATGACTGTAAGCAGTGGCGGCTGGTGGTAAAAACATTTTTGGGGAGGCGCAAACAAACTGAAAAATTCTGAAAAAAAAACCATCAATTGCAGCCTCACTGTGCCCATCAAACGCAGCCACTGTGCCCATCAAACGCAACCACTGTGCCCATCAAACGCAGCCACTGTGCCCATTAAACGCAGCCACTGTGCCCATCAAACGCAGCCACTGTGCCCATCAAACGCAGCCACTGTGCCATCAAACGCAGCCACTGTGCCATCAAACGCAACCACTGTGCCCATCAAACGCAGCCACTGTGCCCATCAAACGCAGCCACTGTGCCCATCAAACGCAGCCACTATGCCCATCAAACGCAGCCACTGTGCCCATCAAACGCAGCCACTGTGCCAATCAAACGCAGCCACTGTGCCAATCAAACGCAGCCACTGTGCCCATCAAACGCAGCCACTGTGCCCATCAAACGCAGCCACTGTGCCCATCAAACGCAGCCACTGTGTCATCAAACGCAGCCACTGTGCCCATCAAACGCAGCCACTGTGCCAATCAAACGCAGCCACTGTGCCAATCAAACGCAGCCACTGTGCCCATCAAACGCAGCCACTGTGCCCATCAAACGCAGCCACTGTGCCAATCAAACGCAGCCACTGTGCCCATCAAACGCAGCCACTGTGCCCATCAAACGCAGCCACTGTGCCATCAAACGCAGCCACTGTGTCATCAAACGCAGCCACTGTGTCATCAAACGCAGCCACTGTGCCCATCAAACGCAGCCACTGTGCCCATCAAACGCAGCCACTGTGCCCATCAATTGCCACCATTGTGTCAAACACAGCCACTGTGTCCATCAATTGCCACCACTGTGTCATCAAACGCAGCCACTGTGCCCATCAAACGCAGCCCCTATGTCCATCAATCGCCGCCACTGTGCCCATCAAACGCAGCCCCTGTGTCCATCAATTGCCGCCACTGTGCCCATCAAACGCAGCCACTGTGCTATCAAACGCAGCCACTGTGCCCATCAAGCGCAGCCACTGTGCCATCAAACGCAGCCACTGTGCCATCAAACGCAGTTACTGTGCCCATCAATCGACACCACTGTGTCATCAAACGCTGCCACTGTGCCATCAAACAAAGCCACTGTGCCCATCAAATGCAGCCACTGTGCCCATCAAACGCAGCCACTGTGCCATATCAAATGCTCCCACTGTGCCCCATCAAATGCTGCTAGTGTGTCATCAAATGCTCGCACTGTGCCATATCAAATACTGCCAGTGTGCCCCCCCCCCCCCCAGCGGTGTCCTCAATGTCTTCTCTCTTCCCGTCCTCTGCTATGATTGGACGCCTGATATGCATCCAATCACAGTGCCTGTCATTTCAGCCAATCAGGTGACGGGTAACAGATCTGAGCACCTGATTGGTGGAGAGGCGGTTAAGTGTTAGGAAAGCGAATATTCATTTGCTTTTCTAACACAGCTGAGTGGCCTGCGAGCGCCCAGCATGGCGCTCGCAGGTCATCTTTCTTTGACGCCTATTAGAGCCTATGGCTCTAATCAGGTGCTTCAAAAGAATACCCTGCCGCTGTAATTCAGGTGCCCGAAAAGGGGCCGGGCACCTGAATAGTGGGTGGCAGCGGCGACCATAGATAGATTAATGCAATGCATGAATTTATCTATCGGTGATAGTGGGGTGGCTGGAGAGAGGGGACGGCGCCCGTGCGCCACTTATGGACGCACCGCCACTGACTGTAAGAGAGGTTTTTTTCTCATTGACCCCCGTCCACCATAAATTGGTTTTATTAGGGATTTCCCAAGGTCTTAAAATTATTTTAAGGGTTCCTCTGGGGTAAAAAGTTCCAAAGTCCACAACACAAAGCATACACCGCTCAGGCCAACGAGGTGCATTATCTTCTCCAGGCGCTCGCCCCGGCTCACCACCGTCGCTGAAGTGTGTAGAAGAAAGAAAGTGTCCGCACACTGGAACGAGAAGTTTGCTTGACAGAAATCTTTATTGTCGCATGCCAGACAGATGATACAGGACCAAGCTTAACGTTTCACACGGATATACCTTACATAGTTAGTCAGGTTGAAAAAAGACACAAGTCCATCTATTTCAACCATAAAAAAAATAATATCATACAATCCCATATACCCAATCCTATACCCACAGGTGATCCAGAGGAAGGTGAAAATTCCCAGCAGAGAATGAACCAATTTGCTACAGCAGGGGAGAAAATTCCTTCCTGATCCCCTAAAGCCCTGTATACACGATCGGTTTTACCGATGAAAACAGTCATCAGTGAAAAAAAATAGAACATGTTTTAAATTTTTCCGATGGAAAAAAAAAACGATGGGAAATTTCGATCGTCTGTGTGGAAAACTCACGCATGCTCAGACTGAATTAGGAGAAGGGAGCGCTCGTTCTGATAAAACTAGCGTTCGTAATAGAGATAGCACATTCCTCACGCTGTAACGGACTGAAAAGCACGGAGACTGAAAAGCGCAAATCGCCTAACACCAAACTTTTACTAACACGCAGTAACACAAAATCAGCAAAAGCAGCCAAAAGGGTGGCGCCATTGGATTTGAACTTCCCATTTATAGTGCCGTTGTACGTGTTGTACGTCACGGCATTTGGGACGGTCGGAATTTTGTCTGGTGGTGTGTAGGCAAGACTGATGGAAGTCAGCTTCATCGGAATTCCGATGGAAAAATCCATCGGATTTGATTCCATCGGAAATCCGATCGTGTGTACAGGGCTTAAGAGGCAATCGGATATTCCCCAGATCAACTTTACCTATAAAACCCAGTTATATTCTGTACATTTAGGAAAGTATCCAGGCCTTTCTTAAAGCAATCTACTGAGCTGGCCAGAACCACCTCTGCAGGGAGTCTATTCCACATTTTCACAGCTCTGAAGCCTCGTACGCTCGAAAAAAAAACAAAAAAACTTTGGTTTTTCCCGACAGGATTCCTGGCAAGCTTGTCTTGCCAAGCCCTGTGTACACACGTGCCATTCAAAAGAACCGCCGTTCTTTTGAATAGCAAGAACGCGGTGACGTCATCGACTACGACGAGCCGGCGCTCGTCACATTCGATGTTGTCGCCGCCATCTTGCTACACCCTACACTACCCTTGTATGCTACCGTGCATGCGTCGAAGTCTCATCGAGCATGCGCGGGTTTCCCTGGACAGGTAAGCATACAGACGACCGGGTTTCTCGGCCGAGAATCCCGACGAGAAAAATAGAGAGCAGGTTCTCTATTTTTCTCGTCGAGATTCCTGTCAGTTTTCCTGCCGAGAAACCATACACACGAACGGTTTTCTCGGCAAAAAGCTCTCCCAGCAGTTTTCTTGCCGAGAAAAACAGTCTTGTGTACGAGGCTTTACTGTGAAGAAACCTTTACGTATTTGGAGATGAAATCTCTTTTCCTCTAGATGTAAAGAGTGCCCCCTTGTCCTTTGTGATGACCGTAAAGTGAATAACTCAACACCAAGTTCACTATATGGACCCCTTATATATTTGTACATGTTGATCATATCCCCCTGCTGCTGTCAATCAAATCCAATGACGCGGGCGCTGGGGCCGAGTCATATGGACACCGAGTGTATGACACAGGAGCGCGCCCGCAAGGTAACCCCCTCGGGAGAGAGCCTGTAAAATTTCTGCAGTTTCTGACCATCTCCTGTATTATGTCTGCAGTCTCTGAACATCTCCAATAGTATGTCTGCAGTCTCTGACCATCTCCTGTAGCATGTCTGCAGTCTCTGACCATCTCCTATACTATGTCTGCAGTCTCTGACCATCTCCTGTACTATGTCTGCAGTCTCTGACCATCTCCTGTAAATTGTCTGCAGTCTCTGACCGTCTCCTGTAGTATGTCTGCAGTTTCTGACGATCTCCTGTAGCATGTCTGCAGTCTCTGACCATCTCCTGTAATATGTCTGCAGTCTCGACCATCTCCTGTAATATGTCTGCAGTCTCTGACCATCTCCTGTAAAATGTCTGCAGTCTCTGACCGTCTCCTGTAGTATGTCTGCAGTTTCTGACCATCTCCTGTAGCATGTCTGCAGTCTCTGACCATCTCCTGTATTATGTCCACAGTCTCGACCATCTCCTGTAGTATGTCCGCAGTCTCTGACCATCTCCTGTAGCATGTCTGCAGTCTCTGACCATCTCCTGTAGCATGTCTGCAGTCTCTGACCATCTCCTGTAGTATGTCTGCAGTCTCTGACCATCTCCTGTAGTATGTCTGCAGTCTCTGACCATCTCCTGTAGTATGTCTGCAGTCTCTGACCATCTCCTGTACTATGTCTGCAGTCTCTGACCATCTCCTGTAAAATGTCTGCAGTCTCTGACCGTCTCCTGTAGTATGTCTGCAGTTTCTGACCATCTCCTGTAGCATGTCTGCAGTCTCTGACCATATCCTGTATTATGTCCGCAGTCTCAACCATCTCCTGTAGTATGTCTGCAGTCTCTGACCATCTCCTGTAGCATGTCCACAGTTTCTGATAGTCTCCTGTATCTGTAGTCACTGGCAGTGTTGTGTAAGAAGTTTAAAGTCTCTGACAGTCTCTTATTGTGTATACACGTCGTTTCTGACAGTCTCCTCCAGCATGTCTGTTGTCTTTTACAGCATGTATGCAGTTTCTGACAGTTTCCTGTAGCAGACTGAATTCTGCCGTCTCAGACAGTCTTCTGAAGGGGAAAGTCTTGCAGCCCTGACAATGGTGGTTTCCTTACATCTACTCCACCGGATCATGTGACCTAATTCTGTCTGAAACTTAAAGAAACTTGTCAAGTCACCAATACTGCAGCTGCATTGGGTGTATTCTTATTGAATTTGCATGCCCCAGGCTGTCATCCTCATCCTCCCTTCACTAATTGGCGAGTCACTGAACCCGAACGCACACGTGTATTTCTGCTGCCAAGTGTCTGCAAAGGTGGCCTTCATCGTTCTATGATGACAGATGTATAGAGGTGATAGACGGCCATCACAATAAAGAGCACCCAGTACATGGGAACAAGGACAGTTCCTCCATGTTTGTTGCATCTCTTGCCAGCTCAGGTAACACGAGTTTCATCATTTATATTTGACAAATAATGTGAAACATTTTAGTATTTCAGGTATTTGCCTTGCAGCGGGAGGAAGGTGCACCGCACACCTGTCTACGGATCGCTGGGACTGCCTGCTCCTCCGGAGCTGTCTGACAGAAAACACGGTGCTGCTCAAAGCATAACCATAACCCAGGAATTCAAAATCAAAGTGGCGGAGGAGTCTAAACTTGATTTATGTGTTCATAATCTAAAAGCAACTAAAGCCTTTTACATTGGGACAGGCTAATTCTAATATACGAGCAAGCTACAGACATATCTGATAATCTACAGAGTCTATGTAAGCCCTGTCAAAGGGATGAAGGGGGAGTGTGTTCGGCCCCTAAAATGCGTTGGCTGTTTTGCGCAATAATTTTATGAACAATATAAAGTGATTTTGGACTCTTTCACTGACAGTTTGGATTCTGCTCCAGGCTCTCCTGCCCTTCCATCCAGTTGCAGGCTGTCAGGAACCATAACACAGACGGAGACAGAAAATGCAGGAAAAATCAAACCTTTTAATAAAATTGTACAACTGGTGAACGTAGTCAAAACATAGCAAGGGTTTGGTAGCCAAATCAGGTAGTCAGAACAAGCCAAGAAATCAGGAAGCCAGAGATCAGCATAGTCAGAGGCAACAGACAGAATCAGGAACCAGAAGGGATGTCAGCCAGGCAAGTCTTCAATAGAAACACAGCATAAAGTCTCTAGATATGTTGAGCAAGGCGATGGCATTGAAGAAATGAACCAGGCAGTTTAAACAGCCAGAAGGGGCTGGCTGTGGGCTTGATTGACAAGCAGATGATCAACAGGTGAGCCACTGTGGAACGATGAGTACTGGCAATTAACCAACAGCCGAGCAACCTGAGCACAGAGAAGTAAGGGTGGAGAGCCCAGCCCTGACACCAATGCAGGTACCCCCAAGATCCGTCACTCTCGTCCAGACTCAGAAGCACATATGAGGCTGCACTCTGTTCTCCTTCAGGCACCTGTATAGCACCCTGAAGCTATCTACATACATTGTAGCAAGTTCTGAGGCGAACACCAATGCAAGATCCAATGCTCAAAGAAACATTACAGGCCGTCCCCTGAGGTTGTACGGATCAAGATGCAGGGCTATTATTGCTGTATTAGAAGACAGTAAAGAGCTGATTTAAGAATCTGAAATGTCCACAGAGGAGAAGAGGTCCATCAATATAGGACACTAGCAAAAAACTAGAGAGTGTCCTCAAAAGCTTTCTCAGTGTCCAATCACCTGAAAGCACAAGCCTATAACCCAGAGTCTATGAATACTCAGCCTGTGTCCTTTACTGTATGACTGAATGATTTTTTGAGGTTATTTCAATTATTTTTTCTTATTTGTTTGAGATTATTAATAAAGGTTTTTGTTTTTTTGTAAGGATAGTTTTTTTTCTTTTTTTAGAATAGAATTATTTTTTGGTCATTGATTTTCATTTTATGTTTTGTTCATTTTCAGTTTCAAATATTGTATTGCTATCACATGTGGATACAAGTGAGGTCTATAAGGTCCCGAAGAAGCGGGGGGTTCCTACGAAACACGTCAACCCTACACTACATCAACGATATCGACATTTTAGCTGCGATATGTTGCAGATAGGTTGATGGTAAAATAATGACCTCTTGTGAAACAAATGGATTGTTTTTAACACACATTTGGATCTACTCATCAAGTTTTTAAAGGAAGTTTCGTAATAATAAAAACTGGAAATATTTTTACAGTTGTGTATCAACTGTGGGTATAGGATTGTATATATTTTTTTTCCTTTTATTGGTTGAACTACATGGACTTGTGTCTTTTTTCAACCAGACGAACTACCGTATATACTTGAGTATAAGCCGAGTTTTTTTAGCACATTTTTTTGTGCTGAAAATGCCCCCCTCGGCTTATACTCAAGTCACTTTTTTGCACCTGATCTCCCGGAATTTGGGGACCCGGTACCGGCCGGCTGTAGGTCCCCTGGACCCCAAACTTGGCACACATGTAGCCTCACTCATCCTCTACAGGTGTGTAACGTTTGTTGTCCAGGGGACCTATGGCCGGGGAGCACCGATTTTTCAAAGCCGGGAACCCCTTCCATAGACTCCCATGTTAAACTGTAATTTCTTCGGGGGATTTGAGGACCCGGTACTGGCTGGTCGTAGGTCCCATGGACCCGAAACTTGGCACTTATGTAGCCGCGTTTCTCTTCTATAAAGTTTTTTGTCTGGGGGACCTATGGCCGGGGAGCACCGATTTTTCAAAGTCGGGCACCCCTTCCATAGACTCCCATGTTAAATGTCAGTCTAGTCATGGACACAGTGAGGCATGGGCACAGTGAGGCATGGGCACAATGAGGCATCTGCACAATGAGGCATGCACATGGATACAGTGAGGCAAAGTGAGGCACAGTGAGGCATGCAGATGGACAACCTAGGCTTATACTCGAGTCAATACGTTTTCCCAGTTTTTTGTGGTAAAATTAGGTGCCTCTGCTTATATTCGGGTCGGCTTTTACTCGAGTATATACTGTATATAACCAAGTGTACTATTGGAGGCATATGTAGAGTCTCATACAATAGGATTTCCTTTTGGCTCTTAATGGTAGTGGAGCTTAATCATATTAGCTCTCTGATTTTGGACCCTTCACCATTTCGTTTTGCACCCCTGGTTTTTGCTTATGCATTGAGCCTGTGGCCCGTGCCAGTGAGTGGTATGAGGAATAGTGGTGGCACATTATGTCTGAGCTTTGTGACGTAGCCTACCCACTAAGAGTTCTAATTAAAACCAAGCAAAATTCAGTACTTTTGGTAGAGGTGGCTTAGTGCGGCAGAGGACCTTTACAAAAATCTGCAAAAAAAACATTATTTCTAATGTAAGTCTAAACCCCAACTGTACCACATTCAGTTCAGCTTTAACAGACAGGGATGCCTAATACACAGTGCAAGGAATAAATGAGCCAGCACGTAAATGGCGCCCTGCATCCTCTCATACCTGAAAGTAAAAGAAAAAAGTCTTGGCCATAGTGCGATACGTGAGTAACGTCTCACAAGCACTTGTCCCGTGGCTCCCTTCACTGATTTTGCATACATATTGTATCTACAGCTGGGGGGCGTTGGAGCAGTGAAGTCATGTTGGATAGACACAAGGTGGACACATCTGGAAGTCAGTAAAATCCAGATAGTGGGAATATAACCAGCACCTGAGGCTCGCGGCATAACACCGACCACATTGCGGGACTCGCTCTTTGCCAGCACTGTTTTCTCCAAGAAGGAACATAACAAGAATTCTTGCTTTCCAAAAATAGCTGCAAAGTCCTTCACACAACTGTATTCCGAGAATGCGAAAATAAATAATTCTTCTCAGGCCAAAAACAACCCAAAAGATCCCCCCAACTACTACAGCTGGGACTTTATCTGCACTTTACAATGTTTATAGTGTGCATGAAAGCTTCTTCAAGTTTTTTTTTTTAAATGCATACATAGAAGTCACCAGAATTACGTGAGTGCCTTTAACTATGCGTATTATTATTTACAACAAGCCTTTAATGGATAATAAAGTACAATTTTACCTAGGTTAGTTACACAAGCATGCTGTGCTTAAAGTGGAGTTTCCACCAAAAATACTAAATAGTATCCTCTCTGCGTTCTCCTCCTTGTATCCTCTCTGTGTTCTCCTCTCTGCGTTCTCCTCCTTGTATCCTCTCTGCGTTCTCCTCCTTGTATCCTCTCTGCGTTCTCCTCCTTGTATCCTCTCTGTGTTCTCCTTGTATCCTCTCTGCGTTCTCCTCCTTGTATCCTCTCTGCGTTCTCCTCCTTGTATCCTCTCTGCGTTCTCCTCCTTGTATCCTCTCTGCGTTCTCCTCCTTGTATCCTCTCTGCGTTCTCCTCCTTGTATCCTCTCTGCGTTCTCCTCCTTGTATCCTCTCTGCGTTCTCCTCCTTGTATCCTCTCTGCGTTCTCCTCCTTGTATCCTCTCTGCGTTCTCCTCCTTGTATCCTCTCTGCGTTCTCCTCCTTGTATCCTCTCTGCGTTCTCCTCCTTGTATCCTCTCTGTGTTATCCTCCTTGTATCCTCTCTGCGTTCTCCTCCTTGTATCCTCTCTGCGTTCTCCTCCTTGTATCCTCTCTGCGTTCTCCTCCTTGTATCCTCTCTGCGTTCTCCTCCTTGTATCCTCTCTGCGTTCTCCTCCTTGTATCCTCTCTGCGTTCTCCTCCTTGTATCCTCTCTGCGTTCTCCTCTCTGTATCCTCTCTGCGTTCTCCTCTCTGTATCCTCTCTGCGTTCTCCTCTCTGTATCCTCTCTGCGTTCTCCTCCTTGTATCCTCTCTGTGTTCTCCTTGTATCCTCTCTGCGTTCTCCTCTCTGTATCCTCTCTGCGTTCTCCTCCTTGTATCCTCTCTGCGTTCTCCTCCTTGTATCCTCTCTGCGTTCTCCTCCTTGTATCCTCTCTGCGTTCTCCTCCTTGTATCCTCTCTGCGTTCTCCTCCTTGTATCCTCTCTGTGTTCTCCTTGTATCCTCTCTGCGTTCTCCTCCTTGTATCCTCTCTGCGTTCTCCTCCTTGTATCCTCTCTGCATTCTCCTCCTTGTATCCTCTCTGCATTCTCCTCTCTGTATCCTCTCTGCGTTCTCCTCCTTGTATCCTCTCTGTGTTCTCCTCTCTGCGTTCTCCTCCTTGTATCCTCTCTGCGTTCTCCTCCTTGTATCCTCTCTGCGTTCTCCTCCTTGTATCCTCTCTGCGTTCTCCTCCTTGTATCCTCTCTGCGTTCTCCTCCTTGTATCCTCTCTGCGTTCTCCTCCTTGTATCCTCTCTGCGTTCTCCTCCTTGTATCCTCTCTGCGTTCTCCTCCTTGTATCCTCTCTGTGTCCTCCTCCTTGTATCCTCTCTGCGTTCTCCTCCTTGTATCCTCTCTGCGTTCTCCTCCTTGTATCCTCTCTGCGTTCTCCTCCTTGTATCCTCTCTGCGTTCTCCTCCTTGTATCCTCTCTGCGTTCTCCTCCTTGTATCCTCTCTGTGTTCTCCTTGTATCCTCTCTGCGTTCTCCTCCTTGTATCCTCTCTGCGTTCTCCTCCTTGTATCCTCTCTGCATTCTCCTCCTTGTATCCTCTCTGCATTCTCCTCTCTGTATCCTCTCTGCGTTCTCCTCCTTGTATCCTCTCTGTGTTCTCCTCTCTGCGTTCTCCTCCTTGTATCCTCTCTGCGTTCTCCTCCTTGTATCCTCTCTGCGTTCTCCTCCTTGTATCCTCTCTGCGTTCTCCTCCTTGTATCCTCTCTGCGTTCTCCTCCTTGTATCCTCTCTGCGTTCTCCTCCTTGTATCCTCTCTGCGTTCTCCTCCTTGTATCCTCTCTGCGTTCTCCTTGTATCCTCTCTGCGTTCTCCTCCTTGTATCCTCTCTGCGTTCTCCTCCTTGTATCCTCTCTGCGTTCTCCTCCTTGTATCCTCTCTGCGTTCTCCTCCTTGTACCCTCTCTGCGTTCTCCTCTCTGTATCCTCTCTGCGTTCTCCTCTCTGTATCCTCTCTGCGTTCTCCTCCTTGTATCCTCTCTGCGTTCTCCTCCTTGTATCCTCTCTGCGTTCTCCTCCTTGTATCCTCTCTGCGTTCTCCTCCTTGTATCCTCTCTGCGTTCTCCTCCTTGTATCCTCTCTGCGTTCTCCTCCTTGTATCCTCTCTGCGTTCTCCTTGTATCCTCTCTGCGTTCTCCTCCTTGTATCCTCTCTGTGTTCTCCTTGTATCCTCTCTGCGCTCTCCTCCTTGTATCCTCTCTGCGTTCTCCTCCTTGTATCCTCTCTGCGTTCTCCTCCTTGTATCCTCTCTGCGTTCTCCTCCTTGTATCCTCTCTGTGTTCTCCTCTCTGTATAATCTCTGCTTTCTCCTCCTTGTATCCTCTCTGTGTTCTCCTTGTATCCTCTCTGCGTTCTCCTCCTTGTATCCTCTCTGCGTTCTCCTCCTTGTATCCTCTCTGCGTTCTCCTCCTTGTATCCTCTCTGTGTTCTCCTTATATCCTCTCTGTGTTCTCCTCCTTGTATCCTCTCTGTGTTCTCCTCCTTGTATCCTCTCTGTGTTCTCCTCTCTGCGTTCTCCTTCTTGTATCCTCTCTGTGTTCTCCTCTCTGTATAATCTCTGCTTTCTCCTCTCTGTATAATCTCTGCTTTCTCCTCCTTGTATCCTCTCTGTGTTCTCCTTGTATCCTCTCTGCGTTCTCCTCCTTGTATCCTCTCTGTGTTCTCCTTGTATCCTCTCTGCTTTCTCCTCCTTGTATCCTCTCTGTGTTCTCCTTGTATCCTCTCTGCGTTCTCCTCCTTGTATCCTCTCTGCGTTCTCCTCCTTGTATCCTCTCTGCGTTCTCCTCCTTGTATCCTCTCTGTGTTCTCCTTGTATCCTCTCTGCGTTCTCCTCCTTGTATCCTCTCTGCGTTCTCCTCCTTGTATCCTCTCTGTGTTCTCCTCCTTGTATCCTCTCTGTGTTCTCCTCTCTGTATAATCTCTGCTTTCTCCTCTCTGTATAATCTCTGCTTTCTCCTCCTTGTATCCTCTCTGTGTTCTCCTTGTATCCTCTCCGCGTTCTCCTCCTTGTATCCTCTCTGCGTTCTCCTCCTTGTATCCTCTCTGTGTTCTCCTTGTATCCTCTCTGCGTTCTCCTCCTTATATCCTCTCTGCGTTCTCCTCCTTGTATCCTCTCTGCGTTCTCCTCCTTGTATCCTCTCTGTGTTCTCCTCCTTGTATCCTCTCTGTGTTCTCCTCCTTGTATCCTCTCTGCGTTCTCCTCCTTGTATCCTCTCTGTGTTCTCCTCCTTGTATCCTCTCTGTGTTCTCCTCCTTGTATCCTCTCTGTGTTCTCCTCTCTGCGTTCTCCTCCTTGTATCCTCTCTGCGTTCTCCTCCTTGTATCCTCTCTGTGTTCTCCTTGTATCCTCTCTGTGTTCTCCTTGTATCCTCTCTGCGTTCTCCTCCTTGTATCCTCTCTGTGTTCTCCTTGTATCCTCTCTGCGTTCTCCTCCTTGTATCCTCTCTGCGTTCTCCTCCTTGTATCCTCTCTGTATAATCTCTGCTTTCTCCTCCTTGTATCCTCTCTGTGTTCTCCTTGTATCCTCTCTGCGTTCTCCTCCTTGTATCCTCTCTGCGTTCTCCTCCTTGTATCCTCTCTGCGTTCTCCTCCTTGTATCCTCTCTGCGTTCTCCTCCTTGTATCCTCTCTGCGTTCTCCTCCTTGTATCCTCTCTGCGTTCTCCTCCTTGTATCCTCTCTGCGTTCTCCTCCTTGTATCCTCTCTGCGTTCTCCTCCTTGTATCCTCTCTGTGTTCTCCTCCTTGTATCCTCTCTGTGTTCTCCTCTCTGCGTTCTCCTCCTTGTATCCTCTCTGTGTTCTCCTCTCTGTATAATCTCTGCTTTCTCCTCTCTGTATAATCTCTGCTTTCTCCTCCTTATATCCTCTCTGCGTTCTCCTCCTTGTATCCTCTCTGCGTTCTCCTCCTTGTATCCTCTCTGCGTTCTCCTCCTTGTATCCTCTCTGCGTTCTCCTCCTTGTATCCTCTCTGCGTTCTCCTCCTTGTATCCTCTCTGCGTTCTCCTCCTTGTATCCTCTCTGCGTTCTCCTCCTTGTATCCTCTCTGCGTTCTCCTCCTTGTATCCTCTCTGCGTTCTCCTCCTTGTATCCTCTCTGCGTTCTCCTCCTTGTATCCTCTCTGCGTTCTCCTCCTTGTATCCTCTCTGCGTTCTCCTCCTTGTATCCTCTCTGCGTTCTCCTCCTTGTATCCTCTCTGTGTTCTCCTCCTTGTATCCTCTCTGTGTTCTCCTCCTTGTATCCTCTCTGTGTTCTCCTCTCTGCGTTCTCCTCCTTGTATCCTCTCTGTGTTCTCCTTGTATCCTCTCTGCTTTCTCCTCCTTGTATCCTCTCTGCTTTCTCCTCCTTGTATCCTCTCTGTGTTCTCCTCCTTGTATCCTCTCTGCGTTCTCCTCCTTGTATCCTCTCTGCGTTCTCCTCCTTGTATCCTCTCTGCGTTCTCCTCCTTGTATCCTCTCTGCGTTCTCCTCCTTGTATCCTCTCTGCGTTCTCCTCTCTGTATAATCTCTGCTTTCTCCTCCTTGTATCCTCTCTGTGTTCTCCTCCTTGTATCCTCTCTGTGTTCTCCTTGTATCCTCTCTGCGTTCTCCTCCTTGTATCCTCTCTGTGTTCTCCTCCTTGTATCCTCTCTGCGTTCTCCTCCTTGTATCCTCTCTGCGTTCTCCTCTCTGTATAATCTCTGTGTTCTCTTTGTATCCTCTCTGCGTTCTCCTCCTTGTATCCTCTCTGCGTTCTCCTCCTTGTATCCTCTCTGCGTTCTCCTCCTTGTATCCTCTCTGCGTTCTCCTCCTTGTATCCTCTCTGCGTTCTCCTCCTTGTATCCTCTCTGCGTTCTCCTCCTTGTATCCTCTCTGCGTTCTCCTCCTTGTATCCTCTCTGCGTTCTCCTCCTTGTATCCTCTCTGCGTTCTCCTCCTTGTATCCTCTCTGCGTTCTCCTCCTTGTATCCTCTCTGCGTTCTCCTCCTTGTATCCTCTCTGCGTTCTCCTCCTTGTATCCTCTCTGCGTTCTCCTCTCTGTATCCTCTCTGCGTTCTCCTCTCTGTATCCTCTCTGCGTTCTCCTCTCTGTATCCTCTCTGCGTTCTCCTTTCTGTATCCTCTCTGCGTTCTCCTCTCTGTATCCTCTCTGCGTTCTCCTCTCTGTATCCTCTCTGCGTTCTCCTCTCTGTATCCTCTCTGCGTTCTCCTCTCTGTATCCTCTCTGTGTTTCCCTCCTTGTATTGTCTCTGCGTTCTCCTCCTTGTATCCTCTCTGCGTTCTCCTCTCTGTATCCTCTCTGCGTTCTCCTCTCTGTATCCTCTCTGCGTTCTCCTCTCTGTATCCTCTCTGCGCCTCTCTGCGTTCTCCTCTCTGTATCCTCTCTGCGTTCTCCTCTCTGTATCCTCTCTGCGTTCTCCTCTCTGTATCCTCTCTGCGCTCTCCTCTCTGTATCCTCTCTGCGTTCTCCTCTCTGTATCCTCTCTGCGTTCTCCTCTCTGTATCCTCTCTGCGTTCTCCTCTCTGTATCCTCTCTGCGTTTCCCTCCTTGTATTGTCTCTGCGTTCTCCTCCTTGTATCCTCTCTGCGTTCTCCTCTCTGTATCCTCTCTGCGTTCTCCTCTCTGTATCCTCTCTGCGTTCTCCTCTCTGTATCCTCTCTGCGTTCCCCTCCTTGTATTGTCTCTGCGTTCTCCTCCTTGTATCCTCTCTGTGTTCTCCTTGTATCCTCTCTGCGTTCTCCTCTCTGTATCCTCTCTGCATTCTCCTCTCTGTATCCTCTCTGCGTTCCCCTCCTTGTATTGTCTCTGCGTTCTCCTCCTTGTATCCTCTCTGTGTCCTCCTCCTTGTATCCTCTCTGCGTTCTCCTCCTTGTATCCTCTCTGCGTTCTCCTCCTTGTATCCTCTCTGCGTTCTCCTCCTTGTATCCTCTCTGCGTTCTCCTCCTTGTATCCTCTCTGCGTTCTCCTCCTTGTATCCTCTCTGCGTTCTCCTCCTTGTATCCTCTCTGCGTTCTCCTCCTTGTATCCTCTCTGCGTTCTCCTCCTTGTATCCTCTCTGCGTTCTCCTCCTTGTATCCTCTCTGCGTTCTCCTCCTTGTATCCTCTCTGCGTTCTTCTCCTCTGTACCCTCTCTGCGTTCTCCTCTCTGTATCCTCTCTGCGTTCTCCTCTCTGTATCCTCTCTGCGTTCTCCTCTCTGTATCCTCTCTGCGTTCTCCTCTCTGTATCCTCTCTGCGTTCTCCTCTCTGTATCCTCTCTGCATTCTCCTCTCTGTATCCTCTCTGCGTTCTCCTCTCTGTATCCTCTCTGCGTTCTCCTCTCTGTATCCTCTCTGCGTTCTCCTCTCTGTATCCTCTCTGCGTTCTCCTCTCTGTATCCTCTCTGCGTTCTCCTCTCTGTATCCTCTCTGCGTTCTCCTCTCTGTATCCTCTCTGCGTTCTCCTCTCTGTATCCTCTCTGCGTTCTCCTCTCTGTATCCTCTCTGCGTTCTCCTCTCTGTATCCTCTCTGCGTTCTCCTCTCTGTATCCTCTCTGCGTTCTCCTCCTTGTATCCTCTCTGCGTTCTCCTCTCTGTATCCTCTCTGCGTTCTCCTCTCTGTATCCTCTCTGCGTTCTCCTCTCTGTATCCTCTCTGCGTTCTCCTCTCTGTATCCTCTCTGCGTTCTCCTCTCTGTATCCTCTCTGCGCCTCTCTGCGTTCTCCTCTCTGTATCCTCTCTGCGTTCTCCTCTCTGTATCCTCTCTGCGTTCTCCTCTCTGTATCCTCTCTGTGTTTCCCTCCTTGTATTGTCTCTGCGTTCTCCTCCTTGTATCCTCTCTGCGTTCTCCTCTCTGTATCCTCTCTGCGTTCTCCTCTCTGTATCCTCTCTGCGTTCTCCTCTCTGTATCCTCTCTGCGTTCTCCTCTCTGCGTTCTCCTCTCTGTATCCTCTCTGCGTTCTCCTCTCTGTATCCTCTCTGCGTTCTCCTCTCTGTATCCTCTCTGCGCTTCTCTGCGTTCTCCTCTCTGTATCCTCTCTGTATCCTCTCTGCGTTCTCCTCTCTGTATCCTCTCTGCGTTCTCCTCTCTGTATCCTCTCTGCGTTTCCCTCCTTGTATTGTCTCTGCGTTCTCCTCCTTGTATCCTCTCTGCGTTCTCCTCTCTGTATCCTCTCTGCGTTCTCCTCTCTGTATCCTCTCTGCGTTCTCCTCTCTGTATCCTCTCTGCGTTCCCCTCCTTGTATTGTCTCTGCGTTCTCCTCCTTGTATCCTCTCTGTGTTCTCCTTGTATCCTCTCTGCGTTCTCCTCTCTGTATCCTCTCTGCATTCTCCTCTCTGTATCCTCTCTGCGTTCCCCTCCTTGTATTGTCTCTGCGTTCTCCTCCTTGTATCCTCTCTGTGTCCTCCTCCTTGTATCCTCTCTGCGTTCTCCTCCTTGTATCCTCTCTGCGTTCTCCTCCTTGTATCCTCTCTGCGTTCTCCTCCTTGTATCCTCTCTGCGTTCTCCTCCTTGTATCCTCTCTGCGTTCTCCTCCTTGTATCCTCTCTGCGTTCTCCTCCTTGTATCCTCTCTGCGTTCTCCTCCTTGTATCCTCTCTGCGTTCTTCTCCTTGTATCCTCTCTGCGTTCTCCTCTGTACCCTCTCTGCGTTCTCCTCTCTGTATCCTCTCTGCGTTCTCCTCTCTGTATCCTCTCTGCGTTCTCCTCTCTGTATCCTCTCTGCGTTCTCCTCTCTGTATCCTCTCTGCGTTCTCCTCTCTGTATCCTCTCTGCGTTCTCCTCTCTGTATCCTCTCTGCGTTCTCCTCTCTGTATCCTCTCTGCGTTCTCCTCTCTGTATCCTCTCTGCATTCTCCTCTCTGTATCCTCTCTGCGTTCTCCTCTCTGTATCCTCTCTGCGTTCTCCTCTCTGTATCCTCTCTGCGTTCTCCTCTCTGTATCCTCTCTGCGTTCTCCTCTCTGTATCCTCTCTGCATTCTCCTTCCTCTCTGTATCCTCTCTGCATCCTCTCTGTATCCTCTCTGCGTTCTCCTCCTTGTATCCTCTCTGCGTTCTTCTCCTTGTATCCTCTCTGCGTTCTCCTCTGTACCCTCTCTGCGTTCTCCTCTCTGTATCCTCTCTGCGTTCTCCTCTCTGTATCCTCTCTGCGTTCTCCTCTCTGTATCCTCTCTGCGTTCTCCTCTCTGTATCCTCTCTGCGTTCTCCTCTCTGTATCCTCTCTGCGTTCTCCTCTCTGTATCCTCTCTGCGTTCTCCTCTCTGTATCCTCTCTGCGTTCTCCTCTCTGTATCCTCTCTGCGTTCTCCTCTCTGTATCCTCTCTGCGTTCTCCTCTCTGTATCCTCTCTGCGTTCTCCTCTCTGTATCCTCTCTGCGTTCTCCTCTCTGTATCCTCTCTGCGTTCTCCTCTCTGTATCCTCTCTGCATTCTCCTCTCTGTATCCTCTCTGCGTTCTCCTCTCTGTATCCTCTCTGCGTTCTCCTCTCTGTATCCTCTCTGCGTTCTCCTCTCTGTATCCTCTCTGCGTTCTCCTCTCTGTATCCTCTCTGCGTTCTCCTCTCTGTATCCTCTCTGCATTCTCCTTCCTCTCTGTATCCTCTCTGCATCCTCTCTGCGTTCTCCTCTCTGTATCCTCTCTGCATTCTCCTCTCTGTAGCCTCCCTGCGTTCTCCTCTCTGCGTTCTCCTCTCTGCGTTCTCCTCTCTGCGTTCTCCTCTCTGCGTTCTCCTCTCTGCGTTCTCCTCTCTGCGTTCTCCTCTCTGCGTTCTCCTCTCTGCGTTCTCCTCTCTGCGTTCTCCTCTCTGCGTTCTCCTCTCTGTAGCCTCTCTGCATTCTCCTCTCTGTAGCCTCTCTGCATTCTCCTCTCTGTATTCTCTCTGCGTTCTCCTCTCTGTATCCTCTCTGCGTTCTCCTCTCTGTATCCTCTCTGCGTTCTCCTCTCTCCGTTCTCCTCTCCAAGTTGACTCATGACCTCCTCTTCTGAAAATGCCAGTCACCTTATTTAAAGGTGTTAATGCTCAGAGACACTGACCTGCAAAAAATAAATAAATCTGGATGTTCATTTTGCTGCACTAGTCGCATGTTTGCTCTAGCTCTGTGGCTCAGAAAAAGAAACAGCCAGGAAAAAAGTATTTTCAGGAGGTCAACAATGCCGCAATTTTTTCTAAGCAGGGGTGCTCCTTAAAACACGAGTAGTAGAATAATTTGTATGCAAAATGTAATTAGCACCAACAGTTTGCGCAGTGCTTTACAATACATAGATAGGCGTTACAGTTATAACACGGTACAGGACAAGATGGCGAGAAGGGCCCTGCTCATGGGAGCTTACAATCCAAAGGGAGGAGGCAAGTGATGAAAAATGTTATAACTGTGTGGGGATGTGTCGACGGGGGAAGTTAAAAGCTCAGTTGTAGGTGGAGGCAGGATAGGATTCCATAAGGAGATGAGTTTTAAGGGATCGCCAAAAGGGGGAGAGAGTGGGAGACAGACAGATTTGGGTAGGGTGTTCCAGAGGGTGGGGGAGCCCCCTGGTAAGTCATAGAGGAGAGCATGGGAGGTCCTGGAGGTGAGCATGGGAGGAGGTGATGATGGAGATAGAGCACAGGAGGTTTTGGGAAGAGTAAAGAGGGCGATTTGGGTGATATTTTAAGGTTGGTGTTGTAGCTTAGGGCAGAGTTGAGGATGGCTTTGAAGTTTAAAGCTTTTTTTTTATCCTAGAAAAGGCCAAATATTTCAGTCAGAACACCTACAAAAGGGAAGAACCAGCTGAAGCTAATAAATGAAGAAACTCCAAAATCAGGACTGAATTAGGAGTATAAACACCATCCAATTCCCTCAGACATTCCCAAATTCCACAGAGCAGAACCTTCAGAGAACAGCCTTCGGCCCGGTAGGGGGTGCGCGTGTGAGCGCCTGTCAGTCTTGTAGTAAAACACATGTGGCTCGCTGGAGTCTGGTGAGTACAACCAACAACATTCAAACAGCAAAACACAATCCTAAGTGTCAGTAATGGGAAAAATGCTTCTATTCAGTCAACTGTCCATGCCGCCCCAAGGCCAGAGCCAGTGCTGAGCAGCTTAAGGGTCAAGGACCATGGTGAGAAAATTGGAACTTCACCCAAAAGTGGAAGTTTTGATTTTCTGCCTCCCCTCCCCTGCCATATTTGGAATGTATTGATGTTTTTGGGGGGGGGGGCAGGTACCTGGTTTTGACAGGTACAAGCTTCCACTTCCAGTTGGATTGCCATGGCAGATCCACGGGAAGTTCCCCTCCCTGTCCGCAGCCTTCTGGGACACGTCACAAAGTGCAGCGTGGTCAGCCAGCTGTGAAGCCGCAAGGAGTCACAGCAGGTTACCCACAGTTAACATGCCGGCATTGGGGGACCCCAAGACCCGGTCAAGGTAGGCACAGCGCTAGATCCTTGGACAGGTGAGAGTGTCTGTTTATTAAAACTCAGCAGCTACAGTTTTTGTAACTTTAAATTTTCCCAGAACTGACTGAAGCTCCTCTTTAACGGATTAAAGGGACCCTCAGTCTGTGACTGCATATTGGAAGGACAAGCAGCAAAAACCTACAGCCGCTCCCCAATCCTCCTGCCATAGCCGAATCCTGGGTGTTATGACAGGAGAAGCTTTGACATGTCTATACACATTTCTATTGGCCCATCATTTTGCTGGGCAGCCTTACTGGCCAATGCCCAGATAGCAAGGATACCTTGCCACAAATTTGTGGTAGTGTTAAATTGTAAGCCTGTTAACTTGCTGCAATTTTTCACTGACAAGTTGTACACTTGCAGAGCACTTGAAGCACAAGTTCTAGTTGACATTTTTCCAATTTGTATCAAATTTGCGTGGCAAGTGTCTAGCAAGAGCAAAAGTTGCAGCGGTGAGTCTACAGGAAGAGCTCTGCAAGTCTACAGCATGAAAACTCAGCCACAGTGCCCCCTGTGGTGGGATGACTATTGCACAACATAACTGAACCAGAACTTGCAGAATGTTTGCAAAGAAAGTTGATCTGGAGTCATGCAATGCGGACTTGCTGCAATTGTGCAACAAACTTGTGAAGCTTGGCAAATCTAGCAATAGCTTAGCAAGTCATTTTCAAACTTGCAGAACAATTGCTTGCTATCTGGGTGGGAATGTACAGGAGGTAGGAAGAGACGGGCAACCTTTGTCAGTGCCAAAATCATCATAATGGCCTGAAATTCGGCCATGACAGGGAGCATTGGGAACCTTCTTAATGTCCTTGTTACTACGGGGTTTATCTACTTGTTGGCAGCCATTTCATTAGCAGCAAATTGGCACATGCCAATATGCAGCTCGGCAGCAAAGATCTTCAATTGTCTGTGTAGCTCCAGCCTGAAAAGAACAGCTTCCCACTTAATATATTTATATAAGGGGTTCATATACCCCCCTTTTAAATTTTCTCCTCTCCAGGGTCCAAGATATACATCTCTACAATCCAGGCTGCTCGCCCCTTCTGGTACCCCTTCTGAAAACACTGAAATGCACAGTGACTTCTTATAGGCGTACCAGACATGTTTTCCTAATCATGTGAGTGATATACAGCAGTTTCAGATAAAAACCATTTACTATCCCACCCTTACATAGAAAAACCATTTGACACATACAATTACAACTACTAAAGTGGTTGTAAAGGCAAGACATCCTTTATCTTAACCACTTGACCCCCAGAAGGATTTACCCCCCCCCCCCACTTCCTGACCAGGTAATTTTTTGCGATACAGCACTGCTTCGCTTTAAAGTGGTTGTAAACCCTGTTTTGAATTTTTTTTACTAACCTGCAAGACAAAACTATAATATGTACCACTTACCTTCGATTGGGGCCCCCAAAGTCGTCCATGTCCCTCCTCTAGCCGCATCCATCGCTGCGGCGATAGCCGGAATGTTACTTCCGGGTATCGCCGCTGCGCTGTGATTGGCCGGAGCGGCGAAGACGTGACTCCGCGCATGCGTGCGTGAGCCGTCGAATTCGGCTACGTCGTCGAATGTTGCGACCTAGCCGAATTTGTGAATGGGGTTAACCCCATGCGCATACGCGTGACGTCAGCGTCGCCGCATTTAAATGCAAATATCTCCCTAACCGTGTAGGTTAAGGAGATATTTCATGCACCTACAGGTAAGCCTTAATCTAGGCTTACCTGTAGGTCTTTGTTTATAAAGTGGGTTTACAACCACTTTAACTGACAATTGCGCGGTCTTGCGACGCTGTACACAAACAAAATTTATGTCATTTTTTCCGACAAATAGAGGTTTCTTTTGGTGGTATTTGATCACCTCTGCATTTTTTTTTTGCACTATAAGCAAAAAAAGCCCGACAATTTTGAAAAAAAATAAAACACAATATTTTTTACTTACTGATACAAAACACATCCGAATAAAAAAATGTAAAAAAATTAATTTCTTCATATATTTAGGCCAAAATGTATTCTGCTACATATTTGTGGTAAAAAATCCCAATAAGAGTATATTGATTGGTTTGCGCAAAAGTTATAGTGTCTACAAACTACTGTATATATACTGGAATTTTTGATCATTCTTTTTTTTTATACTAGTAATGGCGGAAATCAGCGCCTTATAACGGGACTCCGATATTACGGCGGACATTCGGACACTAACTGACACTTTGTGCAAATCAGTGACACTAATACAGTGATCAGTGCTAAAAATATACACTGTCACTGTACTAATGACGCTGGTGCTTTTACTAAGGGAAGTGATGGATTTTATTCCTTGTATTGCAGGGACACAAAATCCATCCCTTCCCCAGAGTCAGAATGGAGCTCTGCCTTGTTTACAAGCCCCGTTCTGTGTCTCTGTCTGACGATTAGAAGGTGCCGGCGAACATCCATTGCCCTGCACCTGCAGATTGGCTTTTTGCTATGAGTAATCACAGCAGAATCAGCCCGCCGCGGGGGGGGGGGGCGCGCTCCCATTAGTTGGAGGTGCAGAATCGCGTATATATACATGATTCTGCACAGGAGGGTGGCCCTTTAGTAGTTAATGCATTCCCTGCATTAAGGTAAAAAAAATATGTCCCAGAGTCCGGTATCGATCCAGCGTTGTGCCCATCTGCAGTAGCACTGGTTTTCTCTACCTGCTCTCATGGGCACAGAAACAGCAGTGGGAGCCACTGGCTCCTGCTTAGAGATGTGAAGGCCTGGAAAAAAAAAAGAAAAATTGGGAAAAAATAAATAAAATTCTGCTTCTTTCAAAGCTTTTTTTGTTTCCCGGAAAATTTCAGGAAAAAAAGTGTGGAATATGTTACTTTTCAATGATAAATACATCTATGACATGGTATTCAAACTATATATCATGAGGACCTCAATGAAAGAATTCTGAGCCTTTATGTAAAGCCTTAAATTATTGCACGTTCTCTCCGCTAAGGACAAGGAAATCCTGGAATACAATTCAAGTAACACTGTACTTCTCAATGCAGTTCTCAACATAGAGATCAGAAACTGAGGGATAGATCATGTGAAGCAATGTGGGACAGTTGGTAAGAATTTTAACGTTTGTTTCCTGAGCTTTAGTAGCTCGGAATAGCCGGTACGTTAAGATAAACACTTTTTCCCCAATTGTCTGGTGAAAGAGAGACTCCAAGTTCTCTTGACTACTGCTCTGTACAGCAAGGTAAGGGAAGGGTGAGTTTGGGTAACGAAGAAAGTGTACAGTGAGGATATTATTTGAGTTGGATGGCAGTTCTGTAGGAGGAGATTTTCAAATAGAGTTGGTGTCGCTTGTCTGAGAATGCGGAGGTAAGGGAGAAAAGCTGTTGGTACGCTAAATCATTGTAGGGTCATAAAGGTGGCTCCTGAAAAAGATTCCAGAGATGGAAGGGATTCTTGGGACATACTGTAACTTGTGTCAAATTACGCTGTCTGTTCCAAAATAAGAAATAAGACTGGGTCAGGGCAGGTGTAAATGCCATATTACTGATGACAGAAGTCATCTATGGGGCGGGTGTGCCCACAGCGGTGTTGGCTTCAGCATCTGAAAGCCAACTGGATCCAGTTCTGTCAAGGTGAGAACTGAAGCACAACAGGTTATAGTTTGGATTGGGTCAGAGCAGGTGAAAATGCCGCATTACCAGAGAGGGGAGTAAATTATGGGGCTGATGTGTCCACAGCGGTGGTGTCTTTACCATCTGAAAGCCAATTGGATCCAGTTCCAACATGGTGAAAACTGAAGCACAACTGGTTAAACTTTGGATTGGGTCAGAGCAGGTGGAAATGCCAGATTACCGAAGAGGGGCGTCATTTATGAGGCTCGTGTGCCCACAGTGGTGTTGGCTTCAGCATCTGAAACCCAATTGGATGCAGTTCTGTAAGGATGAGAACTGAAGCACAACTGGTCATACTTTGGATTGGGTCAGAGCAGGTGGAAATACTGGATTACCAGAGAGGGGAGTAATTTATGGGGCTGGTATGCCCACAACGGTGGTGGCTTTACCATCTGAAAGCCAATTGGATCCAGTTCCATCATGGTGAGAACTGAAGCACAACTGGTTAAACTTTGGATTGGGTCAGAGCAGGGGGAAATGCCAGCTTACCGAAGGGGGGCGTCATTTATGAGGCTGGTGTGCCCATGGTGGTGTTGGCTTCAGCATCTGAAACCCAATTGGATACAGTTCTGTAAGGATGAGAACTGAAGCACAACTGGTCATACTTTGGATTGGGTCAGAGCAGGTGGAAATACTGGATTACCAGAGAGGGGAGTAATTTATGGGGCTGGTATGCCCACAACGGTGGTGGCTTTACCATCTGAAAGCCAATTGGATCCAGTTCCATCATGGTGAGAACTGAGGCACAACTGGTTATACTTTGGTTTGGGTCAAAGCTGGTGGAAATGCAAAATTACCAAAGAGGGGAGTCATTTATGAGGCTGGTATGCCCATAGTGGTGTTGGCTTCAGAATCTGAAAGACAATTGGATCCAATTCTCTCAGGATGAGAACTGAAGCACAACTGATCATACTTTGGATTGGGTCAGAGCAGGTGGAAATGCCAGATTACTGATGAGGGGGGTAATTTATGGGGCTGGTGTGGCCACAGCGGTGTTGGCTTCATTATCTAAAAGGCCAATTGGATCCAGTTCTAACATGGTGAGAACTGAAGCACAACTGGTCGTACGTTGTAATTTTTCCATTTCCATGTTGTGATGTTTATCTGGGTATTTTAGCATCTAAAGGATATTGATTCCACCGACAGCTGTGATGAGGACCTCCAGCCACCTTAGCGTGTTCACATGTGGTCTGCCTTCCTGCAGGCTAACATAATAAGCGGTGTGATTCTAAGGGAGCGTTCTGCTCGGATAAATACCGCAGGTAAACAAATGCCGCTCACCCAGGGCGACCTCGTGAAAGAGAAGCCATGTCACAGCGATCAAACAGATCAGGTAGCGGGTGCAGAGGAAAGGGGCAATTGTGAGTCTTTCCTGCACAAGCCGTGTAAGTTGGTTTAACCCGCCACTGAGGTCACCATGCAGACGGAAACCTGCTTAATCATTTATGTCACAAGTCAGCCAAGTGATGAAGGAACATCTGGATCGCAAACAAATCAGACAAACTACTTATATCACGTCCCCGCCAGTTAAATAAAGCTGACAGATCAGCCGCGTTACCTGGAGGGGAATTGCCAGAAAACCTCACGGGGAAAAGAGACTTCCAGCTAAGTGATACTGGCAGCTGCAGCAAACAGTATTCGAAGAGTGTCACTAGTGTTATATAAGGCTGGAAGTGAAAAGAGCTGCTGTATTACTGATGTGTTTTGCTCTCATTTTGCCTTTCTGTGGGTCTGAGAACGGAAATTTCTATTAGGATGACCTACTATGGCTCTCAAGCCTCGTACACACGGCCGAGATTCTCGTCAGGAAAAAAACGTTGTTTTTCCTGACGAGAATCTTGACAAGAAACTTGTCCCGGCCGAGTGTACACACGTACGATTCAAAAGAACCACCGTTCTTTTGAATGGCACGCACGCGGTGACGTCATCGACTACGACGAACGTGCGCTCGTCACATTCGATGCCGTCGCCGCCATCTTGCTACACCCTATGCCTAGGAAGCTACCGCGCATGTGTCAAAGTCATTTCGAGCATGCGCGGGTTTCCACGGCGACAGGTAAGTGTACACACGCTCGGGTTTCTCAGCGAGAAACAGGCCGACGAGATTCTCGACGAGAAAAAAGACCGCAGGTCGTCTTTTTTCTCGTCGGGGAATCTGGGCAGTTTTCTTGACGAGAAAACTGAAACCCGCGTACACACAGCCGGTTTTCTCGGCAAGAAAGCTCTCCCGGCAGTTTTCTTGTCTGTCATTTTTTGCCGAGAAAACCGGTCGTGTGTACGAGGCTTCAGTCTCAAGCCTCGTACACACGAACGAGTTTCTCGGCAAGAAACGACAAGAAAACTGCCGAGAGAATCGTTCGTGTGTATGGTTTCTCGTCAAGAAAACCGACAAGAATCTCGACGAGAAATATAGAGAACCTGGTCTCTATTTTCTCATCGAGATTCTCGTCAGCCTGTTTCTCGACGAGAAAAGTGTGTGTGTGTGTACACTTACCTGTCCTCCGGGAAGCCCGCGCATGCTCGAAATGACTACGACGCATGCGCGGTAGCTTCCTAGGCATAGTTAGGGTGTAGCAAGATGGCGGCGACGGCATCGAATGTGACGAGCACACGCTTGTCGTAGTCGATGACGTCACCGCGTTCGCTCCATTCAAAGAACCGCGGGTTCTTTGAATGGAGCGTCTGTACACTCGGCCGGGACAAGTTTCTTGTCCAAGAATCTCGTCAAGAAAAACAACGTGTTTTTTCCTGACGAGATTCTCGGTCGTGTGTACGAGGCTTCAGCTTCCAGAAATGTTTAACCCCCTTAACAAGGATCTTAACACAGGAGATGTTTCCTGGGCTTACCAATCATGTGACGGATTGTCACAATGATCACATGATCGAACGCCTATCCCACCTCCACCTAACAACTGAACTTTTATTTTATCAGCTCATAGGCGTAACTTTTTGTATCCCTTGCCCCTTACCTTTTAGATTGTAAGCTCTCAGGAGCAGGGCTCTCCTAACGCTCTTGTCTTTAGTACTGACTCCCTTTATATTGTAAAGTGCTGTGTAAACTGTTTGCACTATATAATAATCTTATAATAAAATAATATATAATAATCTTCATCATCCGTTCCCCTAAATTTGGAGCATGTACAAGGCAAAGCGCGCCGGTCTATGACCACCATTCTTGGAAGGTGATCTTACATTAAATGGTGACTATAAACTGACTCGTAATGCATTGGCGAGATCTAAGAATAACCGTCTACAACTGCACATTCCACGCGCCGCCAGTGTTTACTCGGATATATTTTATTACTGTAAGCGGACCCTGTGATAAGTAAATTATCCCGGCGTTAACGGCTCAGCACATCAAATTATCCAAACTTTGGATTTCTCATGAAGCCGTGATCTACAGTCCAGCGCGTTGCGTAATTTTCAATTTGATCACCAGATAAACACATCGCAAGTTCTGATTTATGATTTACAGTTGTGGAATGTTTTACTATCTTGCCAGATGCTCAGTTAGTGGTTTGGTTATTAGCCTGCCTGAGCGATATTTTTAACTTTTTGCAATAATAAATATCCCCCAAAAAGAAAAAAAAAAAAAAAAAAAAACACAAACAAATTTCTTCCTTAGTTTAGGCCGATATGTATTCTTCTACATATTTTTGGTAAAAAAAAAATACCAATAAGCGTATATTGGTTGGTTTGCACAAAAGTTATCGCATCTACAAAATAAGAGATATATTTATGGCATTTTTATTATTTATTTATTTTTACTATTAATGTTGGCGATCTGCGTTTTTTAGCGGGACTGCGACATTGTGGCGGACAGATTGGACACTTTTCACACTTTTTTGTGACCAGTGACATTTATACAGCGATCAGAGCTAAAAAAATAGCCACTGATTACTGTATGAATGTCACTGGCAGGGAAGGGGTGTACACTAGGGGGCGATCAAGATGTTAAGTGTTCCCTGGGAGGTGTTTAGTGTTCCCTGGGAGGTGTTTCTAACTGTAGGGGGAGGGGACTGACTGGAGGAGGAGAGTCAGTGATCACTAGGAACAGCAGATCTCTCTCTACTCCCCTGACAGAAAGGAGTCCTTTTTTTTTCATACACAGATCCCTGTTCTGGCTCTCTGGGGAACGATCGCGGCCGCCGGCCATGAGCATTAGCTCTGGCGTCGGGTCACGCCCCCCCTATTGCTCTTAAAGCGGTCAATATACACCTACAGCGATTCGTGCCAACCTGCCGCAGTATAATGACGGTGGCTGGTTGGCAAGAGGTTAACATCTATCTGTAGCCCATCAAAGAGCAGGGTCTGGACGAGGGGGGGGGGGCAGGTGTCATAGGAGGGGCACATGCCCCTGGAAGCTTTTAGCTGGTCTGTTCTCCATCCGCCTCTCCACTGCAGGGACACTTTTTGTTTCCAGTGAAACTGCAGATGCTGGGACATTTTTTCCTTCCAGCTACTCCCCTGGCACACAGACATTCACACTATCAGGACCCTCCAGTCTTCTTTAAGGAGTGGCGGGTGTCAACGGGCATGTGTCTGTTGACACCCGCCAACATCCGATCTGCTAAAAAACAGACGTTTCCCATCCGTCTGGCATATCGGATGGCCGTGGGGTGTAAACAGACAGGCGGTCCGTTTACATCTAATTACCCATAGAGTAGAGATGCTGTGTCACCTCAGCATCAGTGGAGCGGACACGGACCAGCCATTCGCCTGTTCAGCGGGGATCAGCAGACATGAGTAGGCAGACTCCAACGGAGACCGCCCCGTATGTCACCGCTGCAGGGACAATTTATTAATTTTTTGCTTTCAATGATACCACCGTCAGACGGACATTTTTCCTTCCAATGACATCACCGACGCAGAGAATTTTATTTTTTCCAGGAACACCATGACACAGGGACATTTTTTTCTTTCAGTGGCTCCACTGACGCAGCAACATTTTTACCGTCTAGCAACTCTGACGGACATTTTTTCCTTCCAATGACATCACCGACGCAGAGACATTTTTTCCAGTGACACCACAACAGTGTGAAATGTTTTCCATTCCAGTGAAACCACCGACACATGGACATTTTTGCCGTCTAGCAACTCCAACACACGGATATTTTTCCTTCCAATGACATCACCGACGCAGAGACATTTGTTTCCCCCAGGAACACCATGACACAGGGAAATTTTTTGCTTTCAGTGACACCACAATGGAGGGACATTTTTTACTTCCAGTGACTCCACCGACCCAGGGACATTGTTACCTTCTAGCAACTTCACCGACACCTGGACAGGAAACTAAAACAAAGTTTTCACTGCCCTCCCAAACACAAATGGCTCTGTCACATGGCTGTTGGGTGCTGACTTTGTTATGGCTGTACTATGGCTGTAACACACACTACAGCCATAAGTTAACAATGGCAGCACCCAACAGCCATGTGAGCCATAGAGCACCTGCTATGCTGTGATGATAATAATGACAATGATGATAATCACACAGTGGGTGGTCTGGGGCCTGCAACTTCCTTCCAGAGTAGTCTGTCAGTGTCACTGTGTGCAGAGTTTGCCGCTTGCCTGTGCATCGCCACCCTCTGCCAGGATTAGTCCGGCTACACCCTCTTCAGCCACCTCTCATCAGTCTCTCACTCAGTCCGTGGCACTTACTGAGGAAGAGCGATGCACAAATTATTCACTCCGCCAGAGAAGGCAGAGTAAGCAGCGAGTGGCTGGCCAGAACTATTTAACTTGTGCAGCGCAACATGCGGAGTGGGACCATCTGCCTACGCCCTGGTAAGCAGGTAGCAGCGGGGGTGTGACTTAGTAAAATCTTTTTATTTATTTTAGGTAGAAATTACCTATAAAACTGCCCGGGCCCCCCTGTTGAACTGACGGGGCCCCCGGTACAAAATGACTGGTTGTACTGCCTTGGGCGGCACAGGATTATCTGCCTGTGCCCTGGTAAGCAAGTAGGGGTGTGACTGAGTGAGTGAGTGAATAATTTATATAGCGCTGCAAATGCGAACTTAATCGCCTCAAGGCGCTTATTTCCATCCAGTGACGTCCTGATCCTTCAGAAGAGGTGGGTCTTAAGTTTTTTCCTGAAGACCCAATGGTTTTCTTCCATGCGGATGTTTATGGGTAGAGCGTTCCATAGCCGTGGTCCTTGGACTGCAAATCTTCGTTCTCCCTTCGATTTGTAGCGGGACTTGGGGATGTGGAGGAGGTTTTGGTTGGTTGATTGGAGAATGCGATTGGGTGAGTAGTGTTTTATTTTCTCGCACAAGTATTGAGGAGCGTTTCCTTGTGTGCATTTGTGGGTGAGGCAGAGGGTCTTGAATGTGACCCGATCCTTTACAGTTAGCCAATGAAGGGTCCTCAGGGAAGGGGTGATGGATTCCCAGGGTTTTTTCCCCGTTATCAGTCTGGCTGCCGTGTTCTGGACGACTTGTCTGTGCGAAATCTGGTATTTAGGTAGTCCTATGTAGAGGGAGTTTACGTAGTCGAGTCGGGAATTGATGATTGTTCCAACTACTACTGCTATCTCCTCTTCTGGGATGAAGGGGATGAGTCTACTACACAGCAGGCGGAGAAGGTGGTGAGATCCGCTGACTAATGATCCTATTTGTGCATCCATCGACATCTCTGAGTCAAAGATAACTCCAAGACTTTTGACTTTGGTGCTCGGGGTAAAGGTCTGTCCAAGGATGGTGGGTGGTGTCCAAGAAGTCTTCGTTTTTGTCTTTCAGTTTGCGTGGAGGAGAAGAAGTTCTGTTTTGGATCCATTGAGTTTGAGGGAACTCTCAGTCATCCAATCATCGATCAATCTGAGGCATTTTTCTAGTCCGAGATATTGTTGTTTTTTTTTTCGGTGATGCGAAAGTAGAGTTGAGTGTCGTCAGCGTATGAGTGGTAGCACAGGTCCTGTTTGCTGATGATTTTGAGGAGTGGGCGGAGGTAGATGTTGAAGAGCACAGGCGACAGGAGTGATCCTTGTCATGCACCTGGGTGTATTTGAACCGGGATCTTCCTGGTCCCACAGCTGCAGCCTTACCTGTTGTGCTACGAAGCAGATCTAGACTTTTGGAAATGTCCTCTCAGTATTAAGCATTACCTTGGACTCACTAGCCCCACCTGCTGCCAGATGTGGACAATTTTCTATCAAAGCCGCCCATAAAAAGGAAGTGATGCTATCTCTCAGCGCCCGTTTGTGTGGAATAGCTCCCTGGGTGTTGTGACTGCTTTTTGATCCTGATTTTCGTGTTGAACTTCTGCCTGAATTCCTGACTACTCTCCAGCCTGCTGATTTTGTACTTCACTGCCAGCTTGTGTATGACCTTTGCCTGCCTGACCACGCTCTGGATTTTGATCGTGTACCGTTTTGCCTGATCTGTTGCCAACCTAATCTGCCTGACTACGTTTTCACCTGAATCCTCAGCACACAAGTTCCACTTCGGACACTACCTATCACAGGTACCTTACAATCCTTGAGGGACTCCGCAGGAAATTGCGCGAGTTTCAGAGGTGAAGGCTCCTAGTTTCACTGTCTGGGAACGATTTTCTAGGAAGGATGCGAACCAGGGTAGATCTGAGTCTGTGACTCCTGCTACTTCTTTAGGGACTAAGTAAAGTCCTTTCATTTATTTAGGCAAAAGTGAACTATAAAGCTGTCCGGGCCCCCCTGTTGAAAACTGATGGAGCCCGGGCCTGGTACAAAAGTACTGGCTGTGCTGCCGTGTGCAGCGCAACATGTGGCGCAGGTCTGCCTGCCTACGCTCTGGTAAGCAAATAGAATAGAAGCGGGGGGGAGGGGGGGGGGTGTGACTTTGTAAAATCCTTTTATTTATTTAGGCAGGAATTAACTATAAAACTGCTGGGACCCCCCTGTTGAGCTGATGGGGCCCAGGCCCAGTACAAAAGGACTTTAAGATAAATCTCTCTAAATCAGAGGCATTGATGGTAGCGGCCCTTGAACAAAATAATGATGACATTAAAAGCAAACTATAAATTTAAGTGGGCAAATCAATCTTTGAAGTACTTATGGACGCATATAGCAGCGGATTCATCTAAAATATATGAGCTTTATTTCCTGCCAGTGCTTAATAAGGTACGAGGTCTATTGGAGAGATGGAATAAGAAATTACATTCCTGGTTCGGTAGAAGTAATATAATTAAGATGAACATCTTACCAAAGATCCTATACCTTTTACAAGCAGTCCCAATTGCAATCCCCAGGAAATTCCTTAGAAATATACAAACACTACTTACAAAATGTATTTGGGCACATGAACACCCGAGGATAAGGAGGACTCTGTTGTCCTTACCAAAACAATATGGGGGGTTGGCGGTTCCGGATATTTACACATATTACCAGGCAGTTCACTTAGGCCACCTGCTAGACTGGTGCCGACATGGAGAGCTTAAAAGGGTTGTAAAGGTTAGTTTTTTATTTTCTAAATAGGTTCCTTTAAGCTTGTGCATTGTTGGTTCACTTACCTTTTCCTTTGATTTAGTTTTTTTTCTTTGTCTGAATTTCTCACTTCCTGTTTCTCCTCAGTAAACTTCACACCATCATCTGAGTGGTGTTTAGTCAGCCAGAACAGCTTACTGAACAGCTTACTAAGGAGGAACAGGAAGTGAGAAATTCAGACAAAGAAAAAAAATATTTAGAAGGTAAATCAAAGGAAAAGGTAAGTGAACCAACAATGCACTAGCTTAAAGAAACCTATTTAGAAAATAAAAAACAAACCTTTACAACCCCTTTAAAATCTGGCCAAGCTTGGAGCAGGCACAGAGTGGGGAGTTATTGCATAGAGCCCCCTGGTGTTTTAAGGAGATGGCACTTAAAACTAAGAGACACCCAACAATAGGACCCACTCTTCGGGTCTGCTATAATCTTTTACTTAAAGGAAAGTTATCTACACAGGAATCATCTCTAGTACCGATATTAGGGAACCCACAATTCATACTGGGAATACAAAAAGGTCCTTTTGACATATTGATTAAAAGGGGGTTGTATCAGGCGTCGCATTTTCTGAGATCCGGCAGATGGCCAACAGTACAGGAACTGGTAGAATGTCGGTGGCACAACTTTGACATTATCTATGTACTAGGGTACCGCCAGGCCCCCTGGACCGCAATATGTTGCCATTTGAGAAATATTGCACGGAGACTGGACCAACAATGCATACGGTATCCAGAATGTATGCATCATTGATCAAAACCAATGGAGAATTTCCAGATACCCTTTCTCCGGAAATGGGAGATAGACCTGGGAAGGACCTTTGCGGAGGATGAAAAATTCAATATGATACAATCGATATTTAAGACAGCGATATGCACTAAAATACAGGAAACTAATTACCGTATATACTCGACCGAGTATAATAGGATTTTTATAACAGCTTACCTGTAAAATCCTTTTCTTGGAGTACATCACGGGACACAGAGCGACATAGTCATTACTAATGGGTTATATAGATACCGTCAGGTGCTGGCACTGGCAACTTCCAAAACCGGAAGTACCCTCCCCTATATAAGCCCCTCCCATCCGGGAGCACCTCAGTTTTGTAGCAAAGCAATAAGTGTCCCTAAAGAGGGGCGGGAGCTATGTGTCCCGTGATGTACTCCAAGAAAAGGATTTTACAGGTAAGCTGTTATAAAAATCCTATTTTCTTTCTCGTACATCACGGGACACAGAGCGACATAGTCATTACTAATGGGATGTCCTAAAGCAATGCCAAATGAGGGGGGGGGGATACACCATATATAAGCTGAGCGCTATCAGACATGAGGATCTTTTGCGGCCTGCAACACACTGCGCCCAAAGGCGACATCCTCCTGACTTCTAACGTCCACCTGGTAGAACCTAGTAAACGTGTGAACTGAAGACCATGTTGCGGCCTTACAGATTTGAGCCAGGGAGGCCTGGTGATGCACTGCCCATGAAGTTCCAACTGCTCTCGTGGAGTGCGCTCTAACTTTGAACGGAGGCGGTCTCCTTCTCAAGCCATAAGCTTGCATAATGACCTGTCGAATCCACTTGGCTAAAGTAGATTTTGACGCTGCCTGACCCTCTCTGGGGCCTTCCGGCAGAATAAACAAAGTATCCGTTCTGCGAATCTGAGCAGTGGCCTTTAGATAAGCTTTAACTGCTCTTACTACATCCAAAGAATGCAATAACTTTTCCTCTACCGAAGTAGGTTTGGGGAAAAAAGAAGGAAGAACCACATCTTGGTTCAAATGAAACCTCGATACCACCTTAGGAAGAAAGGCTGGATGAGGACGTAACACTACTCTGTCCTTATGGATAACCAGATATGGCTCCTTACAGGACATAGCTGCTAATTCCGATACTCTTTTAGCCGAACAATTGGCTACTAGAAAAATCAATTTCCTGGTGAGAAGCACCAAGGAAATATACTGTAATGGTTCAAATGGTTGTTTCTGTAGAACCGACAGAACCAAGTTTAGATCCCATGGACATATGGGAATATTAACCGGAGGACTAATACGCATCACTCCTTGTATAAAGGCTTTGACTAGTGAATGCGAAGCCAAGGGCCTTTGAAAAAATATTGACAAGGCCGAAATCTGACCCTTGATAGTACTCAAGGCAAGCTTCCTATCTACAGCCCACTGTAGGAAGTCCAGAATCCTACCTATTACGTACTTATGTGGATGCCATTTCCTGGCATCACACCACGCGATGTACGCCTTCCAGATTCTATAGTAGATCTGCCTGGATACCGGCTTCCTGGCATTGATCATGGTAGATACCACAGCATTAGAGAGCCCTCTCTTTTTTAGAATGTGGGCTTCAATAGCCAGGCCGTCAAACCTAGGGCTGGTAAGGAAGGGTGGTATATCGGTCCTTGCGAAAGCAGGTCCGGACGACGTGGGAGAGTCCAAGGACTCCCCACTTAAATTTTACAATCTCCGCGTACCACGCTCTTCGGGGCCACGCTGGAGCCACCGGAATCACTGTTTCTTTTCTACCCTGATTCTGCGGAGTAATCGAGGTAACCATTGTGGCGGTGTGAATGCATATATCAGCTTGAACTGATCCCAAGAGAACACTAGGGCATCCGAGCCGCAAGCTAGGGGATCCCTTGTCCGAGAGACAAACCTGTCCCCCTTTGCGTTGAATCTGGATGCTAGAAGATCTACATCCGATGTTCCCCACCGCTGACATATTGTCCAGAAAACCTCGGGGTGAAGGGACCCTTCCTCCGGGCCTAATTGCTGGCGACTTAGAAAGTCCGCCTTCCAATTCTCCACTCCTGGAATGAATACCGCAGATATGGCTGGGACATATTTTTCTGCCCATTTCAGGATGTAATTTACTTCCCTCTGGGCTGCACGACTCCTGGTGCCCCCCTGATGATTGATATATGCCACTGCTGTGGCATTGTCTGATTGAATTCTGACAGGGGACCCTTGGAGTTTGGATGTCCATGCTACTAGGGCATACCGGGCTGCTCGTATCTCTAAGAGATTGATGGGCAGGGCCTTTTCTGCATCCGACCATCTGCCCTGGAGAGACTATTGCTCCAGTACTGCTCCCCAGCCTATAAGGCTGGCATCTGTAGTGACCACCTTCCAAGAAATCGGACTGAAGGATTTCCTTTTTTCCAGATTCTGGGGAACCAGCCACCAACGAAGGCTCTTGCGAACGGAAGGGGACAAGGACATTGTAAGTCTAGGGCCTGAACTTTTTTGTTCCAGGCTGACAGTATGGCCCCTTGCAAATTCCTTGAATGGAATTGACCGTAGGGTACTGCTTCGAATGATGCCACCATTTTTCCCAGCAGCCTCATATACAGGCGTATGGACGGCTGTCTTTTTTGTACCCACTAAGTGGATCAAATCTTTCAAAGACAACACCTTTCCTCGAGGCAAGAATATTTTTCTCTGGCCTGAATCCAACCTTAGCCCCAAGTATTCCAGACTTTTGACTGGTTTTTAGGGCTGACTTGTCTCGGTTGATAATCCAACCGTGAGATTCCAGATACTTGATTGTCTTGTGAACGACCACGTCTAGTTTTTTCACTGAGTGGTCTATCAGCAATAAGTCATCCAGATATGCCATTATCATTACACCTTGTGTTCTTAGATTGGCCAATAAAGGGCCAGAATTTTTGTAAACACTCGTGGTGCTGTGGCCAAACCGAAGGGTAAGGCTCTGAACTGAAAATGGCGCCCTTCTACTGCAAAGCGTAGAAATTTTTGGTGGACTGGAAAGATGGGAATGTGCAAATAAGCATCTTTGATGTCGATCGCGGCTAACCAATCCTCCCCTTGTAGGGCAGTGGCCACCGATCGGATCGACTCCATCGGAAAGTCCTGATATACAGGAATTTGTATAGCCCTTTTAGAATTAATATGGGCCTCCCGTCCGCGTTTGCTTCGGGACTGTAAAGAGGTTTGAGTAAAACCCGAACCCTCATTCTTCCAGGGGAACCTCCATAATTACTCCTTGGAGCAATAGTTGTTCTAGTGCCAACAGGAGGGACTCTCTCTTCCGGGGATCCCTTGGCACGTTTGACCTCAAAAATGGGAAGGAGGAGAGTCTTTTAACTCCAAACTGTATCCCAAACCTACTGCGGAGAGCACCTATCTGTCTTGATCGTGTCCCGCCAGGTCTCTTGCGAACAACTGGAGTTCTCCCCCCACCCGACTGAGTGGGGGCTTCAATGAATTTAACTTTGGGGGAGGTTTTGTACCTCCCCTGACCCAGGGTTTCTCATTACCCTGCTACTGTCCCTGTTTTTTACCCCCGGGATTTGACCGAGGAGGCCGTCGGAACTGTTACACAGCCGATGCCCCAGGGACTGGAGAAGCAGGCCTCTCAAAGAGGGACCTCTAACTCTGTTTTTAACCGGCAAGAGCGTATTTTTACCGCTGGAAATTTTCTGGATATATTTGTCCAGGTTTTCCCTGAATAAGCGTTCACCATGAAACGGGACGCTAACCAGCCATTCTTTACAGGGAGCTTCAGCAGACCAGTTTTTGAGCCATAGGAGCCTACGCATATGTACTATAGACAGTGTAAGGCGGGAGGCCTGATGGACTGAATCCTCTATGGCGTCAACCGCAAAGCCTAAGGCTCTAGGTAGATCAGCTAGGGCAAAGCCTGCTGATCTGTCAAGTCCCTCAAGACCTGTTTCAACTGATCCTTCACTGCTTAGCAGACCCCAATAGCTGCTACTGCTGGTTGTATCACCAAGCAGATTTTCATAAGGACTCCAATCTTTTATCTATTGGGTTCTTGAACATTTGGACATTATCCACTGGACATGTCAGTGATTTATACATACAAGAGATGGCTGCGTCCACTGTAGGGACCTTCCATTTTTTTTTTTTTTTTGATGAACTTATCCTCCATGGGATAGACCACCGGAAATCTCTTGGGGGAATAAATATTTTCTCAGGACGTTCCCAATCCTGGTAAATGAGCCCTTTCAGTAAAGGGTGAAGTGGAAAAGAACAAACAGTCTGGGGGCTTCCAGCGACCCCAACGAGGATACAGTAGTGGTTGATGGTTCCGCAAGGTGCATTTTTAAATGCTGATCGGACCATGTTAGTCAGAGACTGAACCCATAATCTTTCAGCTTGAGATGCTGAGAAAAGGTTCCCCCACTGTTGATTCCTCTATAACAGAATCAACCTCATCCTGATCCCCTTCAGGCAGGTCGATCCCTGTATGGGACTGTTGCTCTGCTAACAGGCACTCTGAAGGAGGAGACGGAGATCGGGCGTGCTTTCCCTGACAGGGAGGCAGCCTCTCTAATCCTTCCAGAGCTGAGGAAAAAACCTCCTCTGTTACATACACAGGAGCAGGTGAACTGAGGACAGCCACAGTACCAAGTACCCCTGCGGGGTCTCTACGGTCACTTACCTCTGAACTTCAGGGGAGACTGGTGCAGCAGAAGTATGCCCAAGATCCTCCGAGCCCGATGAGACCCCCTTCGCTTCCTGGAAGATTCAGTTCCGGAGCTTCTGGACGGCATATTCCTAAGCCTAAAGCTGAGGTATTCCAGCCGTAATACACCACTTTTACTGAGAATAGTCTAGCACAATTGCTGCTATATCACAGTTGGTGTCTACTAATGTGCCTTTCTAGGGGATGCCTGTATCAACCGCTTGCTGTATGCCTTTAAATGTTGCCAGCTCTGTCTCTGTACTTCATAGCCAGCTCACTACAATATTGTGGTTTTTTTAAACTGCTGGGACGCCCGCACATGCGCAGAAGCGCGCACAGAGCGTCATCCCCCAGGCTCCGCCCCCTTTCCCGGCTCACCTCTATATATAGAGGCGCGTGCACGCGCACGCGTGCGGCCACGTGCGCCTTCGGCGCTAATTTCAAAATATGGTAACAAGGGACAGGAGCCAGGGCCCCTCTTTGCCGCAGGCCGGGGGATGGACGAGCACTGCAACATGGCAGAGGAAGCAGTTTCCTATAAGAGAACTCACCATCTGCCTGGACTTTGCTCTGCTGAGAAGAAGCTAGTCCACATGACAAGAAAACATTCCACAGCGGCCTCTAGTGGACAAACACAGGTACCGCAGTCTAATATATTAAATATATATATAAAACATTTTTTTTTTATTTTTATTTTTTTTCTTGACCACCATTAAAAATTATTACATTTTTTTAGTAGTTACAGGCATGCACAGAATTTTGCGGGAATACCATTAGGTAACAGACAGAAAGACAAATTAGGCTTGGGGGTCCCCCAATAGAACCAAGTTCCTGGGGGCCCCCACTTACCTGTTCCCCGCCGCAGGACTTTGTTTGGTCCACAAAAGCCCAAACTTCACCTATCACGGCAGGCATTGTAATCAAACCTTCAGGGACCGGGTTCCCAAGGATTCCACTCCCCTGGACCTGTATAGCACCCTGCACAGAAAACATCTTGGTCGTGGGTATGACCAGAGCTCTGGATCCCAGGGTCCAGCTCTCCTAAGAGAAGCATTACAGGCAAAACCTTGCTCTTCTCTGCAAGGCCCGGGTACCGACCGTTTAGCTATGAAGCTTTTTTGGTCGGATCCGGAATAGCTTACTGAGGCCCAAAAGAACCTGTACGCAAGCTCAGTGAAAAACACATGTTTCTTCTTGGCCAACACCTTAGACACTGGCAAAAAACTGAGGTGCTCCCGGATGGGAGGGGCTTATATAGGGGAGGGTACTTCCGGTTTTGGAAGTTGCCAGTGCCAGCACCTGACGGTATCTATATAACCCATTAGTAATGACTATGTCGCTCTGTGTCCCGTGATGTACGAGAAAGAAAAGCCGACCGAGTATAAGCCGAGGACCTAATTTTACCACAAAAAACTGGGAAAACGTATTGACTCGAGTATAAGCCTAGGGCGAGAATGCAGCAGCTACTGTAAGTGGAAAAGAGGGTCAACAATGCCAATTTGCACGCCTCACTGTGCCCATTGCAACCTCACTGTGCCCATTGCAACCTCACTGTGCCAAACCTCACTGTGCCCATTGCCACCTCACTGTGCCATACCTCACTCTGTGCCCATTGCAACCTCACTGTGCCATACCTCACTCTGTGCCATACCTCACTCTGTGCCATACCTCACTCTGTGCCCATTGCAGTCTCACTGTGCCCGAGTACCTAAATTCTTGACAGGCGTCCATTTTTTTAAAAGTCTCGGCTTTCTCCTGTCGTTCCGTTCCGTGATAGGCATTTGACACTGTGTTCCGCCTATCACGGAGGTCCTCTCATTCTCGGACTCAGTTTCCCAGCAGACACTGTGTTCAGTGTTCCGCCAATCACGGACATTCTTTCATCCTCGGACAAGTGAAGGTCCGTGATTGGCAGAACACTGAACACAGTTTCTGCTGGGAAACTGAGTCCGAGGATGAGAGGACCTCCGTGATAGGCGGAACACAGTGTCAAATGCCTATCAGGGAGGTCCGGGAGATAATTAAAAAATTCAGTGACATGGAAATACAGGAAGATCCAGCTTTTTTTCTCCTGCATCTGTCAGAGATCCCGGGGAAAATATATAGGAATTCTATCATCAGTCACTTGGTGAATGCAGCTAAAGCATGCATCCCGCTTAAGTGGAAACAGAAACAACCCCCAACAATGAGTATGTGGCTTAAAAAAGTAGAGGAAGTAAATAGGATGAAAGACTTATTCCTTGTACACACGATAGGAATTTCCGATAAAAAAAGTCCGACAAAGTCCGGATGAATTTCATCGGAATGTTCAAATAGAACATGTTCTATTTTTTTCCGATGAAATTCCATCGGAATTCCGATGGAAGTTTGATCGGAAAAAGGTCCGATCGTGTGTACGGGGCATTAGTCTGGACAACAAGGAAAAAAATAGAAATTTACTTAAAAACGTGGTCACCATGGAACTGTTTTAATTCTTCAGAGGAAGGGAAAAAATGAATTGATATAAATTAAAAAGAGGGGTCTAACGGGGGGGGGGGGGGGGGGAGAGGAGAATATTGCTTATGGTTTAATATGGAGGGGGGTTTCGGATTGTCGCCCCCCCTTTTTTTTTCGGGGAGGGGAGGGGGGTAAGGAAAAGCGGGGAAAATGGATCATAAACAGAAGCTGCAGCCGGAATATTGAGAGGTAGTGGCAGTACCCAGGCCGGGTCCGGGGGGAAGCGTCTCCCTCCCGACGTGGCACGGAGCAACAATAGGGAGGATGGAAATTAGAGGGGAAAGTCACTGTACAAGTTATTCTACTTGTCCTTTTTTTTTGGCTTCTCTGCCTCCATCCGGGGTTATTCTCCTATCCATCCTTAATTGAGACTATAGGAAGATCAGACAGGAGTAGAGGGAATTGAATATAATGAGTTATTAATATGTTTTCTTTTTGGCTGTATGTACAGAAATGGAATGTTATATATACAGTAGGATTGATCATTTTTCCCCTGTTATTGAAAACAAAAATAAAGAAATGATAAAACAAAAGGACTGCTTTGGACTGTCCTATCAGCGGCTCTGGGAAGGAGGGTTGGAGTGCAGTGTAGAATCTTAGGCTGCACTCACACCGGAGCTTTTTGTAGCTGGAAGCGTGAAGCTCAAAAACGCTGGAGTAGAAAAAAAATCAATGATTCTCTATGGAGATGGTTCACATCTCCACTCCATGTCGCCTGAAGCCAAACCCCTGAAGCTCAGACAAGTTCTGGAGCTTTTTTTTGTTTTGCTCAATTTGGGCAGATTTGGGCATTTTTGGCGCGTTTCTATTCTCATAGAAATGAATGAAAACGTGCCATTTGTCACACGTTTTTGCGCGATTTTCTGCTCAAATTATTATTTTTTTAAATAAAATAGTAATAATATATGAATATATAAATGTAAAATAAATACACAAATAACTAAAAATCATCATAAATACCGTATATACTCAAGTATAAGCCGAGTTTTTCAGCACATTTTTTTGTGCTGACAATGCCCCCTCGGCTTATACTCGAGTCACCTTTTTGCGCCTGATCTCCTGGAATTTGGGGACCCGGTACAGGCTGGCCGTAGGTCCCCTGGGCCCCAAACTTGGCACACATGTAGCCCCACTCTTACTCTATAAGTGTGCAAAGTTTGTTGTCCGGGGGACCTATGGCCGGGGAGCACCGATTTTTCCAGGCACCCCTTCCATAGACTCTAATGTTAAACAGTAATTTCTACGGTGATTTTGGGGACCCCGGTACCGGCCGGTCGTAGGTCCCCTGGACCCGAAACCCGGGACACATGTAGCCCCATTTCTCCTCTATAAGTGTGCAAAGGTTGTTGTCTGGGGAGCACCAATTTTTCAAAGATGGGCACCCCTTCCATAGACTCCCATGTTAAACATCAGTCTAGTCATGGGCACAGTGAGGCATGGGCACAGTGAGGCATGGGCACAGTGAGGCACAGTGAGGCATGGACACAATGAGGCATGGGCACAGTGAGGCACAGTGAGGCATGGACACAATGAGGCATAGGCACAGTGAGGCATGGGCACAGTGAGGCATGGGCACAGTGAGGCATGGACACAGTGAGGCATGGACACAGTGAGGCATGGACACAGTGAGGCATTGACACAGTGAGGCATGCACATGGACACAGTGAGGCATGCACATGGACACCCTAGGCTTATACTCGAGTCAATACGCTTTCCCAGTTTTTTGTGGTAAAATTAGGTGCCTCGGCTTATATTCGGGTCGGTTTATACTCGAGTATACACGGTAAGTAAAATAAATTAATAATATGTAATAATACATTAATAAATAATAATTAACCTTAAAAAAAGTTAAATACATTACTATTATTATTATTAGTAGTAATAATAATACTAATAATAAAACAACAATAAACACCCAAACTCAAACAAAAAAATACATGATAAATAATAATAATAATAATAATAATTTATTTTGTGTTAGGGTTAGGGTGTTTAGTTATTTATTATTTTATTTTTTTATATACAATCTTAGTTTTATTGAAAAGTTATTAGACAAGTAACAAATATACATACATGAATGTTATTATCATACCATCATTATATTTTTTTAAGGGGTAAGGGTTAAAGTTAAGGGTTAATTATTTATTTATTGTTACTTAGTATTAATTTATTGCATTTTTTTTATTTATGATTTTTACTTTACATTCATTTATTACTATTCATATAATAGAAAATAAAATAAAATAAAATAAAAATAAACAACCCTAACCCCAACTCCTAATCCTAACCCTAACCTAAACTGAACTCGAACCCCTTACCTTAACGACAAAAACATTATGATAAATGAATAATAATAATAAAAGATGAAATAAAAGCTAATGGAAAAGCTAAAAAAGCTGAAATACCTAGCAACAAATGATGCAACAGATAATAGTTTTTACTATTGGCTTATAATAAAAAAACGGCAAAGCCCAAAAACGCTGTAAACGCGCAAGTCGCGCGAAAAAACGCTACGCTTAGGTGTGAATGTAGCCTTAGCCCTGGGCACCAGATGAGCGTGTCTGGGCGCTGTCTAAGATCAGCATGGGGTGACAACGATGCTGCACAATTTCACTGCAGAAAAAACAGCGTTGTCACCCTGTTACAGGAAGTTGAACAAAAACAGAGCTATTGGCAGGATCAACAGGTAGCAAACCTATAATTACAGGAAAACCAAAGACTGCTGATAAAAGACTATATCCTATATTATTTATTAAATGTACGAAGCTGAGGGTGGAACAAATCCATTGAGTTCTTTGTTTTCCTACCTTGTCCTTTGATTCCAAATGGGGGCACAAATTCCCTGATCTTTCCCCACTTCCTGAAAGAGTCATCGAGGAACATTGGAGCTGGTCTTGAGAACCTACAAAAAACAAAACAAAGCGTCATTCTGCAAGGTGTACGATTGTGCGCTAGGCCTTGTATTATCGATACATTTATTACAGATTACAAATAGCAGTAGAAAGGGCACGTTTCCGTACCAGGAAGGACCCAGAACAACATCTAAAGAACTGCAGGCCTCACTTACCTCAGGGTAAGGTCAGTGTTCATGATTCACCAATAAGAAAGAAACTGGGCAAAAATAGCACCCATGGGAGAGTTCCAAGGACAAAGCCACAACTGACCAAAAAAAAACACAAAGGCTCATCTCACATTTACCACAAAACATCTCAATTATTCCCAAGACTTTTGGGCAAATATTCTGTGGACTGATAAGACAAAAAAGTAGAACTTTTTGGAAGGTGTGCGTCCCGTTACATCTGGTGTAAAACTAACACAGCATCTCATAAAAAGAACATCTGGGTGGTGGTAGTGTGATGGTCTGGGGCTGGAGGACTTGCCATAATTGATGGAACCATGAATTCTGCGCTCTACCAGAAGATCCTGAAGGAGACTGTCCGGCCATCAGTTCCTGACCTCAAGCACACTTGGGTTATGCAGAAGGACACAGGGGCGGATTCAGGGGGGCGGGGGCAACTGGGAAATTGCCCCATCTGAGAATGCAAAAGAGAGGAGCGGCTCAGTGGGTAACAGAGCAGTCGGGCGGCCGTGCGAGTGCAGGCGGCTCCGGGGGCAGGAGGCTCCACGGGTGACAGTGCCGGCTACTCCACGGGCGACAGTGCGGGCGGCTCAGGGGGTGGGCGGCTCCGCGGGTGACAGGGCGGGCGGCTACGCGGGTGACAGCGCGGGCGGCTCGGTTGGTGAGTGGGCAAATGACAGTGGGCGAGCAGCTGGGCTGCTGGCCAATCAGGGAGCCGACGGGAGGGGGAACAGAGAGATGACATCATCTCTCTCCGCCCTTCATCCCTGCAGTTCCGCCCTCACTGTGCAGGCAGCCGTGGGCAGCAGAGACATTACATCATCTCTCTGCTGCCTGACTGGTAATCTGCTGCCTGACTCTGGAACACAGCAAGAGACCACCTTAGCAAAAAAGTGACACAACAGGTGACAATCCGCAACGTGTGGCAGGTGACGGGCAACAGGGGCTGAGCTGCTTACCTAAAATACCCTGTCAGTTCGAAAGGCCAGGGGCCGCCAATGGAGGTCTCACCGTACAGCGTAGCATGACCGCGCAATTGTCATTGAAAGTGCGAGAGCGCTGAAAGCTGAAAATCTGGGAAGGAATGGGGCGAAAGTGGCCAGTATTGAAGTGGTTAAAAGGTTATACCATTTGCAAAATTTTGCATTTTGGTACAATCCTCGTACACTGTAGATGTGATTTTACGTATTGACCATAGATGCTCTTTAATAGATGTTTGTTATTTGCACATCTGGACCAAGTTTTATAGGTTGGTGAAGGTTTCTTATACATTTGCATATAGAGGATATGAGTCCCCTTTACTGAGTAGCTGTAAAACTTTCTGAATTTCTCTCACAGAAGGAAGTTGGCCAAGTTCTGGACAGATGTCCCTTGTGTGATGACAGTAGGGAGGTCTCGGGTCATGCTAAATGAAAGCCTCATCTACTACATTGAACCGTCTCGGGGGACACGGCTACGGGTTTTAGCAACTTCCACACAGTGCGAAGATCTGTAAAGTTGTCGTGCAGATAGAGAGCAGACTGTGTGACAAGCCAACGTCAGAACGAGGGATCGTGGGGACACGAAGCTACGTTATTCATGAGGCCGGCTACGGCTGGGAACACGGCGTACCGCTCGCAGTCCCCGGCTATTGGATGATTTGCTTTCCATGTGTAAATGTTATCCTTCCAGTGTATTTCCCCCTCGGGACCCGGATCGAGATTTCACAGAAACATAATCTGCTGGCGTTTCATCGCTTCTGGCAGGAGCCGAGAGCCGAACGTCCTGCATAATTCATTTCTTTATTATACTCCGTGTAACATGAACAGCCATAGATGAACTTAAGAGCAGAGTACAATGGGAGACATGCAGGAGGCAGTCACTCTACAAAGCAGATTTAGAAGCATGTTAAGCGCGGTTATTATTCTCCCTTTGTGCCGGTCAGTTATGGAGAAACATGGAGAGGGTTATGTATGCAGCTGAATGAGACCCAACAGTGTGCGGGAGTAACTGGGTGGAGGAAGGAAGAGAGATTGGATGGTGGGTGAAGATGTGGTACCCTACTGCTGCGGTACAATGCATTCAGTACTTGGGTCATACAACAGGCAGAGTGTGCACAGAAGTGACAGTGCCTTGAAAAAGTATTCATACCCCTTAAAATTTTCCACATTTTCTCATGTTACAACCAAAAACCTAAATGTATTTTATTGGGATTTTATGTGATAGACCAACACAAAGTGGCACATAATTGTGAAGTGGAAGGAATATGATAAATGGTTTTCCAAATTTTTTACAAATAAATATGTGAAAAGTGTGGTGTGCATTTGTATTCAGCCCCCTTTACTCTGATACCCCTAACTAAAATCTAGTGGAGCCAATTGCCTTCAGAAGTCACCTGATTAGTAAATAGAGTCCATCTGTGTGTCATTTAATATCAGTATAAATACAGCTGTTCTGTGAAGCCCTCAGAGGCTTGTTAGAGAACCTTAGTGAACAAACAGCATCATGAAGGCCGAGGAACACACCAGACAGGTCAGGGATAAAGTTGTGGAGATGTTTAAAGCAGGGTTAGGTTATAAAAAAATATTCCAAGCTTTGAACATCTCACGGAGCTCTGTTCAATCCATCATCGGAAAATGGAAAGAGTATGGCCCAACTGCAAACCTACCAAGACATGGCCATCCATCTAAACTGACCGGCCGGGCAAGGAGAACATTCATCAGAGAAGCAGCCAAGAGGTCCATGATAACTCTGCAGAGATCCACAGCTCAGGGGGGAGAATCTGTCCACAGGACAACTATTAGTCGTGCTTCTCCACAAATCTGGTCTTTATGGAAGAGTGACAAGAAGAAAGACATTGCTAAAAGAAAACCATTTGCAGTTTGTGAGAAGCCATGTGGGGGACACAGCAAACATGTGGAAGAAGGTGCTCTGGTCGGATGAGACCAAAATTGTAAATTTTGGCCTAAAAGCAAAACACTATGTGTGGCAAAAAACTATCACTGCACATCACCCTGAACACACCATCCCCACCGTGAAACATGGTGGTGGCAGCATCATGTTGAGGGGATGCTTTTCTTCAGCTGGAAATGAGAAACTGGTCAGAGTTTATGGGGAGATGGATGGAGCCAAATATAGGGCAATCTTAGAAGAAAAGAGTCTGCAAAAGACTTGAGACTGGGGCGGAGGTTCACCTTCCAGCAGGACAACGACCCTAAACATACAGCCAGAGCTACAATGGAATGGTTTAGATGAAAGCATATTCATGTGTTAGAATGGCCCAGTCACAGTCCAGACCTAAATCCCATTGAGAATCTGTGGCAAGACTTGAAAATTGCTGTTCACAGATGCTCTCCATCCAATCTGACAGAGCTTGAGATATTTTGCAAACAAGAATGAGCAAAAATGTCCCTCTCTAGATGTGCAAAGCTGGTAGAGACATCCCCAAAAAGACTTGCAGCTGTAATTGCAGCGAAAAGGTGGTTCTACAAAGTATTGACTCCGGGGGGGGGGGCGCCATACAAATGTACCCCCCACACTTTTCACAGATTTATTTGTGAAAACATTTTGAAAATCATTTATCATTTTTCTTCAACTTCAAGATTATGTGCCACTTTATGTTGGTCTATCACATAAGATCCCAATAAAATACATTTAAGACCCCTTTCACACTGGGGGCGTTTTGCAAGCGCTATAGCGTTAAAAATAGTGCCTGCAAACCGCCCTAAAACAGCTGCTCCATTCAATCCAGTGTAAAAGCCCGAGGGCTTTCACACTGAAGCGGTGCGCTGGCAGGGCGTCAGAAAAAGTCCTGCCAGCAGCTTCTTTGGAGTGCATTAGGAGCGGTGAACTCACCGCTCCTAATGCGCTCCTGCCCATTGAAGTCAAAGGGCAGCGCCCCCGCACCGCCGGCAAAATGACGCTGTAACAGTGCTTTGCGGGTGGTTTTAACCCTTTTTCGGCTGCTAGTGGGGGTTAAAAGCGCCCAGCTAGCGGGCAAAATGCACCGCAAATCCGGCGGTAAAGCACCGCCGACGCTCGGGGCGGCTCGGTGTGAAAGGGCTCTCAGTTTTTGGTTGTAACATGGCAAAATGTAGAAAATTTCAAGGGGTATGAATACTTTTTCAAGGCACTATATATTGGTAAGTCATGTCAGGGTAGAAATCTCTTATAACATGGTGGCAGTCTACTATAGCTTGGAAGAAGGCTGTACACTCTCTTGTAACATGACATTAGTCCAACAAAACAGTCATTTGTGACACTGAATTAGTCAAACACAACAGCCTCTTGTAACATGACATTGGTCAAACCCAACAGTATCTTGTGTAGCCCCGGGTCCAAATTTTCCACATTTTGTCATGTTACAACCAAAAACGTAAATGTATTTTTATGACATATGAAAAGCGCAGGCTGATTGGACCGGACCTGGCTGTCAGTTTTCACTGTTTCTGTTGCCATTCCTGCTCAAACTGATAAGCTGTCAGGGACTTGCTGTAGCAAGACAGAGGTGCGTGCGTGCGCGCATGTGCACACGGGTTCCAGACCAACGAGCTGGGCAGTGGTGTGTGTGCGCGCACGTGCGCGAGGGCACGCGCCAGATGGGCGTGCGCTAGACGCTGCTTGGCGCCAATGGGCCTTTAAAAGAACAGCAGCTGCACAAGTGCAGTGCTGTTTGATCTGCAGGTTACTGTGTCATGAAACCTGTGCCTGCTATCTGATTACCTGTATTGACCCGGCTCTGCTGACTTACCTGATATCTCCAATCCTGACCTCGGCTTGCCTTGACCCTGCTAAGACTTCCTGCTTGATATCCTATTGCCAACCACTGCCTGTTCATCTGACCCTGCTCCAGCTTTACGGCCTTACTCTGTCTGATTACCTGTGTTGACCCGACTTGTCTGACCCTGCTCCAGCCTGCTATCCTGCTCTGTCTGATTACCTGTGTTTGACCCGGCTTGTCTGACCCTGTTCCAGCCTACTATCCTGCTCTGTCTAATTACCTGTGTTTGACCCGACTTGTCTGACCCTGCTCCAGCCTGCTATCCTGCTCTGTTTAATTACCTGTGTTTGACCCGACTTGTCTGACCCTGCTCCAGCCTGCTATCCTGCTCTGTCTGATTACCTTTGTTTGACCCGGCTTGTCTCACCCTGCTCCAGCCTGCTATCCTGCTCTGTCTGATTACCTGTGTTTGACCCGGCTTGTCTGACCCTGCTCCAGCCTGCTATCCTGCTCTGTCTGATTACCTGTGTTTGACCCGACTTGTCTGACCCTGCTCCAGCCTGCTATCCTGCTCTGTCTAATTACCTGTGTTTGACCCAGCTTGTCTGACCCTGTTCCAGCCTGCTATCCTGCTCTGTCTAATTACCTGTGTTTGACCCGACTTGTCTGACCCTGCTCCAGCCTGCTATCCTGCTCTGTCTGATTACCTTTGTTTGACCCGGCTTGTCTCACCCTGTTCCAGCCTGCTATCCTGCTCTGTCTAATTACCTGTGTTTGACCCAGCTTGTCTGACCCTGTTCCAGCCTGCTATCCTGCTCTGTCTGATTACCTTTGTTTGACCCGGCTTGTCTCACCCTGCTCCAGCCTGCTATCCTGCTCTGTCTAATTACCTGTGTTTGACCCGGCTTGTCTGACCCTGTTCCAGCCTGCTATCCTGCTCTGTCTGATTACCTTTGTTTGACCCGGCTTGTCTCACCCTGCTCCAGCCTGCTGCTGATCCTGCACCATCCAGCTCACCGGGTCGCTGACCTGCATCTGCCTCTGCTGTCACCTGCATCCCGGTCCTATCTGGTGGTTCATCATCCATCCATCTGTGCCAGCTACCACAGATCTCATAGGCACTCCTACCTCACTGTGCTCTCGAGGCCACTATGGGCGTAGCCAGATAATGTCTTTATTCTTCTTCTCTGATGCTGTGCTGGTCTGCTGCCATCCAATAAGCCCACGGGGGTCTTGGTGCTCCTCTCACAGTAAGGTTTTGGATTAATAAAAAAATGGGCTTCTCAGTGGCTTCTAAACCAGGGCTGTAAGAGAGGTCTCCTCTTACAAGTCAGGCTCTATTACAAGGTACATAACATAAGCTGTGAAGAGGAGACTGTCCTTACCAGGCCTGAACTGGGACAAAAAATAGGCCTGGGCATTTTAGACTGAGAAGCCCATTTTTTTATTAATCCAAAACCTGTGAGAGGAGGACCAAGACCCCCCGTGGGCTTATTGGATGGCAGCAGACCAGCACAGCACCAGAGAAGAAGAATAAAGACATTATCTGGCTACGCCCATAGTGTATCCTAAACACTTTGCCTATGCTACGCGATGTGCATAGCCTGATACATCTTTATTCTTTCTCCTTCGGGTTGTCTAGGCTATCAGTCTACTGTCCCTCTCTGACCATGGTGTGAACCAGCCCTGTGTCCTAGAGCACATTCCTGGAGCTTGGCTCCACTAACTTACCTGGCAGGGGAGCATTTGCTTGGGCACTGTCAGAGAATGGTCTGCAGATTACGGGCACTCAGACATTTGCCAATTCGAATGCACGCGTTGCCAAGAACTTTTGCGAACATTGATGTGTAATCGCGCACGCAATACGTGACAGATCCTTGGCGCCCAGTGCCTTATTTAAGGCCAGCAGTCGGATCCACAAATTGCTGGATGATCTTCAGCTCCCCTGTGTGTTCCTGTTCTTGCTACTATTGGATTTCCTGTTACCAACCCAGGTTGCCTTTGACCAGTCTTGTCTCCATTCCTGGCTTTAACCCCTGGCTTGCTCCATTGACTCCGCTTCGGTCTGCTGATCTGTGTATGACCTTTGGCTTGCTCTTCTGACTCTGCTGCTGCCTGATTCCCAGTGTATGACCCCGGCTTACTCCTGACTCTGCTTGCTGCTTTACCCCTGGCTGATGTATGAATACTGGCCTGGCTCCTGACCTTGCCTCTGGCTCTCCCTTCTGCCAAGTCTCATCTGGTACATCTGAGGGACTCCCAGTAGTACCTCCTGCTCATCAAGCAGACGAGTCCTCATCACTCAGCCTGTCACAGCTGGAAAACCCTGCTTCTTTGGGCATAGCACTCCCTGTCACCATCTCTATGGGTGTCCTGCACTCAGCCACAAGGGAAGCCCTGTCAGCACTTCGGCGTCCAACCAGGTATGTGATTTCTAGGGGGGGGGGGTCTTCAGCTTTGAGAGATTCATGCTGGGTGTCACATACCTGAAAATAAAGGACTATAAGTGCCAGCAGGAACCCCTGAGATCTAAGGATGTGACCTCCTCCTCCCCTTTCTATCCCTCCGAGGGTTTCATCTGTCATCCAGCACCAGCTCAGCTGCCATCCTCTCTGTTCCTGCATCTCTGCCATGACTCCCTCATGACAGCCCAAACAGGTTCAAACCCCGGCCTCACCTCAGACTCCTAAATCCACTTCCCTTCCCTTTCCTTTCTGAGCAGGGGGCCATCACCAAAGAGGCTGAAGGAGGTGGGTGGAGCTGAACACTAGGAGGAGGAGGAAGTTATATCCTCCTCTGTTCTGAATGCTGGGGCCTCTCAATGCATTATGTAACATCACAGGTTGCTAGACGCAAGGCAGTCATAGCAACCAGATAGTGTGTAGTGGCAGCCTTTTTTTGGAGCACCAGAGCAGCCTGGTGGGCCATTTCCACCTTGCACCCCCCCCGGGCCCAGTTCGCCCCTGACATGTGGCCTGGTGGCCCCTGCTAGTCCGGGCCTGGTCATTACAGAGCTGTGTGGAGCCTAAGTGCCCCCACCACACAGAGGAAGAGGATGTGGACTGCTCTGAATGCTGGGAGGAGCTGAGTATTGTGGTAGTTCCATACAAGCCTGTTTTGTAGACATGGGGGAGAAGCTCAATTTCCCAGGCTCACTGAAACTCTGTGAGGAAGAAAAGGGAAAGACTCGTTCCCTGGCACAGGGGGATGTGAGGAGGACATGGAGAGACAGTGTGTGCATCTGGTTGCTGGCAAAACACTCACAACCGCATTTGAGAAGGACAGAGGCAGAGCAGAGGACATTCCCTGGTATTTGAGATTGTAACTGACGCTGACTGATTCCGCTGTCCAATTGTTTGAGAGAATGCTGCGGTTACTGATTTTGTTGAGCCACTGATGGGGAATAGAGAGAGATCAGCAGTCATCCCCAGGAGTCGATGAGAGGCCAATGGCTAATCCCACTACACCCTTTTTAAAGCAGACCTTCACCCTCCGGTGTCTGCTGACAGAAGGATGTCAGTGGGATAACACTGAATCTGATGGCTGGGTGAGTATCCAAACTCTGCCTAGAACAACAGGAGGTAAGTGGGGGGCAGAGAAAAAAGAAATAGGGGGGTACACTGAAGGTCCTCTTTAAGAGGAACATCCCTGCACGTATGGGTCATAGTGCAGGGGTCTTCACCAGGGTTTGAAAGATCTTTATTCAAAGTGCTCCAACAACTAATTTGGGCCCCAACGTGCTGGCCAGTGAAGAAAGGTGTTTGATATAGACTGATGATTATTATTGTGTTACTACCCCCCTTAAGCAAGATAACCCCTAGTATAGGGGTGCACTTGTTTGTCACCAACCGTATATTACAATGGCCCTTGTTTTACATATTTGTTGTGCATTCACTGCTATTTCTATGTCCTTAAGCTTCTGGGGTGCTGTATATACTTGTAATCAATATTCCCCCTTCAGCCCAGGTGTGTCATAGAGTGTGGTGTCGCTTGCTTGAGTTGTGCGCACCGAGAACAGGGGACTGGAGAAAACAGCGGCTCCTTCAGGGGTGAGTGCTACACTTGTACCATCACATCAGTCGATCAGAACAGTCTTTTGTAGCGTATTGTCACTCGATCACAACAGTCTCTTGTGATAGCATCAGTCAACCACAACTATCTCGTGTGACATGGCATCAGCCAAACACAACTATCTCGTGTAACATGGCATCAGCCAACCACGACTATCTCGTGTAACATGGCATCAGCCAACCATGACTATCTTGTGTAACATGGCATCAGCCAACCACGACTATCTTGTGTAACATGGCATCAGCCAAACACGTCTATCTCGCGTAACATGTGTGACAGCAGGAAGGTAAAGTCACCTGGTTGCATCCAGGGGGGTAGATATATTTCGCCCAGATTCAGGCTTTACGCTGACTTATACAACTAGGTGGAGAGTTGTATAAGCCCAGCTAAGGCTAGTGGGCTCATGGATGACTCATACCTCTAGGGAGAGTGTGGGGCGTCGTGCAGACAGAGATGAGGAGACCAGCTGAACCTTGTCAGCTCATTTAGGCCTCTATAAGAACTCCCAGCTTCATTAGATGTTAGCTCATGCCTGGAACCAGACCTGTGTGGACTGTCTAGGGAGAGTGAACCCCTGTGCGGTGAGGCAAAGCCTGTGTGGCTATTTGTTTGGACTTTTACTAAACCAGGGACTTAGGGACTAGGACAGCACTAGGCTGATCCCAGTTGTTAGTTAGGAAACCTGTATGTTTAGTCAGAGGTCAACTTGACCAGGATTTATTTTGGTTATGTTTCTTTTGCTTTGCTGTGTTTTGTCACTGTAAATAGAAAATAAACCGCACCTTTTTGATTTTGAAAACCACAACCTCCGTTTGCTGGGCCTGTTTTGTGTGGGGAGCCCATCCCGGGGGTCACACACACCCGCTGCCGAGCTAACCCCCTCACAGTTGGTGGAGAACCAGTGGCAGTTTTTTTTAAGCCAGCATGGAGGAGATACTGAAGCAGCTGGCTCTAGCAAATGCCAATCAACAGCAGACAAATGCAGGTTTGCAAAAGAGCCTTGCAGCTCAACAACAGAGCCTTGCAGCCCAGCAGCAGACAAACGCAACTTTGCAACAGAGTCTGGAGGCTCAGCAACGAGCCCAGCAGCAATCTGAGGCCCGCTTCATAGACCTGTTGCAGAAGCAAGAGCAGAGACTACAACAACAGATGGAAGCAGTAATGCAGCAACGTCCGCAGACCAGTGAGGAAAGCCGTCCCACTAATACCGCGTCCTTTGGGGTGAGTCGTTTATTGACAAAAATGACTGGAGAGGATGATCCAGAGGTATTTTTGACCACATTTGAAAGGACCGCTGAAAGGGAAAAGTGGCCTGAGGAGCAGTGGGCTGGACTGGTGGCTCCTCTGTTAACTGGTGAATCGCAGAAAGCTTACTATGACCTAGAGCCTAACCAAGCAAAAGACTATGTGATGCTAAAAGCTGAAATATTGGCAAGGCTGGGTGTCACCCAGGCTGTCCGGGCTCAGCGTGTGCATAACTGGACTTTCCAGCTTGGAAAACCCCCCAGGTCTCAAATGTATGATCTCATTCACCTGAGCAGAAAGTGGCTACAGCCAGAGACTTTGTCCGCACCAAAGATTGTGGAACGTGTTGTAATGGATCGGTTTTTGAGAGCTCTTCCTACTGCCATCCAAAAGTGGGTAAGCCATGGAGACCCAGAGACGGCCGATGGTCTTGTGGATCGTGTGGAGAAATACTTGGCTACAGAGAACCTGACGGCCTCTTCCAGAGACACTCGGACTTTCCACCCTAAGACCAGACCATCCCCAGGGGCGGATAAGAGGATTCCAAGGGGTGAGGGTGGAGAGAGTGAGAGGGTGGGAGCTCTACCCCAAGTTTGGCGAGAACAGCCTGGGAAATCAGTGGCTCAAGAGGCGGCAAGAAGGATCGTTTGCTACCGCTGCCGGCAAGCGGGACATATTGCAGCCAATTGCCCGGTTGTGGAGGAACCCATGCAGTGTGACTTTCTGACGGGCAGACGTCAGTCGCTGTGTGCGACAGTCGCATGCACTGCCATTCGAGGAACTGAGAAACATTTATGCAAAATGTGTGTTAATGGTAGAAATGTTGTGGTATTGCTGGATTCAGGTAGCCTTGTGACCCTGATAAAGGCTGAGTTAGTTAAAACAGAGGTCTCTGGGAATAGCAAGGTAGCTGTTATTTGTGTGCATGGGGACACCCGAGAGTATCCAGTGACTACAGTGTGTTTCGAGACCCCCAAAGGTACCCTCTCTCATCCAGTGGGCTTAGTATCTCAGTTACCGCATGACGCCATTGTGGGAAGGGATTTTCCGAAGTTCTGGGAACTGTGGGATGATCCTGAGCCCCTCACTGGTGCCCCTATGTACCAGGAATGTGATAGCCAGAACTCCCCTGAGAGTGGTGAGGACTCTCCGGAATTTCCCTTATCAGTATTGGCAGGGGAGACTCAAGAAACTGGAGAGGAGCCCACCTCCTCAGACGAAAACCTACCGTCTGTGGAGTTTTCTGATCTTGAGGTTCACAGGGAAAACTTTGCCACAGAACAGTTGAAAGACCCCGCCCTAATAAAGGCACGGGAAAACGTAGTGAAAATAGATGGCGAGTTAGTGAACCCAGATAATACCTGCACTTACCCATACTTCAGCGTAGAGAAGGACCTACTGTATCGGGTGGCAAAAAGGGCAGAAGAAACTGTTGAGCAGCTTGTGGTGCCCAAACCTTACAGGAAGTTGGTGTTGGAGTTGGCCCATGGGCACATTCTTGGAGGTCATCTGGGGACAGAGAAAACCCGAGAGAGGGTATTACAGAGATTCTATTGGCCGGGGGTGATGAAGGACGTAGAAAATTATTGTTCCTCCTGCCCTGTGTGTCAGAGGTTGGCCCCGATGCCACATTTCCGTAGCCCGCTGGTCCCTCTACCCATCATTGAGGTCCCGTTTGAGAGGATCGCCATGGATTTGGTAGGTCCTATAATCAAGTCCGCTAGGGGGCACCAGTACATATTAGTTATAATGGACTATGCCACCCGTTATCCAGAAGCGATCCCTCTCCGAAATACCTCGGCCAAAACCATAGCCAAAGAGCTATCTCTTGTTTTTAGCCGGGTGGGTATTTGTAAAGAACTGCTTACGGACCAAGGTACACCCTTTATGTCCCGGGTTATGAAAGAGCTGTGTAAATTGTTCAAAGTGACGCAATTGCGTACGTCTGTGTATCACCCCCAAACCGATGGGCTGGTTGAAAGATTCAACAAAACCCTAAAACAAATGTTGAAGAAAGTGGTGGATAGAGATGGAAAGGATTGGGACTGTTTACTTCCTTATTTGATGTTTGCTATTAGGGAGGTGCCCCAATCCTCTACGGGATTCTCCCCCTTTGAGTTACTGTATGGGAGACACCCAAGAGGGCTGTTGGATATTGCCAAGGAAACTTGGGAAAGTGAGAGTTCTCCCCACAGGAGTGTGATTGAGCATGTCGCCCTGATGCAAGATCGAATTGCACAGGTAATGCCCATCGTGAAGGAACATTTGGCCCAAGCGCAGTTGGCACAGCAGAGAGTGTACAACCGTGGAGCCAAGACCCGTACCTTTTCCCCGGGGGATAGGATATTGGTACTTGTCCCTATGGTTGAAAGTAAATTCCTTGCCAAATGGCAAGGCCCCTACGAGATAATGGAAAAAGTGAGCGAAGTGAATTACAAGGTCAGACAACCAGGAAGGCGAAAGCCCGAACAGATCTATCACGTTAATCTGTTGAAAGCCTGGAGGGATAGAGAGTCCCTAGTCGCAGACACTTGGTCACCAGCTCAAACTGGTTGCGTGATTCCTGAGGTTGGAATAGCAGCCACCTTGTCACAACCCCAACAACAGGAGGTTAAGGAGTTTGTGCTTCGCAACAAGGAGGTATTCTCTGAGCTGCCGGGACAAACATCTGGGGTAGAGCATGACATCATTACCCCGCCCGGTGAAAGGGTGAAGTTAAAACCCTATCGGATCCCAGAGGCTCGACGGGAGGCAATACGGGAGGAAGTACAGAAAATGCTGAACTTAGGGGTGATAGAGGAGTCCCAAAGTGATTGGTCTAGTCCCATCGTGTTGGTGCCTAAACCGGATGGGAGCTGGCGATTTTGTAACGATTTTCGTCAGTTGAACAAAGTTACAAAATTTGACACCTACCCCATGCCACGTATAGATGAGTTGATCGACCGGCTGGGAACAGCCCGATACATGACGACTCTTGACCTCACAAAAGGGTATTGGCAAATCCCCCTGGCCAAGTCGGCCAAAGAGAAAACCGCATTTGTAACCCCAGACGGGGCGTTCCAATATAAAAGAATGCCGTTCGGGTTACAGAATGCGCCGGCCACATTCCAGCGGAAAATGGACCAGATGCTGAGGCCCCATCGGAAGTATGCTGCGGCTTACCTGGATGACGTAATTGTCCATAGCACAGATTGGGCCTCACATCTGCCAAAAGTGCAAGCAGTCCTGGACTCTGTTCGGGAAGCGGGGTTTACGGCTAACCCCAAGAAGTGTACCATTGGGCAGGAGGAGGCCAAATATCTTGGGTACACCATTGGGAGGGGAGTAATAAAACCCCAACTCAACAAAGTCGAGGCCATCCAGAGTTGGCCACGTCCCAACAGCAAGAAGCAGGTACGAGCCTTTCTGGGAATCGCTGGGTATTATCGGCGATTCATTCCCCACTTTGCTTCTAAGGCTGTGCCCCTAACCAACCTGACGAAGGGGAAAGGGTCGGTCATGATTAAATGGACCCCCGAGGCTGAGGCAGCATTCCAATTCTTGAAACAAGCCTTATGTAGCCAGCCAGTGTTGTACTCACCCGACTTCTCTAAAGACTTTGTCGTACAAAGTGATGCGTCAGATGTGGGGTTAGGAGCAGTATTGTCCCAGGTCTGGAACGGGGAAGAGCACCCAGTCATTTACCTCAGCAGGAAATTGAAGTCCCATGAGGTAAATTACGCCACCGTTGAAAAGGAGTGTTTAGCGGTGAAGTGGGCTCTAGATTCCCTTCGGTACTACCTGCTAGGTAGGCACTTTGACATGGTTACGGATCACGCTCCGTTAAAGTGGATGGCTCAAAACAAGGAAACAAATAGAAGAGTGAATAGGTGGTTCCTGGCCCTCCAGGAATTCAACTTCACAGTAAAGCATCGCCCTGGCGTTCAAATGGGGAATGTGGATGCTTTGTCTCGAGTACATGAATGCCTGATTGCTGGTGTTCCAACCCCGAGGTTAAAACAAGAGGGGGGGTATGTGACAGCAGGAAGGTAAAGTCACCTGGTTGCATCCAGGGGGGTAGATATATTTCGCCCAGATTCAGGCTTTACGCTGACTTATACAACTAGGTGGAGAGTTGTATAAGCCCAGCTAAGGCTAGTGGGCTCATGGATGACTCATACCTCTAGGGAGAGTGTGGGGCGTCGTGCAGACAGAGATGAGGAGACCAGCTGAACCTTGTCAGCTCATTTAGGCCTCTATAAGAACTCCCAGCTTCATTAGATGTTAGCTCATGCCTGGAACCAGACCTGTGTGGACTGTCTAGGGAGAGTGAACCCCTGTGCGGTGAGGCAAAGCCTGTGTGGCTATTTGTTTGGACTTTTACTAAACCAGGGACTTAGGGACTAGGACAGCACTAGGCTGATCCCAGTTGTTAGTTAGGAAACCTGTATGTTTAGTCAGAGGTCAACTTGACCAGGATTTATTTTGGTTATGTTTCTTTTGCTTTGCTGTGTTTTGTCACTGTAAATAGAAAATAAACCGCACCTTTTTGATTTTGAAAACCACAACCTCCGTTTGCTGGGCCTGTTTTGTGTGGGGAGCCCATCCCGGGGGTCACACACACCCGCTGCCGAGCTAACCCCCTCACACATGGCATCAGCCAAACACGTCTATCTCGCGTAACATGGCATCAGCCCAACACAACTATCTTGTGTGGCATGCATTAGCCAAACACAACTATCTTGTGTAACATGGCATCAGCCAAACATGACTATCTCGTGTAACATGGCATCAGCCAAACATGACTATCTCGTGTAACATGGCATCAGCCAAACACGACTATGTTCTGTAACATGGCATCAACCAAACACGACTATCTTGTGTAACATGGCATCAGCTAAATACAACTATCTCATGTAATTTGGCATCAGCCAAACACGACTATGTTCTGTAACATGGCATCAGCCAAACACGACTATCTTGTGTAACATGGCATCAGCCAAACACGACTATCTCGTGTAACATGGCATCAGCCAAACACGACTATCTCGTGTAACATGGCATCAGCCAAACACGACTATGTTCTGTAACATGGCATCAGCCAAACACGACTATCTCATGTAATTTGGCATCAGTCACACACGACTATCTCGGGTAACATGGCATCAGTTACACACACGACTATCTCGTGTAACATGGCATCAGTCAAACACAACTATCTTGTGTAACATGACATCAGTCAACCACGACAATCTCATGTAACATGGCATCAGGCAAGTATGACTATCTTGTGTAACATGACATCAGCCAACCACGACTATCTTGTGTAACATGGCATCAGTCAACCACAGCTATTTTGTGTAACATGGCATCAGTCAACCACAGCTATTTTGTGTAACATGGCATCAGTCTCACACGACTATCTCGTGTAACATGGCATCAGTCAAACACAACTATCTTGTGTAACATGGCATCAGTCAAACACAACGTTCTCGATGGCATCAGTCAAGTACGACTATCTCATGTAACATGACATCAGTCACACACAACTATCTCGTGTAACATGACATCAGTCAAGTACAACTATCTTGTGTAACATGGAACTGGTCAAACATGACCATCTTGTGTAACATGGCATCAGTCAAGCACGACTATCTCATGTAACATGACATCGGTCGATCAAAACCATCTCACGTAGTATGACAACAGTGGATCGCAACCATCTCTAATAATGTGAGAGCAACAAAACACAACAGTCTCTTGTAACATCATATCAATCACAACCATCTCTTGTAGTATGACAAACCTAAAAAACAAGTTTTGAGGGAAAAAAAAAAGGGGGAGAATTTTTCGCTATAGGCTGCAGACATTTCACTTTGATTCATTTCATAAAATTCATCTCTTATCGTACGGACATCTTCCCTCCAGAGCCCCCACGTTTGCCAGCAGGGCTCTGGGCATTCCCATGGATCACATCCCTTTCTTATCGAGGGCCCATCTGCAGCTGTTCGGTGTTTGTACCTTGTTCTGCACATCTGCGGAGGGGAAGCAGACACGATCCAGAGTACAAACACATCCAGACATCGCCGCCTAAAAGATTTTTTGGCGCTGTCCTCTCTTCTTTTTTGATTTCTGCCAAGAGTTTTGGCAGCGATAGCCTGAGCTCTGTGATGGGCTATTAGTGTTATTTTATTGAGCAGTTGAGATAGATCTTATCATCATCAGGAACCTCGGGAGATAGTCACAGCTTGCCGGGAGTGTGTACGAGCCCCGCTCCAGATGTGTGGAGTTCCATCAAAACATTGAGAGAATGCATTTATTTAAAGGAAATGTCAGCCCTATCTGAAAGCATTTAGTTTGCTCGATGTACTGTGTATCAAACAATTGTCCTGTTTTTTTCCTTTGTAAGGCTTGGTTCACACTTGTACATGTGACGAAGTGAGCACACGCGTTTCCGTGTGGTTTCAGAGCATTCCCATGCATTGCATGTAGGGCAGCTCATTCATTTCAATGGAAGGCCCTATGCGCGAGGAACGTGAAAAAGAACGTGCACTCCTGGGATGGTCAGGGTGGGTTTCCTGATAATGACAACAATGGAACATGCCTTTGTAATGTGTGCTGAAAGCGCCACATGTAGTCTCCTTTAGAAGCCCAATGTGATGGGGTGACACCACTGAAGCACAATTTGTTATCACCCTAGAACAGGAAGTCCCCGAACAAGGACCTTCATAGCGGGATCACCACGGATGGTTTTACAGAAAGCTGCCTATTTAAAAATACTGAAGAAGACTTTTGATTGGGTTCACTTCTACCATAGTGGTCAACTGCAATTTCTATGCGAGAAGCTCACAGTGTGCAGTGAAGTGTCAGAGTAAGCATTTTCCGTACAGGCGAGGAGCCGGTGTTCTGCCGAATAAGTTCCCCCCGGCGGATAAGTTCCCCCCTGTACTGCGCAGGCGTGAACTGAGCTCCGAAAATAGCCGAACAAGTAGAGCTGAGAGTCGGCTCTAGACGGCGCCTGTGCAATGAAATAGTTATTGCAAGAGGTCCAGGGCGACGTGGACCTCGCTGTAAGTGGCCAGTTGGTCGCTCGGCCTCCTGGCTCTTTTTTTAACATCTCCATGTCCACGGGGATGGTAAGGAAAGAGCCTGGATGTCAGAAGTGTAGCAATTTGTTGTGCGCAGGCGCCGTCTAGAGCTGACTCTCAGCTCTACATGTTCGGCTATTTTCGGAGCTCAGTTCACGCCTGCGCAGTACAGGGGGGGAGTCCTTATGCGCTGGGGGAACTTTTTCGACAAGACACCGGTACAACTGTGCAAGACTGAAGAGATAGCTGGAGGTCAACCCCTGTCAGATTTTCCCCTTCACTGCTCGTCTCAGAGACGCAACAGAAAAGTCTCCCCAAAATGAGGGAAAATCCTGGGTACCCACTTGATGATTTCCCCTCAACACCTGTTCTGATGCCCCCAGAAAACAAATGTAGCCACCATATTTCAGGGCTGGTAAGCTGCATTACATTACATTTTTTGGGGGTTTAGACACTCTGAGTTTTTGGCTGCAACAAGAAGGGGGTGGGGGGTTCTGTTTGTGGCGGGGCAGACGTTGAAGGCCCTTAGCTGGATCACAGCTTTAATGTTAGGTGACCCTCACCTCGGGCACTCAGTATACTCTGACCAAACATAAAAGGTCACATACTGATACAGCACCTTCCCAGATAGGTTGCTAGTTAGGTTAGGTAAATTTAGTTCTTGTGGCTCTCTTGTAATCGGTAGAGTAGTCGAAAATTACTTTAGGCTGCTCTGGGCTCTGGCAGGCTTGATTGATTCTTTATATTTTCTGGAGGCTTCCAGAATATAGTGGGTGGGAAAATCAGATGAGCAACCTGAATATTTATGTGGTTCCAGCCAATCCCTGGGGGAAGGTGCTCATAAGGTGTCTGGGATAGTGTATAAATAGTTTGGAGCCTCAGACAGCAGTGTTCTTTCCCAGGAGGAGAGGTTCCCATCCAGAAGGGCTACTGCCATTCTAGGCAGCTCAACTGAAGATTTTGCATTTGATTAACAAGGTCCCAGCTCGGAGGGCCCAGACTGTTGCAAATTTATATAAGGCTAAGAGAGGGGTTTCACTGAGGATCCGGGCTGGAAGATTCACAAAGGAAACTGTCCACCTGAGTCTGGAGGAATAAGACATCCAAATTAGGGTTGTCCCGATAACGATACTAGTATCGGGACCAATACCGAGCATTTGCGCAAGTAATTGTACTCGCACAAATGCTCCCGATACCTGGGAGAGGCGGTGTTTCATCAGATTAGGCGACCCGGCGCAACCTGAACTCAGCGGGCGGAACAACAGAAGTGACGCTTCATGTCGACCTCAGTGGTTGGACATCCCGACGCCCATCTTGGTACACCCTGCACTCAGCCGCAGTAAGCCAGCAGTGGACATCTTGTTACACCCAGCTCATATATAGTTCAGGCTGGGTGTAACAAGATGGCCGTTTCTGTTTTTATGCGGCCGAGTGCAAGGAGTACCAAGATGGGCGTCTGTCAGTGCCAGCCATCTGTCAGTGCCCATCAGTCAGGGCTCATTAGCGCTGCATATCAGTGCCACCTAATCCTATCAGTGCCCATCAGTGCTGCATATCAGTGCCACCTAATCCTATCAGTGCTCATCAGTGCTGCTTAATCAGTGCTACCTATCAGTGCCCATCAGTGCTGCATATCAGTGCCACCTAATCTGTATTTGAAAACTGTCACATGACAGGAATCCTAGTGACTGTCACTACTGTTAACCTCTGCTGCACTAGTACTGATGCCTCGTACACACGATTGGGTTTCCCGGTGGTCAAAAGTCAGCCGGGAAAACCGAGAACCTGCTCGGTTGTTTTTCCCCGTGTACACACGGCCGGTTTTCCCGACAGGAAAACTGCCATGACAGCTTTGGTCGAGAAAACCGGCGGTGTGTATGTGCCACGGCAGTGTTTCCCATAGGAAAACTGCCAAGCAAAAACCGATAGCGGGAAAAAAGAGAACAAGTTCTCATTTTTTTGCTCGCAGTTTTCCTGTTGGGAAAACTGCTATGGAGCATACACACCAGCCGGTTTTCCCGACCAAAAGCAAACATGGCAGTTTTCCCGTCGGGAAAACCGGTCGTGTGTCCGAGGCATTAGGCTTGCCTGGCCTGGAACATTACTTATGGTGTTCCAGAGATGTCCACTTTTTGTCCTATTACTAAAGGGACTGTTCTAGGAAGTAGCTGCAAAGAGAAGAGTGTCCTCTCATTACTGCTCAGTGTCTGGAGTATCCAACAGTTCCCTTAGCCCCCTATCCAAGTTAATCTGCACTAAACTTTAAAAAAGGCAATTCCTACAATGTTTGTTTGCCAAAGGAGTGAATGTTGCTGTTTGCCTGGCTGCCGATACACTAGTGGAAAAAAGAACTTGGGACAAAATCAACGGCCCTTGCGGGGGGGGTGAGCTCTACACTATAAAGAACATGGAAAAACCTCTGTGTACTACATATCCCCGTCTGTCTTCCTTATCTGGACTGCTTTCACCAGGCCGATCTCTTCTGTGCCCAGGACTGGCACACATTCTGCTATACATTCTAAGATATGTCACTTTATATTTGTATGTTGAGTAGTATATGGATTGGAAGGGTACCAAGTTTGTGTTGTGGCCTTCGTGTTGCAGGCAGGTCTTATCTGCATTATATTGCGGCGGGAGGTCATAAGACTTCCATATAATGGGCCGTTGATGGATATATTTAGTTACAAGGAGCAATCCTGAGGTCACAGGCAGCTGTATATCACAGCCAGTCAATGTAATTAGTGGCCAGAAGCACGTAGACCTGCCACACACTACAAAGCTGAGGCTGATGAAGTATCTGCACAGGATTCACATTACTCCTTATCTTGTCTCTGGAACAAGCGAGAGAACCGTTAAATGTGCACCAGCTGCCTGATCTTCTATCCATAAGGTAACTTCTCAGAAACAAATCTTAGCTACTGTGCTGGATTGTTACTAAGCCAACGGCCAATATTTTAACTCTGGAAAATTTTAATCTCTGCCCTAAGATATACATTGTATGGCCAAATGCTTGTGGTCACCTGGCCATCACACTAAAGCCTCGTACACACGTTCGGACTTCCATCTGACTTTTCTGTGGATTTTTGTCCCTACGGAGTTGGCCCGGGCACACCCATAGCATACACACCACAGGACTTTTCTGCAAACGTTCCCTAAACTTTTTCCAACATCATGTGGTATTTCTGCTCTTTACCGCCACCCTTTGGTCAACTTCTGCTATTGTTGGTTGATTTTAACATTATTTGTTTTGTCCATCGGACAAAAGTCAGATGGTTTTCTGTGCACACGGTCGGACTTTGCTCCATCGGACTTTTGTTGGCCAAAAATTTGTCCGTTTGCAGACCGAACTTTTGTCCGATGAAAAACAAAAAAGTTTGTCCGATGGAGCGTACACACGGTCGGATTTTTTGGCAAACTTGCTCAAAATGAAGTTCGTTGGCAAAAAGTCCGACCGTGTGTACGGGGCTTTAGTTTATGGCCAAAAGCATGTAAACCTCGTCCAAATGATATAGTTCAGGTTCTGTTAATACTACACCAAAGACATTTTAAGGCTTGTACACATGGACTTTTTGACAACAAACCTGTTTGATCGGACAATCCGACCGTGTGCACGCTCCATCGGACAAACTTTTTCACATTTTCATCGGACAAATGTTCGCTGTGATAACAGACAAACTTTCCGGCAACAAATGTCCTACGTCGGCTAAAACGATCGTGTGTACACAAGTCTATTGGACTAAAGTCCAAAGTACAAACACGCATGCTCAGAACCAATGCTAAAGATCAGACAACAATAGCAGAAGTTGCCCAAAGGGTGGCGGTAAAAAGCAGAAAAACCACGTAGTACGTCTATTACGTCACTACATTCGTGTTTGTTGGCTGAAAAAGTCCTGCCGTGTGTATGCATTGCCAAGTTCACGGACAACGCCCTTCGGCGAAAAATCCACGGAAAAGTCAGATGGAAGTCCGATCGTGTGTATGAGGCTTTAGACAATTGTGCTCTTCCAACTTTGTGGTAACAGTTTGGTGAAGACTCTTTTCTGTTTCAGCATGACTGTGTCCCTGTGTACAAAGCCAACTCCATAAAGACATGGTACCATATTTGCCAGCGTATAAGGCGGCTGGGCATATAAGACGACCCCCTAATTTTCAATTTAAAACGTTGGTTTTGTGCTCTACTCACCGTATAAGACGACCCCCCCTTCCGAGGCTTCCGACGCTTCATATCCTTCTTCATTCTTGCTGGAGCCAATCACGGCGTGCAATGTATTCTATTAATGAATACAAAGCCTGCTTGGATTGGCAGAGGCTGTAACATCAATAGCCCGCGCCTCTCTGACTCTCAAAGCCAATCCGAGCAGGCTACTCTACGTAGCCTGCTCGGATTGGCAGAGGTTTTTGCTCCAATGCGAGCAGGCTCTGTATTCATTTGAATACATCACTCACCGGGACTGGCTCAGCGGTATATACTGTATGTAGCCAAAGCTACGGTATTACCGCACATCCAGCAGGCATCCGAGCAGCTGACCCGGCATATAAGACGACCCCTGCTTTTTGGCCAGTTTTTTTAAGTGTGAAAGGTTGTCTTATACGCCGGAAAATACGGTATGTCCAGTCTGGTGTAAGTGAGTGAGTGAATAACTTCTAAACCTTCAGAAGAGGTGGGTCTTAAGTTTTTTCCTGAAGGCCCGATGGTTTTCTTCCATGCGGATGTCCGTGGGTAGAGCGTTCCATAGCCGTGGTCCTTGGACTGCAAATCTTCGTTCTCCCTTCGATTTGTAGCAGGACTTGGGGATGTGGAGGAGGTTTTGGTTGGTTGATCGGAGAATGCGATTGGGGGTGTAGTGTTTTATCTTCTCGCATAAATATTGAGGAGCGTTTCCTTGTGTGCACTTGTGGGTGAGACAGAGGGTCTTGAATGTGACCCGATCCGTTAGCCAATGCAGGGTCCTCAGGGATGGGGTGATGGATTTCCAAGGTTTTTTCCCCGTTACCAGTCCGGCTGCCGTGTTCTGGACCACTTGTAGGCACGAAATCTGGTATTTAGGTAGTCCTATGTAGAGGGAGTTCACGTAGTCGAGTGGGGAGTTGATGATTGTTCCAACTACTATTGCTAGATCCTCTTCTGGGATGAAGGGGATGAGTCTACGCAGCAGGCGGAGGAGATGGTGCAATCCGCTGACTACTGATCCTATTTGTGCATCCATCGACATCTCTGAGTCAAAAATGACTCTGAAGCCTCGTACACACGACCGATTTTCTCGGCAAGAACCAGCAAGAAACTTGCTGGCAGAGATGTCTTGCCGAGTAAATCGGTCGTGTGTATGCGGCTATCGGGTTTCTCGTCGAGAAAACCGACAAGTAACCTCGACGAGAAAATAGAGAACCTGCTCTCTATTTTCTCGTCGAGATTCTCGTCAGCCTGTTTCTCGACGAGAAAAGTGAGTGTGTGTACACTTACCTGTCCGCCGGGAAGCCCGCGCATGTTCGAAATGAATTCGACGCATGCGCGGTAGCTTCCTAGGCATACGTAGGGTATACCAAGATGGCGGCGACGGCATCGAATGTGACGAGCGCATGCTCGTCGTAGTCGATGACGTCACCGCGTACGCTCCATTCAAAGAACCGCGGGTTCTTTGAAACGAGCGTGTGTACACTCGGCCGGGACATGTTTCTTGTCCAAGAATCTCGTTGAAAAAAACTACATGTTTTTTTCAACGAGAATCTCGGCCGTGTGTACGAGGCCTGAGACTTTTGACTTTGGTGCTCGGGGTAATGGTCTGTCCAAGAATGGTGGGTGGTGTCCAAGAAGTCTGGAGGAGGTGTGGAGGAGCTCCAGTGTTCTGCACACAGCCCAGACCTTAACACTATTGTACACTTCTGGGATGAATCGGAACACCAATTGTGAGCCAGGTCTTCTCATCCAACATCAGTACCTCACCTCACACATGGGTACTGTGACAGCAGGAAGGTAAAGTCACCTGGTTGCATCCAGGGGGGTAGATATATTTCGCCCAGATTCAGGCTTTACGCCGACTTATACAACTAGGTGGAGAGTTGTATAAGCCCAGCTGGGGCTAGTGGGCTCATGGATGACTCATACCTCTAGGGAGAGTGTGGGGCGTCGTGCAGACAGGGAGTTGAAGAGACCAGCTGAAGCTTGTCAGCTCATTTAGGCCTCTATAAGAACTCCCAGCTTCATTAGATGTTAGCTCATGCCTGGAACCAGACCTGTGTGGACTGTCTAGGGAGAGTGAACCCCTGTGCGGTGAGACAAAGCCTGTGTGGCTATTTGCTTGGACATTTAAAACCAGGGACTTAGGGACTAGGACAGCACTAGGCTGATCCCAGTTGTTAGTTAGGAAACCTGTATGTTTAGTCAGAGGTCAAGTTGACCAGGATTTATTTTGTTTATGTTTCTTTTGCTTTGCTGTGTTTTGTCACTGTAAATAGAAAATAAACCGCACCTTTTTGATTTTGAAAACCACAACCTCCGTTTGCTGGGCCTGTTTTTGTGTGGGGAGCCCATCCCGGGGGTCACACACACCCGCTGCCGAGCTAACCCCCTCACAGTTGGTGGAGAACCAGTGGCAGTTTTTTTTTAAGCCAGCATGGAGGAGATACTGAAACAGCTGGCTCTAGCAAATGCCAATCAACAGCAGACAAATGCAGGTTTGCAAAAGAGCCTTGCAGCTCATCAACAGAGCCTTGCAGCTCAACAACAGAACTTCGCAGCCCAGCAGCAAGCTCATCAACAGAGCCTTGCAGCCCAGCAGCAGACAAACGCAACTTTGCAACAGAGTCTGGAGGCTCAGCAACAAGCCCAGCAGCAATCTGAGGCCCGCTTCATAGACCTGTTGCAGAAGCAAGAGCAGAGACTACAACAACAGATGGAAGCAGTAATGCAGCAACGTCCGCAGACCAGTGAGGAAAGCCGTCCCACTAATACCGCGTCCTTTGGGGTGAGTCGTTTATTGACAAAAATGACTGGAGAGGATGATCCAGAGGTATTTTTGACCACATTTGAAAGGACCGCTGAAAGAGAAAAGTGGCCTGAGGAGCAGTGGGCTGGACTGGTGGCTCCTCTGTTAACTGGTGAATCGCAGAAAGCTTACTATGACCTAGAGCCTAACCAAGCAAAAGACTATGTGATGCTAAAAGCTGAAATATTGGCAAGGCTGGGTGTCACCCTGGCTGTCCGGGCTCAGCGTGTGCATAACTGGACTTTCCAGCTTGGAAAAACCCCCAGGTCTCAAATGTATGATCTCATTCACCTGAGCAGAAAGTGGCTACAGCCAGAGACTTTGTCCGCACCAAAGATTGTGGAACGTGTTGTAATGGATCGGTTTTTGAGAGCTCTTCCTACTGCCATCCAAAAGTGGGTAAGCCATGGAGACCCAGAGACGGCCGATGGTCTTGTGGATCGTGTGGAGAAATACTTGGCTACAGAGAACCTGACGGCCTCTTCCAGAGACACTCGGACTTTCCACCCTAAGACCAGACCATCCCCAGGGGCGGATAAGAGGATTCCAAGGGGTAAGGGTGGAGAGAGTGAGAGGGTGGGAGCTCTACCCCAAGTTTGGCGAGAACAGCCTGGGAAATCAGCGGCTCAAGAGGCGGCAAGAAGGATCGTTTGCTACCGCTGCCGGCAAGCGGGACATATTGCAGCCAATTGCCCGGTTGTGGAGGAACCCATGCAGTGTGACTTTCTGACGGGCAGACGTCAGTCGCTGTGTGCGACAGTCGCATGCACTGCCATTCGAGGAACTGAGAAACATTTATGCAAAATGTGTGTTAATGGTAGAAATGTTGTGGTATTGCTGGATTCAGGTAGCCTTGTGACCCTGATAAAGGCTGAGTTAGTTAAAACAGAGGTCTCTGGGAATAGCAAGGTAGCTGTTATTTGTGTACATGGGGACACCCGAGAGTATCCAGTGACTACAGTGTGTTTCGAGACCCCCAAAGGTACCCTCTTTCATCCAGTGGGCTTAGTATCTCAGTTACCGCATGACGCCATTGTGGGAAGGGATTTTCCGAAGTTCTGGGAACTGTGGGATGATCCTGAGCCCCCCACTGGTGCCCCTATGTACCAGGAATGTGATAGCCAGAACTCCCCTGAGAGTGGTGAGGACTCTCCGGAATTTCCCTTATCAGTATTGGCAGGGGAGACTCAAGAAACTGGAGAGGAGCCCACCTCCTCAGACGAAAACCTACCGTCTGTGGAGTTTTCTGATCTTGAGGTTCACAGGGAAAACTTTGCCACAGAACAGTTGAAAGACCCCGCCCTAATAAAGGCACGGGAAAACGTAGTGAAAATAGATGGCGAGTTAGTGAACCCAGATAATACCTGCACTTACCCATACTTCAGCGTAGAGAAGGACCTACTGTATCGGGTGGCAAAAAGGGCAGAAGAAACCGTTGAGCAGCTTGTGGTGCCCAAACCTTACAGGAAGTTGGTGTTGGAGTTGGCCCATGGGCACATTCTTGGAGGTCATCTGGGGACAGAGAAAACCCGAGAGAGGGTATTACAGAGATTCTATTGGCCGGGGGTGATGAAGGACATAGAAAATTATTGTTCCTCCTGCCCTGTGTGTCAGAGGTCGGCCCCGATGCCACATTTCCGTAGCCCGCTGGTCCCTCTACCCATCATTGAGGTCCCGTTTGAGAGGATCGCCATGGATTTGGTAGGTCCTATAATCAAGTCCGCTAGGGGGCACCAGTACATATTAGTTATAATGGACTATGCCACCCGTTATCCAGAAGCGATCCCTCTCCGAAATACCTCGGCCAAAACCATAGCCAAAGAGCTATCTCTTGTGTTTAGCCGGGTGGGTATTTGTAAAGAACTGCTTACGGACCAAGGTACACCCTTTATGTCCCGGGTTATGAAGGAGCTGTGTAAATTGTTCAAAGTGACGCAATTACGTACATCTGTGTATCACCCCCAAACCGATGGGCTGGTTGAAAGATTCAACAAAACCCTAAAACAAATGTTGAAGAAAGTGGTGGATAGAGATGGAAAGGATTGGGACTGTCTACTTCCTTATCTGATGTTTGCTATTAGGGAGGTGCCCCAATCCTCTACGGGATTCTCCCCCTTTGAGTTACTGTATGGGAGACACCCAAGAGGGCTGTTGGATATTGCCAAGGAAACTTGGGAAAGTGAGAGTTCTCCCCACAGGAGTGTGATTGAGCATGTCGCCCTGATGCAAGACCGAATTGCACAGGTAATGCCCATCGTGAAGGAACATTTGGCCCAAGCGCAGTTAGCACAGCAGAGAGTGTACAACCGTGGAGCCAAGACCCGTACCTTTTCCCCGGGGGATAGGATACTGGTACTTGTCCCTACGGTTGAAAGTAAATTCCTTGCCAAATGGCAAGGCCCCTACGAGATAATGGAAAAAGTGAGCGAAGTGAATGACAAGGTCAGACAACCAGGAAGGCGAAAGCCCGAACAGATCTATCACGTTAATCTGTTGAAAGCCTGGAGGGATAGAGAGTCCCTAGTCGCAGACACTTGGTCACCAGCTCAAACTGGTTGCGTGATTCCTGAGGTTGGAATAGCAGCCACCTTGTCACAACCCCAACAACAGGAGGTTAAGGAGTTTGTGCTTCGCAACAAGGAGGTATTCTCTGAGCTGCCGGGACAAACATCTGGGGTAGAGCATGACATCATTACCCCGCCCGGTGAAAGGGTGAAGTTAAAACCCTATCGGATCCCAGAGGCCCGACGGGAGGCAATACGGGAGGAAGTACAGAAAATGCTGAACTTAGGGGTGATAGAGGAGTCCCAAAGTGATTGGTCTAGTCCCATTGTGTTGGTGCCTAAACCGGATGGGAGCTGGCGATTTTGTAACGATTTTCGTCAGTTGAACAAAGTTACAAAATTTGACACCTACCCCATGCCACGTATAGATGAGTTGATCGACCGGCTGGGAACAGCCCGATACATGACGACTCTTGACCTCACAAAAGGGTATTGGCAAATCCCCCTGGCCAAGTCGGCCAAAGAGAAAACCGCATTTGTAACCCCAGACGGGGCGTTCCAATATAAAAGAATGCCGTTCGGGTTACAGAATGCGCCGGCCACATTCCAGCGGAAAATGGACCAGATGCTGAGGCCCCATCGGAAGTATGCTGCGGCTTACCTGGATGACGTAATTGTCCATAGCACAGATTGGGCCTCACATCTGCCAAAAGTGCAAGCAGTCCTGGACTCTGTTCGGGAAGCGGGGTTTACGGCTAACCCCAAGAAGTGTACCATTGGGCAGGAAGAGGCCAAATATCTTGGGTACACCATTGGGAGGGGAGTAATAAAACCCCAACTCAACAAAGTCGAGGCCATCCAGAGTTGGCCACGTCCCAACAGCAAGAAGCAGGTACGAGCCTTTCTGGGAATCGCTGGGTATTATCGGCGATTCATTCCCCACTTTGCTTCTAAGGCTGTGCCCCTAACCAACCTGACGAAGGGGAAAGGGTCGGTCATGATTAAATGGACCCCCGAGGCTGAGGCAGCATTCCAATTCTTGAAACAAGCCTTATGTAGCCAGCCAGTGTTGTACTCACCCGACTTCTCTAAAGACTTTGTCGTACAAAGTGATGCGTCAGATGTGGGGTTAGGAGCAGTATTGTCCCAGGTCTGGAACGGGGAAGAGCACCCAGTCATTTACCTCAGCAGGAAGTTGAAGTCCCATGAGGTAAATTACGCCACCGTTGAAAAGGAGTGTTTAGCGGTGAAGTGGGCTCTAGATTCCCTTCGGTACTACCTGCTAGGTAGGCACTTTGACTTGGTTACGGATCACGCTCCGTTAAAGTGGATGGCTCAAAACAAGGAAACAAATAGAAGAGTGAATAGGTGGTTCCTGGCCCTCCAGGAATTCAACTTCACAGTAAAGCATCGCCCTGGCGTTCAAATGGGGAATGTGGATGCTTTGTCTCGAGTACATGAATGCCTGATTGCTGGTGTTCCAACCCCGAGGTTAAAACAAGAGGGGGGGGTATGTGACAGCAGGAAGGTAAAGTCACCTGGTTGCATCCAGGGGGGTAGATATATTTCGCCCAGATTCAGGCTTTACGCCGACTTATACAACTAGGTGGAGAGTTGTATAAGCCCAGCTGGGGCTAGTGGGCTCATGGATGACTCATACCTCTAGGGAGAGTGTGGGGCGTCGTGCAGACAGGGAGTTGAAGAGACCAGCTGAAGCTTGTCAGCTCATTTAGGCCTCTATAAGAACTCCCAGCTTCATTAGATGTTAGCTCATGCCTGGAACCAGACCTGTGTGGACTGTCTAGGGAGAGTGAACCCCTGTGCGGTGAGACAAAGCCTGTGTGGCTATTTGCTTGGACATTTAAAACCAGGGACTTAGGGACTAGGACAGCACTAGGCTGATCCCAGTTGTTAGTTAGGAAACCTGTATGTTTAGTCAGAGGTCAAGTTGACCAGGATTTATTTTGTTTATGTTTCTTTTGCTTTGCTGTGTTTTGTCACTGTAAATAGAAAATAAACCGCACCTTTTTGATTTTGAAAACCACAACCTCCGTTTGCTGGGCCTGTTTTTGTGTGGGGAGCCCATCCCGGGGGTCACACACACCCGCTGCCGAGCTAACCCCCTCACAGTACATATTCCCCCAGATCCTCAAAAATCTTGTGGAAAGTCTTTACAGAAGAGTGGAAGCTGTTATAGCCACATTTGAAGCAAATCCACATTAATGGTCAATGGGGGGGGGGCAAATCCATATTTTACATCTACTACATCCACATTTCTTTCACCCATGACCCAGACCTTCATATCTATTTGGAAGGGTTGCAAAGCAACGCTCCAAAATTTTTTCTTTTCATTTGAATTAATTTCATGACAGACCTCGGGAAAAGTTTAACACCTTGGATGGATCTCAATGTGCTGTGGAACATACTGCAGATTATTCCCGTTTATCAACAAAGCCGATTACATCTTCTCAGGGTGCTAAGGTTGGTTGGGTTTCACTCAATAACAATTTTCCAGCCATTAAATATGACATCAGCATGTCACGGGCTGGTGACAGGGAATATCCCGGGAGCTGTACACACATGCCTTCCTCCCAGGCACCATCTATGTTCCTCCTGGGAGGCTGGGAGAGATCTATGGCTGCTAGGGACAGCTCTTGTTTGCTTTGGGGACACGGTACTTGTATTGTTTTCATGACGGATTTTCTCTCTGTACACAAAGAATAAAGCAAGTCACTGAGACAAGACAGTGATACACGGGTTTCCTGGCAGACTGAAAAGTTTGGATGTTGAACTAGAGAGACCAAAGCTGGAGCAATTTACTAGTTATGGATGAGCAAAAATACACGGAAACTCAGGGCGGCCAATTCCCCCGCCCCCCCTCTACACCTACACAGATTACACCATTTCCCTCATCTCTTCACCAACAACATGAAGCACACGTGTGTGGAGACCACAATGAGAATTACATGTTTCTCACATTACAGGACTATGGAGGAGAAACATTCATCAAAGCGGATTCATCCCTAATCTTCCTGCAATGGGCTTTTTTGATAAACAACTAAACAAATGGGACTCTCTGATACATCTCCAGGAATCTGGTTGGGTGTTATAGAAGATTAGAGGTTGTATTTATTAAAGGACAACAAAAAGACAAACTGGACAAGTTAGGTGACTTGGGACAGTTCCTTAAAGACGTATTCCAAGTACGGATAGTTTTGCATCCAGCTTGGACCAATGTAACTATGTATATAGCATTATCGAAATTAATAAATGTGAAACAAAAGAAATCTAAAATACCGTATATACTCGAGTATAAGCCGAGATTTTCAGCCCTTTTTTTGGGCTGAAAGTCCCCCTCTCGGCTTATAATCGAGTCAGCGAAATTTTATATTGTAAATTGTACCTGAAGGCTGCGGCGTCCATCGTTTAAAACTCGCGGGCTCTTCCTGGTCCCTTCCGTGATAGGCGGAACTGTGTCTGCTGAGAATCGCCTATCACAAACGTTCTCTCATCCTCAGTTTGGGATGGGTGAAGATGAGAGAACGTTCGTGATAGGCGATTCTCAGCAGGCAGTTCCGCCTATCACGGAAGAGACCAGGAAGAGAGCGCGAGTTTTAAACGATGGACGCCGCAGCCTTCAGGTACAATTTTACAATGTTCAATTATAATTCTAGGGAAACAGTGAGGATGGGCACAGTGAGGATGGGCACATATGAGGATGGGCACTTGTGAGGATGGGAACTTGTGAGGATGGGAACAGTTTTTTCATGTGACAACACTGAAGAAATGACACTTTGCTACAATGTAAAGTAGTGAGTGTACAGCTTGTATAACGGTGTAAATTTGCTGTCCCCTCCAAATAACTCAACACACAGCCATTAATATCTAAACCGTTGGTAACAAAAGTGAGTACACTCCTAAGTGAAAATGTCCAAATTGGGCCCAATTAGCCATTTTCCCTCCCCGGTGTCATGTAACTCGTAATTGTTACAAGGTCACAGGTGTGAATGAGGAGCAGGTGTGTTAAATTTGGTGTTATCGCTCTCTCTCTCTCTCATACTGGTCACTGGAAGCTCAATATGCCACTTCATGGCAAAGAACTCTCTGAGGATCTGAAAAACATTATTGTTGCTCTACATAAAGATGGCCGAGGCTATAAGAAGATTGCCAAAACCTTGAAACTGATCTGCAGCACGGTGGCCAAACCATACAACAGTTCAACAGGACAGGTTCCACTCAGAACAGGCCTCGCCATGGTCCACCAAAGAAGTTGAGGTCACATGCTCAGCGTCATATCCAGAGGTTGTCTTTGGGAAATAGACGTATGAGTGCTGCCAGCATTGCTGCAGAGGATGAAGGGGTGGGGGGGTCAGCCTGTCAGTGCTCAGACCATACGCTGCACACTGCATCAAATTGGTCTGCATGGCTGTTGTCCCAGAAGGAAGCCTTTTCTATAGATGATGCACAAGAAAGCCCGCAAACAGTTTACCGAAGACAGGCAGACTAAAGACATGGATTACTGGAACCATGTCCTGTGGTCTGATGAGACCAAGATAAACGTATTTGGGTCAGATGGTGACAAGCGTGTGTGGCTGCAACCAGGTGAGGAGGACAAAGACAAGTGTGTCTTGTCTACAGTCAGGCATGGTGGTGGGAGTGTCATGGTCTGGGGCTGCATGAGTGCTGCCGGCACTGGGGAGCTACAGATCATTGAGGGAACCATGAATGCCAACATGTACTGTGACATACTGAAGCAGAGCATGATCCCCTCCCTTCAGAGACTGGACCGCAGGGCAGTATTCCAACACGATACCGACCCCAAACACACCTCCAAGACGACCACTGCCTTGCTAAAGAAGTTGAGGGTTAAGGTGATGGACTGGCCAAGCATGTCTCCAGACCTAAACCCTATTGATCATCTGTGGGGGATCCTCAAACAGAAGGTGGAGGAGCGCAAGGTCTCTAACATCCACCAGCTCCGTGATGTCATCATGGAGGAGGGGAAGAGGACTCCAGTGGCAACCTGTGAAGCTCTGGTGACCTCCATGCCCAAGAGGGTTAAGGCAGTGCTGGAAAATAGTAGGATTTTTAAAACAGCTTACCTGTAAAATCCTTTTCTTGGAGTACATCACGGGACACAGAGCAGCATAGTCATTACTATGTGGGTTATATAGAATTACCTTCAGGTGCTGGCACTGGCAACTTCCAAAACAGGAAGTACCCTCCCCTATATAAGCCCCTCCCATCCGGGAGTACCTCAGTTTTGTAGCAAAGCAATACGTGTCCCCAAAAGAGGGGTGGGAGCTCTGTGTCCCGTGATGTACTCCAAGAAAAGGATTTTACAGGTAAGCTGTTTTAAAAATCCTACTTTCTTGTTCATACATCACGGGACACAGAGCAGCATAGTCATTACTATGTGGGACGTCCCAAAGCAATGCCACATGAGGGGGGGGGATACACCATACATAAGCTGGGCGCCATCAGGCATGAGGATCTTTTGCGGCCTGCAACACACTGCGCCCAAAGGCGACATCCTCCTGACTTCTCACGTCCACCTGGTAGAACCTAGTAAACGTGTGTACTGAAGACCATGTTGCGGCCTTACAAATTTGCGCCAGGGAGGCCTGGTGATGCACTGCCCATGAAGTTCCAACTGCTCTCGTGGAGTGCGCCCTAACTTTGAACGGAGGCGGTCTACTTTTCAAGCCATAGGCTTGTATTATGACCTGTCGAATCCACTTGGCTAAAGTAGATTTTGATGCTGCCTGACCCTTTCTGGGGCCTTCCGGCAGAACAAACAGAGAATCCGTTCTACGAATCTGAGCAGTGGCTTTTAGATAAGCTTTAACTGCTCTTACTACATCCAAAGAATGCAATAACTTTTCCTCTACCGAGCTTGGTTTGGGGAAAAAAGAAGGAAGAACCACATCCTGGTTCAAGTGAAACCTCGATACCACCTTAGGAAGAAAGGCTGGGTGAGGACGTAATACTACTCTGTCCTTATGGATAACCAGATATGGCTCTTTACAGGACATGGCGGCTAATTCCGACACTCTTCTAGCCGAGCATATGGCTACTAAAAATATCAATTTCCTGGTGAGTAGAACCAAGGAAATGTGCCGCAAAGGTTCAAATGGCTGCTTCTGCAGAACCGACAGAACCAAATTTAGATCCCATGGGCATATGGGAGCCTTAATCGGTGGAATAATACGAGTCACACCTTGCATAAAGGATTTGACAAGTGAATGCATAGCCAGGGGCCTTTGAAATAGTATTGACAAGGCCGAAACCTGGCCCTTGATAGTACTTAAGGCAAACTTCCTGTCTACAGCCCACTGCAGGAAGTCCAGAATTCTGCCTATAACGTACTTACGTGGATGCCATTTTCTGGCCTCGCACCAAGTGATGTACGCCTTCCAAACTCTATAGTAGATCTGCCTGGATACAGGCTTCCTGGCATTGATTATAGTTGATACCACAGAGTTAGAGAGACCTCTCTTCTTTAGGATGTGGGACTCAATAGCCAGGCCGTTAAACTTAGAGTTAGTAAGGAAGGGTGGTATATCGGTCCTTGCGAAAGCAGGTCCGGACGACGTGGAAGGGTCCAAGGACTCCCCACAGACATTTTGATGATCTCCGCGTACCAGGCCCTTCGGGGCCACGCTGGAGCCACCAGGATCACCGGCTTCTTCTCCAACCTGACTCTGCGAAGGAGTCGAGGCAACAATTGTAGCGGAGGGAATGCATATATCAGTCTGAACTGATCCCAAGGGAACACCAGAGCATCCGAGCCACAAGCGAGGGGATCCCTTGTCCGGGAGACAAACCTGTCCACCTTTGCGTTGAATCTGGATGCTAGCAGATCTACATCCGGTGTTCCCCACCGCTGACATATTGCTCGGAAGACCTCGGGATGAAGGGACCATTCCCCTGGGCATAACTGTTGGCGACTCAGAAAGTCCGCCTTTCAATTCTCCACCCCTGGAATGAAGACAGCTGATATACATGGGACATGCTTTTCTGCCCATTCCAGGATGTGACTTACTTCCCTCTGGGCTGCACGACTCCTGGTGCCTCCCTGATGATTGATATATGCCACTGCTGTGGCATTGTCTGATTGAATTCTGACAAGGGACCCTTGGAGTCTGGATGTCCAGGCTACTAGGGCGTACCGGGCTGCTCATATCTCTAAGAGATTGATGGGCAGGGTTTTTACTACATTTGACCATCTGCCCTGGAGAGACCATTGCTCCAGTACTGCCCCCCAGCCTGTAAGGCTGGCATCTGTAGTGACCACCTTCCAAGATATCGGGCTGAAGGGTTTTCCCTTCTGGAGATTCTGGGGGATCAACCACCAGCAGAGACTCTTCCGAACGGAAGGGGACAAAGCCATCGGGAAGTCTAAAGCCTGAACTTTTCCGTTCCAGGCTGACAATATGGCCCTTTGTAAATTCCTTGAGTGGAATTGGGCGTATGGCACAGCTTCGAATGATGCTACCATCTTTCCTAGCAGCCTCATGCACAGGCGTATGGACGGCTGTCTTTTTGCACAAAGCAGACGGACCAAGCCCCTCAAAGAGGATACCTTGTCTAGAGGTAAGAAAATCTTCCTCTGGTCTGAATCCAGCCGTAGCCCTAGATATACCAGGTTTTTCACTGGCTGTAGGGCTGACTTGTCCAGGTTGATGACCCAACCGTGAGATTCTAGATACTTGATTGTATTGATAATTACCACTTCTAGCTTGGCAACTGAGTGGTCCATCAACAACAGGTCGTCTAGGTATGCCATTATCGTTACACCCCGTGTTCTTAGATCGGCCAACAGTGGGGCCAGAATTTTTGTGAACACTCGTGGTGCTGTGGCCAGACCGAATGGTAAGGCTCTGAACTGAAAATGGCGCCCTTCTACTGCAAAGCGTAGGAATTTTTGATGACCTGGAAAGATGGGAACATGCAAGTAAGCATCTTTGATGTCGATCGAGGCTAACCATTCCTCCCCTTGTAGGGCAGCGGTGACCGATCGGATCGACTCCATCCGGAAAGACCGGACGTTTAGAAATTTGTTTAGACTCTTTAGGTCCAATATGGGTCTTATGTCCCCGTTTGGCTTCGGGACTGTGAAAAGGTTTGAGTAGAAACCCAACCCCCACTCTTCCATAGGAACCTCCATAATTACTCCTTGGAGCAATAGTTGTTCTAACGCCAATAGGAGAGACCGTCTTTTCAGAGGGTCTCTTGGCATGCCTGACCACATAAAATGGGACGGAGGAGACTCTTTTAACTCCAACTTGTATCCCAGAGTTACCGCGGAGAGCACCCATCTGTCTTTGATCGTCTCCCGCCAGGTCTCTGCGAACAACTGAAGTCTTCCCCCCACCCGTTTGAGTGGGGGCAGCCCTTCATAGGCTTGACTTGGAGGCTGGTTTAGTACCTCTTCGGATCCAGGGCTTTTTATTACCCTGTGGCTGTCCCTGATTTTTACCTCCTGAGTTTGACCGAGGAGGCCGTTGGAACTGCTTAGTAGCAGACGTCGCAGGGATAGGAGAGGTAGTCCTCTTAAAAGATGGACCCCTAGACCTCTTCTTACTCGGTAAGAGAGTACTTTTACCACTGGAAATCTTCTGGATATACTTATCCAGGTCTTCGCCAAAAAGGCGTTCCCCATGAAATGGGAAGCTAACTAAGAGCTTCTTACAGGGAGCTTCAGCAGACCAGTTTTTAAGCCACAGAAGCCTACGCATATGTACCAAAGACAGCGTGAGGCGGGAGGCCTGATGGATAGAATCCTTGATGGCGTCAACCGCAAAGCATAATGCTCTAGGCAGATCAGCCAGAGCCTGGGCCTGCTGGTCTGGCAAATCCCTCAGGACCATTTTCATTTGATCCTTTAAAGCTTGGCAGACCCCAATAGCTGCCACTGCTGGCTGTGTAACAGCCCCTGCTGTGGAAAAAGCAGATTTTAATAAAGATTCCAATTTTTTATCCACTGGATCTTTGAACATTTGAACATTATCTACTGGACATGTCAGTGATTTGTTCACAGAAGAGATGGCTGCATCCACCGTAGGAACATTCCATCTCTGGGTGAACTTTTCCTCCATGGGATAGATCACCGGAAACCTTTTAGGTGGAACAAATAGTTTATCAGGATGTTCCCAGTCCTGGTATATAAGTCCTTCCAATAATGGATGTATTGGAAAGGAGCAATTAACCTGGGGAGCTTTTAGCGACCCCAATGAGGAGACAGCAGTAGTTGATGGTTCAACAAGAGGCATTTTAAATGCAGATCGAACCATGTCAGTTAGGGTCTGGACCCACAATCTTTCAGTCTGTGATGCTGAAAATGGTTCATCTACTGTCGATTCCTCAAAAACAGAGCTAACCTCCTCCTGATCCCCTTCAGGTAGGTCGGTCCCTTCCTGGGACTGTTGCTCTGCCAACAGGCACTCTAATGGAGGGGATGGAGATCTGGCGCGCTTTCTTTCCTGTAGAGAAGAAGCGATCAATGCAGCCAATCTCTGCTCCAATCCCTCCAGAGTTGAGGAAAAAACCTCCTCTGTTATATATGCAGGAGCAGGTGGACTGAGGACAGCCGCAGTACCTGGCACTCCCGGGGGTTCCTTATGGGTATTAACCTCTGATTTCTCAGGGGAGGAGGGTGCAGATGACTGCTCCAGATCCTCAGAGCCCGATGGAGACCCCCTACACTTCCTGAGAGGTATATCTCGGAGTTTTTTAGGCGGCATATTCCTTAGTTCAAAGCTGAGGTATTCCAGCCGCAATACACCCCTTACTGAAATAGTCTAATGCAATTTGCTGCTATGTACATCAGTGGGTGTCTACTAATGCGTCTTTCTGGGGATGCCTGTATCAACCGCCCGCTGTAAGCCCCTATACCATGCTACCAGCTCCTTTTCATGCTCTGTGTCCATAGCAAGCAGCGTGGACTGAGTCCTTTTATCTTGCTGGGACGCCCGCGCATGCGCAGAAGCGCTGGGCGCACAGAGCGCGTCATCCGCCAGGCTCCGCCCCCTTTTTTGAAGCTAAACCTTATAAAAAGAAAGCATGTGTGCGCGCGCGCGTGCGCGCGCATGCACGTGTGCGCTCTTGGCGCCATGTAGGGAGAGGAGCCAGGGTCCCTGTTTTACCAGGACTCGGGGATGGAAGGAAACTACTTGGCAGCATGACAGAGGAATGCAGCTTCCCTGATAGAGAGCTCACTCATCTGCCTGGACTTTCACCATGGAAGGAATAGTCCCAAGAAAAAAGACGTTCCACAGCGGCCTCTAGTGGACAAACACAGGTACCGCACTTTTGTATTTTTTTTTTTTTTAAAACCTCCTTTATGAAAAACATTTCCAGGTTTACAGTTTTTTAAAACTTCCCTTATGAAAAAACATTTCTAGGATTTCTTAGGCATATACAGCTATTAGCGGGAATACCCTTTAGGTAACAGGCAGAAAGACATATTAGGCTTGGGGGTCCCCTCAATAGAACCAAGTTCCTGAGGGGCCCCCACTTACCTTTTCCCCGCCGCAGGACTTTGTTTGGTCCACAGAAGCCCAAACTTCACCTCTCACGGCAGGCATTGTACTAGACCTTCAGGGACTGGGTTCCCAAGGATTCCACTCCCCTGGACCTGTATAGCACCCTGCACAGATAGCCTCTTGGTTTTGGGTATGACCAGAGCTCTGGATCCCAGGGTCCAGCCCTCCTAAGAGAGGCATTACAGGCAAAACCCTGCTCTTCTCTGCAAGGCCCGGGTACCGACCGTTTAGCTATGAAGCTTTTTTGGTCGGATCCGGAATAGCTTGCTAAGGCCCAGAGAACCTGTACACAAGCCCAGATGAATACATGTTAACCTTGGCCAACACCTTAGACACTGGCAAAAAACTGAGGTGCTCCCGGATGGGAGGGGCTTATATAGGGGAGGGTACTTCCTGTTTTGGAAGTTGCCAGTGCCAGCACCTGAAGGTAATTCTATATAACCCACATAGTAATGACTATGCTGCTCTGTGTCCCGTGATGTATGAACAAGAAAATGGTGGCCACACAAAATATTGACACTTTGGACCCAATTTGGACATTTTCACTTAGGGGTGTACTCACTTTTGTTGTCCGCGGTTTAGACATGAATGGCTGTGTGTTGAGTTTTTCTGAGGGAAAATGTACACTGTTTTACAAGCTCACTACTTTACATTGTAGCAAAGTGTAATTTCTTCAGTGTTGTCACATGAAAAGACATAATAAAATATTTACAAAAATGTGAGGAGTGTACTCACTTTTGTAAGATACTGTATGCATATAGCATACCTGTGGAATCCCTCTAAAAGATGGAAATCACTGTAACAGACTCCATTGCTAAACCACTGTCCCAGTGATCTCCACTAGCTTCTGGGGCCCATGCCAAGAGGCTGGCCTGCTGCTTACTGAACACAGAAGGTCACCTGCTCTGCATTTCATCAATGAATGCAAAGCATTCTCAGATTGCATGAGGTGGAGAGGAGGGGCAGTGACATCAAAATCTCCACCTCGTCCAATCAGAGAATGGTTTGCATTCATTGAGAAAATGTAAAGCCTTCTTTGAATTTTGCCCATGCCAAGCGGGCAACCTCCTCTGCTCAGTAGGCAGCAGAGCAGCCATTCGGCACAAGACCCAGACAGCAGAGGCCAGAATACATGGCATTGGTAGCTGTCTTGGTTTAAATTGTTTCCAGTAATTGCTTTTTGTCCTACCAGAAATAACATATTAGAAATGTATTTCACATTACAGTCACAAACATTTCCAAGCCTGTGAATGTGAATTATGTCATTCACTCACGGTGGTCTTATCCTAAAAAAATACATTACTGGAACACAATTTACGACGAGACCACATCAGTAACTAAACTGAAACTAAAAAAACATTGCAGAGGTCTTATCACATTTCAGAGCACCCAATAATCCTGAATATTATTTCACACTGGTTTATATAATCCTTTTATCCATAAAAATAACTTTCATATTTTAGGGGAATCAAACTAATCATTCTGCACGACTACCTGGGTTTGAAATAAGAAGAGTTGAAAGCCCAACTCTGGACTCTTGTTTTTTTAATACTTGGAAAATTTAGCGCTAAAAAGTTGAGTAAGCAATATTCAAATAATCAAATGTTGCTATACACATGAAGGTAGGTCACAAAGTGTAAAAAGGGCTGGCAAACGCCCCTGTTGAAGTCTACTTAGACCAGGGATATGCAATTAGCGGACCTCCAGCTGTTGCCAAACTACAAGTCCCATGAGGCATAGCGAGACTCTGACAGCAGCAAGCATGACACCCAGAGGCAGAGGCATGATGGGACTTGTAGTTTTGCAACAGCTGGAGGTCCGCTAATTGCATATCCCTGACTTAGACGAAACGCATTGGGCTTGGCTTATTGCTCCCAATATTACTCCTTTTTACTTTTGTAATCACAAATTTTTATTACTATGGATGCCAATCATTTTTTTTTCAATAAAACCTATTCTTTTTAAACTCTATACCATGTGGAGCCCTTCTTTTTTCTCTTTACATCTTCCTCGATGAGAGTTTTTTTTTTGGCCCTTCCATCCGGCTGTTTCAACTTGGTTTCTCAACCTTACGGTCACCTACAAAGCCCCTGGGTTCCCATGATCGTTGTTGAAGATTGCCCATCTTGGCTCTCTCTGCTCGATTGACTCGTTGTCATCGACATTCGAGTCCACCATCTCTGGTAACAGTACATACCCCATTATTTTGATTGAAGATACAACACCTCGATGTTTCCACGTGTTCACTATATCACTGTGCTTCACTTCTGAGCAACAACTATTTTATACTGGACTTTATGTGTGATTGGTTCATTCATTTGGACATTTCCCATAATCTTCTATATAAGAGTTATATTTATATATGTTATGTTTTCACACTTTGTGACATACCTTCATGTGTATAGCAACATTTGATTATTTGAATATTGCTTACTCTACTTTGTACCGCAAAATTTTCCATTTACCTTGTTCACCAATCTTTGTCACATTTGTATGTAGCAGCTTTCCACGTTTCACCATTGGGTTAGCGCAATATTATTCACTTTTTACACTTTTTTTTAATACTTACCTTACCAAAGTCTTCAGGGCAGCAACATGTTGGGTTTTCTTCCTCTTTGTGTCTTCAACCAACAGCAGCCCTAAATGATGCAAGACTGGAAGTGCACAATTGCCTTAAGTATTGCATACTAATGTTTGTCAATGGAGAGTGCATGGCTATGTGCTTGATTATATGTGCAGTGCAGGCTGCAGGTCTGGGTGGCTGAAGTCTGTCCTGCCCTCCTGTGATGATATGGGTGGGGCACGTACGTCACCTCATTGGTTGTTAGGACACTGGAGGTCCTGGCAGCCAATCTTTGCATAGGATGGAGGAACCTTCTCTGGGGACTGGCAGTCCACATAGAACTGTCAATCCTGGCTCCAGACTGCAGTCCACCATTTAGCATGGTGGAAAGTAAACAATTAGCTGTTAAGTACCCGTGTTTGACCTTATAAAGAGTGCTTCTAAAGCTTCATATCTAAGTATTAGATAAATTAGGTGGTGGCTAATAACCCTGCCACCAATGGTTTACCAAACAAAGTGACTTACAGAAGGTTTGTTTGGGGCCGGCTAAAGAAGGGGATCAGTGATCAGATAGTGCTTGTAGAGGAGGATGATATCCATCTTCCCCAAGTTTTATTGTATTTAATGGGGCATCCTCTAAATTTGGAAATAGCTTTCTTGTAGGGTAACGTCATTAATAGTTTTCAAGCATTTGGTCAATGTGGAAGCCTGCATTCAAGTTTTGGCCACTATTTTTTTTTAACCACATAGTGTCATATAGGAAGATACTACAATATTAGTCCAGGTTGAGATAAATTAGCAACTCCTCATTAGAGGTTATAGGTTTAGAGGTGGTACTCTTGAAACCTCAGAAGATAAGGTAAACAGGGTCAGGAAAATCAAAGGCATCAGGCATTGAAAGCAGATGTAGGAATCTGGCAATTGCATTGCCCCTCCAATGATGTATTTGTGACAGCTGTGAAGCTATGTGGTATAAATTGGAATTGGGCACTGCTAGTCCTCCAAGGTCTTTGTCTTACATGTATTTTATGTATGGACAGATTTCATCCATATGCTATGGAAATGTCCTAAATTAGTGAGATGTTGGAATCAGGTTGTGTCCGTCATTAATCAGGTTTATCAAGTTCAACTGGTAGTGGATCCACTGATGGGCTTTCTGGGAAGTCTTAATGAGGAGTTATGTTCCCCTCCTGTTTATATAGCTCTTTGTCGGCTCTTATACCTAGCTAGAAAACTAATAGCGAGGTACTGGCTCTCGGCACAATCTCTGGCGAGCACACAGTGTATCCAAGCAGTTAACACTATACTTATTTGTGAAAGAAACACTTACTATCATAGCAACTCTCCAAAGTAATTTACGAGTATCTGGAACTGCTGGCTAAACACACCAGGGGTAGCACCCCTACAACTTGTCCTTGATAGATTACTACAGACATAGATATGTTACACCATGAAGTAGAATTTACTATCCTTGATGTTCCAAACCTATTCGTTCAAAGTGGGGATGGCTCTAGCACCAACTCTGAGGGTAAATGCTGCTAGTTCTATGACCTATACTAATTACTCATGTGTGAGTTAAAGTATTCCAGGTTGTTGTTTTATACCCGTTAGAGGGGGGAACCTTTTTTTTTTGTCCTTTTTGTACTACAATTATGTGGTGTTATCCACTGGATATAATAACTACTTTACCTACAGACAGCTATGCCCTTGGTGTGGAAAAGTTATGCATTGACAAATGGTACCTTTTGTTATTGAATGCTGAATGACTGCCTGTCTTTATATTGTAATGTGTTCTCTGTGGCGCTGGACATGCTGTCCTAGCCACTGAAATGCTTTTTCAGGCCAAGTAAAGAAGGATTGGTTGTTTTTGGTAACATGCAGCCATGCTGTGTAAAATCATATCATTTAAAGTGGATACACAAATGCCACTTTACTTCCAAGAACGTGTGTTGGTTTCGTAGTTACAGAGAAAAATAAGGGTGTACGGTAATTGTGGTGTTTTGAAATAAAATATTACCAGCTTCCCTTGTAAGTTGGAGAATAGTTTCTGGACCTGGAAGTTTAGTAGTTTGGCGATAAATGTTTTATGAGGTGTGTCGGATGGTGGTGGTCAAGAGTTAGGAAGGTGGGCACCTTCCACCATAAAAGTAGGCTGAACTTTACCCTGTCAAAGGTGGTAATCAGCAGCATTTCAAGAAATTTTGTAGGATCTACTGCTTCTGCCTTCCCAAGAAGTCCCTCAAACCGGAGATTACTCCTTCATAGTCTGTTTTCTTGGTCACCTGGCATTGTATGATGGCCTGTAGTTGTAAGTGAAATTGCTCAGAATTTTTTGAGGGGTGAGAGTTGGTCTTCTAGGCCGTTCAATCTAGTATCTGTCTCTGTAACTCTTTCACTGAGCTTTTGAAAGTCTTGACCAGGAGAGAAATATCCATGCATTGAGAGATAGACTCTAGTACCTTTGATGTGGCAGTCTGCATCTGTTCTGGCTACAGAGAGGACATTCTCTCGCTTCTGAAGCCCTCTTTGTTCTGGGGCCTAAATTTCTCCAGCTTGGAGGTTTTCTCTGGGGCCCATTTAGGAGGCAACGTATGAAATCAGATGATCTTCTATATCAGGGTTTCTCAGCAGGGATCCATGGTACCCTAGTTTTCCCTCATATGTTATAGGGGTGGTTCTGGCGAAAACTGTAGTTCAAATGATGCCAGAGAACCTGAGTCTGTGTTAGTGTAATGGGTGTGGATCAGGGGAGAGCACAAACCGTGCAAGATGGATGGTGATATCCAGGGGTGAAGAAGAAACGGTCCATAACTCAGGGCAGGCCTCTTCAGGATAGCAGAAGCACGCTCCAAAACATGTAGAAAAAGGGTAAAGAAAGAGGCGCCTTCTAAGTATGATCTGTAGAAACGTTATAGTACAATAAATAAAAAAAAAACACATTGAGCTTAAAAACGATCAGCATGAGGAAAATCCTGCAGCGGTGCATCTCCTTGCACACTGGTTCAACAGGCTGTGTCACTCAGAAACCCATAGGAAGCCATCCGCCGGCTCTGTACACTCTGTGACTCAGATGGTAATACATAGGAGAGGTCTGAGGCCTCGTGGATCGCATGTCCATTCCACACAGTGCGCAGGCTCAGAAAACACTTCCGGTGATGTCAGACGCTGCTGCGGTCCAAGAGCACCTCAGACCTGACCTCTGTATTACCATCTGAGCCACAGAGTGCACAGAGCCAGAGGACGGCTTTCTATGGGTTCCTGAGTGACACAGCCCGTTGAACCAGCGAGCAAAGACATGCACCGCTGCAGGATTTTCCTCATGCTGATCATTTTTAACCTCAATGTGAGTGTTTTTTATTTATTGTACCATAAATTTTCTACAGTTCATACTTAGAAGGCACCTCTTTCTTTACGCTTTTTCTTCAGAGGTTGCTAGGGGTTCTGTGAGCAATTTCTGTCTCTCAGATAAGTTCCCACTGACACCATTGATTCTTTTAGCTATCTGTAAGGCGGCAATTCTTCCCAATGACCACAAGCGTAAGGAATATTCTTCCCACTGACCATCACACCAATGTATCATGAGTTGTAGATACAGTATTTGGAGACCAGAAAGTGATTTCAAGGGTTCCTCTGTGTTGAAAAGGTTGAGAAAGGCTGTTCTATAGGGTTAGAAGAGAGTCAAAACCATACTAGTATGAATCTGCTGCTAAAAAAGCTGATTCAGGATGAGTGGTAGGATGTATGTAGAGCGCAGCTCCTAGTGTGTGCATCCCACCACATGCTTTTTCAGTTCAAATCCCCATAAAGACATGGTTTGATCAGTTTGGAGTGGGGAAACTCACATAGCTGGCACAGAGCCCTGATCCTAACCGTAACAAACATTTGTGGGATTATTACAGGTACTTATATAGCGTCGTCAATTTACGCAGCGCTTTACATTTATATTGTACATTCACATCAGTTCCTGGCCTCAAGGAGCCTACTATCTAAGGTCCCGAACATTTATACATACACATACTAGGGCCAATTAAAGCCTGGTACACACCACTTAAAAATAAAAGAAATGGACAGCTCCGCTCTGAGCCGCTGTACCAACGATCAGACATTAGTGCAGCAAGCTCCCCTGCTGTTCTTTTGTAATCTGACAAGGTGAGGCCCCCCGCCAGAACTCTCTGGTCAACTACTCATTTTACAGCTTGCTCGGTCAAATTCTGTCAGACCGGCTGACACACACACAGTTTTTATTGAACCGGCCAATGTCGCCCGACATTCAGCCTGTGTGTACTAGGCTTTAGACAGCAGCCAGTTAACCTACCAGCATGTCTTTGGAGTGTGGTGGAAACCCAAACAGGCACAGGTAGACCATGCAAACTACAGGTAGATAGTGCTGTCGTTGGGATTTGAACTGATGACCCTAGTGCTGCTAGGCAGAAGTAATAACCACTTGGCCACTGTGCTGCCCATATGAATTAGAGTGCTTAGTGTGAGAAAGGTCTTCTCATCCAACATCAGTATCTGACCTCACAAATTCTCTTTTGGATGAATGGGCACACATTCCCACAGACATTCTTCAACATTTTTGTGGAAAGCCTTCCCAGAAGAGTGAAGGCTGTTATAGTCACAAAGGTGGATCAACTCCAAGGTTTTGGAATTAGATGCCCAACTAGCTCATAGAAGTGCATCAACATAGGCAAGACAACACTACAAAGACAATATGTAATTTTACTTAAAAAAATACTTTGGTACACTTTAAAAAAAAAAATCACATTGAAACTCCATTTTTGTTATAAGTTCATACCTTAAACTAACACATTGTTGGACAGCAATAGTATGTATACAGTAGACTGTGTGTACATGACAGAAGCCGAGTCGGGTGGATACTCGGTGACACACGAGTTAATCATGCCTGCAGATTTGTTGCTACTCAAAGTTTGATCCAAACATCAACACAATTCTACTTTCACTGCAAGGATTTACTCTACTAAGCACTCACTATCCCCTCTGGCTCCTCGAAAATCTCTACTTACCGTAAAAATATTACTGTTATTAGAGAAGGTGATCCAGGTGTGATGACACAATGCTGCGTATCAAGGGGCCCTCCTGTTAACCCCTCGCTGGGTTTGTGGATCATACAAGAAACATAAGGGTTGATTAGGGCAGAACTCTGGGTAGAACTGTATCCCCAGACTTGGGACAGAATGGAAGTGTAAATGCCAACAGAACAAGAAAAATAGGATTTTTGTAATCACCGTAAAATCCTTTTCTCTGAGCTCATGGACGGACACAGCTTCAATCTTGACAAGTGGATATTAGCCTTCATTTAGGAGTGACTAGGCAGAAAAAGTGTTAACAACTTCAGAGCTGAACAGCACCACCTAGGGGGTTGTCCTACTGGCTATATCCCCTCCACCTGCACTAAGCAGATCAGTTAGTCAAAAAGCAGTACAAACTTAAAAACGAGGGGTGGGTGCTGTGTCCGTCCATGAACTCAGAGAAAAGGATTTTACGGTGAGTACAAAAATTCTATCTACTCTTTCGTTCATGGACGGACACAGCTTCAATCTTGACAAGTGGGACGTCCCAAAGCAGTGTCAAAAACGAGGGGTGGGAATAGCATTAAAACAACTTCACCCCAAAACAAAACAGAGCTCCTCAATGGAGGAGTTGCAACTCTAAACAGCTGCCTGCATACCTTGCGGCCGAAAGAAACATCCAAAGATGTACACACATCAACTTGTAAAGTTTTGTGAAAGTGTGAACGGACGAGCAGGTCGCCGCCTTACACACCTGGTGAAACAGACGCTTGATGCTCTCAGAGCTCGGACAGCGTCCAAAAAAAATAATAATACAACGTCGTCTCCTAGGATTCGACGGATGAGGACACAAGGATGGCAGAACAATGTCTCCCTTGAGATGGAAGGTCAAAACGACCTTAGGAAGAAAAGAAGGCTGTGGACGCAGCACCACCTATCCTTGTGGAAGATCAGATGAAGAGCCTTGCATGACAAGGCTGCCAGCTCAGAACCCGTCTTAACTTACGTAACACCAAGAGGCACCTCTTGCCCTGGTTGAATGCGCCGGGAAAGGAAGGCGCCTGCCCCTTCATGACGTAAGCCTGAGTACGATCTGTCGGATCCACCTAGAGATGGTGGACGACGAGACCGCTGGGCCCTACTTGGGACCAGCCACCAAAGCAAACAGTGAGTCTGGACTCCGGAACGGAGCAGTACCAGACAAGCATACTCTCAGAGCTTGGACAACGTCCAAGGAATGCAACGTCGTTTCCTTAGGATTCGACGGATGAGGCCACAAGGATGGCAGTACAATGTCTTCCTTGAGATGGAAGGTCGAAACACGACCTTAGGAAGAAAAGAAGGCTAAAATTTTAATTGTACTTAATGCAAACATTTTTGGTCTGCCCCACGCTGTAAGAACAGCAGGACTCTGGAACCAAATAAGTACGCGGATGCCACCTCATTTCCTCACAAATAGATATGCAGGTCTTCCAAGTGCGATGGTAAATCTCCCTAGGGGATGATTTCCGAGCACTCCTCATGGTATAGATCCCGAGTCTGACAGGCCCCGGTCTCTTAGCACCTGGCTCTTAAGCCATGCCGCTAAGCCAGTGACTGTAAAAACAGGATGGCGTATGGAACCTTGCGACAGCAGGTCCTTTGTTGGCGGTAGATGCCAAAAGGCGTCTGGTACCAGACACACTAGATCGGCGTACCAAGGACGCCGAGGCCAATCCAGAGCAATAGGGACCATTGGAATCCTCTCTGCCTCCAGTCTGCGAAGCAGATGAGGAAGGAGCTTCAGAGGAGGAAAGGCATAGATTAGCCGGTACTGACTCCACGGTGCCACCAACGCATCTGTTGCATCTGCCCATGGGTCTCTTGACCTGGCCACAAACCTCAATACCTTCCAATTGAGTCGAGAAGCCAGGAGATATACGACTGGCGTGCCTCCCCTCTGGCAAAGGAGCTGAAACGCCTCCGGGTTTAGAGACCATTCCCCTTGGTCCAGCATCTGGCAACACAGGTAGTCCGCCTGCCAGTTTCCCACACCCGGAATGTATACGGCCGACAGGCCTGGTACACTCCTTTATGCCCCCTTAGGAGGTGAGCGACCTTCGATGCTGCAGCAGAGCTGCTTGTTCCTCCTTGATGACTGACATACGCCACCACTGTTGTGTTTGTCTGACTGGATTCTGACTGGACGCCTCTGTGCCTCTGAGACCATGTGGAGAGGCAAAGCTAGATCGCCCGGAGTTCCAGGACAACGATCGGCAAGTGGGATTCCTCCGGAGTCCAGCGACCCAGGTTGATAGAGCTCCCCAGACTCCGCTCCAACCGGTAAGACAGGCGTCTGCCGTGACCACCATCCAGTAAAAAAGGAAGGAACGACTTCCCAGACAGAAGTGCTGGAGATTTCGGCCACCAACTAGGGAGGTCCTGACTAGTTGGCTCACCCAGATTTTGACAATCCAGGGATGAAGGGCACTTGACCCTCTGGACAGAATTACCATCTGTAACACTCGCGTGTGAAATAGTGCATATGGTACCGCCTCGAAAGAGACTACCATAAGGCCCAGGGCTTGTCTGAAAAAATGGCGTGACGACCATCTTTGGGATGTCAACTGCCGCACCGCAGCCCGAAGGGTCTGCAACTTTCCCATAGGGAGAAAAAAACTTTCGCCTCTGAGGAGTCCAGAATCAATCCTAGATACACTAGGAGTTGAGACGGTACCAATACTGACTTCTGAGTGTTCAGCACCCAACCAGGATCCGAGGGTCTGACAGGTTATAGACACGCTCACCTCTAATTTTGAGTTTGAAGCGGCCCTCAGAAAAGATCGTCCAAGCTGTCCATGATAGCGATGCCACGCTGTCTTAGTAGGGCCAGAATTGGGGCAAGCACCTTGGTGAACACCCTTGGTGCTGATGCCAGGCCAAAAGGGAGAGCCACCATTGGTAGTGGTCCTCCCTGGCCGCCAAACGCAGACATCTCTGATGCCTGGTGCATATGGGGACATGCAAGCATGCGTCCTTGATGACCAAGGATGCCGGAAATTCCAGTGACCACAGAGCCAACTCCTTTCCAGAATCTTTGTACTCTCACAAGCAATTGAGGGTCCTGAGATCCAAGATTGGACCAACCCCCTCCTTCTTCAGCACTACGAACAGATTTGAGTAGAACCCCTGAACCCGTTCCTGTACTTACAGAAAGGACCACCCTGCGTATCAGCAGGTCTTGAACCGCCCCATATAGGACTTCCTGACAAGTCGGCCGAAGCTGGCGGTTTAGAGGGAAAATAAATCTGTTCGGTAGGCAAGCAAGGTTGGGGTCGTTTACTTGCTGCACTAGGCAGACAAAAGAACTGCTTGTGCGCGGTGAAGGAGGGCCCTTGCCTATGGCGTGGCTCCTTACCCCTTTTTGGATTGCGGGAGCAGCAAGCTCTTACCTCCTGTGGCATCCTTAATGTCATCCAGAGAGGCTCCAAAAAAGATTGTCACCCTTAAAGGCCAGGTCCAATAAGGCCTTCTTGGAAGTTTTTGGTCCGTAGACCAGCACTTAGCCAAACCAGGTGGCATAACAAATGCGCTTCTGGAAGAATGGTCAAACATTCCCATAGACACACTCCTAAATCTTGTAGACAGCCTTCCCAGAAGAGTTGAGGCTGTTATAGCTGCAAAGGGTGGGCCAACTCAATATTGAACCCTACGGACTAAGACTGGGATGCCATTAAAGTTCATGTGCGTGAGGGGCAGGTGTCCCATTACTTTTGGCAATATAGTGTATAACCAAACCGTCATCCAGTATTAGTAATCCAGCAAATACTACACAATAATAAAATGATTTTGGTGCTTAAACAAACAGGTATTTACTTAAATATGCCTTTCATTGCATAAGTCAATACAGTCACGGGTCTGTGCAAAGCCATTAAGGGCTCTAAGCTTGGTAATTAGCGATATAACAATTAGGAATGAGTTTAAGGCAGGAATTCCCTGTTGCTATAACATGGAACACACTCTTCCACGTAGAAGTATGACACAGAAGAGGCAGATGTGGGCAGTGTCACCTCATTGTGGACGCTGGGAGTGCAAGGATCAACATGTCAGACCCTGACTCACCATCTGTATGACGTCTTTGCGGAGGCAAAAATGAGAATGCGGCAAAAGAACAAAAGTGAATTAATCAGGGTGTATGGTTCATATTCAAAGCTGAAACTAAAAACTGTAACCTTGTTATTATAATAATTACAGGTCATTCTCTGCATGAGAGGAGCTTACACTCTAATGCCCTACCACAGTCAAACGCTATTATTATACATTTATATAGCTCTGACATATATGTACAGTGCTCTACAGAGAGCACTGAGCCAGTCACATCAGTCTTTGTACCAGAGGAGCTTACAATCTAATGTCCCCCCACAGTCACACACTACTATTATTATTATTCATTTATATAACTCTGATATATACCGCAGTGCTGTACAGGAAACACTGAGCCAGTCACATCAGTCTCTGTACCAGAGGAGCTTACATTCCCTCTCCACTAGGTGGTGCTGTTTTGCAAGGTGCTGCGGCCTCTCCTACAGGCTTTTCCCCACTTGTCATGGACCGGGCTGGGGAAGACTAATCTGGAGGGTCTCCAGAGGCATTGAGGCCTACACCATGTGCTCATGCTGCAGTGGATCCTGGGCTTGCCTCTATGTAAGGGGATTTCTTAGCAGCCTTCCAGGATAGAGTGGTGAATAGACTTCGCTGCATTACTAAGGGGGAACAGAAGCTTGCTGTCCTAAAAGCACATTTCAGGAAAAATAAATCTCTGCACAGCAAGAGCGGGAGCAGTAAGAGGGAAGACTCTAAGCTGAAGCCTCTGGAAAAGGCATTGAAAAGGCAGGAGAAGTTGTTTGCCTCTCTGAAGGAAAGCAGGGGTGTGTTCAAGAAAAATATGAGAATGAGGAGAGATTCCAACAGATGAAGGAGAGTGCCTGTGCGAGTACCAGCCAGAGGGTGGATACCACAGCAACGGCAACAGTATGGATTGGGGGAAGGAAAGTGGCTTCACATAGTGGCCCCAGTACTACCCTTGTCTCAGGATCTGTCGTGTCTAAGTCAGTATCTGCCCCCCTCCCTCCCCAGCAGCCTGGGTCATCTCAGGAGGAGGTTGAGGAAAATAGTGGATTGCTGCAGGCCATTAAAGAAATGGAATCCCCCTTGAGTGGCACTGACTCATCAGATGAAGATCTTGGTAAAGGAGTGCTTGCTGAGAATCTCTCTTGGTGTATGGATGCCATTCCTGTGATCTCTGCTACAGACAAAGAGACTGCATCTGTCAATGGATCCTTGCAATCAGCAAGGAATGCAGAAGGAGATGCTGGGAATCCAGATAAAAATGTTCCTGCTGGCTGTTGAGTTGAGTTGAGAGTTGAGTTGAGTGGCATCTTGATATAGCGCGGTCATTTACCCCGTAGGATCCCGACGCGCTTACATACACATACACATACTGGGGCCAATTTTAGACAGAATCTGATTAGCCTACCAGCATGTCTTTAGAGTGTGGGAGGAAACCCACGCAGGCACAGGGAGAAAATGCAAACTCCAGGCAGAGTGTGTGTCGTGGTCAGGATTTGAACCAGCGACCCTATTGCTGCTAGGTGAAAGTGCTAACCACTACACCACTCTGCTGCCCACTGTGAGGACAAGGAACAGGAATCCCTCGTGGACACTTAAAACTGCAGTGCAGAAGTGCCGTATGGACACTAAAGCAGCTTGTGTTATTACTAAACAGAAGCCTTTACCTAATAACAGGACTGCTTGTACTTGTGGTGCTTCTGGGACTATGGTGAGTGGGACTGCTGTGCTGGAGGGGAGGAGGGAGGATCAGATGGTGGGTAATTTACCAAACCTGCTTACAGAGGTTCCTAGGCAGCCATGCATCTGTCGTGGGCGCCGGCGGAGATGGCGGATTGTCCGGCAGACGTCTCCAGACCATTCCCCTCATCTCACATTCAGATTTCATTACCAGTTTTTCAAGATCACTATAGGACACCCCGTCGGTCATTATCTGGGGACTGCTCTGCTGGGTATCCTGCGCCTCTGGCTGCCGCCTTACATTGGTTGTTTTGCGGCTCCCACCACCACAGCTCCCAGGATGGCCTCCCATAAAAAAAACAATGAGAGGAATTTACAAAGACTATAATCTTAGAATCTGGAGCAGCTGTGGATGGCAACCAGTCAGCTTCTAGCTTTCATTTTCAAAGCTTAACTGAACATGCCAAAGATAGAAGAGGTGCCCCCCCCCCCTTAGGGGGCTTCCAGCCTGTGTTGGCACCCTCTACAGACAACATTTCTATGTACACATGCTTGCCCCTGAAGAATGGATATAATTCCATGAAACGCGTCGGGCTTATGTATCTTGTTTCCACCAACATGTGTTTTTATCATTTTATTAGTATGGTGTACCCCCAGTAACGTATTATATGACTTGCAATACTGTTGGTATTTAGCCTCTAACAATGGTAAGACAAGAGGTATTATACCCACAATTTCTTCCCTAAGGATATGTGTCATTCATGCTATCTATGTATGCATGTATAAGGTATATTGTGTCAATAATCATGTCTGTATTGTTGCTTTACCTTGGCACTTTTAAATGCCAACCTTTATTAACTACATGGACTGCGTGCCTCATTTAAAGTCCCACCCGCTGCTCCTTTTCTTTCTTAAGGGATGGAGGCATGACTAGATTCCTGCCTCATTCAAAGTCCCCACCAATTTGCGTTTCTACAGCCATTAAATGTGTCTAAAACCGTTAATTCTGTGTCATCTGTCCCGGGTAGGAACTATGCTTGTATAGCTCTGACATATACCGCTGTCCTGTACAGAGATCACTGAGCCAGTCACATCAGTCTCTGTACCAGAGGAGCTTACACTCCTTATTTATATCAGTCACATCAACACATAGCTTTTTCTATATTTCACAAGGATCAGTATAAATAAATGGCGATTATTTAAATTGAAGAAGGAATACACTTTTGTTGCAATACAGAAAATGCCTCTGTTTGTCCAGCTTCGGTCTTCAAAGGCTTGTAGCAATCCTCATATTATTTTAGGGGTTATATAACCTTTGCAGATCTGAGTATGGGGGGGGGGGGATGCAGGAGGCATGCGCTGGGCAGGCATCACTCACAAAGTGTTAGTGGTTTGGTACCACCGCTAACTTCCTTCTCTAACATTTCCACCTAGAATACGGGAAATCCCACAGCTTTTGTAGCGTGCCAAACACGAATAGTCATCTGCCAACCAGAAAAAATAAATAAAGAGGGAAATCTAATCCGGCGAGAGCCAGTAATTTCCCCAATACGTCAACGGTTATCTAAATCCAAACTCTGAATCAGCATCTGAGTCACCTTTATTCTTCAAGAACCATTTCATCACTGTGCGTGAGATAATGACAGGTTATCTTTGCTTTACCAGGTTATACAATCAGATAACACGTTGAATAAGAGACACAAGGTCAAAAGAAGAAGGCACTTTAATAACAGATTTTGGCAGATTTTGCGTCACGCGAGGAGATCGAGGCCAACTATGGAGTAATAAAAATTACAAAAACACGATGGAGGAAATAAAAGTGACCGGTGATAAGAATGGTGTAATGTTAAGAATTCGGTAGTTTTCAAAAAGAAAAATACATCAGCCTGGCGCCCGGAAATCATTGTTAAGTAATGTTTACATGTGCGTCTCTCAATGGTTTCCTCTGCGATTCATTCCTTGTAGTCATAATATGTTGGGGCGTTATGCGGACTTCCAGTATGTGCTCATACCAGTGTTTAACAGGAATCTTATGACTTTTCCAGCAAATTGATATCAATGAAAACCTTCTGAGCAGTCTCTCAAGTTTCAGTTCTTGCAGTAGTAATTTGGAAGCCAGCCATGATACAGTGCCCTGAAAAAGTATTCATACTCCTTGGCTGTATGTTTCGGGTCGTTCTGCTGGAAGGTGAACCTCCGTCCCAGTCTCAAGTCTTTTGCAGACTCTAACAGGTTTTCTTCTAAGATTGCCCTGTATTTGGCTCCATCCATCTTCACATCAACTCTGACCAGTTTCCCTGTCCCTGCTGAAGAAAAGCATCCCCACCACCATGTTTCACGGTGGGGATGGTGTGTTCAGGGTGATGTGCAGTGTTAGTTTTCCACCACACATAGCGTTTTGCTTTTAGACCAAAATTTTCAATTTTGGTCTCATCTGACCAGAGCACCTTCTTCCACATGTTTTCTGTGTCCCCCACATGGCTTCTCACAAACTGAAAACGGGACTTCTTATGGCTTTCTTTCCCCAATGTCTTTCTTCTTGTCACTCTTCCATAAAGGGCAGATTTGTGGAGAAGCACGACTAATAGTTGTCCTGAGGACAGATTCTCCCACCTGAGCTGTGGATCTCTGCAGCTCCTCCAGAGTTACCATGGACCTCTTGGCTGCTTCTCTGATGAATGATCTCCTTGCCCGGCCAGTCAGTTTAGGTGGACGACCATGTCTTGGTAGGTTTGCAGTTGTGCCATACTCTTTCCATTTTCCGATGATGGATTGAACAGAGCTCCGTGAGATGTTCAAAGCATGGGAGATTTTTTTTTATAACCAAACCCTGCTTTATGCTTCTCCACAACTTTATCCCTGACCTGTCTGGTGTGTTCCTTGGCCTTCATGATGCTGTTTGTTCACTAAGGTTCTCTAACAATCCCTGAGGACTTCACAAAACAGCTGTATTAATACAGAGATAAAATTACACTCAGGTGGAATAATTACTAATTAGGTGACTTCTGAAGGCAATTGGTTCCACTAGATTTTAGTTAGGGGGTATCAGAGTAAAAGGGGGCTGAATACAAATGCCCCCCCCCCCCCTCACACTTTTCACATATTTATTTGTAAAAAATTTAGAAAAGCATTTATCATTTTCTTTTAACTTCACAATTATGTGCCACTTTGTGTTGGTCTATCACATAAAATCAGAAAACCGTACAAACACCCCTGAAGGTGGAGTTTTCATCCCGCATGGGACGGGATGAGTTATCCTTCCCTGCTATAACCCTTACATGAGTTCGAATTTATTATCATCACTTGCCACATATGACATTACATGCAGGAAGGAAACTCCACCTTCAGGGGGTATTTGTTACGCTTTTGACATTATGTGAAGGAACAACTACCATATATACTCGAGTATAAGTATACAAATGAAAGAAAAAGGCAACTTTTCCTTTCAATTGTGGACCCGCCAACGGGTGGGCCTCCAATCCTAAACAAACTATTTTGAATGTTGCCTCTAAATGGTAATATTTATGTTTTCTTTATATTTATTAGTTGGTTACTATATTAAAACGGCCGAGACATACCTCCCCTGACAAAGCCCTAAGGGCGAAACATGTTGGGACCTGTATGAATTTCTCGGCCCTCATTTGATGCAACCACCATCTTGAAATCATCCTGCTGCAAAACTGATCTAGTGACAATGCTCTCTTTTTATTGACTTTTGTATAATGAATTAATAAAATCTTTGGATATTTTTTTTTACCAAAAGATGCCTTGGTCTTCCATTGTGTTCAATTCCTAACCTAATTGGCACCGCTATAGTCCAGTTTCTTCTCTGTTGCTCCTTAATTAATTTTGGGATGAGGTGTGTGATATAGGGTGTCCACCATCAGTCAAACCATAAAAACCTTAGACCTTTAATGAGATTTGTTGAATAAAATTTGTATGTTTTTTTTTTTTAAATTTGTGTACTGAGATCTGTGTGCCTTAAAAAGTTCCATTCCAAACCGATTTTGCTAAATGCCTACAATTGGGGATGTGACATGGTTTATCTTGGGGGGGGGGGGGGGGGGGTCAGGTCACAAATTACTCAACATTATTGTACATCCAATAATAAGTACTCAGTGTTCTTGTCCTGTATGCTTGACTCAGTTGTTGATACGTGCAGATACCGCTATCTACACCAACATAGAGAAAACTGTATACAGTAAGACATAATTCCAAACATACTGAAAAATAGATATAGAGTTTTATGTACACTAAGTTTGAAAACTGTTGGCTTCCTACCAGGTTTTTATGCAACAAAGATAAAAAAGCGAAAACATCCAGAGATGAAGAAAAATGTGTTGGTTTGTTGTAGGTTTAAAAAACATGACACACGAGGGACCCAAACTGTTCAGCAAACGCGTTTCACACAAAGTGCTTAATCATTGCTTCCTACCGGGTTTTGCCTGGCTGTATTATGTCATGCCCTGCTATTGAACTCTCAATGGCTAGGGGCAGGAGAAAGCCATCTTTGTAAAAAAGAGAGAAACAGAGAGCAGGCGCCACTTAGAAAAAAACTGTTCACTTTAATAATACAAGAGTATCAAAGCACTCACTTAATAGTTACTGTATGCAGGAATATATTGAAGTCCAATCGACATTCAGTCCCTGCTACGTATGGATGGTCCCTGGAGCCGTAGGCTCTTGCTGCTCTATGCCGCATGGAGGGATGCCGGTTCACTGTCCCAATGGATGGTTTCCGGGTTCACTACGGCTGCCAGAAGGAGGGCTGGAGCTGCGGTTGACGTCACGCTCGGCCGGCTGGTCTGTTCGTTAGTGGATGTCAGCGGGGAACACGGCGAGGAACACAGGGTAGCTGATCCGGAAGGCATATCCCTACACCACTGCTGTTGCCCCACAAGTCAATCGCCCTGCATAGGCCAGGAGAGGAGGTTGGAACTGAGAGCCAATTGTCGATGTGAATGTACAAGTTCCTGTTTGTGAGTGCAATATTCCTCATTTTTAAATCTCAAACTTCTACAATAAACAGTGTTACACTATGGCACGTGCGCTCCTCTCTCCCTTTCTATATGTTTTCAAGCGCAAGCGGTGTGTCTGTGCTGGGATGCGGCGTGAGGCGGGATGACGTCAGCATTCTGGTCCTGACGTCATCCCGCCTCACGCCGTGTCCAAGCTAGGGCGGCCACGTGTCCCGGATTGACCGGGACAGTCCCGCATTTTGCAGTTCTGTCCCGTGTCCCGGGCACCTTCATTCCAGGACAATACAGTGTCCTGGAATGAAACTGACAAAGCCACCTGATGAGCCGACTATGGAAACTGTCTGTTTCCCAGCCCAGGGTGTTCTCCCCGCCAAATGCCCTGCAATGCACTGCCCACTGCGCCAACCAGGGAGCAGTAATTTCTGGTCGTTAAGGAGCGGGGCTGGGAAGCCGGCATCCCTAACAACTGATGAGTCATCAGCTGTCAATCGGCAAAAAAAAAGAAGTAAAAAATACAAAAAACGGTGTGGGGTCCCCCTCCCCTAGTCCATTCCAGACCCTTTGGGGGCTTCCAGATTCTGATAACCCCCGTCTGCATGCCACCACAACCACCAGCCAGGGTAAGATGGGGACATGGTACTTTGGGGTGGGGGGGTAGAGCCGTGGGTGCTGGAATAGACTGGGGGGGGGGACTACATTTTTCTTGCTTTTTATTTTTTTTAAAAGCCGGGTGCCAGCAATTGCAACCGCGAGTCAATTTAAAATGTGATTTGAGTCTTTATTTTTTTTTCTTTAGAAATGTCATTTTTGCTGCAGCATGTTCTATACATGGTACACATGTGTCACTTTATAGGCAGACTAAGGGGACCCCCCAGGCACTATATTTAGAGGAACTGTTAATTTTTATTGTTGTACTTTAAGCATAATTATAATCATTCCTGAAAAAAACGATCATTTCTAAAAACGTTTTTTGCATTGATACACGTCCCCCAAGGCAGTACCCGGACCCCCATACCCCTATTATGGCCAATTACCTGCATATAAGCCTTTAAAATTGGCAAATTTATGTGAAGGAGGGGGGTGTCCCTGAATGGCAGTTTGAAAATTTGGTCACCCTAGTCCCAGCACAGACACACCGCTTGCGTTACAGCCCTCCTTCTGGCAGCCGCAGTGAACACGGAAACCATCCATTGGGACAGTGAACCGGCATCCCTCCATGCGGCACAGCGCAGCAAGCATCTACGGCTCCAGGGACCATCCATACGTAGCAGGGACTGACTGTTGATTGGACTTCAATATATGCCTGCATACAGTAACTATTAAGTAAGTGCTTTGATACTCTTGTATTATTAAAGTGAACAGTTTTTTTCTAAGTGGCGCCTGCTCTCTGTTTCTCCCTTTTTACATGTACTGGAGTCCGGCTTCGGCTCCCTCTGCAAGGCTGCCCAAGTAAAAAGACTGCTATCTCACATAGACCTATCACAGCTCAAAGGACTTTGTGGAAAGGGCTTTTGATTTTATATCTCAGCATGCGCCATTATTGTATATTTTTTATAGAAAGCCATCTTTGGTACATGGAAACTTAAAGGGGTGTTCCAGGCAACCCCAGGCAAAAAAAAAAAAATTAAAAGCCAGCAGCTACACATACTGCAGCTGCTGGCTTTTAATAAATGGAGACTTACCTGTCCTGGTGTCCCTCGATGTTTCACATCAGCTGTCGGTGCTTCCGTCGCCATTGCGGGTAAGGGAACCCGGCAGTGAAGACTTTCGGCTTCACGCCGGGAACCCTACTGCGCATGCGCGAGGCCCCGCTCCTCTCTCCTATTAGCCCAGCGGCCAGGGGAGGAGGAGGAGGGAGCCTTGCACGACTTCACCGCCGCGGCCGGACTCCAGTAAGTGGGTAAGGATACCTGTCCCCCCTCCCCCCCGAAAGGTGCCAATTGTGGCACCGGAGGGGGGGAGGAATCCGATGAGCGGAAGTTCCACTTTAGGGTGGAGCTCCGCTTGAAGCAAAGGCTTTGTAACGCAGATTATTTTGGTTAAAAGTTCAGGTTTTGGCTAAGCATCTGGGGAGCATTGATAAATCTGCAACACCTGACTGTCCAGCAACAGATCTGAACTCACACTGCAAGGGAACAATAAAGGTTGGCCTATAGTAACAGTCTAGGACAGTGATGGCGAACCTTGGCACCCCAGATGTTTTGGAACTACATTTCCCACAATACTCATGCACTCTGCAGTGTAGTTGAGCATCATGGGAAATGTAGTTCCAAAACATCTGGGGTGCCAAGGTTCCCCATTACTGGTCTAGGAGGTGTGACAATTTATTTCCCGGAATGGACGGTAAAATAAAAAAATAAAAATAAATAAAAAGTTTGCTTACCTATACACCAGCGGCTGTTGTTACCTTCAAAGTAGTCCCCTTGTGAAGCAATGCACTTTTCTAGATGACTGTGCCACTGCCGGAAACATTCCTGGAATTTGTTTTCCAGACAGAAGCACAGTATCTTTGTTGCAGCGCGTTGGATGTCCGGGATGTCATCAAATCTGTGTCCTTTGAAGGCATTTTTTTTTCATTTTGGAGACAGACAAAAGTGGCAGGGTGCTAAGTCAGGGGAATAAGGTGGTTGGTCAAGTTTCAGAATAGATTTTGGGGGCCAGAAACTCGCACGCATCATGTGCAGGAGCATTGTCATGGTGGAGAATTCACTTGTCAGGCCAGAGTCCTGGTCTTTTTCCTCTGAACAGATTGCCTTTCAATTTTTCACATTTGTATCCGTCCTTTGCGTTTTTAGCTGATCACTTCTTGCATCATCGTGGACATCTCCCCGCCCCTCCTTAACCGCTTAAGGACCAGCCGCCGTCATTCTACTGCAGCAGGTTGGCTCTCCTGGGCAAATGCCAGAGCCGATGCACGTGGCCGGCGGCCGCGATGTCCGCCGCCCACCCACGATCGCTCCACAGAGATCCAGAACGGGGATCTGTCGATGTAAACAGACAGGGGAGGAGAGACAGATCTGCTGTTCCTAGTGATGAGGAACAGCGATCTCTCTCCTCCACCAGTCAGTCCCCTCCCCCCACAGTTAGAAACACCTCCCTGGGACACACTTAACCCCTTGATCGCCCCCTAGTGTTAACCCCTTCCCTGCCAGTGACGTTTACACAGTAATCAGTGCATTTATATAGCACTGACCGCTGTATAAATGTCACTGGTCCCAAAAAAGTGTCCAATCTGTCCGCCGCAATCCCGCACAAAATCGCAGATCACCGCCATTACTAGTAAAAAAAAAAATATATAATACAAATGCCATAAAACTATCCCCTATTTTGCAGACGCAATAACCTTTGCGCAATATACGCTTATTGCGTTTTTTTTTAACAAAAATCTGTAGAAGAATACATATTGGCCTAAACTGATGAAGAAATTCGATTTCTTTTTATTTTTTTTTGGGATATTTATTATAGCAAAAAGTAAAAAATATTGTTTTTTTTTTTTTTTTCCAAAATTGTCGCTCTTTTTTTGTTTATAGCGCAAAAAAATAAAACCGCAGAGGTGATCAAATACCACAAAAAGAAAGCTCTATTTGTGGGAAAAAAAGGACATCAATTTTGTTTGGGTACAGCGTCGCACGATCGCACAATTGTCAGTTAAAGCGATAAGTGCTGTATCGCAAAAAATGGCTTGGTCATTAGGGGGGAAGTCCTTCAGGTCCTTAAGTGGTTAAAGTGGAAGTAAACCCTCCTATAATTTTCAGGCAAGGAAGCTGCCATCTTGGTTTCTGTTTAATCTTCAACTGCCATGATGCTGCACATGTGATCAGATATGACACCAGCCATTGGATGGTTTGACAGTTTGGTTGAGAGCACAACCAATGTGACAGTTGGCATTCCCGGCATGCTGGGAATGTAACTGCTTTTTGAAACTGTTAAATCGATGGGTTTACTTCCGCTTTAAACTGCCTACACTTGATTTCTTCATGGAATGTTCACCATAAGCCTGTTGTAACAGAACTAAGGTTTCACTCGTACTTTTGCCGATTTTTGTGCAAAATTTGATGTTAATCCACTGCTCCAGATTCCTGTCACTCATTTTCCACCAACAGCGCAACACGCACGTGTTATTTCTTCTACTACTCTGTAAAGGATGAGTCAACAGGTCTGCGACTCAGGCGACTGCAAGTTAGAACATGCTCGATCGCGAATGGCTGTGACTCACCACCACAGCGCTACGCCCACGGGCATTCCGGGAATTTAATTGTCACACCGTGTACATTGACAGACAGAAGGGTAGTAGAACCATCATTCCCATCCTCCCTGTGATACATCTCTTATTCTTCTTATTACCATTAGACCTTTATTATTTCCAACAGAACACAATACCTGAACAGCAATATTAAAGGCCGATGTCCATGTTTCATCTCACTTTAAATAGTTTGTTTGGACCAAGCTGGTCCAAACAAACTATTTGCTTCACTAAGTGCTGCGGTGTCTCTAAGCACTGTATGTACTGCATGTAAATTCAGCTACTTACAGTACACAGTGCTGGGTTCCAGCTGTGAGACAGAGAATTCCCATCTCACACCCGCAACAAAACAGAGTCTGGCTGAGCGGCGCTCAGTCATTCGTAGGCAGCTTTGTATTTATGTGAATGAATACAAAGCTTCCTCTGATTGGCCAAGTCTGAGAGCGTGATGTCATCAGTCTACCCCTCCCACTCAACCAATCAGAGGGAACTTTGTATTCATTCAAGATGGGAATTCTCTGTCTCAGAGCTGGAACCCAGCACTGTGTACTGTAAGTAGCTGAAATTACATGCAGTACATACAGTGCTTAGAGACACTGCAGCACTTAGTGAAGCAAACAGTTTGTTTGGAGCAGCTTGGTCCAATAAATTTTCAATAATTTTTTTTTTCTATTCTATTCCTTTATTTTCTATTCTATTTTATTCTCTTTGGAAATTAGAAAACTATTCGTGTTCGAAAAGTATTCAAAAATGATTCGAATTTTGGGCGAATTGTTTTTCGTTATTTTGGATTCCTCTTTAATTCGGTACTATTCTAACTCAGAAATTCGGATACATCCGAATTTCCGAATAACAAATAACAAAAATTTGTCCGAATTTTTCTCCGGGTCCCCGATGGCACGGGAGAGCCCGGAGAAGCGCCGGATGGCAGTGGGAGGGGGGATCTCCCATGCCGTCGCCTGTAAGAACGACCAAGCGGCGGAACTGGGATCGTTCTTTCTGTGCACAGAATCGCCGGCAGAAAAGAATGATATCTGAATGATGCCTGCAGCTGCACCCATCATCATTCAGATATCCCCCCCCCCCCCCGAAAGTCAAGGACGTCATATGACGTACTGTGGTAGGGAAGTGGTTAAAACAGAATACTGAAACTCCATTCTGCTTTATTCATACCAAGTAAAACAGACCATATGAAGGACCCTTGCACCCAAGAGACTCACAGCACATCCCTTCTCTTATTTTAGAATTTTCCATTTTACTGCCACTTTTTTGTTTGTTTTGTACCGCACGTAAATCTCTAAAACTAAGATGTATCCTCTGCTGCCGTAAGACAAACGGTGAATACAGTCCAATCTCCGAAATATGTGGAAAGGAAGCCAAGATGGTGCAAGGCCCTAGGCGTACACAACCTACAAATCCTAATGCTTTCTTCCATCTCCAATGTTTAGTAAACATTTTTGTTCCCTGTTTAGTTTAGGCATTTTTCTACTTTTTCAAATCCTAATTTGTCATGTTTCTATGAAAGGCGAGGTATTTTCCCTGCGATGGGTCTGTAGGGAGGTTCCCCACATTCCTGCACTGGTCCGCGGCGACCTTTGCTGGTCAATGTTATTGCTGGATCCAGCTGCTGTGTGAACTGCTGTCCCCGACTTGAACAATGCTGATTCATGCCGATCCACTAAAGAGCTGAGGAAGAAGGATTACGGTGCAATTACTGGGCCTGGAAACCCAGGTCAACGTTGTAAGTTTGTTCATGGGTTCACACTAATGTAGGACAGTTCTTACCAGGGAAGAAGTGGGCTGGGGGGGGGGGGGGGTGAAGAAGGCATATTCCCCCAGCCAGGCCAATACTAAATAAAATGTTGGTTTGGTTGCCCTGAGTAGAAATACACTATATTACCAAAAGTATTGGGACACGTGCCTTTATACCAGGGGTCTCAAACTGGTGGCCCTCCAGCTGTTGCGAAACTACAACTCCCATGAGGCATTGCAAGGCTAAACAGTTACAAGCATGACTCCCATAGGCAGAGGCATGAAGGGAATTGTAGTTTCGCAACAGCTGGAGGGCCACCAGTTTGAGACCCCTGCTTTATACACACATGAACTTTAATGGCATCCCAGTCTTAGTCCGTAGGGTTATAACAAATATATTGTAGCGCTAGTGAATGAGTATAAAATAACACCCTGTGAAAGGATGATAATGTTCCAGAAATCAGATGTCAATAGTCCATCATGATAAGAACCATATCAAAAAAGTCTCTGGTAAATAAAAATCAACAAGTTCGTGGTAGTTAAATGATACTTCCAAAATCTTGAATAAATGTGAAATGAAAATCCCCACCACCGATATAAAGGAGGCTTACTGGAATCTGTGGACCCTAATAGACATACGCCTAGAGCAGCCTTTCTCAACCTTTTAACCCTAGAGGAACCCCAAAAATAACTTTCGGGTCTCGAGGAACCCTTACTAAAACCAATTTATCAGGGGTCAATAGGAACAATGCCCCTTATACTGGTGGCCAATAGGAAGAATGTCCCCCTTAAACTGGGTGCTCAGAATGCCACCCTTAAAGACAGCTAAAAAAATATTTGGTGTCATGCTCCTGGCTTTGCTAAGGGATGCTAAACCTTGAACTCTGCAGGCACCATCAAAAAGGTGATTCATCAGCCACAGCTCAAGGCACCCCTAGCAAACTCTGGAGGAACCCTGGTTGAGAATAGCTGGTCTAGAGGGTCGACTCAAGCTTGGGATATATGTCACTGAAGAATCCTCAGCTGGTAATTCCCCAAAGGACGTCACTCACGGCAACCAATGGCGGGGGGATGGAAAAACTTGAAAGATGGTGACCCAATGATGGTTTAACCAAAATGAAAGCCAGTAACTATATAGAGGAAAGAGGAAGGGCACATAGCATAATACTGTTTGGGAATATCATTTAATGTAGGTAGATACACTTACATCAAGATGATCAAACAAGCGCTTTCAGATAATATCAATGGCAACAGTGGAAAGTCCGTAGGGTTCAATATTGAGTTGGCCCCGCCCTTTGCAGCTATAACAGCTTCAACGCTTCTGAGAAGGCCGTCCACAAGGTTTAGGAGGGTGTCTATGGGAATGTTTGACCATTCTTCCAGAAGCGCATTTGTGAAGTCGTTGGACGAGAAGGCCTGGCTCACAGTCTCCCCGCTCCAATTCATCCTCAAGGTGTTCTATCGGGTTGAGGTCAGGACAGTCAAGTTCCTCCACCCCAAAATCGATCATCCATGTCTTTATAGACCTTGACATCATAAGTCACTATGACATCATGACAGTCTTATGTCACCTGTCTGCTTCCTGGGTGCTCACAAAACAACAATTACCACCACTTAGCTCTTCCTGAGATCTCTCCTCCTGTAAGCTGCCTAAACACCTCTACACTCACTGGCCACTTTATTAGGTACACCTGTTCAGTTGCTTGGTAACACAAATTGATAATCAGCCAACCACATGGCTTCAATTCAATGCATTTAGGCATCTAGGTGTGGTGAAGGTGACTTGCTGAAGTTCAAACCGAGCATGAGAATGGGGTAGAAAGGGGATTTAAGTGACTTTGAACATGGCATGGTTGTTGGTGCCAGGCGGGCTGGTCTGAGTATTTCAAAAACTGCTGATCTACTGGAGTAGTCACGCACAACCATCTCTCGAGTTTAAAGAGAATGGAGAGAAAAAGAGAAAATATCCAGTGAGCGGAAGTTGTGTGGAGGAAAATGTCTTGTTGATGTCAGAGGAGAATGGGCAGACTGGTTCCAGAGGATAGAAAGGCAACAGTAATGCCTTGTACACACGATCGGATTTTCCGTCGGGATAAACTTCGACTGATTTTTCAGACGGAATTCCGTTCAAGCTGTCTTGCATACACACTTGTCACACTAAATTCCGACCGCCAAGAACGCGGTGACCTACAACACTACGACGAGCCGAGGAAAATGAAGTTCAATGCTTCCGAGCATGCATCGACTTGATTCTGAAAATGCGTGGGTTTTTTTCGGTTGGAGTTCCATACAGAAGAATGGAATTTCCAATAAAAAAAATTTTCTTCAGAAAAAAATAAAACATGTTCTCTTTCTAAATTCCGACCGAAAAAAGTCAGATGGGGCACACACACACGGTCAAAATATCCGATGAAAAGATTCCATCTGACTTTTTTCATCGAAAATTCCGATCGTGTGTACAAGGCATAACTCACATAACCACTTGTTAAATCCAAAGTATGCAGAATACCATCTCTGAACACACAACACATCCAACCATGAAGCAGATGGGCTACAGCAGCAGAGGACAAACACCGGGTGCCACTCCTGTATGCTAAGAAAAGGAAACGGAGGCTAAAATTCGCACAGGATCACCAAAATTGGGCAATAGAAGATTGGAAAAACGTTGCCTGCGACATTCAGATGGTAGGGTCAGAATTTGGCGTAAATCAATGGTTCAGGCTGGTGGTGGTGGTGTAATGGTGTGGGGGGGATATTTTCTTGGCACACTTTGGACCCCTTAGTACCAATTGAGCATCGTTTAATCACCACGGCCTACCTGAGTATTGTTGCTGACCATGTCCATCCCTTTATGACTACAGTGTCCCCATCTTCTGATGGCTCCTTCCAGCAGGATAATGCACCATGTCACAAATCTCCAATCATCTCACCCCTGGACAATGAGGTCACTGCACTCCAATGGCCTCCACAGTCACCACATCTCATCCAATAGAGCACCTTTGGGATGTGGTGGAAAGGAAGATTAGCATCATGGATGTGCAGCTGACAAATCTGCAGCAATTGCGTGATGTTATCATGTCACTATGGAGCAAAATCTCTGAGGAATGTTTCCAACACCAAGAATGAAGGCAAAAGGGGGTCGAAGCCGCTACTAGCAAGGTGCACCAAATAAAGGGGGTCCAAGCCACTACTAGCAAGGTGGACCTATCAAAGGGGGTCCAACCCGCTACTAGCAAGGTGCGCCTAATAAAGGGGGTCCAACCCGCTACGAGCAAGGTGGACCTAATAAAGGGGGTCCAACCCGCTACTAGAAAGGGGGACCTAATAAAGGGGGTCCAACCCGCTACTAGCAAGGTGCGCCTAATAAAGGGTGTCCAACCCCCTACTAGCAAGGTGCGCCTAATAAAGGGGGTCCAACTCGCTACTAGCAAGGTGGACCTAATAAAGGGGGTCCAACCCGCTACTAGCAAGGTGGACCTAATAAAGGGGGTCTAACCCGATTCTACTAGCAAGGAGGACCTAATAAAGGGGGTCTAACCCGATTCTACTAGCAAGGTGGACCTAATAAAGGTGGTCCAACCCGCTACTAGCAAGGTGGACCTAATAAAGGTGGTCCAACCCGCTACTAGCAAGGTGGACCTAATAAAGGGGGTCCAACCCGCTACTAGCAAGGTGCACCTAAAAAAGTGGCCAGTGGGTGTATACTGCATGAAACATGATAAATTGACAGCATTGTTTGATGCAATGGAGCCTCGCTGGCTCAGAGAATTTACAGTTCTTCTGTATGGCTGCTCATTTCAGGAGTCCATACCATCTGTACATTCCCACTCTATCATTACGATTACAATCCAGGGTGGTATTCCCTTCATTCCACCAGTTATCAATCTATAAGCCCTGATGAAGGGAGAGTGTTGAGCCTCTAAACACGTTGGAGTTTCTGGTTTTCTTGTGGAATAAAACTTCTTCCAAACATAACTTTTTACATTTCCTGTAGGGGATAATGGAAATTTAAGGGAATCCTGAGAGGAGTAAACTTGAAGTTTCTAATAAAGCCATTGAATATGTCTAGCAGCCAAGGAGATATCATTTTGAGGAGAGGTCAGGGATAGCAGCCCAGACATTTCTTCGAGTACAGGTCCCCTCTAACTCTCCATGTGAAACTTGTGACTGTGTATTAATTCCACTCATCCCCGATGTATAAACACATGTGTGCACATGCTGCTCAGTCGGACTTAGCGATGTCCATTATTTTCTCTTCTAGCAATAAACAATACCACTGGAAAACCCGCAGCAGTGAGTCACCGAGTCTGGGAAGAAAGCGGTCACATCTGGAATTTACACATCCTCTTCCTGTCACGTGCGCATCAATACACAGACAAATGTTAGATAGACCTGACCAAAATGATAATATTTGGGTATCTGCAAGCTTTCCTTCCCCTCAAAGTGTTTGCCTTTCTGTTCTTGCTTTACCCCCACTACATGTCTGGTACATCAGATGATTCTAAGGACATCATCATGCCTTAAAGTGAACCTGGGTTTGCCAATGCTGGACAAAGTGACAGGTTCTCTTCTGTCAAGCCCCCTTAACCCGTTGCTGCCATGCTCTCTCCCTGCATCGTTTCTCCGTCAGAGACATTGGAAATATCCACTCTCTCTAGTGAAGGCCAGAGCCGGTGTTCCGCTCTTGCTCCCCATGATGCAGTGCTCAGGCTTGAGCCACCAATCACTAGGCCTGAACATGGTCATATTAGAGATGGGAAAAGTACAAGACCGATATGGAGCTAGCACAGGGACAAACCCTGGGCTCTAACAGGTGAATGAAAGGAGCGATGAAGAGTGTAAAAAGTGAGGCAAGTGGGTGGGTGGGGGTTGACAACTTTTAGGACGCAGTCAATGGCATCGCTAAAGTTATGAAGACTCTGAAAGGGATATCTGTCTCTTTGAAGGGATCCTCTCCTTGATTTTCTCAGTATTCTCTGAAAATGAATCTTTGCAAGGATCACTTGCCCAATTCCCAGTCCATCGGTCTACAATCTCTGTCCATACAGATCAGGGCGCCGCCATCTTGTACCTTACATCAGCAGCTATACACTCGTCTACAAAATGACTCTTGGGTTGGAACTGTACTGCGTACTACTGCTGGTAACAACCTCTGCATTGACATCCCAATAGGAATGAGGCTGCAAAGGGATCAGCAAGAGTGAGGTGGTGACCAACGAAAGGAGGTGTGAGGGTGAGAAGTCTCTACATTCTGACACTCCCCAGAAGTGTTGGTTTTTGCTCTGGTGAAATAGAGGCTGTAGTTCTGTTCATAATATTTTCTGCCCCACGTGCCTCTTCCCCTGACTTCTCTGTTAAGAGCAATGGCACAACCATCAACTCATCCCTGCATGCCAGTGTGCTAGGTGTTACCCTGGACTCCGAACTCTCCTTTCGACCCCTCATCCAATCACTTTCCAAAGCTTGCCGCCTCAACCTCCGCAACATCTCCAAAATACGTCCCTTCCTAACCAATGACACCATAAAGCTCCTGATTCACTTCCTGATTATCTCTCGCCTCAACTAGTTACATAGTTAGTCAGGTTGAAAAAAAGTCCATCTAGTTCAACCATAAAAATAAATAAATAAAAAATAATATCATACAATCCCATATGCCCAATCCTATACCCACAGTTGATCCAGAGGAAGGTGAAAAATCCCAGCAAAGCATGATCCAATTTGCTACAGCAGGGGAAAAAATTCCTTCCTGATACCCGAAAGGCAATCGGATTTTCCCCGGGTCAACTTTACCTATAAAATATTAGTACTCAGTTATATTATGTACATTTAGGGAAGTATCCAGGCCTTTCTTAAAAGCAATCTACTGATCTGGCCAGAACCACCTCTGCAGGGAGTCTGTTCCACATTTTCACAGCTCTTACTGTGAAGAAACTTCTCCGTATTTGGAGATGAAATCTCTTTTCCTCTAGACGTAAAGAGTGCCCCCTTGTCCTTTGTGTTGACTGTAAAGTGAATAACTCAACACCAAGTTCACTATATGGACCCCTTATATATTTGTACATATCCCCCTTAATCTCATTCTCAAGAGAGAATTCAGTTCCTCTAATCTTTCCTCATAGCTGAGCTCCTCCATGCCTCTTATCAGTTTGGTTGCCCTTCTCTGCACTTTCTCTAGTTCTCCAATATCCTTTTTGAGAACCGGTGCCCAAAACTGCAACTCCATCCTCATTGGCTTACCTTTAAATAGGTTATACCCCCTTCAGTCCATCATGAATGCTGCTACCAGACTCATCCACCTTACAAACCGCTCAGCGTCTGCTACCCCTCTCCCCTCCCTAACAATAACTTACAAAGCCATACACAACTTCCTCCCAAGACGTTCCTTCCAAGACCTCCTGCTCTCTAGCTCCCTTGTCGCCTCCAGGACTTCTCCCGAGCCTCTCCCATCCTTTGGAATTCCCTACTCCAATCTGTCCGACTTTCTCCTACTCTATCCTTTTTTAGACGATCCCTGAAAACTTTTCTCTTCAGGAGAAGCTTATCTAACAACTGTATTTTTGTTTTTATCATCAGCTCATCCCCCCCACAGTTATTACCTTTTATATCACTTGACCCTCCCTTCTAGATTTTAAGCTCTAACGAGCCGGGCTCTCTGATTCCTCCTGTATTGAATTGTATTGTAACTGTACTGTTTGCCCTAATGTTGTAAAGCGCTGCGCAAACTGTTGGCGCTATAAAACTCCTGTATAATAATAATACTACACCGAATCAGCTTTATGCAAAAAGCATAAATAGTAAGTTAATTAATTGCACTTTACCATGCTGTAATTTGTTTATAAACTAAAGCCTCGTACACACGGCCGAGAATCTCGTCAGGAAAAAACCCGTCGTTTTTCCTGACGAGATTCTTGACAGGAATCTTGTCCCGGCCGAGTGTACACACGCTCGATTCAAAAGAACCGCCGTTCTTTTGAATGGAGCGAACGCGGTGACGTCATCGACAACGACGAGCGTGCGCTCGTCACATTCGATGCCGCCGCCGCCATCTTGCTACACCCTACCTATGCCTAGGAAGCTACTGCGCATGCGTCAAAGTCATTTTGAGCATGCGCAGGTTTCCACAGCGACAGGTAAGCGTACACACTCTCGGGTTTCTGGTCGGGAAACAGGCCGACGAGAATCCCGACGAGAAAATAGAGAGCAGGTTCTCTATTTTTCTCGTCGAGATTCTGGCCAGTTTTCCTGACGAGAAACCTGAAAGCCTCGTACACACGGCCGGTTTTCTCGGCAAAAAAAGCTCTCCCGGCAGTTTTCTTGTCGTTTTTTGACGAGAAAACCGGCCGTGTTTACGAGGCTTTAGAGTCAGAGGTAGGGCCTCTTTAGCAGAAGACAGTTATTTAAACGGCGGTGACATCCTTAACCCCAGCCATGTATATTAATGTATAGCTTGATTTCTGCCACGTAGGAGATTCTGAGAAAGTTGTACATGAAAGCACATTTTGTTGTTTTTAATAGGTATATAACTGGACTGAAAGGTGGATTTATGATTACCTGGTGGTCCACTTTATTGATTTTATGACCACAATCTTCATGGAATTTTCAGTAGAAATGTCCAAGATCCAGTCATACGGTCTTGATATTGTAAAATACTTAACCAATTTGATTTCACGTAGGCCTGCAAACACTCAAAGAACTTTTACTGCTTTGACACCGTTGAACTCCATGTCTGTTTTCCTTGGAGAGGTCATTAGAAAAACTCTAATTATGACTTTCACATAGCTGCTCCCATCCCAAGAGTAACAACCTAAATCGTGTCCCTAAATCTCCCCTTCTGGGCTATGGAAGTTTGCCAGGCTGACCAATCCATTCTGGGAATACAACCAATTTGCCAGCTATAGAGCAGTGCACAGACTTGGGTCATCAGGGACATAAAGCCATAACTAACTCAACAATTGTTTTATGATATACAATACTTTAGAGTGCTTCACTGGTGGGCCAACAGAGCGACCACAGAATGCCCTTGGAAGACTGACGACTAGCTGATGTTGGGTTACAAGACGTTCACACCGCACTTTGCCTTAGTAAATATCTCTCTGTCAGCATTCATAGGTTGGAGTGCTGAGGGGAATAAAAAAAGAAAGAAAGAATGGGAATAAAGTGGCCAAGGATCGCAACAGACTGGACAGGATGACAGCACTGGTGGCAAGTTGTAGAAGATACCAATTGAAGTACAGTACCAACGGGTAGATCAGAAAATTTGAAGAAAAGTTGTGCAAGGTAAAACAGGACTTCTGTAATGACGGTTTGAGTTAACACTTTTCCTGGTGTGTACCGATGAAAGCCAATCCCCAGTAAAAGCTTGTCCAAGCACTTTATTCAGCTATCCATGATACAGTTACATCTCATGCCTCGTACACGCGACCGGTTTTCCCGTCGGAAAAAAAAAAACAATGGTTTTCCCGACGGAATTCCTCTAAAGCCTGCCTTGCATACACACGGTCACACAAAAATCTGGTGAACTTTTGACCGCCAAGAACGTGGTGACGTAAAAGACTATGACGAGCCGACAAAATTAAGTTCTACGCTTCTGAGCATGCATCGAATTGTTTTCAAACATGCACGTTTTTTTTCCCGTCAGAAAAGCATACAGACCAACGGTTTTCCCGCTAAGATTTTTTCCTGACAGGAAAAAAGAGATCCTGCTCTCTTTTTTTTTCCGGCAGTTTTACCGTCAGAAAAAATCTGATGGAGCATACACACGGCCGGGATTCCCGGCCAAAAGCTCTCATCGCAGTTTTTCAGATGGGAAAACCGGTCGTGTGTACGAGGCATAAGATGTCTCCACACAGAAGACCACTTCTCCAAAATGTGCTGGACAACAAGGGAGAGGTGGTTTTTCCTTGTGGAGACATCTAAGATGTACCGTATATACTCGAGTATAAGCCGAGGCACCTAATTTTACCACCAAAAACTGGGAAAACGTATTGACTCGAGTATAAGCCTAGGGTGTCCATCTGCATGCCTCACCTTGCCTCACTGTGTCCATGTGCATGCCTTACTGTGTCCATGACTAGACTGACGTTTAACATGGGAGTCTATAGAAGGTGTGCCCGGCTTTGAAAAATCTCTGCTCCCCGGCCGTAGGTCCCCCAGACAAAAAACTTTGCAAACTTATAGAGGAGAAATGGGGCTACATGTGTGCCAAGTTTTGGGTCCAGGGGACCTACAACCGGCCGGTACCGGGTCCCCAAAGTTACTGGAGAAATGACCGTTTAACATTGGAGTCTATGGAAGGAGTGCCCGGCTTTAAAAAATCGGTGCTCCCCGGCCGTAGGTCTCCTGGACAACAAACTTTGCACACTTGTAGAGGAAGAGTGGGGCTACATGTGTGCTAAGTGGGGTCCAGGGGACCTATGGCCTGGGAGATCAGGCGCAAAAAGGTGACTCGAGTATAAGCCGAGGGGGGCATTTTCAGCACAAAAAAATGTGCTGAAAAACTCGGCTTATACTCGAGTATATACGGTAGTTGTATCATTGATGGCTTAATAAAAGGACAAGACATTACTGGAGTGTGGCTTTCATCTGTATTCTTCAGTGGTGAGCAAAGACGGGCTTAGGCCAGCACCCTGGCTGTCCATGGATGGTGAAAGGCATGGGTCTGGAGCAGTAGAGTGGAGTGTGGATGTTATAGGTACAATTTTTCTGGTGTGTGTTGCGGTTCCTAATGTGCAAAAGTAGCGAGTGTGTCAGTGAATGAGGAGCACCATAATGAGTAGTCAGAAGACTTTCAGATAGAAAGAATCCAACGTTTTTTTGGTAAAAACAGCCAACACATTTTAAGGGTAATGCTGAAGTATCCCCTTCTTCAGGCTCTAATGCCGCGTACAGACGATCGCAGACGATCGGACATTCCGACAACAAAACCGTGGATTTATTTCTGACGAATGTTGGCTCAAACTTGTCTTGCAAACACACGGTCACACAAATGTTGTCGGAAATTCCGAACGCCAAGAACGCGGAAACATACAACACGTACGACGAGCCGAGAAAAATGACGTTCAATAGCCAGTGTGGCTCTTCTGCTTGATTCCGAGTATGCGTGGAATTTTGTGCATCGGATATGTGTACACACCGTCGGAATTTCCGACAACAAGTTTTGTTGTCGGAAAACTTGAGAACCAGCTCTCAAATTTTTGTTGTCGGAAATTCCGACAGAAAATGTCCGATGGGGCCTACACACGGTCGGAATTTCCGACCAAAAGCTCCCATTAAACATTTGTCGTCGGAAATTCCGAGCGTGTTTACGCGGCATTAAGGTGTACTGGAGATGATGATTGCTGGTGCAAAAATAAATGCTTTGGGACACTGCAAATGGCTTTGTTCAGGTGCTCAATAACTTGGCTTTAAAAAAAACTTCATTAGGGAAATCAAGAACACAGGAACTCAAGAGCCAAACCTAGGAGCATTGGAACACATGGAGAGCCTGATGCCGCGTGCACACGATCAATTTTCTCGACGGTGAAAACACAGTCGAGAAAATCGACGGGAAAAACGAGGGAATGGCTTGGTTCCCTACACACGTCCGTTTTTCCCGACATTTTTTTTTTGGTCGAGAAAAACGACCGTGTGTGGGCTCCGTGGCAGTGTTTCCCTATGGGAAAACTGCCGCGTAAATAAACAACAGGAATCACGACGAGAAATATTAGAGCATGTTCTAATTTCTCTCGTCGTGATTAATGCCGTTTTTCCCGTCGGGAAAAATTACAAAAAGCCCACACACGGTCGTTTTTCTTGTTAAAAAAAAAAATATTCATTTTTCCCGATGGGAAAAATTATCGTGTGTACGCGGCATGAAAGTGGACACGGTACTGACCTAACAATGCACCGGCAACGCGTGATTTGGGGGGACTCTAAAGTTAAAGCCAATGAACAGACAAGAAACAGGTAAGGGGAAGATGGAGGTGCAAACAGGACCCAGGAGGTGACAGGAAGAGGTGGTAAAAAAAAAGCTCAAGTACCGTAAATACACAAAGATGTAGAGAACAATCACTAAAAGAAGCAACAGACTTTTCACCATGCAGTGCACTAAAGTGCTTATGAATCTTTACGATCTTGTATTTAATGATTCTCAAGCCTGAAGCCTCGTACACACGACCGAGAATCTCATCGTAAAAAAAAAACGTAGTTTTTCTCGACGAGATACTTGTCAAGCTTTCCTTGCATACACACTGTCAATTCCAAATCTCGTCGTTGGAAAGCGCGGTCACGTACAGCACGTACCACGGCAGTATAAAGGGCAAGTTCGATTTCAATGGCGCCACCCCTTGGGCTGCTTTTGCTGATCTTGTGTTACCGCGTGTTAGTAAAAGTTTGGTGAGAGACGATTCGCGCTTTTCAGTCTTCGTGCTTTCAGTCCGTTTTAGCGTGATGAATGTGCTATCTCCATTACGAACGCTAGTTTTAACAGAAGGAGCGCTCCCGTCTTATACTTGATTCTGAGCATGCGCGATTTTTTAAGGCTTGGAAAAGCATACACACGAACGGTTTTCTCGTCGGGAAACAGGCCGACAAGAATCTCGACGAGAAAAACGAGAATCCTGATGAGAAAATAGAGAGCAGGTTCTCTATTTTTCTTGTCAAGATTCCCGGCAGTTTTCTCGACGAGAAACCATACACACCAACGTTTTTTTCGGCAAGAAAGCTCTCCCAACAGTTTTCTTGTCGTTTTTTTCCGAGAAAATCGGTCGTGTGTACGAGGCTTGACAGATGCCGTCTACAGAAACAATAAGCCTTGGCGTATCGATAAAGACAATTCAATAGATAATCTTCTTTTACAAGCGTATCGATGTCTGTGTCTTTCTTCCCCCAGAGGAGCCATCATACTGTTGTAAGAGATATATTACCAAGATGATATTGATATATCCATTGGAGGTCTTTCTAAATTAAATTAGTGAAGGTGCCTCGGTGAACTATTGACCTTCATTATTCACCGTGAATGGCTGTTCTGAAGAAGGCGATGGGAATATAGACTACTGGCCATCTCCTGGGCCTTTATCCTACTTATTGGAGACCTAATGTCTCCTCCATTGACGGAGAAGAGCCAGGGGCTGCAGATGTGTCAGCAAATCCTGGGATGATACATGTCCAAATTCTCGGCCTCCCCCGCACTCATTAGTGGCCATCCATCTCGTGTGGGATGCGGGACGATTCTGTAAAAGCACATTTGGTTTTTATTTATTTCCGTTTAACGGTTTAGCCTTTAGAGCTGCTGCAACCTGGATTATGGTCTGTTTATTCTCTTCAGTGAAATGGAATTGTTACAACGTCAGGAAATTGCCATGTCAAAGGGCTATGCCTTTAATTAAGCATGTAACTGAATTAACTCAACCTGCCCGTCACGCGTGTGTCATGGTTCTATTAAATCAATGTGTGTTTCCCTGTAATGTCTTGTTAGATGGGACTCTGCTTTGATTAATACAACATACATTCCAGACATCAATACAGCATGGCAAGATGTACAGCAGAGAGGCGGAGGGAGAACACTGCAATCTGGTCAATGGACACAACGCCACGCAGAGACAAACAGAGGCGTCTCCTTTTTAAAGATCGGCTAAATAATTGTTTCTGATCTCCGAGGACTTCATCATATTTCACCCAAATTATAGAAGTACTTTTAGAAAGTTAGGATAAAGTAAAGGGAAAAAATTGTGACCATAAACTACATGGTGATGCGGTCTTTGCAATTTCGACAAATTTAGAAAATAATAAGCAGCATACCAATACAGTATCTCACAAAAGTGAGTACACCCCTCAGTGAAAATGTCCAAATTGGGCCCAAAGTGTCAATATTTTGTGTGGCCACCATTATTTTCCAGCACTGCCTTAAACCATGCAGACTAATTTGATGCAGTGTGCGGCGTATGGTCTGAGCACTGACAGGCTGACCCCCCACCCCTTCAACCTCTGCAGCAATGCTGGCAGCACTCATACGTGTATTTTCCAAAGACAACTACTGGTATGACGCTGAGCACGTGACCTCAACTTCTTTGGTGGACCATGGCGAGGCCTGTTCTGAGGGGAACCTGTCCTGTTGAACTGTTGTATGGTTTGGCCACCGTGCTGCAGCTCAGTTTCAGGGTCTTGGCAATCTTCTTTTAGCCTAGGCCATCTTTATGTAGAGAAACAAATCTTTTTTTCAGATCTTTTAGAGAGTTCTTTGCCATGAGGTGCCATGTTGAACTTCCAGTGACCAGTATGAGAGAGTGAGAGCGATAACACCAAATTTAACACACCTGCTCCCCATTCACATCTGAGACCTTGTAACACTAACGAGTCACATGACACCGGGGAGGGAAAAAGGCTAATTGGGCCCAATTTGGACATTTTCACTTAGGGGTGTACTCACTTTTGTTGCCAGCGGTTTAGACATTAATGGCTGTGTGTTGAGTTAATTTGAGGGGACAGCACACTTACACTGTTATACAAGCTGTACACTCACTACTTTACATTGTAGCAAAGTGTCATTTCTTCAGTGTTGTCACATGAAAAGATATAATAAAATATTTACAAAAATGTGACTGAGGGGTGTACTTACTTCCCTGAGACACTGTAGTTGAGAGCCTGAATAATTTTGTATCATCATAGTATAAAAAAAATCAAGCCAACGTGTTTTGGGGGCTGAAAGTCCTTCATCAGGGCACAATATACAGGTGTACACTGGACTGGAGTGATGCCAGACTCAAAAGGGTTCAACAAAATTAAACCTTAAAAAAAATTGCTAGGAGGTCGTTTTTTTGGAAGAACAAGTGTCTTCTATCAAATTCTTCCCCGTTCTACTCCGGTCTGTGGTGACTAAAATAGAGCTGAGAATGGAACTCCTGTGCCTGCGTGGGTTTTCTCCTAGTACACCGGTCTACTCCCACACTTCAAAGTCATGCGGGTAGGTGAATTGGCTCCTGTCTAATTTAGCCCTAGTATGTGTGCATGTGAGATAGGGACCTTAACCACTTGAGACCCGCGCTATAGACAAAAGACGTCTGCAGCGCGGCTCTCAAGTGCTGAGTGGACATCCATGGACGTCCTGCCTGTTTCTGTCCCTCTGCGCGCCGCCGAGGGCGCGCGGCGGGGAACAGCTGTGCCCGCCGTGGTCACGTGATGCCGATGCGCATGCCTGGCGGCCGCGATGTCCGCCAGGTACACGCGATCGGCTGTGACATAGGCAGGACGTGGATCTCTGTGTGTAAACACAGAGATCCACGTCCTGGTCAGGGAGAGAGGAGACCGATGCTGTGTCCCCTGTACATAGGGACATAGATCGGTCTCCTCCCCCAGTCAGTCCCCTCCCCCACACAGTAAGAATCACTAATAGGGAATTTAACGGCTGCCCAAGTATGAAAGGGGTTAACGCCGTTTAAGATATTCCCTCTCCTGGACACACATTCGCTACCGATCCTCCACAGTCAGGCGACCACTTCCCATAGGATTAATCCTTCCAAAGTAAGAGACAAAACGCTCTGTATCTTTCCAACAGCAATGACAATCTTTAATGACAGCAGGCTCTTTTTATACACCAAAATAATACTGCATTATTCTAAATGAACAATGGTCCAACTCCACCCACAACATCACACAATGGTTACATAACGAGCTCCCAATACACATATTCTGACATCTCTTAGCTAATCCCTTTACATCTTAAATAACTATGCATGACCTTTATATTTAGCACACTGTCTGTCTGCTTTACAATACACACAAGTACAGAGTTAATTATCACTATTCACAATGAAAGGATCTGTAGCATAGTTGAGACTCATTAACATTACACAAGGAAACAGGTGACACATCAGCATCTCTTAATTAACTTGTTGAGTTCAGAATTAAACAACCAGTACATTTTGTGGATTAATATTACTATCACAATTTAAAGCAATCCAAGACATTCTTAATGTCCATTATTTCCTGGCTCACCCTGTGCCCAAAGTGACCTTTTGTGTTCCCCAGCCTGTCTGGCTGCCAGAGTACAATACCTATAATTACAGGCTTAACTCCCACAAGCCACAATAGACAATAGAATGTAATCACACCCCATCACAGCAAGTATTACATAACAGCCCACACACAGTATATACCCAATATATGTCATGTATATACAGTATTGGATATGGCTATCACAGATCATGGTGGGGTTCTCATTCACCCTGTGCCCCTAATAGAGACATAGGGTGGTTTACACATAAGAGGCATTGGGGAAGCTGAAGCAAGGGTATCTCATACTTTCTAAGAGATTCTGAGTTCCCCGGGCCCTCCCATTACAGGGAACATATTTAACCCCTTGATCGCCCCATAGTGTTAACCCCTTCCCTGCCAGTCACATTTATACAGTAATCAGTGCATATTTATAGCACTGTTCGCTGTATAAATGTGAATGGTCCCAAAATAGTGTCAAAAGTGTCCGATATGTCCGCCGCAATATTGCAGGCCTGACAAAAATCGCAGATCGCCGCCATTACAAGTAAAAAAAAAAATATAATAAAATGGCATAATTCTATCCCCTATTTTGTAGGCGCTATAACTTTTTCGCAAACCAATCACTATACGCTTATTGCAATTTTTTTTACCAAAAATATATAGAAGAATACGTATCGGCCTAAACTGAGAAAAAAAAAATAAAAAAAATTGGGATATCATTATAGCAAAAAGTAAAAAAATATTGCGTTTTTTTTTTTCAAAATGTTCTGTCTTTTTGTGTTTATAGCGCAAAAAATAAAAACCGCAGAGGTGATCAAATACCACCAAAAGAAAGCTCTATTTGTGGGGAAAAAATTATAAAAATATCATTTGAGTACAGTGTTGTATGACCGTGCAATTGTCATTCAAAGTGCTTCAGCACTGAAAGCTGAAAATTGGTCTGGGTACGAAGGGGGTTTAAGTGCCCAGTTGTCAAGTGGTTAAACTGTAAGGTCCTTGAGGGAAGAGACTGATGTGAATGTACGTGATGTGAATATGTAAAGCGTTATTTAAATTGTCGGTGCTATACACAGTACATACCTATATTTCATTTATTTTAAATCCAGTGTGCATGTTGTTATATAAATATATATATACATATATTATATAGTTATACTATCAATGGCCACCCAGTGGTCAAGAATGGAAAATGTCATCCTTGAAGATATGCCAGAGAAGATGGCGGTGGCAGAGTGCGGACCTGGAGAAGTCAAACCTAGGAGGTAAGTCCAAATTGGCTGAGCGCCCTCTGCAGCTGGTGGTCTAATTCTGCTCTAATAGGTCCAGAAACAGAATATGAGTATCTGTAAAGAAGGCTTAAACAGCTAACTCAAGTCAATCCTGTCTGACACTAAAAAAGCACAGGAAGAAACTTGAACCAGATGCTGTGGCCTGCTTCCTTAAAGATACTTGTACTGTATTTTTGGAACCTTTTAACCCCCTTTTGAGTCTGGAATCCCTCCAGTACAATTTTTACTTTTATATCAAGACCCAATACAAGCAAACACTTAGTTCCTCCTTAACCACTTAAGCTCGGACCATTTCGCTGGCCAAAGACCAGGCCACTTTTTGCGATTCGGCACTGCATTGCTTTAGCTGACAATTGCGCGGTCGTGCGACGTGGCTCCAAAACAAAATTGACGTCCTTTTTTTCCCAGAAATAGAGCTTTCTTTTGGTGGTATTTGATCACCTCTGTGGTTTTTATTTTTTGCGCTATAAACAAAAAAAGAGCGACAATTTTGAAAAAAATTCAATATTTTTAACTTTTTGCTATAATAAATATCCCCAAAAAATATATAAAACAACAATTTTTTTTCCTCAGTTTAGTCCGATATGTATTCTTCTACATATTTTTGGTAAATTTTTTTACAATAAGCGTTTATTGATTGGTTTGCGCAAAAGTTATAGCGTCTACAAAATAGGGGATTGTTTTATGGCATTTTTATTAATATTTTTTTTTTTTACTAGTAATGGCGGCGATCAGCGATTTTTATCGTGACTGCGACATTATGGGGGACACATCGGACACTTTTGACACCATTTTGGGACCATTGTAATTTTTACAGCGATCAGTGCTATAAAAATGCACTGATTACTGTAAAAATGACACTGGCAGGGAAGGGGTTAACATGTAGGGAGCGCTGAAGGGGTTAACTGTGTCCTAGGGAGTGCTTCTAACTGTAGGGAGGATGGGCTGTGTGTGACACGACTATGATCACCGCTCCCGATTACAGGGAGCTTTGATCAGTGTCCTGTGACTAGGAAAACTGGGGAAATGCTTGTTTACATCACCATTTCCCCGTTCTTCTTCTCCGTGAGACGATCGCGGGTATCCCCGCAAACATCGAGTCTGCGGGACCCGCGGTCAGACTCACGGAGCTCGTGGCGGGCGGGCGTGCGTGCCGCCACCGGCGCGCGCATCCACAATGCCGCTTCTTAAAGGGGACGTATATATACGCCCATCTGCCTGTCCGTGCCATTCTGCCGACGTATATCTGCGTGCGATGGTCGGCAAGCGGTTAAAAGGTGTTGGCTTGCTTGTTTCCGTTGCACAAAGATTACATAAAACTACTGTATTTGAAATCACAACTACTGGTGAGGTGCTTCTCCTCCTCTTCCAAATCCCTTGTTTTTTGTCTGAAGCAACTTCTAGCACAGGGTTTCTCAACCAGGGTTCCTCCACAGGATAACAAATAAATTGTAGCGCTAATAAATGTGAAACGTGAATATATGTACCACCCAGTGAATGAAAGTGATAAAAATCAGATGTCAATGGTCCATATAAAAAATCATATGAAAAGAGTCTCTGATGAAGTGAAATCACAACAAATTCTATACAAATATGTGATGCTCCCATGATCCTGAATGGGTGAAGTGAGGATAACAACCACCGATAGAAAGAGAGGCTTACCAGAAAATGTGGACCCTACTAGACGTATGTCTAAAGGGTCAACCCGAGCTCTAGTGTATATCACTGTGGAAGCTGGATCCTCTGTAGATGGTTCACCAAAAACGTCACTCACAACGAACAATGACAGGAGGGTTAGTAGAAGGTTGGGAGATGGTGACCCAATGTTGGTTAACCAGGATGTAAACCAAAAGCGATATAAATGAAAAGAGAAGGGCACATAGCATAATACTGCAGGTAAACGAAATTTAATGTAGGTAGGAACACTTACATTGGAATGATGAAAATAAGCGCTCATCAGATAATGTCAACAGCAGCAGTGGAGTCCCCTGACGCGTTTTGCAACATATTGCATCGTCTGGGGTGTACCTCCACAGGCTGCTAGGGGTTTCATGAGCAATGTCTGCCTCCCAGAGAAGTTCCCACTGACACCATTGATCTTTTTAGCTTTATGTGAGAGGGAAATTCTTCTTAATGACCACAAGTGTAAGGAGCGTTCTTTCACAATGACCATCACACTAATGTTTCATGAGTTGTAGATACATATAGTCATTTTTAGATGGGCTTCCTTGAGACCAGAAAGATATTTTAAGGGTTCCTTTGCATTAAAACAGTTGAGAAAGGCTGTTCTAGAGGCTCCTTCATGCATGAGAGCAGTCTAACCCGAGTCCCTACCTTTCCTCTGCGTATTCGACACCACTTGACAGTAAACCCACTTCAGATTCAGCTTCTCTATCTTGTTCCAATCCCGACAACCTTGAAGAATGTCTTCTCCGGCTCCCTCAATCTGTCTACATTTCACTATTTTTCTTTACTGTGGCGAATTTCCCTTTCACTTTTATAAACAGGTCAGATTGGGCTAAAACCAAATCTTTTATAATGTCCACAATGTGTCAATGCTTTGCCCCCTGGACTTCTGTCTACTTCTGAAATCACATGTAGCACAATTAATCATATCCTTCCAGTTGGCCAATTACTGAAAATCCACATTCACTTTCCCGGTTACCTGCTGCCACAGTTGTGCTTCTGGTTGATACCACTTCAGCTCCCGGGGAGGACGCTATCTATATTAAACCTACCCCCTTTTTATCGTTAATACTACCAAGACTATACCAGCATACTGTAATGAGGTGAGAGTGTTCGGAAGTTTCCCTCCTCTCGCCTACATATTATATTACATATACTATTTTACCATTTACCAACCTTACCATTCTATTCCATTTTTATAGATACTTCTAGCATCTGCTCCTGACGAGTGGTAATGTTAAACCACGAAACGCGTAGAGATTTTTTACGATGCAAGTGATTATGTTTTAATATTTCTACTCATACAGTTGACCAAAATGCACCAATCCAGCATTGTTTATATGTTATTACCATTACAATTCTGGTCTGTTTGCCTCATGTGCAGTATTTGTTATTATGTTGAGATAATCATTATATTGCTACTGTTTAATAATTATATAATATTATTAACTAGATGATTATGTTGCTACTATTCAGTATAGTACTTTCTGCTACCTCATGATGTATGTATTCCTTGTACTCAATAAACTATGTTTTACTGATTGATGCATTCAACTTAGCAGTGTTGCTTCATATAAAGTCCCACCACTTTATGCTGTTTCCATAATATCGGGGATGGAGGCTAATCCTAGGGATGGCCTCATTTAAAATCCCACCCTTTACACTTTGTAACACTAGCCCATTCCTATTTAGACCTGATGGAGGTTCTCTTTCTGTCTATGTGTAACTCTCGTTTTTCCAGACATAAGAAAACGGCTTCATCTCTCACCAACTTTTGTATAAATATAATTTAGATCAAATATACAAGACAAAGTACATTGCATTTACATAATAAACTGCAGCCACATGTGTTACTGTGCCTCCATACAAAAATAAACAGTACACATTGTGGTAGTGTGGTACCCCTCCAGTGTATGAATACAGGATTCTCAACCAGGCAGGTTGAGGGGCACCAGGGTATTTGCTTGTTTGGGAGGAAACTGGCTTTTCAGTTTCCTCATTATTTACTAAAGTCCACTTTGGGACCTGGAGCCTGGGGATTTCTTAGAGATCCGGGTGGGATGAAATCCCCAGACCTGGTTCCGGGTTTTGAGACTCACCGGCACACTGATTGTTCAGGTTATTTGTGTGGGCCTGATAGTAGGGTCAGGACCATGGTTCTGGGCTCCACCCTCCCGAGGAGTCCAGAGAGTGCATGTGTGCACAGTGAAGGCCAGAGACCCAAGTCTGAGGGTCAGAGCCGTGAGGGGCTGCTATCTACATGGATGGTGTTGGCAAGGGAATAGTCTGAAGGAGACAGACGAGAGCCTGAAGTGGAAAGGCCTGAGCAGCAAGGAACTGCGCCCAAGGCTGAGCGAGCCTTAAGAGCCAGGTAGATTGGCATTTTTCATTTGTTGTTTTTGGGAGAAGAACCCCTGTGTGGGCAACCAAATGCATGTATGAACTTTCCTTTTTGTTTACTTTCAATAAAAGTGAGCTACCATGCCCTTAAACTAAAGCTCCTGATGGCTGTGAATTCACTGAAAACGCATCTACCACTATGCTAGACATACCCCAATGTCACAACATATACCCCTACTTTAGGGACACTGAGGACACCATACTAGTCTTGCTTTGTCCTGTGAATCACTTAAATTTCAGTTCCCTATCTCAGCGGTAAACTTTGAAGAAGAATTCCAGGTATGATATATTTTTATACATAGTTTCATTGGTCCAGCTTTGATCAATGTAACTATGCATATACCTTACCTGTTGGATCCAGGCTGGAAATCACTAAGTAGGCGCCAATACTGCACCGCTACTACAGTGAGCTCCACTTGCTTCTGGGTCCAGTGCTAAGCAGCCAGCCTGATGCATTGTGAACACAGGAGATCGCCCACTCAGCACAGGCAACGCCAGCATTTCGTGGACTCTTTGCCAAAACCTCTCCGCTCTATTTGTGAGCTCAATCCATAGGAAAGACTAAAAGACCAGGGGGGATAAATAGACATGGTATATCTAATATACAGTATCTCACAAAAGTAAGTACACCCCTGACATTTTTGTAAATCTTTTCTTGTATCTTTTCATGTGACAACACTGAAGAAATGACACGTTGCTACAATGTAAAGTAGTGAGTGTACAGCTTGTATAACAGTGTAAATTTTCTGTCCCCCCCCGTCGTTAAAGCCTACACACGGCCATTTTTCAGGACGAGAAAAACGACGTGAAAAATTAGAGCATGTTCCAATTTTTTCATGGCCGTTTTTCACGTCGTGAATAATGCTCTGAAGCCCACACACGATCGTTTGTAATGACCATTTTAAAAAATTTCATTTTTCTCGTCATTAAAAACGGTCGTGTGTACGTGGCATCAGAAATGTTGGTATGCCTAAGCAGTAATCTGAAAACTCTTCTTTTGTCTTGAACTTCCTGAAAAAAATAGAAGTGTTCTTCCTGGTATATACTTCTGTACCTACAACCTCATAGCTGTACATCTGCAGGTTGAGATCATCTAAGGCACTGTTATGCCTTGTACACACGATAGGAATTTCCGATGAAAAAAGTCAGACAGAAATTCCGACCGTGTGTGGGCCACATCGGAGAAATTCCGATGAATTCCATCGGAATTTAAATATAGGACTATAGCAATTGCCACCCTGCCCCTTGGCCCAGCCCTCCCCTGAGCGGGGTGCACTCGGAGTGGATGATGGAAGTTCCGAGTTGGACTTTAAGCAAAGGCGACAATTTCACTAGTCTGACAGACAGCTGCCATTTGATCAATAAGAGTGTCAATGAAAAAAGTCACTGAACAATAATAATTTTACATGTTTTAATACTAAAATCTCCTCCATAACATCCTTTTATGTAATATGACGGGTCATTAGACTCATTCATGTACATCTTGTATGGAAAACATTCCACCACACAAAGCTGTATTTCTTTACAGTGTCTAATACAGAGGAAGATCCCCTTTCCGACCGGATATGGTAAACTGTAAGGAGAGATGTAATCAGCTTCATCGGCCGCCATACCGTGCTCATTGTGGGGAGAACGCTCTCTACATGACAGAAGGCCTTTGTCTGCCGCTGCATAAAAGAGACCCCAGAACCATAATGTTTGTGGCCTGATCCATATCTACCATCGTGCCTGGGATGGGATTACACATACCAGGGGGGAAGTGACCCACCCGGTCCCTTGTATTGTGGGGAGAAACCTATCTGACTAGGGGGGCATCTGACAGAGGTCACACACTAACTGAAAAACAATCTCTTTCATAGGATTGTCTGGCAGTAAATACAAGAGGGACCCCTCATTCACACATTCCATTAGACGGTGAACCTGATATCCCATTTCACTGTCCAGTGCAATCCGCAGACAGACAGCGATTACAAGAAGCAGCAGATGGCATTGGCCTACGGTCAGTGCAAAGATGCAGAAGGTTGATTGTTAAAGCAGATTTAAACCCCAACATGTATATTTTGTTTGCTCTGTGTACTGTGTGTTACAGTGAGGGAAAAAAAGTATTTGATCCCCTGCTGATTTTGTACGTTTGCACCACTGACAAAGAAATGATCAGTCTATACTTTTAATGGTAGGTTTATTTTAACAGCGAGAGACGGAATAACAACAAAAATATCCAGAAAAATGCATTTCAAAAAAGTTATAAGCTGATTTGCATTTTATTGAGTGAAAAAAGTATTTGATCCCTTCGCAAAACATGGCTTAGTACTTGTTGGCAAAACCCTTGTTGGCAATCACAGAGGTCAGACGTTTCTTATAGTTGTCCACCAGGATTGCACACATCTCTTTGCAGATCCTCTCCAAGTCATTAAGGTTTCCAGGCTGACGTTTGGTAACTTGAACCTTCAGCTCCCTCCACATATTTTCTATGGAATTAACCAGTAGAGGCCCGCGCTATAGCCAAATGACGGCTACAGCGCGGACCTAGAATGCCGGGAGGACGTCAATCGACGTCCGCCCCTTTCCTCGTCCCCAGCGCGATCCCGAGCGCCCATCGGGGAACTTACGTGCCCGCCACGTCACGCGGGTGCCGATGCGCGTGCCTGGCGGCCGCGATGTCTGCCAGGTACCCGCGATCGGCATTTACAGAGACAGGGACGTGGATTTCTGTGTGTAAACACAGAGATCCACGTCCTGTCATGGAGAGGAGACCGATGGTGTGTCCCTTGTACATAGGGACAGCCATCGGTCACCTCCCCCAGTCAGTCCCCTCCCCCCACAGTAAGAATCACTCCCTTAGGCACACTTAATCCCTTCAGCCCCCCTAGTGGTTAACCTTTTCACTGCCAGTGTAATTTTTACAGTAACCAGTGCATTTTTTATAGCACTGATCGCTGTAAAAATGACAATGGTCCCCAAATGGTGTCAAAAGTGTCCGATATGTCCGCCATAATGTCGCAGTCACAATAAAAATCGCTGATCACCGCCATTACAAGTAAAAAATAAATTATTAATAAAAATGCTATAAAACTATCCCCTATTTTGTAGACGCTATAACTTTTGCGCAAACCAATCAATAAACGCTTATTGCTTACCAAAAATATGTAGAAGAATACGTATTGGCCTAAACTGAGAAAATTTTTTTTTTTAAAAATGGGGATTTATAATAGCAAAAAGTAAAAAATATTGTGTTTTTTTCAAAACTGTCGCTCTTTTTTTGTGTATAGCGCAAAAAATAAAATAATGATAATGATCAAATACCACCAAAGGAAAGCTCTATTTGTGGGGAAAAAAAATACGTCAATTTTGTTTGGGAGCCACGTCGCATGACCGCACAATTGTCATTCAAAGCGTGACAGTGCTGAAAGCTGAAAATTGGCCTGGGCAGGAAGGGGGTTTAAGTGCCCAGTAAGCAAGTGGTTAAGGTCTGGAGACTGGCTAGGCCACTCCAGGACCTTCATGTTCTTCTTTTTGAGCCACTCCTTTGTTGCCTTGGCCGTGTGTTTTGGGTCATTGTCATGCTGAAAGACCCATCCAGGACCCATCTTCAATGCCCTGACTGAGGGAAGGAGGTTCTCACCCAAGATTTGATGGTACATGGCCCCGTCCATCGTCCTTTTGATGCGGTGAAGTTGCCCCCTTAGCAGAAAAACACCCCAAAAGCATAATGTTTCCCCTCCATGTATGACGGTGGGGGATGGTGTTCTCCATGTATGACGGTGGGGGATGGTGTTCTCCATGTATGACGGTGGGGGATGGTGTTCTCCATGTATGACGGTGGGGGGATGGTGTTCTCCATGGATGACGGTGGGGGATGGTGTTCTCCATGTATGACGGTGGGGGGGGGGGGGTGTTCTCCATGTATGACGGTGGGGGATGGTGTTCTCCATGTATGACGGTGGGGGATGGTGTTCTCCATGGATGAAGGTGGGGGATGGTGTTCTTGGAGTCATATGCAGCATTTCTCCTCCTCCAAACACGGCGAGTTGAGTTGAGTTGATGCCAAAGAGCTCGATTTTGGTCTCCTCTGATCACAACACTTTCACCCAGTTCTCCTCTGAATCATTCAGATGTTCATTGGAAAACTTCAGACGGGCTGTACATGTGCTTTCCTTGAGCAGGAGGACCTGCAGGATTTTAGTCCTTCCCGGTGTAGTGTGTTACCAATTGTTTTCTTGGTGACGATGGTCCCAGCTGAGATCATTGATAAGATTCTCCTGTGTAGTTCTGGGCTGATTCCGCGCTGTTTTCATGATCATTGAACCTCCATGAGGGGAGATCTTGTATGGAGCCCCCAGACCGAGGGAGAGTGACAGTTATTTTGTGTTTCTTCCATTCGTGAATAAATCGCAAAAACTGTTGTCACCCTCTCACCAAGCTGCTTGGTGATGGTCTTGTAGCCCATTCCAGCCTTGTGCAGGTCTCCAATCTTCTCCCCGACATCCTTGGACAGCTCTTTGGTCTTATAAACAAAAACTAAAACTCGCGCTTATGGAGACATACAAAAATAAATGACAAGTGAAAAGAAATTATTATATGCGCAGCTGCTACAGCATAAGGCACTAACACCTTGAGAGATAAAAAATTATAAAATGCAGCGCTAGCGAATATAAATGTGCTCAATACAAACGTATGTGTGAATGTCAACCATCTAAACCTTTCGGGATGATGGTACACACTATTAGTGAAAAGATTATGCACCAATGATTGGTGTCACCAGAAATGCAGTGGGTGTAATACTAAATGTTACCACTAAAAAGTGATCAACTAAGTAAAACCAGAAAATATACTGTGCAAAACATTAAATGAACTGAACAACCAGGCAAATAGCTCTAGGAGTAATTCACAGTACTACAGATGGTTTTCAACATCAAAGAAATAATGTCCCATTTGCAACAGTGGTTGTAATATAGAAGGAAGGGAAAAAAAAAAAAAAAAATGCTTTAAAATAAAATAAAAGTCACCCAACATCCAACTTCTAGGACCAATAATGTTCGGTGAAATTCAACAGTTGGCTCAATAGCAGCAGAGATCAGAGGACCATGTGGGGAATAAAAAGAAAAAGCAACTTGTGAAGTACCGCTTAGGAACAGATTAACAATACGCTGTTATTGGGAAAACTCACAAGCCTTCAATGATAACCGAGCGTTTTTATTTTTTATATTTTTTTTTTTTATTTATTTATTTATTTTTTTAAATTTATTTTTTATTTTGCCCCATTCCTTTCCGTGATGCATATCCACTATATTGCACTTTATTGTATTTTCATTGATTTAGTCAATGATTATTTTATCTATGCTAATTTATTCATGTATTCAGATTCATTGATTTATTCATGTGTTCACATTGTTAACCCCTGTCATTGTCATATAACAATAAAGTTCTCACATTTTGATCAATGATGGGCAATGATGTGACTCAGGAAGCTAATGGTTTATTGCGGTGAGAGGTTCTACCTTTTTTCTAATTGGCTCACAATAAGTGAGGCGGAGACCTCCGCGCATATATAAGGATCTTCTTTGACCGGAGATGATGTCCTTGATGATGCCCTGGAGGAGGGGCGAAATGCATTGACAAATTTCCGGTCAACACTAAGAACCAGTGACGCTGCTTCCGGTTCTTGTGGAACGCACGCCGTTGTGAACCCGGAACACACTGACGCTCGGTTATCATTGAAGGCTTGTGAGTTTTCCCAATAACAGCGTATTGTTAATCTGTTCCTAAGCGGTACTTCACAAGTTGCTTTTTCTTTTTATTCCCCACATGGTCCTCTGATCTCTGCTGCTATTGAGCCAACTGTTGAATTTCACCGAACATTATTGGTCCTAGAAGTTGGATGTTGGGTGACTTTTATTTTATTTTAAAGCATTTTTTTTTTTCCCTTCCTTCTATATTACAACCACTGTTGCAAATGGGACATTATTTCTTTGATGTTGAAAACCATCTGTAGTACTGTGAATTACTCCTAGAGCTATTTGCCTGGTTGTTCAGTTCATTTAATGTTTTGCACAGTATATTTTCTGGTTTTACTTAGTTGATCACTTTTTAGTGGTAACATTTAGTATTACACCCACTGCATTTCTGGTGACACCAATCATTGGTGCATAATCTTTTCACTAATAGTGTGTACCATCATCCCGAAAGGTTTAGATGGTTGACATTCACACATACGTTTGTATTGAGCACATTTATATTCGCTAGCGCTGCATTTTATAATTTTTTAGCTCTTTGGTCTTGGCCATGGTGGAGAGATTGGAATCTGATTGATTGATTGCTTCTGTGGACAGGTGTCTTTGAGGGCCAGTTCACACCAGATGCAGTTCCGTACAGTTTTGTGCACTAAAAATGCATGCACAATGTTTTCCATGCATTCCAATGGCTCTTGTTATCTCTAGTTCACATCATGCAGTCAGTTTCCGGTCAGTTTTCGGTGCAAAAACTGACCGGAAACTGACTGCATGGTGTGAACTAGAGCCATTGGAATACATGGAAAACACTGTGCATGCATTTTGTGCAGAAAAAAAGCACACAGAACTGAACGGAACTGCGTCTGGTGTGAACTGGCCCTTATACAGGTAACAAGCTGAGATTAGGAGCACTACCTTTAAGAGAGTTCTCCTAATCTCAGCTCGTTACCTGTATAGAAGACACCTGGGAGCCAGAAATCTTGCTGATTAAATGGGGATCAAATACTTATTTCACTCATTAAAATGCAAATCAATTCATAACTTTTTTGAAATGCATTTTTCTGGATATTTTTGTTGTTACTCCGTCTCTTACTGGTAAAATAAACCGACCATTACAATTATAGAGTGATCATTTCTTTGTCAGTGGGCAAACGTACAAATTCAGCAGGGAAGCAAATACTTTTTTTTCCCTCACTGTTTAAACGAGTGCCATTTTATCATTTCCCATAAAATCATTTTTTCACTTTTGTTTTTTAACAATCTCAATGTTGCTGCAACATTCTTCAGCCGCTTCCTGTCTGCATGCACTCATTCCAGCCTCAGCTGCTCGTCATTGCTTTGGACGGGCTTTCGGACGGTGGTGGACCATGTCTGTGTAATGTGTGCTCTACTATGGGTGTATGTGATGGGGTGACAACACAGCAGCAGAAATGCAGGACAGGGACAGAACGTTGTCATTACATAGTTACATAGTTAGTCAGTGTGACAGGGGTCACTTTGGGCACAGGGTGAGCAAGAAAATAATGGACATTAAGAATATGTCTTGGATTGCTTTAAAATGGGACAGTGATATTTTTCCACAATATTCCCCAGGATATCTGTAAATAACTATTTACTGTTTGATTATGAACTCAACAGGTTAACTGAAAGATGACTTCTTCATGATGTTGGGACACATACTGTTAGATGCTAATGTCACCAACTCCAGCCCCCTGCCTGTGTGATGTAAATGAATCTAGGATTTCTGAGGATCTTTTATTGTGATAATTAACTCTGTACTTGTGTGTATTGTAAACAGTCTGGGGAACATAAAGGTCATGCATAGTCATTTAAGATGTAAAGGGATTAGCTAATGAACTCACCTGTTGTCTCCTAAGATGTCAGATGTGTATTGGGAGACAGTGAGGCTAGCCTAAAGGTCATGTGTCTGAGTCATCAGCTGTAGTTAATTAGCTAATGTAAAGTAGGTCTGATCAAAGGTGTATTGTGAGAAGAAAATGAGGAAAATGTAAGAACCTCCTCTCTGTGTGTATAAAACTTGGAGTTTGTCATTAAAGTTTGGCAGATTTTGGAAACCTAAACAGAGTGGTTGTCTCGTCTGTGGAGGGAGAAGTATTTGTATGGGATCTTATTCGGCTGATTGGGGTGTCTGGTGGCTGTCGTGTGGTTGGAAAGGGAATATCCTAGCGGCGTTAACCCCTTTCATACTTGGGGTGCCGTTACAGTCTGGTTAAAAGAAAGACACAAGTCCATCTAGTTCAACCAATAAAAAGGGGACGCTATGGGCGGAGCAATGAGACCTGTCAATTTGTTAGCGGTGTAGAGAGAGCAGTCACCAGTCTGGTGATAAGCGAGAGAACGTCACCAGCACACCATGGATCTCCAGAATGGGTCTAAAGCTTTATTCAGCAATCAGATTATTACAGCAAAAGCAACGTTTCAGAGACTCGCAGGACCCTATCATCGGGAATGTGAAGAGGTCCTGCGAGGCTCCAAAATGTTGTTTCTGCTGTAATAAACGTCTTTTTGTTTTTTTCATAGTGAGTTTAATGTTGACAAAGTCTTGGTGGTTCCCTTACAAAAATAGAGCGCACTATGGGTGTCCCATTCTTTTTTTTTTTTTTTTTTGGAGCTATATCTTCATATGATTGTTGGTTAACCATTTCGTGAAAATACCATCCATGAGTAGAGCCTGTCCAAGCCTTAAAGGGGACACTGCATGCTTGACCTTTTCGTTAAAAGGTCCTACTACTGAGGTGAGCGTAGACCAGGGTTTCTCAACCAGGATCCCAGGGAACTCTAGGGTTCTTCCAGAGGTTGCTAGGGGGTACCTTGAGCAATGAGCAATTTCTGCCCCTGAAAAAAGCTCCCACTTACACAATTTGATCTATAAGTTGGTAATTCTTCCCAATGAGGACAAATGTAGGGAGCTTTCTTCCCACTGGCCGTCACACTAATGTATCATGAATTGTAGATATTGTAATTATTAGTAGGTGTTCACTGAGGCCGGAAAGTTATTTCAAGGGTTTCCTGTGTGTTGAAAAGACGTAGACCCATATGAAAGAAGATGGCGGTTCACACATGGGTTTGTTACTTAAATGTGTGGCGGTGGATTGATTTATTCATCTTTGTGAGTCAGGTGCAGAGGGCTGTACACCGCCAAAGAGGAGCGTATTTTCGGTGCCTCGGAGTCACAGGCATGCAATCATACTGTAACGGAAAAGAGTCTTCACCAAACTGTTACCACAAGGTTGGAAGAGCACAATGTCTTTGTTTGAAGCAGTATGAACAGTACCCTTCACTGGAAAGATCTGAACTTAGTCATTGGAGGGGGGGGTACACATATTTTGGGCCATATAATATGATGGTTAGATGTCCACAAACCTTTGCCCGTGCAGCTTATGAATTCTTCATATCAGGACTGTACTTTCTTTTCAGAGCTCTGTATATTACAAGAGTAGTATGGATTTTTTATATTTTTTGAAGAATCATACTTACCTAGATGGATGCTGCATCGGTCCCCCGCCGGCTGATCTCTCGGTTCTCAAGAGTTCCGTGAGCAATGAGCCAGTGACTGTTAGTCACCGGCTCTCTGCTCTGCCCCCCCCTCCCACTCACTGGAGTGCTGGGCTGTGGAGGGGTTAGCAGCGGCTGGCTCGCTGAAAGGCTGAGCCAGGTGCCAGTCCAGGGTTGTGGGTGAATCCCGACCATATTATCGCGATCTTGCCAAAGCCTGAACCGGCTCTGTGACAGCAGCAGACAGCGGGGTTCAGCCTGCTGTCTGCTGAAAACGGGTCACAGGAGTGCAGAACAAACTGCACTGCTGTGATCCACAGGAGAAGTACAGCCATACATGCTTTGGCTGTACTTCTCCTTTAATGGTGGGATGTCATGATTTACAACCAACTCATCCCTTGCTTTGAAGCCATTACCTGTCTATTGAGATCCAACATGTGGTCATTCTGTAGCAAAAGGAAAGATAATATCCAAGAGGAAACACCTCTGGGCTGTTTACAAGGGACAGCAAATTAATCTCAGCCACCCCAAGCAGCATGGAACTGCATGAGAAGTCATGATTATTTCTTTATATGAGTCTAATGAAAACAACAAGGCCGAATGCAATTATTCATTAAGAAACCACGTGTGGGATGTCTGCAGTTGCCAAATGCAAATTAAACATTTCATTACGGGGAAATTCTCGCCTGGACCGCAATGTTTATAAACAAAGCTGAAATGCCAAAAATTACCACTTAGTAATATATGTGAAGCCATTGAAGCTGTAAATATGATGTTAGATGGAATACACACCAGGGACCAATTTGTAATATTTTCTGCAGGCCATCATCCACACTATCCTCCAGCAAGAGCTCTTCAACGATTACCATAAAACTCAGACTCATGGGGCAGAAATACGGATTTATTGCTTCAGCGTCAGAAGGATCATCATGATCAATGACAGTTATTGCTTATTATCTGCAGTTTAACAGCATCAAAGGGACACCACTGTACTTGAACTTCCTGCCAACTAAAGTGTACTTACAGTAAAATCTAAAAGAACAAACAACTACTGCAGCACTCAAGGGGTTATTCACCAGACCAGGGTAGTGTGTGGGGTCTATATTCCCTCCAGAACAATGCTATAGACGGGGAATCCAGTGTTGAGTGTTCCTCAGAGCTGTGAGAAAAAGGATGTGTCCCCGAACCGCGTCACTCATTGCCACACTGGAAGACCATCGGAGTCTGTTGTTATGCATGTTAATTCTGTCCTTTGTGAGTATTCTATTGGCCATTTGGTTTCTTTAAATAAATCTTGGGTAATGCACTAGGCCAGGGGTCTCCAAACTTTCTAAACAAAGGACCAGTTCACTGTTCTTTAGACTTTCGGGGGCCCAGTTGGTGGAAGTAGAAAATGATATCAGTGGAAAGAATAGTGCCCCATTGATGGTGTCAATTTGAAGAATGGTGGCCAACCATTGGTATTAGTAGGAGGAATAGTGCCCAACCATTGATGTCAGTGGGAAGAATAGTTCCTCTTCATTGGTGTCAGTGGGAGGAACAGTGCCCAAGGGCCGCATCAATTCCAATGGGCCACAGTTTGGAGACCACAGCACTAGGCATTTGTTCTTTTGCAGTGTACCTAAAATGTCATTGGTTTAAAATGACCATGTGGCCATATTAGGTGAATGACGAACATCCCTTGCTCTCCTTGTGCATACAGCTGTGGCACAGGGAAATGCCATGGCCACAGTTGATTTGGCGGTAGTGGCTGGGAGTGACAGCATCCTTCCAGATTCAGTCTGAACCAAAGTTCGGACTAAATTCAAGATCATCCATAGTTGTCACCCAGGCTGTTCTCCTGATCTGGACTACAAACATGTCCTCCTCTATCCATCTCATTTACTTGGGGACATGTAGTTTACATAAAATAGCTTACCGATAAGATAACATTTTCGGTGCTTTAAGGTTTCACTAACAGGAAGTGCCAAGGTCCCTGTACTTCTGGCAAAATCAAGTGTTTTCTGAACTTGCTGAAAATTTTCTTGAACAACAAAAACAAATGCAGACACCACATCTAACCACCAGTAACCTGCTCCTGGCCCCTCCCTCCTGATGAGTGCCCCCATAGACCAGCAGCTTGCTATGGTGGCATCCGAGCCGAGTCAGAGCTCCGTGTATCCATTCAGACACAGAGTCCTGACCCGTCTCCACCCCCTCTCTCCCCTGATTGATTGTGCCCCAGCCAATCAGGAGGAGAGCCCCGGACGGCCAAGGGAATCGTGGACATTGCTGGATAGAGAAGGGGCTCAGGGTAAGTATTAGGGGGTTCTGGGGGGCCTACTACACACAAAAGGTTTTTTTATCTTAATGTATTGCATTAAGATAAAAAAACTTTTGCCTTTACAACTCCTTTAAGGCCCTGGCTCCGGGGCATGCTGTGCATTTTGCATGTGGATAGAGTAGGGACAGATACCCAGCCTGGTAGGGACAGCACTAGAGTCAGGGAAAGGTTCCTGTCCAGAAGGGAAAGTGTAGGGATTGCAACTTCTTTGGGCACGAGACGGCTAGGCAGCACTGTACCCCCCCTACCAGGCACTGACAGTTTGGCTGAAACCTGCTCTCTACATGCTGTTGGAACTGTGAGTGTTCCCGGTTGGGTTGTCTTCCCGTCGGGTTTATTGTGAACTGTCTTTGCATTATTTCAATACAAGTTCTTTCATCGCACTTGGACTGCGTCACACCACACTGCACCCCACCTACAAGCACAGGGCACTGAAGGGGGAGAGCAGGAAGCAGCTTTTTCACTGAGAAAAAAAAAAGTTACATAAAGCGGAGTTCCACACAAAAATGGAACTTCCGCTTTTCGGATTCCTTCCCCCCCTCCGGTGTCACATTTGGCACCTTTCAAGGGGGAGGGGGGAGCAGATACCTGTATAATCCAGGTATTTTCTCCCACTTCCGGGCATAAATCGTTGCAGTATCCGTGGCTATCTACGCAATGTCTGGCCCCTCCTCCGCCCCCCCGCTGTCTTCTGGGAGACACACAGGTCCCAGAAGACAGCAGGGACCAGTGAGATCACACATGTGCAGTAGGGAACCAGGCTGTGAAGCCGCAAGGCTTCACTTCCTGATTCCCTTACCAAAGATGCCGGTGCCTCCACCCGAGAGTCGAAGGACAGATCGGCTTTGGGGGAGGACATCGCGGGCGCCCTGGCCAGGTAAGTGTCCATATATTAAAATTCAGCACCTGCAGTATTTGTAGCTGCTGACTTTAAAAAAAAAAATTTTGGCGGAACTCCGCTTTAAGGCATCATCAAACTAAAAACAGTCACCATTGATAACATGCAGGGGTACAGGATATAAAAAAGAGATGAAAAGCTGACTATAGACTATATTTGGGCTTATATTTATAAGGAGGTTCTAGAAGAGTTGGGACTAAACCACAGATGTATCACATCAAAAGAAAACACAGCTAAAAATGAAGAGAATGGACACCACCCAACAATGAAAAGAAATCTGCTGCACTGCTTACTTTGGGAAGATGGCGGACATCATTGCGGAAGAGTAGCCCGGTTTGCAGACGCCGTCAGAGAAGTTTGCGTACCTTGTTGCAATTTCTGCTTGCCTAGAAAATAAAATATACAGAAAATCACAACAGATAGACACTCTTCCCATTAGAAGACATTCACACTAAGCAAACCGTCTCATATGTAATCCTCTGTTTACTGATAAATAATTCAACATTGCGCTTTTCCTTCCCTAGAAATAGCAAGAATCAACATGAACACAAGACAAAAAATCCAAATAATAATAAGAGCATTAGATCTCCCGATAAGTTCTTGGCAAATCGACATCTGCTTTGACATGCTCCATGGTGATTGAATTTAGGTGCTGCATGTGCGGATATAAATACTGGGGTATGTTCCAGGACTCATTAGAACGTGTCGGCTTGGAAAAGCTACAAAACGTTTTCAACATTACAGAACAAGTCCAGTTAAAATATGAGTAATTACTACAAGATATACCATGACCGGATAACTAAGAACCTTCACATACATAACCGGTAAGAGAAGAAACAGAGATGGACATTCTGACAGATTAGGGGATCAGAAGACACAAAGCAGAAGAAGATTATCTTCTCAGAGCCTGATGGTGTTATAATGATGCATTATTGTACAGTGGTCTCTTTTGGTCCCAGAAAAACGTTGTGTAGCAAATTTATTGAGTCATGGTAAAAATGATTCTGAATCTGGGTCAGGGTTTACTTCAGGTCAGGCAGGATGACTCACAGAGGCAGGTCTCTGGTGCCTCTCCCTGTTTCTGGAAGTTTGGAGAAACTTCTAGAAGTTAGTGGGCGGAGGTCAGGAGGGTTGATCTACTTAGGGGAACCTGGCCAGTCCCCAGGCAGGGTGGCTAGGCCAGCCCTTAAATTTGGATGAGTCATGCTAGGAGAGTCAGGTGGAAGATGGCGTGCTGATGAGACTGTCGGTGGCCTAGGAGGGGTCTCCTAGGTTTAGGGTAGACCCCATCTCCAGGCTGGGCTCGGGTTGGCTCAGGAAGATCCATTCAGCATAGCAGTTTGACTTGGAATCTGGCCTGAGAGCAAGGAGTGAGTAGATCAGCACACCCAGGGATTTTCAAGGAGAGAGACTGCCACATGTAGCAAGTTTCTAAAAAGGACAGCATTGTGATTAATAACCCTTATATCCTTGCCCTAGGACAGTGATGGCGAACCTTGGCACCCCAGATATTTTAGAACTACATTTCCCATGATGCTCAACTACACTGCAGAGTGCATGAGCAGAGCATCATGGGAAATTTAGTACCAAAACATCTGGGTGCCAAGGTTCGCCATCACTGCCCTGGGAGATCTTCAGAGCAGCCAGAAGGGCTGGTAGTGTCTGCAAGCAGTGGAGCTGGGAGCAGTTTTACATAGGTGAGGATACACTCCTGCATGCATTTGGGCCCACGTTTGTGCTATTTCCAAGAGAGGCCGAGAGCTCCTAGTCTGTAATGGACTTTTGCCACTGATCCACAAAAGACTGTGTGTATACAGGAAGGAAATCAGTTCAGGATCTTTTCTACAGAGGAAGGAAGTTGTCCCCTGTTGTTGTTCTTTGATTCAAATTGGGCATCCTATAAATCCCTTTACCCCATCCAAGCTGTTACCCCTAATAAAACATCAAAGCAAAGCCATGGGACTGACTTCCACATCCCCAAGACCCGCTACAAATCTAAAGGGAGAACGAAGATTTGCAGTCCAAGGACCACGGCTATGGAACGCTCTACCCACGAACATCCGTATGGAAGAAAACTATCGGGCCTTCAGGAAAAAACTTAAGACCCACCTCTTCTGAAGGATCAGGATGACACTGGATGCAAAAAGAGCCTTGAGGCGATTTAGTTCGCATTTGTAGCGCTATACAGGTTACATACAAGTTACTCACTCACTCACTTCTTGTGTTTGGATACAAGTGGAGAATGTGTGTTGCCTGGCTGTGCGGGAGTAGGAAGCGGTCATTAGCAGCCCCTGCGGGGGGTAATGCTACAGTTCCAGGCACCTGCAAAGCTTCTAGAGGAACCTTCCCAAGTGTGTTCTTCTTAGAGCCTCAAACTACCTCAACTGGAACCCCATGACTGAAAGAAAAGTCACTCTACTATGAGGTAACTCCAGACTTCAACACTCTTCATTGAATTATGGAGGGTAAGCTCAGCAATTGAGCACTGAATTCTTGCATCTATGCCCTCCTTCAGTCGAATACCCATTACCATAGGTGATAGAAACATCAATAAGTGAACTCTGAGCCTGGTAAAAACCCCTCTGTTCGCACTATCCCACTGTGCACCGTTCAATACAGCCTGCAAAATTACATTCACTGACCAATCTCACTCTTCCTTTTAGCCTGACTCGTGAACACGATCCTGAGGTACCTTAACCACTTAAGGACCGCCGCCTGTACATATACGTCGGCAGAATGGCACGGTTGGGCACAAGCACGTACAGGTACGTCCTCTTTAAGAAGCCCAGCCGTGGGTGGCGCGCTCGCGACCAGGTCCTGAGCTCCGTGACCGCGCCCGGGGGACCCACGGACCCGATCGCCGCCGGTGTCTCGCAATCGGGTCACAGAGCTGAAGAACAGGGAGAGGTAAGTGTAAGCAAACCTCTCCCTGTGCTTCCAAGTGAGACTGTCACTGATTGTCTGTTCCCTGTCATAGGGAACGACGATCAGTGACGTCACCCGCCAAGCCACGCCTCCACACAGTAAGAATCACACATTAGGTCACACTTAACCCCTACAGGTTAACCCCTTCACTGCCAGTGTCATTTTCACAGTAATCAGTGCATTTTTATAGCACTGATCGCTGTAAAAATGACAATGGTCCCAAAATAGCGTCAAAAGTGTCAGATGTGTCCACCATAATGTCGCAGTCACAATAAAAATCGCTGATCGCCGCCATTACTAGTAAAAAAGAATTAACAATAAAAATGCCATAAAACTATCCCCTATTTTGTAGCTGCTATAACTTCTGCGCAAACCAATCAATATACGCTTATTGCAATTTTTTTTTACCAAAAATATGTAGAATACGTATCGGCCTAAACTGAGGAAAAAAAATGTTTTTTTTTTATATATATTTTTTGGGGATATTTATTATAGCAAAAAGTAAAAAATATAGCATTTTTTTCAAAATTGTCGCTCTATTTTTGTTTATAGCGCAAAAAATAAAAACCGCAGAGGTGATCAAATACCACCAAAAGAAAGCTCTATTTGTGGGAAAAAAAGGACGTCAATTTTGTTTGGGAGCCACGTCGCACAATTGTCAGTTAAAGCGACACAGTGCCGAATCACAAAAAGTGGTCTGGTCCTTTAGCTACAAAATGGTCCGGGGCTTAAGTGGTTAAACACCTTCACAGAAGACCACTGGAGGAAGCACAACACTCCCTTTCAGAGACAATTAGGAAAGCTGGTGAAAATATAGAAAAATCTTTTCCAACAGTAAACATGGTACATGACCTAAGGACACTAGCAAAAAAAATGGAACCTCACAGAGTGGGCAGGGTTATACGACTATACTGGCGGGAGGTTCCAGTGTCCAATCACCTGAAGGTATATAACTAAGAATCAATTCCTGTGTCCTGTACTGTACAATTAAAGCGATTGTAAAATCTTGTGGTTTTTTTCCCCAATAAAAATAACAAACATGTTATACTTACCTGCTCTGTGTAATGGTTTTGCACAGAGCAGCCCTGATCCTCCTATTCTTGGGTCCCTCTTCTGTGCTCATGGCCTCTTCCTCCTGTTGAGTGCCCAACACACCAAGCAGTTTGCTATGGGGGCACCGGAGGCGACCCACCGCTCTGTGTACATTCAGATACGGAGCCGCAGTTCGGCCCGGCCCCTTCTCTCTCCTCATTGGCTAACTGGCTTTGATTGACAGCAGCGGGAGCCAATGGCGCTGTTGTGTCTCAGCCAATCAGGAGGGAGAGTCCTATACAGCCGAGACGCTCGTGGTCATTGCTGGATCGAGAGGGGGCTCAGGTAAGGACTGGCTGAAAAAGGAACCAATGAGCTGTTCTGAAACACGTCCCGCCTCTATGACACACTTCCTGTCCACTTCCTGTTTGTGTTCCATGCTGGTTTATGTCTCGCTTCGTCTGACGTCATCCCCAGGCTCCAGTGTTACTGTGTCCTCTGAACATTCACAGCACAAATTAGCTGTTATCTCGTGGACTTACCTGGAAGCTTTACCATCACAGACTGGGACTGCCCTGCTACTGGAACATCTCCTGGACGCACTTACCTGCTACATGCCTGTTTCATCCACTATCTTGTAAGTGTTTTTAATCCTTTTAGGGGATATTAAAACTTTTATACTTCTGCACTTAGAGATGCCTTGTTTGTTTTTCTGGCTCAGGTAAATATTAGGGAGGGCTGAGGGGAGCTGCTGCACACAGAAGGCTTTTTATCTTAATGTATAGAAAGCATTTAAGATAAAAAAACTTTCTGACTTTATAACCCCTTTAAGATAAAAAGATTTTCAAAGCAGCAAGAAAGGCAAGGGTGTCTATAATTAAAAAAAACTCAGATCACTATACGTTGAATCAATGCTCTAAAAGCTGGACTACGGGCTGAACATGTCTAAATCAATTCATCGTGTGTATTCTTACTTCAATCTTGGTGTTCTTTTTGCATTTCTTGCAGGTCTGTGCAGAGAACCAGCTTGGAACAACCCCTATTCTGCCTCTGCACAGGAACTTCCTTTAACCTTTTGCAGATCACCCACCATCATTATACGGCGGCTGTTTGACGTTAAATACTGGGGTTTAGGTAGCAGATAGCTGCCATAACCCCCAGTATCTTTTTAAACAGCAAGTGGTCCGCTTTCAGATAAAAGTGGTCTCTGCGGCGGATTCGCTACAAGATCACTTTTATCGGGGGCTGGAGAGGGCCCCCCACTCTCTCGCTACTCCCCGGTGGTCTCCGCCGCTTACCGGAGCTGTCGGTAGCGGCGGAGACGATCGGGTCTTTTCCTTTAGGAGACATTAAGAGACATGGAGTCGAGTGAGGGAAAGATGGCCCCCACTCGACTCCATACCATTGGATGATGGAAGCGACGTCAAACGTCACTTCTGCCCAATGCAAGAGAAAGGCATAATGAGCTGGTATACATAATGAGCTAGTATACATAGCATACTAGCTCATTATGAATTGCTTACCTGAGATCGAAGCCCCCGCAGCGACCCTCGTTCTTCTCCTTCTTTGCCGCCATGATACCCGGAGTGACTCCCGGGTATCGCTGCTCCGGTGCTGTGACTGGCCGGAGCAGCGATGCCGGCAGTGACGGCATGATAGTCCTTCACTAGCGGCGCCGAAGACATCGGTGCCCATTTTTTGGAAAATACAGGTGTGTTACATCAGCGAATCAATAATCGCTGTTGTAACACTGATCCTCCTCCCGGCCAATCAGAAAGCTGGTTTTCACACTGGTCACCCTATTGGCTGAAAGGACAGGCGATCCTATTGGACGCTTAGGAGGAGGAGAGAGGAGCCGCATGGCGGAAGCTACCGCTGTACGCTGCACCATAGGTACCCGCAACCCACTGCCCGTAGGAGCCCGCAACTCAGCCGCTGCCCATCTGCAACCGATGGGGTAAGTGCTGGGGTAGAGGGGGTGCCGCTGACCGACCAACCGGGGAGGGGGGGTTTGGTTGTGTCGCCCCCTCAAAAAAGAGTCGCCACTGATTAACACATTCCATACAAATTACTTATCACCTCAAAATTATACTTGGTTCTGTATCCTCTAAAAGGACAGTAATGGGAGGTGGGTAGGGGGTGGAACCAAGAAACAGTGATCGGAGGTGGGTAGGGGCAGAGAAAAGGGGTGACTAAGCATATTCAGAACTGGATGACTTTGGGTTGCCGGCTGTTCATCTTTTCAAGTGTTATATCTAAATGTGAGTGGAAGACACTTCAGCCTGAGCAGCGATATCCCAACTTCCCTTTAGGAACCCGTTCACAGTTGTGAGTTTTCTGTTGCATGTTGACAAGGGTATTGTAGCCATTTTGTGAGCCGTTTCTGCATATCCGTATGCACAATAGCCTTTTGCTAATCTAACTGGGGAACAGACAGATGGATGTAGGAAGGCCATTAACTGGAAGAATTAACAATGTTCATCATGTTGCAACAGAGAAATGTTTATCTTTATAAGTAAAGTCGTCCAAAGGAGAGCCATTATAATTTGAGCCAAGTCTGCTGCTCTGGCAGGGAATTGAACAGGCCGTGCTGAATTTGATTTATGGGGTCACAGGAGATATAGGTACAGCTGTATTACTGCACCTATAATCATATTCAATCACGTTCCACCTTCCTGAGAAGCGCTGCGGTGTTTACATATGAAGGGAACAATAGCGTGCCTTTCCGTACGATGTGTTTCTTGTGAAATATGATTTTTTTTTGTTCCTCTTCTTGTGTGGCCACTGCGGGTAAACCCACTTCATTTTAAGTAATGTCAAAGCTGAGCTGGTGTTAAACTATTAACATCTGGCCATGGCACATCACAATGGGGGAGGGGGGGGGGAAGAGGGCCAAGTCCTATGTCCGCACGAAGCCTTCCAGATAAGAGAGAAATAACTTCTTCTCATCCTAACATGGTGGTTGCAGTGATACAACACAGATAAGACCGGCATGCCCAATACAAATTATAGACGTGCGTGTACAACCCTGGCGCCCAACATGCGGCCCGCTGGCTCTCATGTCCTGGGCTGTGTCCACCACGTGTTGGTCAGTTTGCAGAGTGGCAGCGGGGTGCCAGGTGCTGCCTGCAACGTCTGTGGGTGGTTTCTCCCGGCACTGAAACAAAACCAGGACTGTCAGGTGGAGTGATCTTCATCTGAAAGTACAATTATAGTCTCAGCTAGATGGGGGATAGAGAGTAAAAAAGAAAGCAGAGTGTGATCAGGTAAGCAACCACTGACCAATGGTGCTAATGAGCAGCAATGGCGAGAGGGCTGAAATAATACTGCCACTGAGAACCAATGCAAGGGGTTATTAACAAATGCGGTTAGTATTCCCTATCGTTAATATTTTTGCCACCAATATGTATATATTTTTAATTAAATATGTTGTTTTTTGAGTCAAAATACATATTAGTTCAATTTGCACGTGGAGTGCAAAGTTTGTCCTTGTTATGATTTCCTGCTTCCTGTCAGGGGAACGCAGGTAATATCCTGTTTCCTGTCAGTGAAGCGCAGCTAATATCCGCCCATTATGTAAGCCATCCCCTATATATATTGAGTTCAGCGCACGTCTAGCCAGGCCCCTGACGACGTCATCGATGACGAAACGTGTAGGGAAAAAGTCAGAGAAGTGTGACGCGTCTCGTATTGCGGGATGCACCGGCCATTTTGTGGGTTGGAAACGCTGGACGTTTCCTTCAAATGCTAGTTTGTCTCTCTGCAAACGTTAGTGCAATCACTTTTGGATTTTATCAATAAATTGTTATTTGGATGTCTGCACTGAGGAGTTTTTTTCTCGTTTAATTGAGTATCAAGAGTTGTTTTGGAACTGCTGAGCATATCCTCTTGCCGCTGAGAGCCATCATATGATTGAAATCCATGCTTACTACTATCTACCTGAGGGTAAGAGGCAGTGTGTTTGGGTGATGGTGACGGTCTTTCCCCTTCTGTGATACTTCAAAAGACATCCATTTGGTTCATTTATGGGCTTTTTCCTATCCTGTGATATATCCATTCAGCTGGTTGTATCATTTTTTCTCACCTGTTTATGTTCTTGAACCTTTTCAGCAGTCATTTATTTGGTTTCATTATGGACTTTGTTCATTAATTTGATTCTAATTAGCGCTACACCATTTTATATATACCTTTATGTTTGTGTTTGTCCATGCATACTGTGTTAGCTGCTTTTATTTTTAATTGTTAATTTTATCTTTCATCGTATGTTTCTAGTGCAACAGATTTAAGACACGGACCACCAAACAATGCAGGGAGGTTAAATAGCACTGTCACTAGTACAAAGGGGGTTTACACTAACCACCAATGTTGGGATGTTGGGGGTGGGGGGTGGGGTTTAGTGGTACTGCAACTGATGCCAGTGCTGGGGGTTATTATTATGTCCACCGACACAAAAGTTGGGGGTATTATTGCAGTCAACAGTGTTAAGGTTCCTTGCTGCACCCACTGATGCCAATGCAAGGAATTACAGTGCCTTGAAAAAGTATTCATACCCCTTAATATTTTCCACATTTTGTCATGTTACAATCAAAAACATAAATGTATTTCATTGGGATTTTATGTGATAGACAAAGTGGCACATAAATGTGAATTGGAAGGAAAATTATCAATGGTTTTCAAAATGTTTTACAAATAAATCTGTGAAAAGTGTGGGGTACATTTGTATGGCGCCCCCCGGAGTCAATACTTTGTAGAACCCCCTTTCTCTGCACTTACAGCTGCAAGTCTTTTTGGGGATGTCTCTAAAAGCTTTGCACATCTAGAGAGGGACATTTTTGCCCATTCTTCTTTGTAAAATATCTCAAGCTCTGTCAGATTGGATGGAGAGTGTCTGTGAACAGCAATTTTCAAGTCTTGCCACAGAATCTCAATGGGATTTAGGTCTGGACTGTGACTGGGCCATTCTAACACATGAATATGCTTTGATCTAAACCATTCCATTGTAGCTCTGGCTGTATGTTTCGGGTCGTTGTCCTGATGGAAGGTGAACCTCCGCCCCGGTCTCAAGTCTTTTGCAGACTCTAACGCCTCGTACACACGGCTTAGATTCTCGTCGAAAAAAACATGTCGTTTTTTTCGACGAGATTCTTGGACAAGAAACTTGTCCCGGCCGAGTGTACACACGCTCCTTTCAAAGAACCCGCGGTTCTTTGAATGGAGCGAACGCGGTGACGTCATAGAATACGACGAACATGCGCTCGTCACATTCGATGCCGTCGCCGCCATCTTGGTTCACCCCTACCTATGCCTAGGAAGCTACCGCGCATGCGTCAAAGTCATTTCGAGCATGCGTGGGCTTCCCGGCGAAAAGGTAAGTGTACACACACACAATTTTCTCGTCGAGAAACAGGCTGACGAGAATCTCGACGAGAAAATAGAGAGCAGGTTCTCTATTTTCTCGTCAAGATTCTTGTCGCTTTTCTTGACGAGAAACCATACACACAAACAAATTTCTCGGCAAAAAATCTCTGCCAGCAAGTTTCTTGCTGGTTTTTGCCGAGAAACTCGTTCGTGTGTACGAGGCTTGACAGGTTTTCTTCTAAGATTGCCCTGTATTTGTCTCCATCCATCTTCCCATCAACTCTGACCAGCTTCCCTGTCCCTGCTGAAGAAAAGCATCCCCACCACATGATGCTGCCACCACCATGTTTCACAGTGATGTGCAGTGTTAAGTTTTCCGTCACACATAGCGTTTTGCTTTTAGGCCAAAAAGTTTAATTTTGGTCTCATTTGACCAGAGTACCTTTTCCACATGCTTGCTGTGTCCCCCACATGTTTGCTGTGTCCCCCACATGGCTTCTCGCAAACTGCCATGTCTTGGTAGGTTTGCAGTTGTGCCATACTCTTTCCATTTTCTGATGATGGATTGAACAGAGCTCTGTGAGATGTTCAAAGCTTGGGATATTTTTTTATAACCTAACCCTGCTTTATGCTTCTCCACAACTTTATCCCTGACCTGTCTGGTGTGGTCCTGGCCTTCATGATGCTGTTTGTTCACTATGGTTCCCTAACAAACCTCTGAGGGCTTCACAGAAAAGCTGTATTTATACTGAGATTAAATGACACACAGGTGGACTCTATTTACTAATTAGGTGACTTCTGAAGGCAATTGGTTCCCCTAGATTTTAGTTAGGGGTATTAGAGTAAAGGGGGATGAATACAAATTCCCCCCCCCCCCCACACACTTTTCACACATTTATTTGTAGAAAAAGTTTGTGTTGGTCTATCACATAAAAAAAAAAAACAATAAAATACATTTAGGTTTTTGGTTGTAACGTGACAAAATGTGGAAAATTTCAAGGGGTATGAATACTTTTTCAAGGCGCTGTATTATTGCAGCCACTAACACCAATGCTGGAGGCTATTATTGTAGCCACTGACATCAATGCATGTAGTTTCTTGCTGCACCCACTGACACTGGTTATTGAACCAATGCTAGGAGTTAGTATTACTGCCACTGACACCAGTGATGGGGCTTATTTCACTTCTGCCTTCTCTTCTCTTGTGTGTTGAGGTACACTGCCCAAAAAAATGCAGCAGGAGTGAAATTTTCAGGCATTGAGGTGTGTTACATTTTGAATGGGCTGCCTAACTCGATGCAATGGACCTTCAGACACAAAAACATTCTGCCATTGTGCATTCCTCTGGAAGTGTTGAGGGCAATTAAGGCTCTCAATATTTTTCAATTCAACCACCGCTAAAATATAATTGTCTCCCGCAGAGCTAAACTGAATCACACATTGTGTCTGGTTGCAACCTTCTGCTTCCTACCATCTGCTTACTTTCAAGGGTATCCGCACAAAGGACTAGTTTTGTAAGATGCTGTCTGTATCTTCGCTGCCACTCAACCTTTGGTTTGTTCCTCGACTACGCTTCTGCATGATCCCAACCTGAAACCACTCGTTACTGACCTTTGGTTTGTTCATTGACTACGCTTCTGCATGATTCCTACCTGCAACCACTAATTACTGACCATTGGTTTGTTCCTCGACTACGCCTCTGCATAATCACAACCTGAAACCACTCGTTACTGACCTTTGGTTTGTTCCTCGACTATGCTTCTGCATAATCACAACCTGAAACCACTCGTTACTGACCTTTGGTTTGTTCCTCGACTATGCTTCTGCATAATCACAACCTGAAACCACTCGTTACTGACCTTTGGTTTGTTCCTCGACTACGCTTCTGCATGATCCCAACCTGAAACCACTCGTTACTGACCTTTGGTTTGTTCCTCGACTAGGCTTCTGCATGATCCCAACCTGAAACCACTCATTACTGACTTTTGGTTTGTTCCTCGACTATGCTTCTGCATGAAACCACTCGTTACTGACCTTTGGTTTGTTCCTCGACTACGCTTCTGCATGATCCCAACCTGAAACCACTCGTTACTGACCTTTGGTTTGTTCCTCGACTACGCTTCTGCATGATCCCAACCTGAAACCACTCGTTACTGACCTTTGGTTTGTTCCTCGACTACGCTTCTGCATGATCCCAACCTGAAACCACTCGTTACAGACCTTTGGTTTGTTCCTCGACTACGCTTCTGCATGATCCCAACCTGAAACCACTCGTTACTGACCTTTGGTTTGTTCCTCGACTACGCTTCTGCATGATCCCAACCTGAAACCACTCATTACTGACCTTTGGTTTGTTCCTCGACTACGCTTCTGCATTATCCCAACCTGAAACCACTCGTTACTGACCTTTGGCTTGTTTACAGACCACATTTTTGCTTGACTTACGCTTCTGCTTGATCCCTACCTACTAGATCTACTACTGGACACCGGCTTATTCACCTATTGGTAGGGCGATCCTGAGGACCGCGACCTGCTACCAACACGCAGCAAACCCCATCTTCGCCATCAGGAGCTCTGATGAATCCTGGTTAGTGCTTAGACCCTCCACCTTGGATGAGCCTGTGTAATTTTCTAAGGAAATCTAAATTGTATACCTATCCTGCTGGTCGGTGGGAATCCCTCTACTGCTATAGCTACTGGTCTCCGAGCCTGACCGTGACAAGAACATTTAATATGTTCATTTTTTTATCACAACTCCTTGGGAATGATAAACAGTCAGAATTTTTGATGTAGTTGTATTATCTTTACAATGAACAATGTTCATCCATCTTCCAATGTAGTCACACTGTTACATAACAATTTCATGTAAAAACTGGTAAAGAATGCAGAAGTTGTTATGGAGATATTTTTGAAAAAGGAAAGATAAAAAATAAAACTGAACAATAATTAAGAAACTAAAAATTCAAAATTAAAATGAATTAAAAAATTAATCAAACAAAAATTTTTTATTTTTTTTTTTAAAAAAAGGGAAAAAAAAAAATTCAAAATTTTAAAAAAATTATCAAAAAATTAAAAATGAAATAAACATTAAAAATAAAGAAATAAAAATTGATAAAAAAATGAAAGACCTAGAAATAAAGCTGAAAAATAAAAATTAATAAAAATTACTTTTACCAAAACTTAAAATTAATTTAAAAAAGGAAACGTTAAAAAAAATTCTAATGAATAAAGGTTACAATGAAAAAAAATAAAAATTCTAAAAAATTAAAATTGGATGTATAAAAACTGAAAAAAAAAAAAAAATTGAACATGATCAAAATTTAAAAATACGAGTACCAAAAAAAAAAAAAAACATAAGAACAATATAGTTCTAGGGTTCTTTCTTAAATGGGCAATTCTTTGTACTGGCCTGGATTGGATCAAGCTTCCTCAGAGATTTGTTTCTGAGTCAGTAGCTTTTTCTGTTCCTTGAGAGAAGATACCTCGTTGAGGTGCACATTCTCAAAGCTTTGTCTTTTGGTTTCTATCATCTACCTTCTCAGGATAATGTAACTAGGACATCAGTCATATCATTCATTGTTTAAAACGCATGAGCATTCCTGCCCACCAGCACCATATTGTACACCCAGTGAAGCCAGAGTATCCAGTTAGCATGTCTTAATGTAGTTGTACTCCCCTAGTCTGCCCACTGCTTTAACCTGAGCCCCGTGAACAGGTGTGGTGAACCCAGGGACCTGACAATAGCAGACAGTGTTGACTATCCCTACCATCAAGGGCAATGGATGATACTGGCCGTGGCGCGGTCTCGGTACCCTGTGGGGATCCCACCTGACTCGTCCACATTGCACCCCTCATAGATATTCCTGTCTGACATTCTCCCTCTTGTTCTTGTTTTTTTGTATTCATGCACGACTGTCCGGAGGCCCGCCCATCCACCACCTGAAGAAGCAACGCATCTCTTAAGAAAAACGTGCCACGAATAAGACTCTTCTGAAACTTTCCTTCACCATGCTGAAAAGTGCTGTCTCGCGGTCCGATCCAATCGTGACAATCATAACACCATATTTCCAAGCTACAGGACTAAATATGAAAGGATCCCGCCATTAATGTTTGAATTTCGCTCTTCCAATGCAGAGGGGCGATGAAGCATTGCAGTACAGACTCTCATGGGTCGGATGTGAAGTCTCAAAGGCACCAGGACTGTCTCAAGTCTACCTTGATGGGTTACGGCGGGTTCAAGAAAGGAAAAGGCCGCAGTGGTGGTGGGGAAAGGGTCGGGGGGCTTCTGGGCCGTTGTGGGTGGATACAAGATCATTGAAGGAGGTCATGAGTTCAATAATGAACTTGAGGGGGTACTGTGGTGGATATTTTGATTCTAATTCTTTTTCATATCCGGTACTCTAAATGCCCCCCAACGGACACATGTATATATGTATTTATGAAACACTACCCTTGTAGGAGCTGCTGGTTTAATAGCGTCCAATCATTGGGAACAGGACGCTATATGTGTATGTATGTATATATATATTGTGAGGGGGTTAACTCGGTAGCGGGTGTGTGTGACCCCCTGGTTGGGCTCCCCACACAAAAACAGGGCCAGCAGACGGAGGTTGTGGTTTTCAAAATCAAAAGGTGCGGTTTATTTCTCTATGTACAGTGACAAAAACACAGCAAAGCCAAAAAGAAACATAAACAAAATAAATCCTGGTCAGTTTGACCTCTGACTAAACATGCAGGTTTCCTAAACTAACAACTGGGATCAGCCTGGTGCTGTCCTAGTCCCTAAGTCCCTGGTTTAGTAAAAGTCCAAACAAATAGCCACACAGGCTTTGCCTCACCGCACAGGGGTTCACTCTCCCTAGACAGTCCACACAGGTCTGGTTCCAGGCATGAGCTAACATCTAATGAAGCTGGGAGTTCTTATAGAGGCCTAAATGAGCTGACAAGCTTCAGCTGATCTCATCAACTCCCTGTCTGCACGACGCCCAGCCCTCTCCCTAGAGGTATGAGTCATCCATGAGCCCACTAGCCTTATACAACTCTCCACCTAGTTGTATAAGTCGGCGTAAAGCCTGAATCTGGGCGAAATATATCTACCCCCCTGGATGCAACCAGGTGACTTTACCTTCCTGCTGTCACATACCCCCCCCCTCTTGTTTTAACCTTGGGGTTGGAACACCAGCAATCAGGCATTCATGTACTCGAGACAAAGCATCCACATTCCCCATTTGAACGCCAGGGCGATGCTTTACTGTGAAGTTGAATTCCTGGAGGGCCAGGAACCACCTATTCACTCTTCTATTTGTTTCCTTGTTTTGAGCCATCCACTTTAACGGAGCGTGATCCGTAACCATGTCAAAGTGCCTACCTAGCAGGTAGTACCGAAGGGAATCTAGAGCCCACTTCACCGCTAAACACTCCTTTTCAACGGTGGCGTAATTTACCTCATGGGACTTCAACTTCCTGCTGAGGTAAATGACTGGGTGCTCTTCCCCGTTCCAGACCTGGGACAATACTGCTCCTAACCCCACATCTGACGCATCACTTTGTACGACAAAGTCTTTAGAGAAGTCGGGTGAGTACAACACTGGCTGGCTACATAAGGCTTGTTTCAAGAATTGGAATGCTGCCTCAGCCTCGGGGGTCCATTTAATCATGACCGACCCTTTCCCCTTCGTCAGGTTGGTTAGGGGCACAGCCTTAGAAGCAAAGTGGGGAATGAATCGCCGATAATACCCAGCGATTCCCAGAAAGGCTCGTACCTGCTTCTTGCTGTTGGGACGTGGCCAACTCTGGATGGCCTCGACTTTGTTGAGTTGGGGTTTTATTACTCCCCTCCCAATGGTGTACCCAAGATATTTGGCCTCCTCCTGCCCAATGGTACACTTCTTGGGGTTAGCCGTAAACCCCGCTTCCCGAACAGAGTCCAGGACTGCTTGCACTTTTGGCAGATGTGAGGCCCAATCTGTGCTATGGACAATTATGTCATCCAGGTAAGCCGCAGCATACTTCCGATGGGGCCTCAGCATCTGGTCCATTTTCCGCTGGAATGTGGCCGGCGCATTCTGTAACCCGAACGGCATTCTTTTATATTGGAACGCCCCGTCTGGGGTTACAAATGCGGTTTTCTCTTTGGCCGACTTGGCCAGGGGGATTTGCCAATACCCTTTTGTGAGGTCAAGAGTCGTCATGTATCGGGCTGTTCCCAGCCGGTCGATCAACTCATCTATACGTGGCATGGGGTAGGTGTCAAATTTTGTAACTTTGTTCAACTGACGAAAATCGTTACAAAATCGCCAGCTCCCATCCGGTATAGGCACCAACACAATGGGACTAGACCAATCACTTTGGGACTCCTCTATCACCCCTAAGTTCAGCATTTTCTGTACTTCCTCCCGTATTGCCTCCCGTCGGGCCTCTGGGATCCGATAGGGTTTTAACTTCACCCTTTCACCGGGCGGGGTAATGATGTCATGCTCTACCCCAGATGTTTGTCCCGGCAGCTCAGAGAATACCTCCTTGTTGCGAAGCACAAACTCCTTAACCTCCTGTTGTTGGGGTTGTGACAAGGTGGCTGCTATTCCAACCTCAGGAATCACGCAACCAGTTTGAGCTGGTGACCAAGTGTCTGCGACTAGGGACTCTCTATCCCTCCAGGCTTTCAACAGATTAACGTGATAGATCTGTTCGGGCTTTCGCCTTCCTGGTTGTCTGACCTTGTAATTCACTTCGCTCATTTTTCCATTATCTCGTAGGGGCCTTGCCATTTGGCAAGGAATTTACTTTCAACCGTAGGGACAAGTACCAGTATCCTATCCCCCGGGGAAAAGGTACGGGTCTTGGCTCCACGGTTGTACACTCTCTGCTGTGCTAACTGCGCTTGGGCCAAATGTTCCTTCACGATGGGCATTACCTGTGCAATTCGGTCTTGCATCAGGGCGACATGCTCAATCACACTCCTGTGGGGAGAACTCTCACTTTCCCACGTTTCCTTGGCAATATCCAACAGCCCTCTTGGGTGTCTCCCATACAGTAACTCAAAGGGGGAGAATCCCGTAGAGGATTGGGGCACCTCCCTAATAGCAAACATCAGATAAGAAAGTAGACAGTCCCAATCCTTTCCATCTCTATCCACCACTTTCTTCAACATTTGTTTTAGGGTTTTGTTGAACCTTTCAACCAGCCCATCGGTTTGGGGGTGATACACAGATGTACGTAATTGCGTCACTTTGAACAATTTACACAGCTCCTTCATAACCCGGGACATAAAGGGTGTACCTTGGTCCGTAAGCAGTTCTTTACAAATACCCACCCGGCTAAACACAAGAGATAGCTCTTTGGCTATGGTTTTGGCCGAGGTATTTCGGAGAGGGATCGCTTCTGGATAACGGGTGGCATAGTCCATTATAACTAATATGTACTGGTGCCCCCTAGCGGACTTGATTATAGGACCTACCAAATCCATGGCGATCCTCTCAAACGGGACCTCAATGATGGGTAGAGGGACCAGCGGGCTACGGAAATGTGGCATCGGGGCCGACCTCTGACACACAGGGCAGGAGGAACAATAATTTTCTATGTCCTTTATCACCCCCGGCCAATAGAATCTCTGTAATACCCTCTCTCGGGTTTTCTCTGTCCCCAGATGACCTCCAAGAATGTGCCCATGGGCCAACTCCAACACCAACTTCCTGTAAGGTTTGGGCACCACAAGCTGCTCAATGGTTTCTTCTGCCCTTTTTGCCACCCGATACAGTAGGTCCTTCTCTACGCTGAAGTATGGGTAAGTGCAGGTATTATCTGGGTTCACTAACTCGCCATCTATTTTCACTACGTTTTCCCGTGCCTTTATTAGGGCGGGGTCTTTCAACTGTTCTGTGGCAAAGTTTTCCCTGTGAACCTCAAGATCAGAAAACTCCACAGACGGTAGGTTTTCGTCTGAGGAGGTGGGCTCCTCTCCAGTTTCTTGAGTCTCCCCTGCCAATACTGATAAGGGAAATTCCGGAGAGTCCTCACCACTCTCAGGGGAGTTCTGGCTATCACATTCCTGGTACATAGGGGCACCAGTGGGGGGCTCAGGATCATCCCACAGTTCCCAGAACTTCGGAAAATCCCTTCCCACAATGGCGTCATGCGGTAACTGAGATACTAAGCCCACTGGATGAGAGAGGGTACCTTTGGGGGTCTCGAAACACACTGTAGTCACTGGATACTCTCGGGTGTCCCCATGCACACAAATAACAGCTACCTTGCTATTCCCAGAGACCTCTGTTTTAACTAACTCAGCCTTTATCAGGGTCACAAGGCTACCTGAATCCAACAATACCACAACATTTCTACCATTAACACACATTTTGCATAAATGTTTCTCAGTTCCTCGAATGGCAGTGCATGCGACTGTCGCACACAGCGACTGACGTCTGCCCGTCAGAAAGTCACACTGCATGGGTTCCTCCACAACCGGGCAATTGGCTGCAATATGTCCCGCTTGCCGGCAGCGGTAGCAAACAATCCATTTGGCTGCCTCTTGAGCCCCTGACTTCCCAGGCTGTTCTCGCCAAACTTGGGGTAGAGCTCCCACCCTCTCACTCTCTCCACCCTCACCCCTTGGAATCCTCTTATCCGCCCCTGGGGATGGTCTGGTCTTAGGGTGGAAAGTCCGAGAGTCTCTGGAAGAGGCCGTCAGGTTCTCTGTAGCCAAGTATTTCTCTACACGATCCACAAGACCACCGGCCGTCTCTGGGTCTCCATGGCTTACCCACTTTTGGATGGCAGTAGGAAGAGCTCTCAAAAACCGATCCATTACAACACGTTCCACAATCTCTGGTGCGGACAAAGTCTCTGGCTGTAGCCACTTCCTGCTCAGGTGAATGAGATCATACATTTGAGACCTGGGGGGTTTTCCAAGCTGGAAAGTCCAGTTATGCACACGCTGAGCCCGGACAGCCAGGGTGACACCCAGCCTTGCCAATATTTCAGCTTTTAGCATCACATAGTCTTTTGCTTGGTCAGGCTCTAGGTCATAGTAAGCCTTCTGCGATTCACCAGTTAACAGAGGAGCCACCAGTCCAGCCCACTGCTCCTCAGGCCACTTTTCTCTTTCAGCAGTCCTTTCAAATGTGGTCAAAAATACCTCTGGATCATCCTCTCCAGTCATTTTTGTCAATAAACGACTCACCCCAAAGGACGCGGTATTAGTGGGACGGCTTTCCTCACTGGTCTGCGGACGTTGCTGCATTACTGCTTCCATTTGTTGTAGTCTCTGCTCTTGCTTCTGTAACAGGTCTATGAAGCGGGCCTCAGATTGCTGCTGGGCTTGTTGATGAGCTTGCTGCTGGGCTGCAAGGCTCCTTTGCAAACCTGCATTTGTCTGCTGTTGATTGGCATTTGCTAGAGCCAGCTGTTTCAGTATCTCCTCCATGCTGGCTTAAAAAAAACTGCCACTGGTTCTCCACCAACTGTGAGGGGGTTAACTCGGTAGCGGGTGTGTGTGACCCCCTGGTTGGGCTCCCCACACAAAAACAGGGCCAGCAGACGGAGGTTGTGGTTTTCAAAATCAAAAGGTGCGGTTTATTTCTCTATGTACAGTGACAAAAACACAGCAAAGCCAAAAAGAAACAAACAAAATAAATCCTGGTCAGTTTGACCTCTGACTAAACATGCAGGTTTCCTAAACTAACAACTGGGATCAGCCTGGTGCTGTCCTAGTCCCTAAGTCCCTGGTTTAGTAAAAGTCCAAACAAATAGCCACACAGGCTTTGCCTCACCGCACAGGGGTTCACTCTCCCTAGACAGTCCACACAGGTCTGGTTCCAGGCATGAGCTAACATCTAATGAAGCTGGGAGTTCTTATAGAGGCCTAAATGAGCTGACAAGCTTCAGCTGATCTCATCAACTCCCTGTCTGCACGACGCCCAGCCCTCTCCCTAGAGGTATGAGTCATCCATGAGCCCACTAGCCTTATACAACTCTCCACCTAGTTGTATAAGTCGGCGTAAAGCCTGAATCTGGGCGAAATATATCTACCCCCCTGGATGCAACCAGGTGACTTTACCTTCCTGCTGTCACAATATATATATGTAGGGGGACGGGTAAAATCTGTTTATGAATTTACTGAAATATATCTTCTTTGAGAGAGAGCTCCCCCCCCATACTGTAAACAAAGGACGTATCATCTCCTGTTGGGTGGGAACATGGAGGAGGTTTCAGGTGATACTTAAGTGTCCTTTGTCTTGGGGGGGGTGGCCACCGCAGGGGGCCCTTAGCATGCTAATGTGGGAACTGGTTAGACTAAGCTGATAAAGCAACCAGTATTTCAGCTTTAGAGGGGGCAGGCTAGGTAAAGAGACCTGAGATTTCAACCAATCAAGTGGTCAGATTTGAACCAATGAGACCACCGGATTTTGGAGTATAAATTAGTCAGCCAGAGCCATAATAAGCCCTTGCGAATGAAGATCTGACGCAGACGACATGGTCACGTAATTTGCTCTCTCTCTCTCTCTCTCTCTCTCTCCCTCTGGCTCTCCCTCTGTCTCTCTCTCTCTGTCTCTCTCTCTCTCTCTCCCTCTCTCTCTCTCCCATGTTTAAGATTAATATTACTTCACGTTTGCTCTCTTAATCATATTATCATGTAACAGTATCATGTTTGTCATAGCAATATTCCTGTTGGTATTATCATGTAACATTGGTCATAGGTGATATAATTTTAGGTTAGAGTAATGTTCCTATTATGTATCGTGTAACATTGGTATCATCTTGCTATGAGGTGGTATCATTTCTGTAAAAATAAATGTAATTGTTTTCTCTTTTTGCACCGTTATCGTTTGATTTCATTTTATATAGACAAAAAGGTTTAATCACTTATAGTAAGCATTTAAGCGAGGTTAGAAATATCTCCATAACAAAGTTTGAAAACAAACCATGGATCATGTCTGGTACCTCAGCCAGAATATAAACTGGAATGAAAACATTATTTGGATTTAAAATGTCAAATAAACAGAATAAATTACATGACACAATGATATCAGATGGATCCCCTCATCTGACAAGGATTACATGAGAAATTTGAAAGACAGTTGTACTAGAAGTTCATTTGCTCATCAGCAGACTCTGCCAGGAGGTAAAAGCACTGAAATTTCCATTTGGTGGGGTTATCTCCTTTTTGTCCTTTCAGTGCCATCTAGCCAATCACAGTGATGAAATGGTTTATAAAGCCTGGCAATCCTGGCAATTTTTTTTATTTTTTATTTTTTTGGGATGTGAGGCTGATGGTGGATGGACGTGTGGAGGGATGGGTGAGAGGGCAGGATGGTGGAATATATGGAGATGTATATGGTGGGAATGTTTAATAAGTGTGGCTTGTGGATATTGATCGGATTCTGTGCGTTGAGTGACGGGTAGGAGTGGATGTGTAATGTGATGGAATCTTGTTCAATTGAATTTTTTTTTGTATTAAGAATTGAACCAATAAAAAGAAATTGAAAACAAAATAAAGCCTGGCAACCCAATAATACGTCTCACCATTAGGCTGCTGTGCCACATCCATACAATGGAACAACAAGTGAGATAGCAGCTCGGAGCTGATAAGGAAGTTTCCATTACAAGGCGATACAGCGATCAGTGACACGGGCTCTGCCACCTGCCTAATCTGGACGCCGTGCTCAACGCAGAAAGCATATCAGAGCCTGTGACTGGTGTCACCCAACATCAGCTCTGCTTTAGCAACCCTATCAGTCCCATACAAGACACGGACAGGCAGAGGAGAACAACTTTATAATTCTGGCCAAATACTATTGCAAAAATGTAGTCATAAAAAAAAAAAAAAATAGCGTGGGGTCCAAGTACGACTCTTAAGGTTTTACAGAGGTTGCACCAATCCGGATGCACTGCTTCTATCATTTTGTTAGAAGATGGTTAAAGCGGAGGTCCACCCAGAAAAAAAAATACATTAAAAATCCTAAAAAAAAAACAAAAAAATTAATAGAATTTTTTTTTTTTTATACTCACCCGAAATGCCTGTTGCTATGCGGAAGTCCCCTAATCTGCCTCTACTGTGCCTCTTCCTTGTCCTCGGATTGAGAACTTCCATTTCCTCTTCTTGTGAATGGGGCGCGCTACCTTCTGGGAACTGTGTGTATCCCAGGAGGCAAGCCGCCCATTCACAAAGCGCCGTGCGAGTGGTGCATGCGCAGTAGGAAACGGGCAGTGAAGCCGTAAGGCTTCACAGCCTGTTTCCCTTAGTCAGAATGGAGGAGCTGGGAGCCTGGCAGCAGCGATCGATCGCCGTGGCGGGACCGACATCGCGGGCGAGTAGGACAGGTAAGTGTCCTTAGTAGCTGCTGACTTTTAAAAAAAAAAAAAATACAAGCTGCACCTCCGCTTTAAAGCCTCGTACACACGACCGAGTTTCTCGGCAAGAACCAGCAAGAAACTTGCTGGCAGAGCTTTCTTGCCGAGTAAATCGGTCGTGTGTACGCGGCTATCATGTTTCTCATCAAGAAACCCGACAAGAATCTCGACGAGAAAAAAAGAGAACCTGCTCTCTATTTTCTCGTCGAGATCCTTGTCAGCATGTTTCTCGACGAGAAAAGTGTGTGTGTGTACTTACCTGTCCTCCGGAAAGCCCGCACATGCTCGAAATGACTTTGACGCATGCACGGTAGCTTCCTAGGCATAGGTAGGGTGTAGCAAGATGGCGGCGACGGCATCGAATGTGACGAGCGCACGCTCGTCGTAGTCGATTACGTCACCGCGTTCGCTCCATTCAAAGAACCGCGGGTTCTTTGAAAGGAGCATGTGTACACTCGGCCGGGACAAGCTTCTTGTCCAAGAATCTCGTCAAGAAAAACGACGTGTTTTTTCTTGACGAGATTCTCGGCCGTGTGGTTGAAGAATCCAAAGTTCTCCATAGGGGAGAAGAGGTCCATCACCTAAGTACACTAGCAAATAACTGAAGACTCATGGAGTGGGGTAGACTTCAGTGGAAGAGGGTGGTGGCCAGGGGTTGTATCCTCAAAAAGCTTTGCCAATGTCCAATCCCCTAAAGGGTACAAATAAAAAGAACTCAGAGGTCCATCACCTAAGGACACTAGCAAATAACTGAATACTCATGGAGAGGGGTAGATTTATAGGGGAGGGGGTGGTGGCCAGGGGTTGTGTCCTCAAAAAGCTTTTCCAATGTCCAATCCCCTGAAGGTACAAATAAAAAGAACTCACCACTCCAGGTGTAACTGATACACCCACTGGAACACAGAGCTAGCCCCGGCTCGACTCCGTGGTAAATTATCGACATAAGAAACGGCTGCACCACACGTGGGCTCCAAGTAAAGTTTATTGGAATATGAAAACATCCAAAATGACACCAGCTGTGGTCAAGGTAGACGCGTTTCACACAAAATAAATGATTAAGCACATTTCTGTTGTGTGAAACGCGTCTACCTTGACCACTGCTGGTGTCCTCTGTTGTCATTTTGGATCTTTTCATATTTCAATAAACTTTACTTGGAGACCACGTGAGGTGAAGCCATTTCTTATTTTGACCCCTGAAGGTACCAGCCTATACTTCAGGCCCTATAAAGCCTGTGCCCTGTACTGTACGATTTGCATACAAATATTGATTAAAGTGACTCCGTTTTAAAAGTTGAACAATAGAGGAACTTGAGCGTCCTACACAAATCTCTGACCTCAACCCTACCAAACACCTTTAGATTGAATTGGAAAAGCCAGGTCTTCTCATCCAACATCAATACCTGACCTCACAAATGGGCACAAATTCCCACAGACACCCTCCAGAAAATTGTAGAATGCCCTCTCAGAATAGTTGAGGCTTTTATGGCCACAAAAGGGGAGGGGTTACATATTAACACCGAGTTAGTTACATATGATACGTTCCAGTATCTTCTTTACCAGCCAAGGGTGCTCAACCACGTAGGGTCTGTCCTCCCCGGCAAGGGTTTGGTGGAGTTGCGGCTGTTCCTATTTGTATTCCATACTAATGGCCATGATTTTGGAATGAATGGGTCCACAAATGTTTGGTAAAGGGAATAGGGACTGCCTGCCCAGCACTCTGTTTCATCCAGACATTGCTGTACTATACCAGTCCACCACACTTCCTCTTGTAGGTAATCTGGTGATCTGGGAACCCCAGTGGGTGATGCAGACAGAGGATTCCTGGCTACACCCGATCCAGACTTCTTGCTCCTTTTACATACAGAAGGCCTGATAGCTAGAGTTTTCCAACCAGCAGGACATGTGAACTTCGCTTATTGGACAGCTCTAGTTGTGACTAAGCAGGGGGGTGGGGGGGGGGGGGTCAGACTGCTGCAGAGAGACCACTGCTCTCACAAAAAACACAGCAGTCCTCCGCAGCACACTGCCTGTGCCTTGGACTTTGGTTGCTGCTGGAAAACAGTTTTACTTCTAATCACACCAATAACCTGACTAATGTATCTTGTGGTTTTCCACTTACAGTGGTTGTAAACCCTTCCATATCACCAGTGAAGTGCCTGGTCTCAGGTGATACACAGAGGTGAAACAAAGCCTCCTACATAACTTGTACCTGTTTATCTGCAGTCTTCTCTTCTCTACATCTGTTCAAAGTGCTGAATTTATAAGCTTGTCTGAGAGTTAATAAAAGGGGGTGGGGAGCAAAAGTTACAGGGGGTGGGGAGCTCAGTGAGGACAGCTCTGGAAGCCAATTGGAGACAAGAAACACAGCCCCCTTCACAAAGCTCACAGGAACAGAGCTGAGGCTGTGAATTAGCTGGAGGTCCCACCTTGTTTCATCCAAGGGGATATCAAACGCCTCTGATGATATCCCCTTGGATGAAACATGTCAGGCTGACCAATGTGAACACGCTGAGAGCCGCGGATTTGTTATTTGCCTTGATTATCTTGCCTTCCTGTAAGTAGAATTTTAAATAAATCCTTTGTTTGATCTTACGGGCTTCACTATGCTGCCTTTTTTCTTAATATTGGTTATTCCTTTCTGATGAGGACTGCATAGCATCATCATACATTTGAGTCCTGGAGGTTCCTCCGATGCTGGTGTTGTTTGGATATTCCTGCTATTATTCCATCAACTCTGGAGAGCTGTATCCATCTTTGACCCTCTACATTTGCTACAACGCTTGAAAATGTTCACTTTCTGGTAAGCAGATTGTGAGCACATTTGGTGTGGTGTGTTGCTTTTCACACTGAAGCTTCTGGTGGTGGTGTTTCATCATTTTTTGCATCTACCTTCATATATTGATTTACACATGGACTGCCACGATTATATGTTTTATTGAAGCGCTGCATTTTTGGATATATATATATATATATATATATATATATATATATATATATATATATATATATATATACGGTATATATATATATACGGTATATATATATATATATATATATATATATATATACATACGATATTACCAAAAGAAAAGGAAAGTAAGGAGAGACAGAGCTCTCACAACCAATGGGATTTTAATGGGAGACACCAGTTCTGTTTTTAAGGTGAGCACAAAAGACAAGATTAAATTTAGAAAAGTATAAATTTATTAATACATCATTAGAAGATACATAAATTTACATAGACCGTAAAAGGGTTTGGGAAACAAGATACTTGGTTGTGCAGCTAGCCAACATGTTTCACACAGTTGTGCTTCATCAGGGCCTTGCACTCATCTTTAGTTTCCTCTGGTCTGTACAGGACATAAGAATATGTCATTAGTATCAAACAATAATTTTGCTAATAACAACGGTACAAAAAAGTTTAATCATTACATAATATTAAATACATATTAGCAGTGAAAACTGCTCTATGCTCAGCTAGTCTGAAAAAATTGAATGAGTCGCACACAGCTTAGCACATGCGTCAGTGCCGATAGGACAACCGCTGTAACTATCCCGGTGGGAGTCAGATCCACCGGGCAGGTACGTGGGGATGTTAGATCGTTTCAGCTGGACAATCAATGGATTTTAAGATTCTAAAGGTTCAAAAATGCATAATGAAAGTAATTTGGTAGTGATGATAGTAATAATATACTGATTAACTTGGCCCATTAAAATCCCATTGGTTGTGAGACCTCTGTCTCTCCTTACTTTCCTTTTCTTTTATTACTCATCTGGGACTGGGAGACCTTATTGTCTGTTTTCTGGAAACCATCCAACTTTCCCATACATACGATATTACCAAAAGTATTGGGACACCTGCCTTTACACGCACATGAAATTTAATGACATCCCAGTCTTAGTCCGTAGGGTTCAATATTGAGTTGGCCCCGCCCTTTGCAGCTATAACTGCTTCAACTCTTCTGGGAAGGCTGTCCACAAGGTTTAGGAGCGTGTCTATGGGCCAATTCAATATTGAACCCTACAGACTAAGGCTGGGATGCCATTAAAGTTCATGTGCGTGTAAGGGCCGGCGTCCCAATTCTTTTGGTAATATGTGGTTTGGTTGCCTTCAAAAACCCAATAGAGGTGATCTGTTTAGAATTCTAGTTAGGCTTTTCTTCCACTTTAAAGAGGAACGGCAGGCTGCTCACATAATTTGTAATAAAAACATTTTTGCCATTCTGAAGCTTCCCTCCAACCACTTTGCATATTATTTTATATACTGTATATACTCGAGTATAAGCCGACCCAAATATAAGCCAAGGCACCTAATTTTACCACAAAAAAACTGGGAAAACGTATTGACTCGAGTATAAGCCTAGGGTGTCCATCTACATGCCTCACTGTGCCTCACTGTGTCCATGCCTCACTGTGTCCATGTGCATGCCTCACTGTGTCCATGACTTAGTGAGGCATGGGCACAGTGAGGCATGCACATGGACACAGTGAGGCATGAACACAGGGCATGGACCCACGTTTAACATGGGAGTCTATGGAAGGGGTGCCTGGCTTTGAAAAATCGGTGCTCCCCGGCCGTAGGTTCCCCAAACGAAAAACTTTGCACACTTATAGAGGAAAAATGGGGCTACATGTGTGCCAAGTTTCGGGACCAGGGGACCTACGATTATCCGGTACCGGGTCCCCAAAGTCACCGGAGAAATTACCGTTTAACATGGGAGTCTATGGAAGGGGTGCCCGGCTTTGAAAAATCTGTGTTTCCAGGCCGTAGGTTCCTCGGACAACAAACTTTGCACACTTGTGGAGGAAGAGGGGGACTACATGTGTGTTTAGGGTCCAGACGAAACTACGGCCGGCCGGTACCAGGTCCCCAAGGTCCGGGAGATCAGGCGCAAAAAGGTGACTCAAGTATAAGCCGAAGGGGGGCATTTTCAGCACAAAAAAAGTGCTGAAAAACTCGGCTTATACTCGAGTATATACGGTATACTGGGATTCTGTACTTGCCAAATATGCTGCAGAAATCTCCCTTCACTGAGTCTGGCTGCAACCATTTTAACTGTGGGCAGCTGAAGCTGCTGCCTGTTCACTTCCTAGATTTAAACAGACACACAGAGGCACACCTGCAGTTCTGCAGCTCTCATTGGCCCTCTTATGACTCATCCCCCCTCCCTTCCTGGCAAACTCTCACAAGAGAGAGAGAGAGAGAGCTGTGCATGATGTCATAAGCCTAGGCTAATGACCAGACAAGAAACAGGAAGTGGGCTGTATAAGGTATTGCATTCATCAATAAAGTTTATTTAACCTTCCGTAATACCCTTAAGCAAGCCATACACGGTCGAATTTCGAACAAATTTTCTTTTTTTTGTGATCCGATGATGCCACCACCATTGATTTTCGAAATTCGGCCGACCAAACCTTCATGTTGCTGGGAATCTTCTTTTATCTCCGGAAATATTCTTTTCTTGTACATGTGCATTTTTTTTTCTATTACATTTCTCGCACGATTCTCCCGTCATTGATCAGAAAATCGTTTGTTTTTCAAAAAATTTCCAACATGTCGGATTCCTCAAATTTGATTGCCGCACGAAAATCGGCTGTTGCTGCAGCCCCACTAACGGTGCGAAATTCGGATGAAAAATCCTTGATAAGATTTACGAAAAGAAAATTATTTCGAAATTCGAACCGTGTATGGCTGGATTTTGACTATACTTGAGACCTCTGTCTCAATTTTTCCTTTTTTACCTGTGCCCATTGTCAGTTGGGAGGTATCCCGTCCTCACAGACGAATCAGTGATTCGGAATTGGTGTTTCAATATTCCAGGTTGGATTCCATTATTTTTAATATATTTTTTTGTATGAGGTATTTACTGGCAGGAAAAAAATGGTTTACTATCCAAAGGTAAACAACTAGGGCAGAAGATTTAATAGATGGAAAGATAAAAAAAAATTACTGAAGGTCCGTAAAGCACATAAATGTAACAGTTTAAAAAAAACTGTTACATTCCCGGCAGTGGTTGTGCTCTCAAGCAAACTGTCAAACCATCCAATGGCTGGTGTCATAACAGATCACATGTGCAGCACCGTGGCAGTTGAAGTTTAAACAGAGGCCAAGATGTCAGCTTCCTTAGCTGAAAACGATAGGAAGGTTTACTTCCACTTTAAGCTTCAATTGAGCTTTGGGCTAGGTTCACACTGCTGCGAATTTTATTGCGAATTTGAGCCGTTGCGATTTCTCAAATTCGCAAGTCATTAACCACTTGAGACCCGCGCTATAGACGAAAGACGTCTGCAGCGCGGCTCTCAAGTGCCGGGTGGACGCCCCTGGACGTCCTGCTGTGTTACATCCCGGCGCGTCACGTGATGCCGATGTGCATGCCTGGCGGCCACGATGTCCGCCAGGTACACGCGATCGGCTGTTACAGAGGCAGGACGTGGATCTCTGTGTGTAAACACAGAGATCCACGTCCTGTCAGGGAGAGAGGAGACCGATGCTGTGTCCCCTGTACATAGGGACACAAATCGGTCACCTCCCCCAGTCAGTCCCCTCCCCCACACAGTAAGAATCACTAATAGGGAACACATTTAACCCCTTGATCGCCCCCTAGTGTTAACCCCTTCCCTGACAGTCACATTTATACAGTAATCAGTGCATATTTATAGCACTGATCGCTGTATAAATGTGAATGGTCCCAAAATAGTGTCAAAAGTGTCCGATATGTCCGCCGCAATATCGCAGGCCTGACAAAAATCGCAGATCGCTGCCATTACTAGTAAAAAAAAAATATATAATAAAAATGTCATAATTCTATCCCCTATTTTGTAGGCGCTATAACTTTTGCGCAAACCAATGACTATACGCTTATTGCAATATTTTTTACCAAAAATATGTAGAAGAATACGTATCAGCCTAAACTGAGGAAAAAAATTGTTCAAAAAAAAAAAAATTGGGATATTATTATAACAAAAAAGTAAAAAAAATAGTGTTTTTTTTTCAAAATTGTCGCTCTTTTTTTGTTCATAGCGCAAAAAATAAAAACCGCAGAGGTGATAAAATACCAACCAAAGAAAGCTCTATTTGTGGGAAAAAAATGATAAAAATATCAGTTGGGTACAGCGTTGTATGATCGCGCAATTGTCATTCAAAGTGCGTCAGACCGATGAAAGCTGAAAATTGGTCTGGGTACAAAGGGGTTTTAAGTGCCCAGTAAGGAAGTGGTTAAAATAACATTGTTTTCCATGAGTGCCGTTCACATCAGTGTGCGGTGCGGATCTAACCTGCGGGAAAAAAGGGTCCTGTGCGAGTTTAATCCGTGTGCGATGCAAATGCAGCCCTATAGACTGGTATTCCCTGAAATCGCGGCCGCTCATCGTGGCAAAATCGCAGCCGCGAAATCGCGGTAAAATCGCGTGATTTCGAATTCGCAGCAGTGTCAACCCAGCCTTAAAGGTAAAGTCAGATTCAGCACAGCTGTTTGCTGGATGCTATTACTACTAGTTCACTCATTTCTTTCCCCTGTCACATGGACGTGCTCTTACTGGCTTATGGGTGAAAGTCTTGCAGGACTCGGGCCCTGAGTTCAGGGACCAGGGACGCTGTATAGAGTTTGTCTGTTGTTCCTTTTGTAGCACCGGGTCCCGCTCCCTTGGTATAAGGGACCGGACTGTTTTTTTCCTTTTTTTGGGGTCTGCAGCAAATTACCTCCCCCGAGTGGATCCTTTAGCTCCGTTGTCTAGGCAAACAAGAATCTCCAGGAATAAAGCCAATGTCCACACTTGAGTAAAACCTAATCAGCAAGGCTTTATTCTTTTTGAGTCAACTCGAACAGAGGAAGAGCAGAAGTTGAAAGAAGTAGGGGGAAGGTTCAGGCACGCAACACTTAAGTTCAGTATCTACACTCGTCGCCACTCAAGCCTGAGTGGGTATTGCTGACCCGGATAGTCCCTATGAGAGCGGTCCTAGCAGCCGGGATGATGCACGGACATCAGAGACGATGAATCCCTTCTAGGTAAGTCTCCAGGCCTCTTCCCGAGACAGCAGTACCGTTGCTAGTCCCTGCCGGGACTGATCCTTCCCTGGTCTCCCTTCCTAAAGATGGGCCCCCTTCAAGCGGGCAGCCTGGGATCCTTCTCTGAAGCGTGAGCCCTAGTCAGCAGAGCTGGGCCTACAATGCAGCAACAGGACCTCGGGCTGAAGGTGCCCGAGGCCTAAACACACTCGCCCACCTCGTGCCATACGGGCCACGAGGCACACTCACTGGACCAGAGGTCCCCCCCCCCCTGAACGCCTTGGTGTCCCCCTGGAATCGCCTCACGCCAAATGGTGTCTGCCCCTTTTGTACCCTCTCCCAGCACGCACAGTGGGTACACCACGCCCACTGCACGGCTGCCGAGAGAGGACACCCAAGGTGCTGTAATACCCCCCGTAGTTTAACCTATGCCAGTGTTCTGACGAGCTGGTTCTTCTTATCGATATGGTTCCAACCTTGACTGCGCAGGCGCAATCCAAGGCAACGGAAATCTCCCAGGCTTAACAGCTGTTCGTCAGCTGCAGACGCGCTCACTCCCGTTGCTTAGTTACACATGCCGCTGTATTCTTCATGCCGCTGTATACAGCAAGGGGCGGATAAGATGTGATAATATTGAGCAGTGCGATTTGTTTGTTTATACACGCCGCTCTATACAGCAAGCGGCGTGTATAAACAAACAAATCGCACTGCTCAATATCACATCTGATCCCCCCCTTGCTGTATAGAGCGGCATGAAGAAGAAAGCGGCGTGTGTAATGAAGCATCAGGGGCGAGCGCGTCCACAGCTGCCGAGCCTATGGTTCCTCCTATCGATCTGGTTCCCAGCAAGCCGAGCCAACAGAAATCCCTGAAATTTAACAGCTGTTCGGCAGCGCCTGCGCAGTCAAGGGGGGAACCATATCGATAGGGTAACCAGCCCGACAAGACACCGGCGGTGACAGTGCCACCTGCAGGCAACGGAGAACAATACTGCCGGGCAGTACCACACCCAGAGCAGAGCAACAATTGAATCATAATTGGTCTGAGCCCATCTATTAGCTCAGACTACCCCTTAAATTTCCACAAAGCACCCCCAAATATTGAAGGGGGGGGGGCGCTACACTTTGTATAGATTTCTATGGATTCTCCATTTCCTATTCACAACCTAAAAACCTACCGACAGCTAAAATTGTAGCTCTGTTTTAATAATAAAAAAAAAAAACCATAAAAGTTAAACATGTAAAGAAAGAAACACTTGCATTGTAGAGAATATAAAGCAGGCTTCCTCTGCACAGGTACTCACATGTTCTCTTCCTATAGAGCCGCCATGTGTTCACACTCTCATGTGACATGTATATAAATCCTGCCAGCTCGGCGGATAAGCCGTGACATCTGAATACAATGGAGGGATTAACGTACTGCAGAGCGAACATGACAGAACCGCAGGCAGCGGGAAGATATAAATGTCATATTACGGGAAAACGTCATATAGCTTCCATCTCCTATGGCAGCAATATCCGACTCTCTTCTCACTGAATGACACACAATGGCAAGGGAGTGCCACATAAAAACTTCATTTTGGGCCCACGTGGTACAGCAGGCGGTACAGCAGGCCCACGTGGTACAGCAGGCGCAGTGCAGTAAAGCCCACATAAAGCTGATCAAAGACGAGTAGAATTTCATTTTAAGAACATTCATTGGATTCTCGAATCGTTGGTGGGGTCAAAACGGACGTTCGTTTTTGACCACAGTGAAAGGAAAATTCAAAGGAGCAGCAAGGAAATTTTTTCTTGAATTGATTATAACAACTATTCAAAAATAAGTTGCGCTAAACACATAAATAATAAATAAAAATAGTGAAAATTGAGTCCATCCAGTGAAGTGATATCCAAGGTAATACCACAAGGATAATAAATGAATGTGCACCAAGAAGTGAGTGATATCCTGAAAAGTGACTTGCACCTCTTATAGAATGGCCGCTTACCCGACTCCCTATGATCTCCTATTACGGAAGATCACACACGCTTTCGGCTCTATACCCAGCCAGGGCCTTTGGTGATTCCAGGGGAAAAAATAAATAAAAAATCGCACTTCAAGAACTTTCACCGCCCCGATTGGGCACAATCGTACAGGAAACCTAAAGAAAAATAAAAGCCTCCATAGCGTGAAATCTTTGTGCCATTTATTGGTTTAAAAATGTAGTACACTTACAAGTTTGCAAGTAGTATCTGGCATAAAAACAGGCCGGCTGGCTCAGAGTTCCAGCCCGTCACTCTGGGGCACCAGGACGACGGCATCTGTGACGAAACGCGTAGGTGGGGGCGACGTGCTTGAAGTTCACGCAGGTCCTGGAGTGCTTCTCTGCAAAGCATGAGATCGATGTTTTTTTTTTTTATCTCATGATTTCCAGGGTAGAGGAGAGATGTCTCCATAAAGAAGACCTGTCATCCCTTATTTCTATTACAAGGGATGTTTACAATAAAAGTATAATAATAAAATAATAAATAATAATAAAAAAAAAAAAAAAACATTTATTAAAGAACTGCAGTCTGCTCACATAATTTGTAATAAAAACATCTTTGCCATTCTGAAGCTTCCCTCCAACCACTTTGCATATTATTTTATATATACTGCGATTCTGTACTTGCCAAATATGCTGCAGAAATCTCCCTCCACTGAGTCTGGCTGCAGCCATTTTAACTGTGGGCAGCTGAAGCTGCTGCCTGTTCACTTCTTAGATTAACACAGACACGCAGAGGCACACCTCCAGCTCTGCCGCTCTCATTGGCCCTCTTATGACTCACCCCCCTAAATTAAAGCGCACCGTCCCGCTGAGCTCGCACGCAGAAGCGAACGCATACGTAAGTCGCGCCCGCATATGAAAACAGTGTACAAATCACACATGTGAGGTATCGCCGCGATCGTTAGACTGAGAGCAATAATTCTAGCCCTAGACCTCCTCTGTAACTCAAAACTGATAACCTGTATAAATTTTTAAACGTCGCCTATGGAGATATTTAAGGGTATAAGTTTGTGGCCATTCCACGAGCGGCCGCAATTTTGAACCGTGACATGTTGGGTATCAATTTACTCGGCGTAACATTATCTTTCACAATATAAAAAAAAATTGGGCTAACTTTACTGATGTCTTATTTTTTTAAGTCAAAAAAATGTATATTTTCCCAAAAAAATATATATATATGGAATGTTTGGAGATTCTGAGTAATTTCGGAGAGAAATATCAGAATTGGCCCGTGCTAGAAATTCAAGTGATACTAAAGTCTTGTTTTTTTCTTTCTTTAAAAATAACAAACATGTTATACTTACCTGCTCTCTGTAATGGTTTTGCACAGTGCAACCCCGGTCCTCCTCTTCTCGGGTCCCTCACCAGCTCTCTTGGCCCTTCCCTCCTGTTCAGTGCCCCAACAACAAACAGCCGCAGCTCCGTGTGTCCACTCAGACATGGAGCCGCGTTTCGGCCCCGCACCCTCTCTCTCCTGATTGGCTAACTGACTTTGATTGACAGCAGCAGGAACCAATGGGGCCGCTGCTGTGTCAGAAGGGAGAGTCCCAGGTTGGCGAGGCACTCCTGCACATCGCTGGATAGAGAGCTCAGGTAAGTATTAGGCTATTTTTACACCAAGGCGTTGGGGGCCGCTGCAGCGGCGCTTTCCTGGCAGTGCTGCCCATTGATTTCAATGGGCAGGGGCGCTTTAGGAGCAGTGTATACACCGCTCCTACAGAGCTGCAAAGATGTGGCTTGCAGGACTTTTTTTTACCGTCCTGCCAGCGCACCGCTCCAGTGTGAAAGCCCTCGGGCTTTCACATTGGAGTGAAAGGAGAGGCTCTTTACAGGCGCTATTGGACTGTGACCTATGCGATTTTTTAACCTTTTAGTCTCATAAAAAAGGCAGTATCAGATCATAGACAAATGGAAACATTGTGCAAATGTTTATAAAAAATCTACATTTCAGTAAAAACTACCCTCATTTTTATTTTTATTCACACAAACTAAATTTCCCGTTCAAAAGTTTTAGGCAGCTGTGAAGAAATGCTGTAAAGTAAGAATGCTTTAAAAGAAATATAATTGTTTTTTTTAATGAATTTACAAAATGCAAAGTGAGCGAACAGAAGAAAAATCCAAATCAATATTTGGTGCGACTACCTTTTGGCTTTACACCAGCATCAATTCTTAATGCCGCTTACACACGATCGTGATTCACGGCGGTGAAAACACCGCCGTGAATCACGACAGGAAAAATGAGGGAACGGCTTGTTCCCCCACACACGGCCATTTTTCCCGTCATTTTTTCTCTTGGCGAGAAAAACGACCGTGTGTAGGCTCCACGGCAGTGTTTCCCTATGGGAAAACTGTCGTGCAAAAAAATGACAGGAATCACGACGAGAAAAATTAGAGCATGTTCTAATTTTTCTCGTCGTGATTAATGCCGTTTTTCCCGTCGGGAAAAATGACAAAAAGCCCACAGACGATCGTTTTTCTTGTCCAAAGGAAAAAATGTCATTTTTTCCCGATGGGAAAAATGATCGTGTGTACGCGGCATAAGCCTCGTACACACGACCGAGTTTCTTGTCAAAAAACGACAAGAAACTTGCTGGCAGAGCTTTCTTGCCAAGTAAATCGGTCGTGTGTACGCGGCTATCAGGTTTCTCGTCAAGAAAACCGACAAGAATCTCGACGAGAAAAATAGAGAACCTGCTCTCTATTTTCTCGTCAGGATTCTCGTCAGCATGTTTCTCGACGAGAAAAGTGTGTGTGTGTACACTTACCTGTTGCCGTGGAAACCCGCGCATGCTCGAAATGACTGACGCATGCGGGGTAGCTTCCTAGGCATAGGTAGGGTGTAGCAAGATGGCGGCGACGGCATCGAATGTGATGAGCGCACGCTCGTCGTAGTCGATGACGTCACCAAGTTCGTTCCATTCAAAGAACCGCAGGTTCTTTGAATCAAGCGTGTGTACACTCGGCCGGGACAAGTTTCTTGTCCAAGAATCTCGTCAAGAAAAACTACGTGTTTTTTCTTGACGAGATTCTCGGTCATGCGTACGAGGCTTTAGGCCTCGTACACACGACCAATTTTCTTGTCAAGAAACGACAAGAAAACTGTTGGGAGAGCTTTCTTGCCGAGAAAACCGTTGGTGTGTATGGTTTTTCGTTGAGAAAACTGCCGGGAATGTCGACGAGAAAAATAGAGAACCTGCTCTCTATTTTCTCGTCAGGATTCTTGTTTTTCTCGTCGGGATTCTCGTCGGCCTGTTTCCCTACGAGAAAACCGGTCGTGTGTATGCTTTTCCGAGTCTTAAAAAATCGCGCATGCTCACAATCAAGTATGAGACGGGAGCGCTCGTTCTGGTAAAACTAGCGTTCGTAATGGAGATAGCACATTCGTCACGCTGTAACGGACTGAAAAGCGCGAATCGTCTCTCCCCAAACTTTTACTAACACGCGGTAACACGAGATGAGCAAAAGCAGCCCAAGGGGTGGCGCCATTGGAATCGAACTTCCCCTTTATAATGCCGTCGTACGTGTTGTACGTGAGCGCACTTTACAACGACGAGATTTGGAATTGACAGTGTGTATGCAAGGAAAGCTTGACAAGAAACTCGTCGAGAAAAACTGATTCTCGGTCGTGTGTACTAGGCTTTACACTTGCACTTTTTTACACTTGTACAAAGTCAGGGATTTTGTAGGATTAGAGTATGATTATCCAATTATACCAAGCAGGTGCTAATGATCATCAATTTTATATGTAGGCTGAAATACAATCATTAACTGAAACAGAAACAGCCGTGTAAGCGGCTTAAAACTGAATGAGGAACAGCCAAACTCTGCTACTAAGGTGAAGTTGTAGAACACAGCTTTCTGTCACAGGTCATACACCATGGCAAGATTGAGCACAGCAACAAGACATAAGGTAGTTTTACTGCATCAGCAAGGCCTCCCCCAGACAAAGATTTCAAAGCAGACTGGGGTTTCAAGATGTGCTGTTCAAGCTCTTTTGAAGAGGCACAAAGAAACGGGCAATGTTGAGGAGCGTAGACGCAGTGATCGGCCAAGGAAACTTAATGCAGCAGATGAAAGACTCATCATGCTTGCTTCCCTTCGACATCGGAAGAAGTCCAGCAGTTCCATTAGCACAGAACTGGAGGAAACCAGAGGGGCCCAGGTACACCCATCTACTGTCCGGGGAAGTCTGGCTAGAAGCAGTCTTCATGGAAGAATTGCAGACAAAAAGCCTTTCCTCTGACATGGAAATAAGGCTAAGCGACTCAACTAGAGCTGCCAGGACGCGTCGATGTAATTGATTACGTCGACTACGAAAATACGTCGACATGCGTGAAAGGCGTTGATGCGTCATGCGTTGCAGGTCAATACACCCCCATCGCGGCTTTCAGCGCGGTGCTTCTCTCCCACACACGATCACCACTGACTGTCCCCTATCCTCCTCCAGTCCCCATCCGCCTTCTCCATGCTGCTGTCCCCCTCCATGCTGCTGCCCCCCTCTCTCTTCTCTGTGCATCTGTCCCCCTCTCTTCTCCCCCTCCGTGCTGCCGTCCCCCTCGGTATCTTAGGATGAAAAGCGGAGGTAGGAGCTGGTAACCCCGGCTCCTTAGTTTTCTGAATGGACAGAGTCAGTGATCACTTAGTGGAGGGGGGTCCGTACTGAGGGAGGGGGTCTATACTTAGTGGAGGGGGGTCCGTACTGAGGGAGGGGGTCTATACTTAGTGGAGGGGGGTCCGTACTGAGGGAGGGAGGGGGCAGGGGGGTCAGTACTGAGGGAGTCTATACTTAGTGGAGGGGGGTCCGTACTGAGGGAGGGAGGGGGCAGGGGCGTCCGTACTGAGGGAGGGGGTCTATACTTAGTGGAGAGGGGGGTCAGACTGAGGGAGGGGGTCTATACTTAGTGGAGGGGGGGGTCCGTACTGAGAGAGAGGGTCTATACTTAGTGGAGGGGGGTCCGTACTGAGGGAGGGAGGGGGTCCGTACTGAGGGAGGGGGGTCTATACTTAGTGGAGAGAGGGTCGGACTGAGGGAGGTCCGTACTGAGGGAGGGGGGTCTGTACTGATTGAAGGGGGTCTGTACTAAGGGAACATGGTATTGGGATGATATAAGTGCTAAAACCAGCCATTCACCCGACAAATCGCTCGCCGACGAAATCCCGGCAACCCCGAAACTACATTCAACACAATCCCCCCCCCCCGGTCCTTGGCAAAATTGTCCCTGAATGGCAGATTGGAAATGTGGTCACCCTATGTTCAGGTGGGTTAACATTTCAGCATCCATCAAATACTGAAATACCAATTGTGTGGACAGATCATTTAACACAGACCTGACCTGACTGTGCTTGGGGAAAGTGGGAAATGGGGGGGGGGATGGGGTAGTGTACATTAATTTGGTGGCACAGACAGATTGTATACAGTGAAATATAAGGGCCACATAAAGGCCGGGCCCTCCTGCACGGCCCTCCAGCTGTTCTCAGCACGGAGGAGTTGTAGAGGAAATCCCTCCATGTGAACTCTCTGCTGTCCAATGAAAGATGAATAAATATATTTCAGGCCTTTCCAGCTGCGGCACTCACAAGGGACTCCCTGATAAAGTGTTTTGGTTTTCCGCTTTTATCGTGAAACAATAAAAAGTAGCAGGAGGAATGTAATCCTCGTGCCCCCGCACACATCCTTTGTATATTTTATGAGGTTCCAGGCCCGTGGGTCAGGTTTCATTAGACAGGTCTGGAGAAAAATAGAGATGGTCAGCTTGGCGCTGGAATATCGGGTCTTACAGATGTTCTGTACTGCGGAGCTGAACGATTGCATTTCAGCCAGAACCTGCTGCCGCTGTGTTTCCTCTCACTCACATCTGCCAAAGGAAACATAACCCGTCCATTTCATGTCCTGCCCGGGGTTTGGACAGCAGCTTGGGGGGGCTTTATTCACACTGAAGACAGAGGCGGCTCTAGGCTTTCTGAGGCCTTAGGCAAATCTGAGACATGAGGACCCATTCACATCCATAATGGGAAAAATAATTTAAGCGATAAAAATTAAATGTATAAATATTTAGAGTTTTAAATTCTATGAACTATGAATTCACCGTTTATAGAATTTTCTCTAACCAATTCTTTAGGCAAATTAGGCGGCCACGAGGCCCCTGTGGGGGCAAGGCCTAAGGCGACTGCCTAATTTGCCTAATTAGAGTGCTGCCTCTGACTGAAGACACTATCGCACATTAACAGAGAGCCGTACAAATGTGAACAGATAGGAGAGCTCAGAGCATGGGTTGAGGGTTGATCCTACAGTAGCCTCATGAATGTTCTGTAAAGGGAACCGTTGCAATATTAGGACCTTTCCACTATTGCAATGTCTGCAGAGGCCAAACTTGCTACAACTTCCCTCTCCTAACTCGAATAATGGCTCCAGCTACTAAGAACTGAGAACTCCAGATGGTAGGGCTAATGAAACTTTATTGATGCAAAAAAAATATATATATATTGAGTACCAAGATTATGGGGGTTTGGAAGTGTTCCTCATGAAGTAGAGATAGTTGTGTCTTTGTGGCCACCTTGGTGGAAGAACAGGGCTTTGCCTCCTCCTGTCAGAGCTTCTCCCTTGATAAATGGTGATCTGATTACTGGTGGATTCATGATAAAGAAGCAATAGAGGAAACATGGATCCTCAGAAAAAGATGAAGCAGGGAGATTGCTTCTGAGGAATGCAGGTCCTCAGGTACGGCTTCCTCTCCAGCAAGAAAAATGAGCAGCACAGTAGTGAGATGACCAAATATCACTCCAAATCTGGGGAGATTAACAGTCAGAGGCCGCAGTGCCTTAAGATGGCCTTAGATCAGGGGTAGGCAACCTTTAAGAGGTGGAGATCTACCTGAACAACATTGAAGAAGTCAAAGATCACCGGACACAGTGTCGCCTCCTCACACCAGTTTTAAACCTGTAATTACTATACTACTGTGTCGCAATCACATGCATTGCACGGCAATCATGGATTTAAATCAGGTGGTGATGAGGCAACATATCACCGCCTCACCACCTGTCAAATACACTCGGATGGCTTTTTAGAGGAGCAGCCATGCCTGCTGCTCTTGTGAATGAGCCATTAGTTGCATTCGGCAGCGGCATTCTTTGGGCTCGTTTACACGTAAAACCTTGTGGTTGAGTTGCGGTTTTACCGCCCCCAATCCCTACCCCCCTTTGGCTGCTGAGGCAGCAGCCAAAGGTGTAAACATGCTGCATCAGGAATGAAGCCCCCTGTTGCTTTAGGTGCATGCCAACGCCTGTCAATCACGACCCATTCAAGTAAATGGGGCCACTCCGCATGGGAGAGGAGCCAGCAATACGGAGGAGGCATCGGCTTATGCGGCTCTTGCTCCCTACTACAGCTCCAAGCTACCTCTGCATTGTACTCTGTTTGATGCTCTGGGATGGCGGGTCAGCAAGCCCAGACAGCGGTCTACCAGTCACCTGTCCGTGATCTACTGGTAGATCGCGATCTACAAGTTGCTGACCCCCGCCTTAGATGGATTGAGATGAGGCTGGTTCAGTAGGGACAAGCCGAATTTTAAACCATCAATTTATTTAACCATCAAACTACTCAACAAAAGCTGATCTAACGATTGACTTCTCTTGAACGGGAGTATTCTGACAGCAGAGGTGTACTCTCTTGCAGAATAAAATAGCACAGCAGGGAGACTTCCTCCATCCACCTAGCTTGTGTGGAAAAGGGAATTCGTTCTTGTAGATCCATTTATGGCAGGGTTGTCAAACTCAAATTCATAGCGGGCCCCATCAGCATTATGTTTGCCCTCAAAGGGCCATTTGTATTTGTAAGACTAGATGTCAAGAGCACCCAACCTCCCCCTTACATCAGAAGTCATGAGTCCCCGTCCTCCCTAACATCACAGTGCACCCCCCCCCCTCTTAGCTTGTGCTGCTCCTGGGAAAAAGCTAGGGGTAGAGCTGGGAAGCAGAAAGTGCAGGGTTTGGAGGACAACCAGGGATGGGCTAGAGTCAACTGCTGGGGTCTGCTGAATGGTGAGAACAGGGGAGGCAGAGGAGGGGGGATGCTGTGGCTGCACAGAGAGGTGCAGGATCTGCTGGAGGAGTTCTGTCCTCCCTTCTGCTGCTGAGACACGGTGTAGGTGGAGACGAAGGGGTTGCCGCAACTGCAGGACAGGTGTAAGGGCCTGGTGGGCCGCATTCAGCTCACGGGCCTTGTGTTTGACACATGTAATGTATGGCCAGCTGAATAGTCAGAGGCAGCAGTGCCTTATGATCCCACCCTGCAGATATATATGGCTGTAGGCCAAGAGATTCTTTTTATTTAGGAAGAAATCAAGATAAAAAGGGAACATTTTCAGGGTGCTGTGCAGGAGCACAATCATCAATACTAGGTGTATTGTATAAGATGCAACAATTAGCATTTTATAACAAAATGGTGGCACTTCTGCACGCAGACACCGACTCCCTGTTGCATAAATGTAAATGTTATCTGTAGAGAACTCCTCAGACGTGTTTCATACTTTTCGGGGCTTAATCGTAGAGGCTTCAATGATTAAGCCCCAAAAAGGGGTGAAACGCGTCTGAGGAGTTCTCTACAGGTGGAGCACAGGAGCTAAAGACATCTTTCATTTATTATTATACATGACTTATAAAGCGCCAACAGTTCGCGCAGCGCTTTACAACGTTAGGGCAAACAGTACAGTTACAATACAGTTCAATTCAGAAGGAATCAGAGGGCCCTGATCATTAGAGCTTACAATCCAAGAGGTCAAGAGATACAAAAGTTAATAACTGTGGGGGATGACCTGCTGAAGAAAATATTTGTACAGTTGTTGTGTGGGGGCAGGATAGGCTTCTCTGAAGAGAAACATTTTCAAGGATTGTCTAAAAGTAAGAGTAGGAGACAGTTGGACAGATTGGGGTAGGGAATTCCATAGGATGGGAGAGGCTCAGGAAAAGTCCTGGAAGTGAGCATGGGAAGAGGTGGCGAGGGAGCTAGACAGCAGGTCTTGGGAGGAATGAAGAGAACAATTTGGTTGATATTTTTACTCATTTCATTCTAGACATGTGCGGTTTGTTTCATTCCGAATTAATATTCGTCCGAATTTCGGAAATTCGGACTGAAATTCGGATTAAATTTTACATTGAACTCCAGTCGAATTCTAACTACACATATTGCTGAAATCAAAGACTGTGTGTGTTATTGGAGTACCATTTGGAAATAATGCTGTTTTTGTTAAGCCAAAGGTGATTTCAAGAGTCTAGCCTCGTACACACGACCGAGTTTCTCGGCAAGAACCAGCAAGAAACTTGCTGGCAGAGATTTCTTGCCGAGAAATTCGTTCGTGTGTATGGTTTCTCGTCAAGAAAAGGGACAAGAATCTCGACGAGAAAATAGAGAACCTGCTCTCTATTTTCTCGTCGAGATTCTCGTCAGTCTGTTTCTCGACGAGAAAATTGTGTCTGTGTACACTTACCTGTTCGCCAGGAAGCCCGCGCATGCTCGAAATGAATTTGACGCATGCGCGGTAGCTTCTTAGGCATAGGTAGGGTGAACCAAGATGGCGGCGACGGCATCGAATGTGACGAGCGCACGCTCGTCGTATTTGATTACGTCACCGCGTTCGCTCCATTCAAAGAACCGCGGGTTCTTTGAAATGAGCGTCTGTACACTCGGCCGGGACAAGTTTCTTGTCCAAGGATCTCGTCGAAAAAAACGACATGTTTTTAACGACGAGATTCTCAGCCGTGTGTACGAGGCTTCATTGTAATTATTTGATGAAGATTTTTCTTTTGTTTGTTCACTTTGCTGCATTCAAATCGAAAACAAGATAACATTTTCGTTTTCGTCCGATTCGAAAATGTATAGATTTGATTGTTTCCAATCGAAAAAAAAAAAAATCGGTAAATTAGAAAATTCCGAATACGAATTCCAAAAACGAATTGAACGAATCAACCGAATTTAACGTAACAAAATAACTAGATTAACTAATCAAAACAAAACTTTTTTCGTCATGCACATGTCTATTTCATTCACATTTATGCAACAGGGAGTCACAGTGTGTGCAGACAGCCACCATTTTGTTGAAGTCTACTAAAGCGTGACAAGCCAGTTCTGTCTGTCTTGCATCAGTCTAGTCACATGCTGATCCGTATGATGCAGATTTGGGGGCATTCGAACAGTACTATTTACATTGTTTTAGGTCACATATGTTAGATTTTTTTTTTAGTTCTGGCCCTTTCTAGGGTTAGAGAGCAGGGGGTGGGAAGATAGCTAAACTTTAAAATGGTTCTAAAGGCTCAAGTTTTTTTTTTTTCCTTCATGCTAAAACCTTCTCTGTGCAGCCCCCCAGCCCACTTAATACTTACCTGAGCCCCATCGCGATACAGCAATGTGCACGAGAGCCTCGGCTCTCCTGGTACTTTCCCTCCTCATCGCTCTGCTGTCAATCACAGCCAGTGAGCCAATGAGGATAGAGAGAGGGGGCAGGGAAGAGCCGAGGTTTTGTGTGTGAATGGAAACACAGAGCTACGGCTTGGGAGCGAGCATGCTTGGGTGCCCCCAGAGCAAGCTGCTTGCTCTGGGGGCACTCGACAGGAGGGAGGGGCCAGGAGCGCCAAACGGGGACCTGAGAAGAGGACCACTGCACAGAGCAGGTAAGTATGACATGTTTGTTAATTATTGAATTTTTTTTTTTAATGCCTTTAAAAGGAGAAGTTCAGCCTGAGTTTTTTAAGCTGGGCTTCTCCTCTGGGTCACAGGAGTGCAATTCGTTTTGCACTCCTGTGACCCGTTTTCAGCGGAGAGCGGTCTGAAGTCTGCTCTCCGCTGACGTCACTTAAATCAGTCCAGGCACCGCGTCATTCCGACTTTGGAAGTCTGGATCCGCCAGGTGCCTGGACTGATGGCAGTCTCAGCCTCTCAGCGAGCCGCCCCTCCACAGCTCAGCGCTCCAATGAGCGTGGAGAAGCAGATCAAGAGAGATGCTGACTGACAGTCAGCAGCTCTCCTCTCGGGGAGCTGAGAGAACCGAGCCATCGGCGATGTTCGGTTCTCAGAAGAGGCGGCAGAGGACAGATGCAGCCAGGGCCGCCATCAGGGGGGTACAGGTAGTATACCTGTAAGGGGCCCGGATGGCAACCCCCTCTTTTTTTTTTTTGATTTCTTTTTTTAAGGGGCCCAGAGGTCCCCAGGGCCCCGGATGGCAACCCCCCTTTTTTTTATTTATTTTTTGTAAGGGGCCCAGAGGTCCCCAGAGGCCTGGAGGTCCCCAGGGCCCCGGATGGCAACCCCCCCTTTTTTTTCATAATTCTTTTTAATTTCTTGTAAGGGGCCCAAAGGTCCCCAGGTTCCCGGATGGCAACCCTCCCTTTTTTTTGTTCTTTTTTGTTCGTCAGCACCCAAAGCCCCCCCGACCCTCAACAATTTGCGACGGCAGCCCCCCCCCCCCTCCGCTCCTGTTCTGCTCCAGGGGGCCCATGCCTGAAGCTGTGTAAAATTCCTGATGGTGGCCCTGGATGCAGCATACACCAAGGTAAGTATGAATATGAATCTACATTTTTTTTTTTTTTTTTTTAAATACTTCTCTTTTAAAATCAATTTTAATTGAGGGTTTGTTCTATTTTAACTCCACAAACTGCAAAAGACATGGAAATATAGTAGGGGGGGGAGGGGGGTATTTTGAATTATACAAGGTCTCTATCAAATGCATAAAAAGTGTCTGAACTGGAGCTTTGTACACAAGCGTTGATCGGTACACAAAGCTACAAGAATAATTGTACACCGGAGGTTTGTTGTTAGCTGCAGCCTTGAAACTAAACACGTCTGTTCAGAATCACACAAAAGTTCTAAAGCTGTAAAAGTCACTCATATCAAGCTTCCCGATTTATTACTGGTGTGCGGGTGGTAAAGCCAGTTGTAGAGAGCAAGTTTTGGGGAGCAGACCCATCCACCCCATACATGGTGAGCTCTCTACAATACGACTACAGCGGCCAACATAGAACTCTATGCCATTAGGAATTTACAGTGGGTATGGAAAGTATTCAGACCCCCTTAAATTTTTCACTCTTTGTTATATTGCAGCCATTTGCTAAAATCATTTAAGTTAATTTTTTTCCTCATTAATGTACACACAGCTCCCCATAATGTACACACAGCCCCCCATAATGTACACACAGCCCCCCATAATGTACACACAGCACCCCATAATGTACACACAGCACCCCATATTGACAGAAAAACACAGAATTGTTGACATTTTTGCAGATTTATTAACCACTTGCTTACTGGGCACTTAAATCCCCTTCGTACCCAGACCAATTTTCAGCTTTCAGCGCTGACGCACTTTGAATGACAATTGCGCGGTCATACAACGCTGTACCCAAATGATATTTTTATAATTTTTTTCCCACAAATACAGCTTTCTTTTGGTGGTATTTGATCACCTCTGCGGTTTTTATTTTTTGCGCTATAAACAAAAAAAGACAGAAAATGTTGAAAAAAAAACACAATTTTTTTTTACGTTTTGTTATAATAATATCCCAATTTTTATTTTTTTTTTAAATATATTTTTTCTCAGTTTAGGCCGATACGTATTCTTCTATTTATTTTTGGTAAAAAAAATTGCAATAAGCGTATAGTGATTGGTTTGCGCAAACGTTATAGCGCCTACAAAATAGGGGATACAATTATGACATTTTTATTAAATATTTTTTTTTTACTAGTAATGGCGGTGATCTGCGATTTTTGTCAGGCCTGCGATATTGCGGCGGACATATCGGACACTTTTGACACTATTTTGGGACCATTCACATTTATACAGCGATCAGTGCTATAAAAATGCATTGATTACTGTATAAATGTGACTGGCAGGGAAGGGGTTAACACTAGGGGGCGATCAAGGGGTTAAATGTGTTCCCTATTAGTGATTCTTACTGTGTGGGGGAGGGGACTGACTGGGGGAGGTGACCGATCTGTGTCCCTATGTACAAGGGACACAGCATCGGTCTCCTCTCTCCCTGACAGGACGTGGATCTCTGTGTTTACACACAGAGATCCACGTCCTGCCTCTGTAAACGCCGATCGCGTGTACCTGGCGGACATCGCGGCCGCCAGGCACGCGCATCGGCATCACGTGATGCGGCGGGCACAGCTGTTCCCCGCCGCGCGCCCTCGGCGGCGTGCGGCGGGATGTAAACAAACCAGGACGTCCACCCGGCACTTGAGAGCCGCGCTGCAGCCGTCTTTCGGCTATAGCGCGGGTCTCAAGTGGTTAAAAAAAGAAAAAGTGAAATATCACATGGTCCTAAGTATTCAGACCCTTTGCTGTGACACTCATATATATAACTCAGGTGCTGTCCATTTCTTCTGATCATCCTTGAGATGGTTCCCCACCTTCATTTGAGTCCAGCTGGGTTTGATTATACTGATTGGACTTGATTAAGAAAGCCACACACCTGTCTATAGAAGACCTTACAGCTCACAGTGCATGTCAGAGCAAATGAGAATCATGAGGTCAAAGGAACTGCCTGAAGAGCTCAGAGACAGAATTGCGGCAAGGAAGAGATCTGGCCAAGGTTACAAAAAAAATTCTGCTGCACTTAAGGTTCCTAAGAGCACAGCAGCCTCCATAATCCTTAAATGGAAGACGTTTGGGACGACCAGAACCCTTCCTAGAGCTGGCCATCCGGCCAAACTGAGCTACGGGGAGAAGAGCCTTGGTGAGAGAGGTAAAGAAGAACCCAAAGATCACTGTGGCTGAGCTCCAGAGATGCAGTCGGGAGAAAGTTGTAGAAAGTCAACCATCACTGCAGCCCTCCACCAGTCGGGGCTTTATGGCAGAGTGGCCCGACGGAAGCCTCTCCTCAGTGCAAGACACATGAAAGTCCGCATGGAGTTTGCTAAAAAAAACCTGAAGGACTCCAAGATGGTGAGAAATACGATTCTCTGGTCTGATGAGACCAAGATAGAACTTTTTGGCCTTTAATTCTAAGCGGTATGTGTGGAGAAAACAAGGCACTGCTCATCACCTGTCCAATACAGTCCCAAAAGTGAAGCATGGTGGTGGCAGCATCATGCTGTGGGGGTGTTTTTCAACTGCAGGGACAGGACGACTGGTTGCAATCGAGGGAAAGATGAATGCGGCCAAGTACAGGGATATCCTGGACCAAAACCTTCTCCAGAGTGCTCAGGACCTCAGACTGGGCCGAAGGTTTACCTTCCAACAAGACAATGACCCTAAGCACACAGCTAAAATAACGAAGGAGCGGCTTCACAACAACTCCGTGACTGTTCTTGAATGGCCCAGCCAGAGCCCTGACTTCAACCCAATTGAGCATCTCTGAAGAGACCTAAAAATGGCCGTCCACCAACGTTTACCATCCAACCTGACAGACCTGGAGAGGATCTGCAAGGAGGAATGGCAGAGGATCCCCAAATCCAGGTGTGAAAAACTTGTTGCATCTTTCCCAAAAAGACTCATCAAAAGGGTGCAAATACTAAATACTGAGCAAAGGGTCTGAATACTTAGGACTATGTGATAGTTCAGTTTTTCTTTTTTAATAAATCTGCAAAAATGTCAACTGTATGTGCTCACAAATGCCAATATAACATTACCTGGACTAGACACATTGACTTATCTGCTAAAAGACATCCATTGAGAATCTCTACAAGTGCTGTAAGATATTAGTGGTGAATGACGGACTGCCTTGCCCTTAATGTGTATCTGTCCACATTACTTGACTTGCTATATTTAATCACACGATGAACATTTGCGCATCTGGCATGAGTCAACCCTGTTTCATGTTATGCTAACAGAAAACAGATTTTAATGAGAATTCTGCGAGTTTATTGCACTGTGTCAGAGTATCCGGCCGTCTTCTGTTCCCCTTGCCGCCTTTTCCCTTACGCGGGACCCTTGGTATGAGAATTCCTGAATTGTGATGGAGATGAGAGCGGATGGAAAGTCGTTGGTCTGTAGCGGTGAGTGTGGCAGCTCCATTGTGCTGCAAGTACAATAGTAATGCAATACAGCCCAAAGTCTGTCTGCAGGTTGTACCGCCATCAATAAGGGTTTGCAATTATCGGGTCTCCTCCAGCTACTCCATAATACACCTTCTGTTCACCCTCTCTTATCTGAAATGTATAGTCTGTTGTACATAATGGCGGCACTCAGAAATCCTATAGTGTTAATGTACCAAGGCCTTTCATCTCCATGCAAAAGTCTCAAACCTTCTTAGCAGAAGTAAAAATGGACTAATAGGTATGTATCTAAATATGTATTAAAAAAAAATACCCAAATCCACCATCCTCTAATCAACCCCAGCTGGGTTTTCCAGAGGAGGCAAAACCCATTGAGGAAAATTTACTAAAACTGGAGCACTCAAGAATCTGGTGCAGCTGTGCATGGTAGCCAATCAGCTTCTAACTTCAGCTTCTTCAATTAAGCTTTGACAATAAAACCTGGAAGCCGATTGGTTTCTATGCCGAGCTGCACCAGATTTTGCACTCTCCAATGTTAGTAAATCAACCTCATTTTCTGGGCCAACTAAGGCCTTCCTAAACCCAACAAGGGCAGTCAGGTCAACTTCTTAGAGCAGTACTTTTTTCTAAAGGATAAAAAAAAATTAAAATAAAAAAGAGGCAATACTTACATGCGCTGTGCGACAATATTGCACAGAAAGATCCCTTACTTCCTCTTCTGGCAGTTCCCTGCCCACGTTGTCCACTCCTCCCTGCTGAGGGTGTTTCCTGCAGCAAGCCAGGTAAAAAGGAGGCACCCGTCAGTAGCAGTCAATGGAGGTATTGGCAGAGAGGAGTAGCAAATGCTGAGCGATTCGTAAGGTGGAAGAGTCTGGCAGCATGGAAAGTCCAGTGTCAAATAGTCCCAGAAGTGTTCCAGTGTGCAGCGATGTATCACGGGTCCCAACCGACCAGCAGAGGGAGGAAGCCACAGGAGTGTGCACTGGGATGGACAACTGCGCTGCCAGGGCCAGCGTGGAATGCAGGATGTGACATCAGCGTGGAACGCTTATGCCGGAAGTGACGTCAAAGGGGCAGGACGTGGTTCGGATCATCTATTGGCTCATTCTTCATGCCAATAGATGCTCTGAAACGTGCCTCGCCCCTTTGACGTTACTTCCGGTATAAGCGTTCTACGCTGGTCCTGGTCTCCTTCCGCTGACGTCACACCTGGGTCCTGCGTTCCACGCTGGCCCTGGCAGCGCAGTTGTCCATCCCAGTGCACACCCTTGCGGCTTCCTCCCTCTGCTGGTCGGTTGGGACCCATGTTACATCGCTGCACACTGGAACCCCTCTGGGACTATTTGACGCTAGACTTTCCATGCTGCCAGACTCTTCCACCTTACAAACCGCTCAGCATTTGCTACTCCTCTCTGCCAATCCCTCCATTGACTGCCACTGACGGGTACCTCCTTTTTACCTGGCTTGCTGCAGGAAACACCCTCAGGAGGGTGGACAACGTGGGCAGGGAACTGCCAGAAGAGGAATCTTTCTGTGCAATATAGTTGCACAGCGCATAGGCTTTCCATACCACCCCATCCACTATGATGAGCCTTATTTCATCCTTTGTCTAGTAAGTGCATTTTAACTTCTATGGGCAATTAAAGTCTTGTGTTTTCTGCACTTTTGTTAGTTTTTTTCTTTACCATAGATCGTTTCCCTCTTCGAGTGCTGCCCAAGTGTACTGGGACATCAATTTTCTCAAGTTCTATTCACACCATACACGGACATTTCTTTGGCCATTCTGGTTGTTCAGAAGAGCCCTACAATTTGTTTATTCATGATGGACTGAGGGGGGGGGGGGATAGCCGATTTAAAGGTAAGCCAATGGAGGAGGGAGTTGCAGTAGTCGAGGTGAGAGATAACCAGAGAGTGGATTAGGAGCTTTGTGGTGTCTTTGGTTAGGAAGGGGCGTATTCTGAAAATGTTGCAGAGGTTAAGGTGGCAAGCTTTAGAAAGTGATTGGATGTGAGGCTGAAAGGATAGTTCAGAGTCCAGAACTACACCTAGAACATTGGCATGCAGAATGGGATGATGGTTGTGCCATTGATTTTGACAGTTAGAGGAAGAGGCACATTGGGGGGGAAACATTATGAGCTTGGTTTTGGATAGATTGAGTTTGAGGAAGTGGTGCGACATTCAGGCTGATATGTCTGTTAGTAAATCAGTGATGTGTGAGGAGACTGATGTGAGCTGAGGGGTAGAGAGATAGATTTGGGTGTCGTGACCGTAGAAATTATAATGAAAGACATGGGAGGCTATGAGCTGACCCAGGGAGGTGTACATTGAGAAGAGGAGAGGTCAAATGACAGAACCTTGGAGGACCCTGACAGAGAAAGGAAGAGGAGAGGAGGAAGTAGAATTGTAAGTGACACTGAAGGTGCAGTGGGATAGGTAGGATGAGAGCCAGCGAACAGCACAGTCATTGAGCTTTTTGAGGAGGAGGGGGAGGTCCAATCCACGTCTTCTGGGGTCCCTCGGCGGCTGTCTCGGCTCCTCCCCGCAATCACTCACCACCTATATGCGAGCAAGCTCGCATGGTGGTGAGTGATTGCGGGCGCGCTCCTGTGATACAGCCGGCGGCTGTAGCCACTCACTGTATCACTCGGCCCTGCCCCCTGGCACGCCGCGTCATTGGATGTGATTGACAGCAGCGCGAGCCAATGGCTGCGCTGCTTTCAATCCATCCACTGTAACCAATCAACGGCCAGGCTGAGCGGCGAGAAAGATGTCGGGGGCGAGCGGGGGACTTTCTAGGGGTCTGGTAAGCTAAACGGGGGGGCCAGGGGGAGTGGGTATTGTCGGATGTTTTTTCACCTTAAAGCATAGAATGCATTAAGGTGAATTTTTTTTTACCTTTCAACCCCTTTAAGATTGGTGGGGTTCAAGAAGGGCTTTTTAAGTATGGGGGTGACTAGTGCATGTTTTAGAGAGTTGGGGAAGATGCCAGAAGAGAGGAAGAGATTGAAGATGGGGGTTAGAGAATGTAGGATAGAGTCAGAGGGTGACCGTAGCATTTGAGAGGGAAGAATAGGGTCCAGGGGACAGGTGGTCGTTAGAAATAAGTTTAGCAACCTCGTCTATCGTAGGAGGTTCGAGTAAGAGAAGTGTTGATTGTACCTGTGGGCATCGGGTGTTAAGTGGGGGGGCGGGGGGATACCTGTAGAGTGCAGATTTCATCACAGATTTAATCAATATTATTTTTGAAGTGATTGGTGATCTCCATTGCAGTGACTGAGTTAGTTGATGGAGGCAGTGGAGGACGAAGTAGAGAAATTTATACTTTAGAACCATATAAAAGAGATCAGTGGAAATATTTTAATCTGCTCTGTTGTGGTCCTGCGATTGAGAAGCTCCACCTGTTTCAGGGAGCACCCAGCAATGGCTCTGAATTCCCAGAGCCGTGACATCACCTGCTGCCCCCCACCCACCCGCATTGTCGTCACTCCCTCACCTCCCCTGTAGCTGCTGCTCCCTGACACAGGGGAGCTGAAGCCTCTGTATGATGTAACAAAAATGGAGCTGGTTTCCTGCCGTGGTCTTGACACTTTATTGAGCATTAATACAACCCATATACCATTGTGTGTTGTTGTGCCAGTCATTTTGAGTGGCACCCCAACACACTAAACCAGTGGACACCCGCCGCACCTACGTTACAGCACACCACAACATGCATTACCATGTGTTGTGGTGATCTGCATAAAAAAATAAAATAAATGGTTCCGGCCTGATTTTTGGTCAGTTATGGTGCACTAGCAGCTTACTCAGGTGAATAAGCTGCCGCAACACAATGCAGTGGAATGACTAGGTGTGAAGTGGGTCCAATCTGTAAATCACACAATCTTTTTTTCTTCTTCTTAAAAGTGGAAGTATAGTCTTACCTATGCTGTAAAGTATATAGTAAGTATATACTTACCTAAGCTGAGGGCAATCCGGTCTGGTCACATGACCCCTCCCAGCCGCCAGCTTCAATGAAGAGGAGAGAGCGCAGACAATGGCTGGGCAATGAAGTCACCCATAGGCTTGCTAAGGGGCATCAGTTGTCAGTTGTCCCTCCTCTACACTGAAGCCGGAGCTGGGACCTAATCGTGTGACCAGACCGGAGCGCCCTCAGAATAGGCAAGTATAGGCGTCTTTCATTTTACAGGTTAGTTGGAATAGGCTTAGAATGGGGGAATGGGGGTGGGAGTAGGTTTACGCTTAGTTAGTATTTAACTTGAATTACACTTTAATTCTGTAGGTTTTGCCATTATTGTCCTATGTGACCGTAGTTCAAGGTACAGATTAAAAAATCTGATATAGATATAATATATATATATATATATATATATATATATATATATATATATTGACATTTAGATATATTTATAAAAGTCTATATTTTGTAACCTTCTGTTGTAAGATCGTCCGTCATTTCTAGTCACATGGATTCCGGAAAAAGCTGAATATATGAAATTTAAACCTATATATCACCGTGGGAACCAAGAATCAAGCAGCAAAGCAAAGTGCAATTGACTTCTCCAATAAATTCTATACAGAACCCTCATACACCGCATTCTTATAACAGCATGTGTGGGCTGGAAAAACAGAACGGTGCATGCTGATGTATGAAATTTGTTTGGCCCGTTTTAGACTATGAGTGTTGGTTGAAGGATCACATGACCTTCTCCATTCCGAAATGTTGCAAAATGGCACAAAAACACCAGAGAAGTTTATTCCATCCAACATTTACTTGGATTCCCAGACTTAAGGTTGAAGTTTAACCTTAAGTCTGGAAATAGTTTTTGAAGGTCTTACAACCTTTTTGGGTGTTTATTTGAAGTTTAACCTGCTTTTACACTATATTGCCAAAAGAATTGGGACATCCCTACAAATCATTGGATTCAGGTGTTCCCATAGGCGTGCGCACAAGATGTGCTGGGTGTGCCAGGGCACACCCTAATCACCCCATGCACATTGGCATTATTTCTCTGTGTGCCAGCAGAAAAATGGGAACGATCTCCATCATACCAGCTCTGCTTACGCACTTCTCTTTCACTGTGCCGGCAGGGAGATTGATCTGTCTGCCGGCGCTATATATATATAAATATTGGGACACAGACACAATTCTAATCTTTTTGGCTCTATACATCACCACAATGGATTTGAAATGAAACGAACAAGATGTGCTTTAACTGCAGACTTTCAGCTTTTTTTGAGGGAATTTACATCCAAATCAGGTGAACGGTGTAGGAATTACAACAGTTTGTAGATGTGCCTCCCAATTTTTAAGGGACCAAAAGTAATGGGACAGATTAACAATCATCAATCAAACTTTCACTTTTTAATACTTGGTTGCAAATCCTTTGCAGTCAATTACAGCCTGAAGACTGGAACGCGATGACATCACCAGACGCTGGGCTTCATCCCTACTCTCTACTGCAACTGTCTTCAGTTCCTGCTTGTTCTTGGGGCATTTTCCCTTCAGTTTTGTCTTCAGCAAGTGAAATGCATGCTCAATCGGATTCAGGTCAGGTGATTGACTTGGCTATTGCATAACATTCCACTTCTTTCCCTTAAAAAACTCTTTAGTTGCTTTCGCAGTATGCTTCGGGTCATTGTCCATCTGCACTGTGATGCGCCGTCCAATAAGTTCTGAAGCATTTGGCCTGAATATGAGCAGATAATAATATTGCCCGAAACACTTCAGAATTCATTCTGCTGCTTTTGTCAGCAGTCACATCATCAATAAATACAAGAGAACCAGTTCCATTGGCAGCCATACATGCCCACGCCATGACACTACCACCACCATGCTTCACTGATGAGGTGGTATGCTTTGGATCATGAAAAGTTCCTTTCCTTCTCCATACTCTTCTCTTCCCTTTACTCTGGTACAAGTTGATCTCGGTCTCATCTGTCCATAGGATGTTCTTCCAGAACTGGGAAGGCTTTTTTAGATGTTGTTTGGCAAACTCTAACCTGGCCTTCCTGTTTTTGAGGCTCGCCAATGGTTTCTATCTTGTGGTGATCCCTCTGTATTCACTCTGGTGAAGTCTTCTCTTGATTGGTGACTTTGACACACATACACCTACCTCCTGGAGAGTGTTCTTCATCTGACAAACATACACCTACCTCCTGGAGAGTGTTCTTCATCTGGCACACATACACCTACCTCCTGGAGAGTGTTCTTCATCTGACACACATACACCTACCTCCTGGAGAGTGTTCTTCATCTGGCCAACTGTTGTGAAGGGTGTTTTCTTCACCAGGGAAAGAATTCTTCGCTCATCCACCACAGTTGTTTTCTGTGGTCTTCCGGTTCTTTTGGTGTTGCTGAGCTCACCGGTGCGTTCTTTCTTTTTAAGGATGTTCCAAACAGTTGATTTGGCCACACCTAATGTTTTTGCTATCTCTCTGATGGGTTTGTTTTGTTTTTTCAGCCTAATGATGGCCTGCTTCACTGACAGCTCTTTGGATCTTATATTGAGAGTTGACAGCAACAGATTCCAAATGCAAATAGCACACTTGAAATTAACTCTGGACCTTTTTATCTGCTTCTTGTAAATGGGATAATGAGGGAATAACACACACCTGGCCATGGAACAGCTGAGCAGCCAATTGTCCCATTACTTTTGGTCCCTTAAAAAGTGTGAGGCACATATACAAACTGTTGTAATTCCTACACCGTTCACCTGATTTGGATGTAAATACCCTCAAATTAAAGCAGAAAGTCTGCAGTTAAAGCACATCTTGTTTGTTTCATTTCAAATCCATTGTGGTGGTGTATAGAGCCAAAAAGATTAGAATTGTGTCAATGTCCCAATATTTATGGACCTGACTGTATATATAGCAAACTGAGGACAAATGTGACCTGCCACAACTAGCACCTAAATGCCTCCATCCCTAATATATAGAAAAAAGAGGAAATACCGGTATTTCTTTTTTATATACTTGTATATATGTATGTATATGTAGACACACATGTGTGCTTGAGCTTTAGGGTTCACACCCCAATGCAATAAGCTGCGCACACCTATGGGTGTTTCATTCACCTCCATGGCCACAGGTGTATAAAATCTAGCACCTCGGCATGCAGACGGCTTCTACAAACATTTGTGAAAGAACGGGTCGCTCTCAGGAGCTCAGTGAATACAAGCGCGGTACCGGGATAGGTTGCCACCTGTGCAATAAGTCCATCCGTGAAATTTCCTTGCTACTAAATATTCCACGGTCAACTGCTAATGATATTATAACAAAGTGGAAGCAACTGGGAAAAAAAGCAACTCAGCCACATAATAGTAGTAGGCCACGAAAAAAATAATACAGCGGGGTCAGCGCATGTTGGCCTTCAGATTAGCACAGCAGTGCATAGAGAGCTTCATGGAATGGGTTTCCATGGCAGAGCAGCTCCATCCAAGCCTTCCATCACCAAGTGCAATGGAAAACGTTGGATGCCGGGGTGTAAAGCAAGCCGCCACACAGAGCAGAGGGGACGTGTTCTCTGGAGTGACGAATCACGCTTCTCTGTCTGGCAATCCAAATAAATTTGTCTGGGTTTGACGGTTGCCAGGAAAACAGTACTTATCTGACTGCACTGTGCAAATTGTAAAGTTTGGTGGAGGGGGGGTTATGGTGTGGGGGGGTTGTTTTTCAGGGGTTGGGCTTGGCCCCTTAGCTCCAGTGAAGGGTACTCTTAAGGCGTCAGCATACCAAGACATTTTGGACAATTTCATGCTCCCAACTTTGTGGGAACAGTTTGGGGAGGGCCCCGTCCATGACTGCGCACCAGTGCACAAAGCAAGGTCCATAAAGACATGGATGAGCGAGTTTGGGGTGGAGGAACTTGACTGGCCTGCATAGAGTCCTTACCTCAACCCGACAGAAAACCTTTGGGATGAATTAGAGCGGAAACTGCTAGTCAGGCCTTCTCGTCCACATGAAACCCCTCTGCACACCCCTGCACGCATGCGCCAATGCGTCTAAGTATACACAGGTGCGTTCACACTAGCACCTCTCTAGTGCTGTCACCATTGAATATGCACAAACCACTTCCATTTGCAATCTGTGTGGGTACACATGTGTGCATCTGTATTAATAAAGAAAAAGGGTTGATAGGGTCCTAGGCTCACTAAATGCAAAAGTACTGTGTCAGGTAGCAATCTTGGCACAGAATACCATTAGGGGCGGACTCACCAATGGAGGTGCGGTCTCTGTGGCACTAGACAATATATGAAGAAAAAAAACCCCGGGCCAGAATTAGAGAGAAACCCCCCCCCCCCCCCCAGGATAAAGGAGCCACAGGCGGAACCACACCGCATATGGAAAAAAATAATTACATTTTAATTAATATTGGGTGTTGGTGGAGGGTTTTAAACATCATTTATTGTGTTAACTGTCATTTATCTACTACTAATAAATCAATTTTTTCATATGCGGCGTGGTCCGCCTGTGGCTCCTTTATCCTGGGGGGGTTTCTCTCTTATTCTGCCCTGGGGTTTTTTTTCTGCATCTGTATTAATGCATGTGTGGACACACGTGTGCACATGCACACATGTGCGGGTGTATTTATGTATATGTGCACGTTGGTGTGTGTGTGTGTGTATATATATATATATATATATATATATATATATATATATATATGTACTGTATATATTTTTTATATTTATATTTTATATTTCCTTGTGTGTATACCATTGTCCAACTGTTTTTAGAGAACTAGCTAAAGCTATTACCCATCCATATGTGTGTGTACTCACATTATATATATATATATATATATACACATTAAATTAATTTTTAAAGATACATTTTTATTCATTTCTCAATTTTTATTTGGCTTCAGTACTCTAATGCCGCGTACACACGATCGTGATTCACGGCGGTTAAAAAAACGCCGTGAATCATGACATGAAAAACGAGGGAACAGCTTGTTGCCCCACACACGGTCGTTTTTCCCGTCATTTTTTCTCTTGTCGAGAAAAACGACTGTGTGTAGGCTCCGTGGCAGTGTTTCCCTATGGGAAAACTGCAGCGGAAAAAAATGACGGGAAAAACGACGAGAAAAATTAGAGCATGTTCTAATTTTTCTCTTCGTTTTTAATGCCGTTTTTCACGTCGGGAAAAATGACAAAAAGACCACACACGGTCGTTTTTCTTGTTGAAAAAAAAAATGTAATTTTTCACGACGTGAAAAATGATCGTGTGTACGCGGCATTATGGTTTGCTCTTCTAATACTCTCAAAGTTTTTAATGCTGTAATGTTTTAACGTTCTACAGTTTAATGATTCCATGATCTAATGCTTCAAAAAATGTTAATGTTTTAATACTTCTATTTCACGTCTCCTGTCTGTAGTAACAATATGCAACTTTGACATTTTTTATATGCGTGTTTTCATCTACAACCACATCCATGCATTTGTGTATATATATATATATATATATATATTTACACACATACACACATTTGTTTTTTATCTCATTTAGAGCGCTGGGATGTGGACACCTTTTAAACAAAGAAGAATTTAACATCCATTATGCGATACAACTCCCAATCAGCCGCTCTTCTATGTATAACTCTATTACACTATGCAGACATTTGTTCTCATTTACCAAGGCTCTGATGAAGAGGGAACCCCTCGAAACCCGTCAGCCTACCATTAAGCATCTGCCCTTGCATGGGCATCACTCATTTTAAATGAACAAATTGTAACCTAGTCTCTATGAATACGTAGTAATTTATTTTTATTTATTTATTTACCTACTTGGCTTTAATAAACTGTATCCATTTGATCCATGCGTTAGATCACACGCCTTTTTCCTCTTTTTTTCACTTGGCTATCTGCAGACCACCCCAGGTCAGTCTAGGCAGCGGGATTCGCATGCTTATCCTACACAAACTCACCATCTGAAATTACTACCACTTCACACCAATACCACCTTTACGAGCGCAGGAGAAATATACTTTCTGTTCAGACCTTCTCGTCCACATCAGTGCCTGACCTCACAAATGCTCTTCTGGAAGAATGGTCAAACATTCCCATAGACACCCTCCTAAACCTTGTGGACGGCCTTCCCAGAAGAGTTGAAGCTGTTATAGCTGCAAAGGGTGGGGCCAACTCAATATTGAATCCTACGGACTAAGACTGGGATGCCATTAAAGTTCATGTGTGTGTAAAGGCAGGCGTCCCAATACAGGGTATTTTGCCTAGTGTGAACCTGTGTTCATTGCATACTTTATTACAGACCCAATGATGTCATCAATGGGGGTCTGTGCGTTTCTATGCAATGCAGAGAAGATCATGGCTGGTGGGAGGGGCTGGCAGGGTGCAGCATTAAAAAGAGGAAGCTGAAGTACAGTTGTGCTCAAAAGTTTGCATCCCCTGGCAGAAATGGTGACATTTTGGCATTGATCATGATAATATGACAGATCATGCCAAAAAAAAAAAACTGTCTTATTTAAGGATAGTTATGATATGAAGCCATTTATTATCACATAGTTGTTTTGGCTCCTTTTTAAATCATGATGATAACAGAAATTCCCAAATGGAAAAGTTTCCCTCCCCTGGAATGTTGGCCTTGGCACAGACACACAAGGTGACACACACAGGTTAATGTGGCAATTAAAAGGTTAATTTCTCACATCTGTGTTTTTTTTTTAAATTGCAATTAGTGTCTGTGTATAAATTGTCAATAACTTAGTTAGAAATCACGTAAATACACTGAGCAGGCTAGATGCTGAGCCATGAAGAATAGAAAAGAACTGTCAAAAGGCCTGCGTAACAAGGTAATTGACCTTTATAAAGATGGAAAAGGATATATATATAAAAAAAAAACAACAAAGCCTTAAATTTGCCAGTCAGTACTGTTCAATTACGTAATAAGAAGTGGAAAGTTCATAAATCTCTTGATACCAAACCAAGGTCAGGCAGTCCAAGAAAGATTGCAGCCAAAACTGCCAGAGGAATTGTTCGAGATACAAAGAAAAACACACAGGAAACCTCAGGAGAAAATACAGGCTGCTCTGGAAAAAGACGGCGTGGTTGTTTCAAGGAGTAAAATACAAAGCTAAAAGAAAAACAAAAATGATCTGCACAGTTAAGTTGCCAGAAAGAAGTCTTTACTGTGCCAATGCCACAAAAAAGCCCGGTGAGGCATGTCAAGGTGTTGTCAGGCATATTGTAACCGGGTTTTTTTGTGTTCACACTTGTAGTCCTGGATAGCAGTACTGTCAGATGGAGGAATAGGCTGGACAAAGAAGGAGGTCCTTCGAAATGCGTAGCCACACTCATTGCTCCGCCTGTATGTAACATCAACCAGGAGATATCCTACAACACACAGTGTCTGTGTACAGAGCTCTGGTCTGTCCTCCAGCTATAGCTATTCCTCCATCTGATAGTACTGCTATCCAGGACTGCAAATGTGAACAGTGTGAGGCGTCCATGCTGGGAGTGTTGAGTACATGCTTTGTTCAATTTTTAATTCTGTGAGTGGCCAGTTTGCATTTGATTTTAAATAAAAGCATTGAAGTCCACAACACTAAAGCCAGGTGCACACTACAGCTTTTTTTCGTGCAAGCAGTGATTGAACACCAGCCGCCATTGCGCGCAACCCAGCGTGTTGCATGAAAAAAACTGACAGCTCCGCTCAGAGCCACTATACTAACCACGTGAGGTTAGTTCAGCAATCTCCTCCGCTTAGATGTCGTGTTCTGACAGGGGGTCGACCCCCCCCCCCCACCAGAACACTCTGATCAGCGCTTTCCGTCATTAGCGAAGAGCGCTGATCGGGAGTTGGTCCGCTCCTGGTTTTTCGGATAGCCGTTGTCTCCTGACAATCAGCCCATGTGTACGGGGCTTTAGTGCGCGCTCTTCCTGTTTGTTTGTATGTCATTTGTATGTAGCACTACCCCCGTAGGAGCTGCTGGTTTAATTTTGGGCCTGCACGTTACATCGGTGTTCGTTGCCTAGGGGAAGAAAGTCTGTAGAAACTCCAATGTCCACACAAGATGTAAAACCTTAAACAGTTATTTTGATGCAAAAAGGAAAATAAAACCTATCAAGAGTAGTAGAAGGGTGAAGGGAAAGGGGTAGGTTCAGGCACACAGTACAGATCACTGGGGAGAACTCCTCAAAAATACAGTCACTCACCACTCTCCCTGGAGTGGGTATTGCTCACCCGGATAGGCCCCTCTCACCTGGCCTAGCAGCCGGTATGATGCACGATCAATAATCAGGACCAGTCTCTGCCACAAACTGGTGGTGCACAGAATTGGAAAATCCGGGATCCTCTGCCACAGGATTTAACACCCGAACTTCCAGCCAAACAGTTAAGAGCCTTTAAGCCGACCCGGAGACTGTAAGGTAACTTTTAGTTGCGGTGCATCGTTCAATAGGTTTACCAGGCCCTCCTCAAGACACCAGCCTTCCGCTTGGTCTTTTCCAGGACAGGACCTCCCCTGGTTTCCTCCATTGAGTGGCTTCCTCCCTCAGGACGGACAGCACAGGATCACCTTCAAGGTGCAGACCCAGTCAGCATAACTGGGCCTACTGGTTGGAGTTGCGGCCTCGAACCAGCATGGTTCCGAGGCCAAAAATCACACAATACGTCCCTCGCGCCAGGAAGGCCATGAGGGAACGAAGGACCCCCTGCCCCTTAAGTATCCTTCCCCAGCATGCTCAGCGGGTAGACCACGCCCACTAAACTGTTCCTGGGGGAAGGTACCCAATACACTCTGGCTTGTCAGTCTTCCAAATTGACCTGAGGTGGTAACACCACCTACAGGCAAACAGTGGGAAGTTTTCCAACACAGCCATAGCCGGAGCAGAGGCTAATTTAACATTAATTATGTACATCTGAGCCTAACTATTGGCTCAGATACCCTCTAAATTGAACATAGCGCCCAGTCATTGGGAGCAGGGCGCTACATGTAGATTACCCCAATCTTGTGAGGAGCAACACCAAAGGAAGCAAGAGGTGTTTTATTACTCTCGATGATTCCAATGCCTGAACTAAGGATTTGTGGTTTACGCAACTTATGGACATGAAGTGTTTTTTTTTCTGATTGACTTGTGTAGCGGCATCACCCTCTCTCTCTTCTTTAGCGGTTACTTTGGCTTCGATCTAGGGGTACCTTGAAGGGGAGAGCGAGGTGCGCCACGGCCCATGTCCTCTAGATTACAGCGTGTAGAGGTGAAGGTCAGAATCAGATTACACCCGGGCCTGTGTATACGCTCAGAGCCAAGTCTGTTCTGCTGATAATCCCCTTTGCTCCCAGTAATTGGAGTACCACACACTGAAAAAGGTCCAACACTTATTTATTCCATAACGGCAAACAAATAGTCCTTTGCGAGCAGACAGTTTGAGACCCATAGAACAGTTCAGTATTGGTGGGGAGTAGGTCAAGGCACAATCCTCAAAGAAACTAAACCGTTGAGGTTTCACCAACAGTTGCTAAGCACAGTGGCTGTTAAATGGACTTTTGGTACAGAGTCTCTTCCAGCGACTCTAATGAACAGGACTGGAGTTACCTTCGCTACATTGCAGCCCCTGTCAGGGGGAAGACATCCCTCCAAGGGAGTTACCAGAGGCCCCGCCGTTACCAGATTAATGCCGGTCTATTCGGAAGGGTTACACTCCCTGGCCTCCTCACCTCAGATACCTCACCTCAGATTCCAACACCTTAGGGCCCCTCGGACTCCTCCACCCTCGCGGAACCCAGTCGAAGTTACTGGGTCCCAGGCCTTGGCCGTAGTACCTCACCCCAGGCTTAAGGTACCTGGGATGGACTCCATCCCTCGCTCCGGCCAGGTCAAGGGCACCTGGGCCCGGAACTACGGAACGCCAGCACCCAGGCTGAAGGTGCCTGGGTGTGGCCGCGTCCTCCAACTCTGAACCCCAAGGTCAGGGCGTCCGTCCCTTTTATCTCCTCTCCCTTTGCGTCACAGCGGGTTCCCCGCCCCGCTGTGCCGGCGCCAGGAAAGGACAAAAAGGTACAGTCTTGCGGTGCAGGTTCAACTCCGACCCAGGGCGACAACGCCACCTGCAGGCCACAGGGAACCTCACACCACCAGAGTCCTCCAAGAACCACAAAAGGGATTCTCAGATTCCCTAACAATTAGTACATCTGGGTTATATAACCCAGATGCTCCCCCCCCCAAATTTAAATACCCGCTACACTTGATTTTTGTTTATTTTGTTCTTTCATTTATAGTCACAAGTATTTTGAGTGTGCAAAAGTTTTTTGGTTATACTTTCTAGGAGAATGAGGTTATCAGTTTTCTGCAGGCAGAAGGAAGCATTTCCTTATTCACCTCTCCCACAAGACCAGTGCATGTGTCTCCATAGCACAGCACTGGAGAACCTAAGCTCATTTCTTAGGGCGCTGCCAGTAATATGCATGCACTCCCCCCCCCCCCCAACACAGTGCAAGAGAACCAAGAGCGGCATGTGAAGATGCAATACTGGCCGGTTGTGCAAACATCAGAGGGGCTACGCTGAGCCTTCAGGGAGACCCTGAAAGGCCACCAAGTCACTCTATACATAGAAATTCAACACATCAATCTACTACTGACTTATTATGCTGCAAAGGCTGCAAACAAAAATGGGAAGGAAAGGAAACAGTAATGATGGAAGGCATGCTGCTACATTTTCTTTTTCATGGGGGTTTAATAACTCGTTAAGTTTGTTTCCTGCAGAGGTTGCTGTAACTTTTTACTCAGAGTGCCCCTATTTATGGATTTACTGGAGTAGAATCAAAACACTTACAGGGAACACCTGGGATGTCACATGAAAGCTGCAGAATTTCTTCAGAATTTACAGCCGGCTACGGTTGACAGGAAAATATAATAATACCAGTTTCATAGCTAGTAAAGTACATGGTAGCAGCGGAAGGGAGGGCTCCTGGAATGGGGGGTCCCTGTCAGAGTCGGGATAAATCATAAAAAATTAGCCCTGTATGGCTTTATTTGGCCAATCTGGAAAGTCCTGTCTGTAAGATTCACACAGAGAGAAGATTCAGAAAACAGGAGACACAAGTGGCCGCTGGACTGGAGAGCAGCAGCAGCAGCAGAGCCAGAGGGAGGAAAACTAATAAAAATGAAAGTTTAGAGTCTCAACGGGTCATGAAAGTTTCTTGCTGGCTATCAACACTTCCTCTACGTGATGACATGATATGTCAGCAACTGAATCCTAATAGAACTACTGTATCGAGAGCACGATCTCTGTAATCTAGACCTTTCTATCACTGGAGGATAGAATTCCACGCCTCATTAGTCTCCAGGAAAAGTCATCGCTTCTACTGCAAGTCAACCATGGATGAGGAGTAGAGGCATCATGGTAGACAACGGTCATCCGACACCAGGAACACATACACCATGTGTCTATGGCAGCATGCAATAGCTGCCATCAATACAAATCTACATACCGTATATACTTGAGTATAAGCCGACCCGAATATAAGCCGAGGCACCTAATTTTACCATAAAAAACTGGGAAAACTTATTGACTCGAGTATAAGCCTAGGGTGTCCATCTGCATGCCTCACTGTGCCTCCCTTTGCCTCACTGTGTCCATGTGCATGCCTCACTGTGCCTCACTGTGTCCATGCCTCACTGTGCCCATGCCTCACTGTCACTGTGCCCATGCCTCACTGTGCCTCACTGTGTCCATGCCTCACTGTGCCTCACTGTGTCCATGCCTCACTGTGCCCATGCCTCACTGTCACTGTGTCCATGCCTCACTGTGCCCATGCCTCACTGTCACTGTGCCCATGCCTCACTGTGCCCAATCTTCCTACCTGATCTCTGGCGTTGTGTAACTAGACTGACTTTTAACATGGGAGTCTATGGAAGGGGTGCCCAGCTTTGAAAAATCGGTGCTCCCCGGCCGTAAATCCCCTAAACAACAAACTTTGCACACTTATAGATGAAGCGTGGGGCTACATGTGTGCCAAGTTTGGGGTCCAGAGGACCTAAGGCTGGCCAGTAACCGGTCCCCAAAATCACCAGAGAAATTACCATTTAACATTGGAGTCTATGGAAGGGGTGCCCGGCTTTGAAAAGTCTGTGCTCCCTGGCCGTAGGTCCCCCGGACAACAAACTTTGCTGCACACTTGTAGAGGAAGAGTGGGGATACATGTGTGCCAAGTTTGGGGTCCAGGAGACCTAGGGCCGGCCGGTACTGGGTCCCCAAAATCATTAGAGAAATTACCGTTTAACATTGGAGTCTATGGAAGAGGTGCCCGGCTTTGAAAAATCGGTGCTCCCCGGCTGTAGGTCCCCCGGACAAAAAACTTTGCACAATTGTAGAGGAAGAGTGGGGCTATATGTGTGCCAAGTGCCTAGCTGGGATCAGGCGCATGATCCTGCAGGTGGACACAGACTCGAGTATAAGTTGAGGGGGCATTTTCAGAACTAAAAAATGTGCTGAAAAACTCGGCTTATACTCGAGTATATACAGCAATTCTAAAAAAATATATATATAGCAACTCTATGTGGCCAACATTACGTGGACAACCCACCATGTGTTCAGGGTTTCCCCATGAAGGGTACTCATAATCTTGCATCATTCAAAGACTTTGTAGACAACTGTATTCTCCAAACCCTTTAACAGTTTGGGAAAGACCCCCTTCTTTGCGTGGAGGGCTTTTCCTATTCCTCCTTTTTTGGCTCTACTCCTCCTTCCTTTATTTACATACACTATATGGCAGAAACATACTTTAGATGACAACTCCTTTTGAGAGTTCAGGTGTTTCCAGTGAAGGGTACTGTTAATGCTACAGCATATTTCAAAAATCTGTGCTCTTCCAACCTTGTGGTAACCTTTTGGGGAAGACTCTTTTCTGTTCCACCAGGACTGTGCCTTGTGTACTGCGCCATAAAGACATGGTGTGACCAGATTGGTGTGGAGGAACTCAGGTGTTGACCTCACAAATGGGCCAAATTCCCACAGACAAAATCTTGTAGTAAGTCTTTTTTTTAGAAGAGTGGAGGCTGTTAGGCCTCATTCACACGGGGCGGATCCGCTCAGCGGAGTCCACCAGCTCAGCAGGAGATCTCTCCGTTGATCTCCACTGGTGGATGACAGGTCCGTCTCTGCTCACTGAGCGGATAGCGGCCCGTCAGAGCGCCGCTGATTCCTATGGCGAGATCGGACGAAAATGGACAGCATGTCCGTTTTAATCAGATCTCAGATGATCCGATCTGCCAAGACGGATGGCGAACGTATCGCCATACGTCTGATTTTAGCGGATCGGATGGCAGACTGGTATCAGCGGACACATCTCCGCTGACATCCGCCTGCCCATAGGAGTCAATGGATGGCCCGCTCGGATCCGCCTGAAAAATGGACAGGCGGATTCCGAGCAGGCTTGCCGTGTGAAAGGGGCCATTATAGCTGCAAAGGAGACCAATTGCACATTAACCACTTGCCGACCAGCTCACACCGATATAATACGGCCGATCGGCTCTCCTCCGCGAACCGTCGTCCGTCGAGGAGAGGCAGAAAGGGGAACTGCCTATGTAAACAAGGCGATTCTCCGTTCTGCCAGGAGACATGACAGAGATCTACCATTCCCAGTGATTGGGAACAGTGATCTTTGTCATGTTCCAGTAAGCTTTTCCCCCCCACAGTTAGAACACACCCAGGGAACACACTTAACCCCTTGATCGCCCCCCTAGTGTTAACCCCCTTCCCTGCCAGTGACATTTTTACATTGATCAGTGCTGATTTCTATAGCACTGATCAATGTAATAATGTCACTGGCCCCCAAAAAGTGTTATTTGGGGTCAGACTTGTCCGCCGCAATGTCGCAGTCCCGCAAAAAATTGCAGATCGCCGCCATTACCAGTAAAAACAATAAAAATAAATAAAAGTCCCTAAATCTATCCTGTAGTTTGTAAACGCAATAACTTTTGCGCAAACCAATCAATATACGCCTATTGCAATTTTTTTTTTACCAAAAATATGTAGAACACATATCGGCCTAAACTGATGAATAAATTTGTTTTTTTATATATATTTTTTTGGGATATATATATATATTATAGCAGAAAGTAAAAAAAAAAAAGATATATTTTTTTAAACATTGTTGGTCTTTTTTTGTTTATAGTGCAAAAAATAAAAACCGCAGAGGTGATTAAATACCACCAAAAGAAAGCTCTATTGGTGGGTAAAAAAAAGCGTCAATTTTGTTTGGGTACAGCGTCGCACGGCCGCGCAATTTTCAGTTAAAGCAACGCAGTGCCGTATCGCAAAAAATGGCCTGGTCATTAAGGGGGCAAATCCTTCCTGGGGGACTGAAGTGGTTAATGATCATGGGGGAGAACAATTCCATATTACCGACCACGGTTTTGGAATGGAAAGCTGAACGAGTTTACGTGATGATCAGGTGCTGAAAAACTTTTGGTTATAAAAGTAAAAAAATAACCAAAAAGTGTATTGTGCTGCCATGACATACATATGGGTCTAATGACATCTGCAAAATCATGTACTCTGCTGAGAACAGTGAAGCACAATAAGCTCTGTCACTGGAATATATGTGTAGGATTCTATTTATTGTGCAAAGCTGTAGGGCTTATGAATGTTATATATACAAGGAGTGACAATTTAATTCTTGGAATGCCCTCGGCGTAGCACTATGGTAGGCAGTCACACAGCTTGAACGTGTTCGGACATGTTCTAACAAGCACTTACCTGGATCGCAGACCAGTGGACTCAGTCTTTACGGAGTAGTAGAAGAAATAGCACATGTGTGCCTTGCATTGTTGGCGGAGAATGAGTGACAAAAATCTGAAGCAGTGAATAAATATCAAATTTTGTGTGTAAATTGGCAAAAGTGCGAGTGAAACTTTACAAGCTTATATGCCGCGTACACACGACCGTTATTCATGTCATCTAAAAAAAAACAAGTTTTCCCCGACGTGATTTTTTCGTGTTTCCTCTCAAGCCTGCCTTGCCTACACACGTTCATGAAGAAAAAACGCTCGAGCAAAGCGCGGTGACGTACAACGCGTACGACGGCACTATAAAGGGGAAGTTCCATTCGGATGGCGCCACCCTTTGGGACGCTTTTGCTGATCCTCGTGTTAATAAAGTTTGGTGAGAGACGATTCGCGCTTTTCAGTCTTTGTGCTTTTCAGTCCGTTACAGCGTGACGAATGTGCTATCTCCATTACGAACGCTAGTTTTGCCAGAACGAGCGCTCCCGTCTCATACTTGATTCTGAGCATGCGCGTTTTTTTCCCCCTTGTTAAAGCATACACACAAACGTTTTTCACGATGTTAAAAAGAACGACGTGAAAAACGACGAGAAAAAGTAGAGCAGGTTCAAATTTTTTTCGCCCATTTTTCTCATCGAGAAAAATGCTCTGGAGCATACAAACGGCAGTTTTTCACGACCATTTTTAAAAATTGCATTTTTCTCGTCATGAAAAACGGTCGTGTTTACGCGGCATTATGGTGAACATTCCATGACAAATCATGTGTTTTTAGAAGGCACAGGTGGTTTAAGGGGAGGCAGGAAGATGTCCACGATGAAGCAAGAAGTGGGCAGCCACAAACGACGGATGCGAGTGTGGACAAAGTGCGAACCCTCGCATGCTCAGATCAAAGATTGATGACAGAAGAATGGAACATGAACCAGAAAACAGTGCGGCAGATTCTAATAGAGAATTTGGGAATTTATCCAAAGATGGTGCCTCGAATCTTGACAGAAGATCAGAATGAATGTCATCTTCAAATTTCATCCCATCTTTTAAAGAATGCAGGTGTGTTTGAGAGGGTTCTCCTCGGGAACCATAAACCAGGCGGAGACAGAAAGTGCAGTTAAAATCACACCTTTAATGAAATCGCAAAAATAACAGTTTAGGAACGTAGTCAAAAATAGAAGCCAGGGTTTGGATGCCAG